>CM040632.1:64549704-65749704 GCA_022818045.1 Neotoxoptera formosana | reverse complement strand
TGTCCGGTTAAACGCCACAACTAATCACGTAATATCGTTAATATTTATTCACTTCGTTCGAAAATCGAATTAACTCGCCCGAACGACGATCGCCCATGCTAATATCGAAAACCCGCACGGCGATAATGAAAAAAAAAATCAAATTATTACGAGTAGGCTGCAGGCGTAGTCTCGTTCTACAAAAACGTCAACATTTTGCAGTAAATACATAATATGTATCATTATAATATTCGTTTTTGATGAAACGCGTCGACTGGCGCCGATTTTCATAATATTTTGTGCTTCTCGTATTTCGCTGATACTCAAATAGCTATTAAACGAACACAGGACGTACTGTGATATATATTTTATTATAATGATTATTATTATGACTGTGTGAAAATAATATTATATTATAAAGTGGTGCACACTTTATTTGTGTTGTAAATTCGTTTTAAATCTAAATTGAATTCTTATTTTTCGTTTCTATTTTTAATAATATAGCAGTATTGTGAAGTACATTAATTTAACGTTTCGACATAACCAAATATTATTTTAATATTATGTACACAACCATAGGTTGTTATTATTATTTTTATCTCATGCCTCGTTTTTCGTATTCCAATACGTTTTTTTTTTTTTTTTATTAAGAAGGTTTGTTAGATTTAAATCAGAATAATAAAATTTAAAAAATATATATAATATTGTGATAGGGTAACCTTTATTCATTTTTTTTCGTTTTTTGTGTGCCTTCCGAGTATTTTATATAACAATATCGCATTCGTACATTACACAAACTCGGTTGTGTTACTTCAAACGTTTTTCATGAAAAATGACCTAAACTTAAATAATACATATTTTTACATTTTTTTTTTCAAACTTCTTGTCGGTTACTAAAAAATGCGATCAAAGTGGAAATAATGGACTTTGTAAAATAATGGAAAATCTAGCATAATGCAATTACGATAATTATTCTTGTCAATTTAATGCAATTATTACAAAATATATTGGAAACTAAAATATCATAATGCAATTATTTATTATTATGTTTGTTAATAAAAACTTAACTTTATGCATTGCGAAGAACTAAAATTATACTTTTATGTAATATATTCAATTATTATTATGGATACCGACCTACAGCTATTGTTACCTAACAAGAAAATATGTGTTATCGTATCTTACCATTGAAATCTATTTAAAACAACCGAAATGGATTATTTTTGGTAAGTACGAATTTTGTTTGAGTTTATTATACATTTTAGACATATAGTAGTGATCTGTGTGTCTATTTTCAATTCGATGTTCTAATTTATGAATTGATTTAGTTTGTAGTATCGGTGTATTGATTAAAAGGTGTTTTAAAAAGTCAACTGTAAAACATTTTTAAGTACTTACTACTTAATAAATGCATATATCATTGTTTCTTTTATTTATTTATGTATATATTATCAATATGATGACTATTGTGTTTTCCACACCGCTCAATATATTATGATAATGAAGTATGAGAATTAAATCATGCGATTCGTTCAATAATATATTACGAGATTATAGATTTATTTTAATATTATTATAAATACAACTTAGGTAACCTAATGGTTATAGCCATTTTCCTTTCATTGGTAAACCATATTGGATCTTAGTTATATTGATTAACCATGAAAAGAGGATTCAAAACTACATATTAAATCACGTCTTGTAACTCCTAGAACTTGATTGACATCTGATGACTTTGGTACTACGACCTACAATTTGATGTTAATTTATTATTGAGAAATATTTACAAATTCGACACCATATGTCAGATTTATTTTGATGTATAGTTAGATGTGAATTGTACACTTAACTGTTTATGAAAACTATTATTTGTGCATCACTGTTAGTCATGACGATTGATTTAATGAAACAATATTAGAATATTCAATTAGTCAATTTAATCTTTTCAGAAATTTCACTTACATCATTAATGACAAATAAGTAGCTTTTGAACGGGCGAGCTTTCAGAGTCAAGATTTTCAGACTTTTTATGACATAGGTTTTTCCGTTTACACAAATAATAATATTAATATAAAATATCGTCTTTCAACTGTTTTATTGTAAACATTTAATAAACATAATATAATAATATTGTTATAATACAATGATTACTCGTTTATTTACAACTTCAAAAACCTAAAAAAAATGCTTTTAAAACGTAACTACTACCCTCTTTAATTGTACAACAAATAATAGTAAAAAATCTCGTTTTAATACAGCGAATATATACAATTTATAATTGGTCGTGTTTAGTATTAGTTATTATTTTTAAAAATTCCATAACTCACAGTTAAACATTTAATAACGTATTTACTAATGGATTATTATAAATGATTTATGCGATACCTAGTTATTTATATTTAAACAAAAAAAAAAACTTATTGTGTTTTTTTATCGTTTGAACAAATAGTTTATAAATACTTCATATTTTCATAACGAGGGAGTATAATATAGTTGTAGTGTAATTCTATGAAATCATTAAATTCCACTTATTTATAAGTGAAAAAATCTCAGTGGAGTAAAAATTGAACGAAGAAAAAAAATAACATTTCGCAATTCTTGTGCATTTAATTACGGTCCGAATGGATTGGATATTGATCAAAATTATTGTAGAGTTATTACTATTATAATTTTTTTTTTTTTAATGCAGTCGATTTTAATGGCAATGATTCCGATGAAACGCGATTATTATGTCACAAGAATCGTGTGAAATCATATCGGACTGGGAACGTCTAGTATATTTTGGAAAGCCAAAAAGAGGGGAAAAAATCGAACTTCTATTTGATTTCAAACGTGTTCCTATTGAATAAAAATAAAAAGGAAAATTAAAGCTTCGAGCGTTTTGTCGGAAACCGATCGGGGACCGTTCAATTAGTTAAAAGGAAACTTCAGATGTAATCTGACTTTCTAAACATCTAATCAAGACTCGGCGCGCTGCAATAAACGCAGCGAGAGCATATTATCGTATATACACGTGTACACATACAATTATATACTTATATGTATGTATATAATAGTTGTAAAAACCGGACGGAATCGAGTCGAGTCGCACTCGGCGGCGTCCGAATCGCGAATTTCACAGTAATTTCTTTCGACTGCCCCACAGGTTAAATTAATGTGTGTGCGCTGCACGGGGTCGACCCCCCGTTTTTACCTCGTGTTCGCGGAGGATCGGCAGTCCCGCGAGGTGAGCACCGGAAACACAAAAACAATAACGATCGACGAAAGCCGTTTCGACTCCTGTGCCTCCGCCTCCACCGCCGTCTCTCCGATTACACGCGCTGCAGCGAGTCGGTATATATTGACAGACTTCGCGCAATACAATAAAATTGGGCATAACTGCAGTTAAGATGATTAATAATATACCACGTTCAAAATACGTCATCTCGGTCGTAAAAAATTAAATACGTACAAACGTCGACGGATTTTGAAAAAGAATACACTAACGTTCATCGGTTAAAAAAAAAAAAAAAATCGAACACCGATTGACGGTTTGTGGAAGAGATAACCGATATCGTCGTTGTGGTGGTTAGCCTCCGCGTGTGTTTGCACTATCGTACATTATACTATAATCCTTTTTTTTTTTTTTTTACCGACGTTAACTCTCGTCGGTATAGTCATTTTTATTTTTTGTCTGAAACGCCGATCTCTTAATGACGGGCGGACGATCAGCAGCGTTTCGGGTGAGTCTCCGGCGGTGGCGGCGGGGTCGGGGTCGGGGTCTACCCTAAATCGTTTAAAAACGATCAAACGTCGGAGCAGCGGAGGTCTTCGACCACCGCCCGCCTCCTCGTCCTCCTCAGCTAGAGTATAGGCTGTGGAAAAAAAAAAAATATATATATATATATATATAAATACCTACCAGGATTTTTGGCTCGCATTACACCGTATAATACACGAACGCGCGCACGTGTGATCCCACGTTGTTTTCTTTGTGTCGGAAAAAAAACCTCACGCGTACCCTCGTCATCTCGTCCCCTCCTCCTCCTCGTCCCACCTAAACTCCTCCCCACTACCGCGCGTCATAACCTACCCCGTCGCGCGATTCTCGTGTAAATTCTTTTGCGCGTTTAGAGTTCAACGAGCCATCGATGCTAATAGTCGATTACATCCATCGCATTTTTCGCATAATTCGGCGCCGAGAAGAGACGTGGGTTCGCCCGACCGTAGTTCCTGATCCGTCGAGTACCAATGGGATCGCCGATTTTGATCGTTCGTCGTGTCTGCAGATACCTCATAACAATAATTAAGAGTTTATTTATGAGTCAGGGCTGTGAATTTAATGCACTAAAAAAGTGTTAAATATGTATGCATTTATGCCCCAAAAACGAGCAAAATATGCACTAAAAATCAAAAAGAAATGCTTTATACGTTCTCTATCATTCTTAAAAAACTGTTGAAATTAATAAATAACAATCAAAAGTGGTTCTACAAAAAAAAAAATACATCCTTTTATTTTTCTAATTTGCAAAAGATTTGGAATGCATATTATACCATATAATATGGTCTATGGATAACGGATTTGACAAATAAACCGAACAGATAAAACAAATATAAGAAAATAAGCATTAACACTAAGAAATCATGAAAACATGAAATTATATGTTATAACCCATAAAATATGCAAAATAAGATTTCGTATTTGAACTATAATTATTAAGTTAAAACAAATTTTGGCTGAATCTGTTTTCTATACGTTGTAGAAAAAAAAAACCATGCAAATGCATTAAACATTTACAGCCCTGGTAATAATACAAGATATTGTTATAACCTAAAAATTATACACTCTTAATTATATTCTTGAGCTGCAGTACCGTAGTCTGACTCACGGGACCGCCCCGCCACCGCAGCCCCATCACGTTTTGGGTTTTCGAAACCGAAACGATAACGGCACGATCGCGTTTTTCGACCTGATTATAATATTTTTGCAATGTTGAGTATTTCCCCCCTCTCCACATTTCGGACCTAACCTAACCTAACTCAAACGGCGGCGTGTTTACATTGCGGTAATCACATCATACTCGTCTTATTGCAATAATCGTTTAGGTTAGGTATGTATTTCCTATATTATATTATCTACTGCAGAACACTATTGTGAGTAACGCACACTAATCACAATCAGCCACTCGGCCAGTGTAATATTATCGCATCAGCAATGACCGTGGCAAAAGTGTTTTTATCTTATTCGTGTGTCCCTACCGCAGTAAGACAGGCGAATGGGCAAAATATGTAAAATGGGCTCGAGGTTACGTCCTTTTTTGTTGTAAACTCGGCCCCGAAATTTTAAGGAAATAAAATAGGTCGATTGTAAACTCGGCCCGGAAATTTTAGGTAATAAAATATAGGTAGATTGTAAACTCGGCCCGGAAATTTAATGTAGTAAAACAGGTCGATTGTTAACTCAGCCCAATGTAAATACATTTTGCATATATTTTTAAACTTTTTTACACTTACAATTTTATATAAATACATTTTAATTATATTTTTGCACTGAATTATCAAATGAAATCCAATACTGAAACATTTTGCTTACATTTTACATTTGTATAACAAACTTCATACTATGAATAATAATTTGAAAATAATTTTTGGATTATAATGATAGAATCGCCTCCTAGTGATGTCCTCTGGGTAATGCTATATGATTCTCAAAAATATTGTAAGAAAATTATATGTACATTTTTATTCGGGCCGAGTTTACACGTCAATCATTTTTACCTGTAAAAACCCCGTGCCGAGTTGACACCTAAATAATTTTTAACTGAAAAAAACACGGGCCGAGTTTACAATAGATCTTTTGAACATTTTTTTTCCTCGGGCCGAGTTTACAATCGCTCAGGCGATTTCAGCCAATTTACACGACTTGATGTGTCATAATAATGTATAATAAACCAGACGCAACGAAATCGCATCGGAGAACACCATCTGGATTCAATATTTTAATTCTCATCGTCTTTAGCGACAACGTTTTTTTTCGAGTTTCTCGTTAAACGGAAACCTGCAATGTTTACGAATAAACAATAATCACGTCCACATAGAATATTATTAACAGCGGACGTTAGCGGACGACTTATGCGTCACCACCAGTCTCAATAGAGTCAATGGACGAGGTTTTATTACAAAACTCGAATCAATGAGATAAATATGTGCAGATTGATTTTTTTAAACGTGACGTTATCACGACGTTTATATTCTATTCGACCGTTCTCGTTTTGTAGCGATACGGGTTTTTTTTGTTTTTATCAGTGTCGATTAACAGTATTATTATGAACGCGTGTGCTTAACAGTATTATTATTACAAGAAATATCGACATTAAAAACGAATAAAATATGTTAAATGGTTCGCTCGCGCACCGATAACGGTCTGCTGGCACCGGTTTTGGGTGTGTAGCTCCATCGAAAAAAGGACGACATTTTCGTAGCGTTGTAGGTGCAAAATATACCATCATCATACGTCTCGGACTTTCGCGTGTATTATAATAGATCATTGCGGTTTTCCAAGCAAACCGAGCAAACAATTTTATATTTGAAATCATAATAATATTCTAAGTTGTCCATCCGTCATAAAAAATTAAAAATATTATGAAAAAATTAATTAGCAATCGAATGCAATAAATTATAATGTATAATTATTCACTTATATCGTATAGGTTTAAAGTGCGGTCCTCACTCTCGGTAATCAATGATGTTTTAGTATTTATTTCTTCGAAAAACTTTTTGCTCTACGCTCGTGCATCGCCCACACAGTCACAGTTGTTGTTGTGTAGTGGAGGTGGTGGTGGTGGTCGTACACAGTGTGCAGAAGTGCGTTATGTGTACCCCATCGCCTCCACTACCGTCGTCCGACCATCCCCTTTGCGGGGCTCAGAAGACGAAGAAAGAGAGATAGGCATCTCTAAACCTAACGTCTCGGATCGTTAATACCCGCCTTTTGTTTCGCTCGACGGCCGAAATCCTTCTCGCCGCATTTATACAGCTTTTTCACCCCCTGGTAAATGCCCCGTCGTTTAAAGCCGCTTCTCTGGACTCGAAACTTGTCGCCGGTAAACAAGATAAATTATACTCGCGCGACTAGGTCATTGCGGCTGTGTGTGCGTGTGAAAGAGTGAGCGAGGGCCGGAAAACGTCTTTACTCTTCCCGCGTCGACGTCGCCGCCGCCTCCACGCCGCAGTCGAAGTCACGCGTATTATAGTCGTCGTTGGCTTTTGGGCAGCAAAAAAAAAAAATTCCTCCGCCCGAGGACTCCGCCGAGCCGCACCGAAAGCTACTGACACCGCCGCCGCCGTCGCCGCTGAAATTATTAATTCAAGGGGTGTATATAATCTTGACAGACTCCTTGGCGGCGGCGGGTCGGACCGACTGGCTACGGCGGCGGCGACGTTACTCCTCGACCGCGCCTCCGTGGCCGCCGCCACCGCCGCCGCCGCCGCCACTGACATTTGCGGCGCCCGCAAATACAAAACGAAAATCAATACACATGCACACACACACGCACACACGAACACACATTTTTACATATACGTTGAACGGCAAAAAAAAAAAACACAAAATAAATAAATAAATTGCGCTGCCGCAACACCAATCATCTCTCTTCATTATATATCCTCCGAACTCGCACGCGTACAGACACGTATAGGGCCATCGTATAAGTGCTATACAATGTCGGGCCACGCGGGCTCTACCGGACTGACAACGGTTGTTTTTCATTTCTCTTTCCCACCACCCCCATATCGCGCTCGCCGCGGATCTCACCTCCACCCCCTCCAACAGCCCCCGGGCGTCGAGCGATTTAGACATTTTAATGGAAGTTCCGTGTGTGTGGGGTGCGCTGCCGACCGTATACGTATTATATATATATATATGGAGGTAGTCCGGCGGTGTGCGCTTGTTTCCGGCCCCTGCGATATTGTCACGCGAGTACTATATAATATTACTAAGCCGAAATTGATCAAACTGCGCTCACACACACACACTTGGGCGATAGTGCGAGACTACCCTTTGTTGTTGTTACTGTGGTCGTGGTAGTTTTTTCAAAAGTATAATATTGTTTTTATAACGCACCGATGGCGAGGTGGATATAATATTATTATGAGACTGTCGTCGTCACGCGAGACACGCGACTTCGTGGGGATTTGAAAAAAAAAACAATAACATAACACTCTTATTTAAATACTATCAAAGTCGGAACGAACGAAATTACAGATGAACATCTAAATCGGCCGTCCTTACACCTGACACACAATTCCTCGAAATCTTTACACGCACCGATGTTAAGAAAACAAATTTAACAATACTGCACCTTTTACTCGGGTCAACTCATTAATGAAACTTTCGACTATCGTACGACCGAGTTAAACTAGTGAAACTTAAATGCAAATAAGTACAAGCATTTCGAATGACGAAAAAAATTTAATTCGTCAAAAATTACTCGTACCTGACCAAAATTAATTATTTTTAATGAAAAATAGCGATCCTCCTGAATGGAAATCGCGCCACTCTAATAGTCAAAAATATATTGAACGAATGTAGACTACAGTTCGAAGAACACGGAGAGGAACTTAAAACAAGTCATATTATTGCAGAAAGTTTAGGTAGAAAATCCTAAAGAATTAAAAGAATACCATTCGCAGTTCTTAAGGCAAATGAAAATAGTGAATAAACTGTAAATGTCAATAAATTACTATTTATTTATATAATTGATACAAAGCCATACAAAAAACTAATCTGGTCGTAATCTGGCGTTACTACACTCTAAGTTTGTTATATCGTTTTGGTTTCAGATAATTACTAAAGATAATTTAGCAGGTTAATATATCACAAGTATTTTGTTTTAAATATTATATTATATAAATATAAGTGATATAATTACCTCCAGCTAACAAAACCTAATTTATTCATTATCAGTTAAATACGAATAAATATTTCGTGGCCGCACAATGTCATGATATTATTATTTTGTACGATCGCTCGTGGTTTTTCTCTTCGCTTTATCGGATAATCGAACCGTATGATGATATGGAAACAGTCCATTACCACCAGCTACCGTCTATATATCGGGTGACGTCGATTTCGGGTGATCATCACACATCAAATAACAGAGGGTCTATTTTGTTCTCGGCACACCGTGTGGTATAATCTGGTATCCTGTGGTAACCGCGTGTACACGTCGGGGAAGCTTGTCGCACATAATAATGGTACTATGACGATGACATCGTGGCGTTACGAGAAGCTATATAATAAACTTACGAGGCGTCGACCATAGTAATATTATCGTAATATCCTCCTAACCGCCGTAAACGTGCAGGACTAAAATAATATGGTAGGTATGCCGTAAGGTTAACCGTAGTTGTATAGGTAGTAGGTACCTACTGCGCAGGTATATACCGCTCGCGGTGGAAGACATGAGTGCTAATATGAGACGAGAAACAAAAAAGTCGTATCGTACGAAAGCGCCAAAATCCTAGGTAGGCCAAACATATATTAAATTTAGAACTAAATCGTTCAAAAACTTCAAACGTTTAATCTTAATCGACAAATGTATTATCTGATAGATTGTCTGCACATAGACAGTGTGTGAGCAGTTTTCTGATATAACATATTGCGGTAATTCGCGATTCCGCATATACACGATTCCGTATATACCTTTTCATTCACACGATTCCGCACAAAACCAATTTGCGACGTTGCCGATTGTATTTTAAAAATTATTTTAGACAAAAAAATGATTGATATTAATATAACATATATTATGTCATATTATAACATTATTTTGGTTTTTCCCCAAAAAAAAATTTTAATAAACTTCTTTTATTTAATTATTTTTAACTATTTTATTTATTCATTTCATTACGTACATTTTTAATTATTTATTTGAACTAATTTGACGAATTGTCAACAATCACAACAACGAACTACCATATTGTCCATATTATTCACGTTCATTGTAAATTAGTCATATATTAATGGAAAAAAAGTGAAATACATTTTTCTATTTTATACATACTAAAATTTTTAATTATTTGTTTTATTTAGTATTATTTTTTGTCCCCTTTAACGGGAAACGTTGCAACAATTTTTATGCGGAATCGTGTTAAATTCGGGGTGAATAAAAAAAATCATTTGTATTACGAAAATGTGCGGAATCAGGTAGGTAAAAAGGTATATTGTGCGGAAGCGTGTGCTACCCACATATTGTTAGTTTGTTTTAATTATATTTATTTGTATGTATATTATTGACAGTTTTTGATAAAATCGAAAACATCAAACGATGTATGTATGCGCCTTTGGCTCTTATGTTGGGTATAACAGGTATATAATATTATATTGGATCAAAATAATTGATATGTCATTTTTGTACCTTTGGCACTCATGTCATACGGCCGCCGCTCGAACGTCGGACGGATATTATTATTACTAGGTACGGTTATAGTGGTTGCAGTATAATTATAGTCGTCGTCTTCAATCCGACGATGGGCTGCGGGAAAAGCTTTACTCGGCCGCAAAAGTCTACGAAAATATCGCGACTTACTCGAGAGGTACGTCGGTGGTTTTTCAAAACAACGACATCGCCACGTGCCGGCTAAACCCGACAATAATAATAATTATGGTTATGTTAATCGTCGGCGGCCGAAAACGCGGTTAAACTCACTACGAGTACCCCTCACTGACACGCGTCGTCAACCCGCGAGTACAATAATAATATCATAATACACGCGTGTTTGCGTGTGCGTTTATCATTATTATTATCATTAATACTAGGTACATCTACACGATGTCATCGTCGTGTCCTTTATTATAATGGTATGTAACGCGTGCGTAGTAAATATTACACGCGTAAATCCCCAAACCGCCACCCTCCACCCGGCACTCGTCGCCCTCCACCCGCGACGAGCCGCGTGCCGTATCGCGCGCGCGGTACACAATAATAATATTATCATTTCGTAAAATGCCGAATGGCGAAACACAGCGTTGTTTTCGTGTACGAATTATTATTATATTATTACGAGTGTCAACACGCGCGTATATTATATTACCGAATAATAATGATTATAACGTTTCGTGTGCGCGTCTCGGCGGTGTTTATTCTCGAACTGCCGCGCAAAACGCCTCTCGCCTCGGGACACGTGAATCGCACAGAAGACGCGCGCGTATTTCGCGATGTAGTAATTAATACTATTATCGTGAGAATGAAGCGAGCCCGCGGCCTACGAGCGCACGTCGTCGTAGTGTATCGTCTTCGACTCGCCGGAATATTATGAAATAATACGAAACATTATCGACTTCGCAGACGTCGTCACTATAACAATAGGGGGTTTTAAGAGGCACGTTTTTTGTTTTTTTTTTTTCGTTTTAGCCGCGTTTTCATCGGTAAAAAGCTTCTCGAACGTATATTATTATCGGGGCTGGGATTTTAATGCCCTAAAAAACCCCGAAAAAAATGCCCTAAAAAAAATGCTTTTATGATCTAAAATTTTTTTTATTTTTAATAATTTTAGTATAAATTCCAATAAAAAGTTTTAAAAATGCATTATAAAAATCTATTACAGAGTAACTTCTACTACAGTAATAAAACGGTGTTAACGACGAAAAAACTCGTACTAAACGTCGAACGATATCATAGGACGTCGATTTTACCGATTTAAGATTATTTAACAGGAAATGCGGGTAGAGGTTACTCAAACCTTGTCCGATAATGGCGATAAGCCGATAATATAATACGAATTCCGAGTGCCTACTTATAATCTGTTATACTTATTAAAAAACCATGTCGGTGTAATTCATACACTTGGTTTCCAAAAACTCAAAAAATGCTCCAAAAACTCTAAAATGCCCTGAAAAATTAAGAAAATGACGTAAAAACTAAAAAATGCAAAATAAACTTTCTTATACTCATTCAAACGTACATAAAATAAATTTTTGACAAGACGATCATTGCACAGTAAGCTTTGGAAAACCATTCAAAGTGCATCGAAATCCCAGCCCTAATTATTATCATTAAAAAGTCAACTAATTATCTAATATAATACGTAGGTAACGTTACTCACTAAAACGCGTTCGGCCGATTAAAATATTGTTCGAGCGCGAAATTTCCGATTTCGATTTATTTAAGAATATTATCAAATTTTATAATATTAATTCGATGTCAAAACTAACGATTTAATGCGTAATCTTGAACCACTACGAGTACCTAATCGATGGCGAGAAATCGCCGATATGGTATAATAATTATAACACTCGTCCTTTTCAAGTAATAAAATCGCAGTATTTTCACCCCTTTGGTCTTAACGTATTTTATATTAACGCCATTTCGAGGATAATATAAGATTTGAGAAGGCTAATACGAAGCCATTATAATATAGAATATTATAACGCGCGAATATAAATAATAAATAACTGTGCCAAAATATTTGATAATATTATTTCGTTAAGTTACGTCAGTAAAATATAATATAATATCGTGCATTCAGTTTTGGTTTAAAAATTCGAATATTGTGCAAAGGTGTACACTTTTTTTCAAAAATAATTCTTGGAAAACGACAATTGATAAAAAATTAATTAATTTACAACGAATATAAAATTAAACTAAATACTAATCCGTAATGGGTTTTCGGGGTAGTTCGACAGTGGATTAAAATATACGATTCGTGATTATATTATTACCGACGACGTAGGTATTCGCAAAAAGTACGCACACGCCACGTATAATAATAATCGACTCACGCGACTATTCGTATTGATATATTATTATTACTCGTATAATATCGCAGCTCTAAAGATGGCATTTTTCTAATATTTAGATAAGTATACTTTCTGCAGCCAGAGCATACACATTTTTGTAAGACGACAAAAAAAAAAAAAAAACTCGACATTTATTATCCCTCGGAAGACTGCGAGGGTCGGCGATACCGATAGATAATAAATTATACGCACCAATTATTTATATATTTTTGTCAAACTCGGGTATTTAAATTGTATATACGACACGGGAGGGACGGGATTTTGAAAAGTTAATTTGCCCAAGAAGTTGCAGAAAATAAACGCTTCAAAGTTTTCCGTAAACCTTTTGCTCGTTATAAATTAGTAATAAACTTTAAACGTCCTAATATGTCCTAAAACTTCTCAAATCCAAGATATACCACTCCGCCGCCGCCGCCGCCGCCGAGCTTAAGCACTCCGAATTTCTCTTAAAATGTATGTATTATTTAATATGGGTATACATCATCGTCGTCGTCGTCGTCGTCGTAGTATATATACTCTCGAGTATTATTATTTTGCTCGACCCATCTGCAGCAGCAGTCCATTCGGTCCGAACGGTCGTACGACGAATACAAAACGAACGAATCGCGTAGTTGTTATCGTCGTCGTACATATTAATATTTTGCGGTCCAAGTCGCTTTTCAAACCTTTCACGACATTCTTATAATACCTATTATACACGTGTGTGTGTGTGTGTAAGTACAGCTATAATTGAAACACTGCACACAATATATTGTAATGATCCGCGCCAAAGCGACCGTGTTTCCTTTTTTTAAAATTAAATGTACAATAAAATAATTATAATAATCGTTGGCCATTATGGGTACGTTGGATACGATCAATTATAAGACATTATACACACACATACACGTCTTGAGATTTAATAAGGACCTCAGTTGTACACACACGCTCCTGCACACGCGTCACCATCGTATGACTGTACAGACGGCCAAAGGCGAGTGTAAGAGACTACGCAGATCGTCTGTGCAGTAAAACATACAGTTAGTTTTGCTTAGACATTTATAAAAATAAATTAAAATACATTAATTATCAATGGTCATTAATAAGATTAAATAAAATCAACTGTAGTAGACTTTAGAAAAAGGTCTCATTATTTTATAACACGGATTGGTCACCTCGCCTTATATCCCAGACTCCGACCACGGACAAGTCGCAATAAGGATCGGAGAGGTAATGTTACTATTTTATATTATTATATATTGTGTAATTGATTTAAAGGCATAATATAACAATCACCAATAATTTTAAATCATTACATACACACACACGACACACTCACGCACACACATAACCGACAAAGCGATACATGACCAATAATAAGCGTCTCAAAATCTTGGTTTCATTACGAGGAACTCGAACAAATTTTAATAATTTAATTGCCTTTAAAAATATTTATTTTGTATTTGGCAGATCCCAATATTAGAATATGCATCCCTTATTTGGCCTTCAAATAACATAGGGCTAACTCATTATCTCGAAGCTGTTCTGAATCGTTTTCTTCGTTTTTTAGCATGACAATTTAAAGTCGAACGTCCACGACATTCAGATTATAATGGAGTATTATCTTATTTCAATGTACAATCGTTAAATGTAAGGAGAAGCAAAATACCTTAAGTAATACGTTCATTATTCGTTTTAACGATTACGTCATTTTCAAATTAATACCGAATTCACCAGAAATCAAGAACGTTTTTTAATTAATAATGTTTGTAAAGAGTACCTACTTAAAGAACATCACCTACGAATATTCTGACGACTATAGGAAATACTATAGATATTAGTCTTAGTTAATAGTTAATAATTATGGCTGTAAATTATATACCACATAATAATATGTACTTATCGTTATGTTAATCGAACGTGAATTTTATATTATTGTACCTATGTCTCTACACAATTTTTTATTTACAGACAATAATAATAATAATTGTATAGACGTATTTCGAATGAATCGATATTACATATTATACCGTTGGCGAGTTTGAAAAAAAATTAGACGTCGTATTAACTGCCTCGTGTAAAGCCAAACCGAATTCGTAGAGCCGTGTGCTCACCTAATATAATAATAATAATAATATAATCGCACAATCAAAAATACATAAAACCGGCCGCAGCAAAACGTTTGCACGATTGCGTAGAATCGGGGCGAGCCCTCTGCGGCCTTTTTTTTTTTAATCGGGTCGTTTACACACACCCGAGAGCACACATATTATATAGTTATCGTTTCCGCGTCGTCGATTAGAATAATTAAAAAAAAAAATAAAAACACTTAAACATAATACGCACAATATACCCACGAGTAAACAAAATAAACCCAAAGGTGTGCCAAACCGATCGGAGGTTTTATTTTTCACCCGGAAATTTAATTTGATTCGATCGCTGCACGATATTCATATTTTATCGTACGCATCGCAATTGACAGCAAAACGGTTTTTTAAATCAAACTCGCTCGAAGGCAACAAGGTCGCCTCCGACGTCCCTAGACGATTAGACGATTATAGTTAAATCCCCATCTCAGATATTACAGCAAAATACTTAAGCCTATATCGTTTGATAACCACAAATCAATCTGGTCCAAACACGTGTGCATAACAAAATGTCACTCTCGAATTTTATACAGACTACCTCGGTGGACTTAGGTATACCCGAGTTGACTCTAGGTGATTAAAAACAATCTAAACGAATCGACATAACTCAACCCTTCATACCTCTTTTTAAATCCTATCTGGACATAATATTACAGCATAGAAACACTAATAAAATACGAGTTTTCGATCAAAGTACTTTCACTACTTATGCCCCGCCAAACATCTCAAATGATACAATATTACATTGACAACACTACATACCTATAATAAGGTCAGAATAAAATAAAACTACAACATATTTTACGTCTGCCTCCACAAACATAATAATATAATCTCCTCGTTTCAAACCTCTCTCTTGGAAAACCTCCCGAGAAGATTAAA
Source organism: Neotoxoptera formosana (assembly GCA_022818045.1). Lineage (NCBI taxonomy): Eukaryota > Metazoa > Arthropoda > Insecta > Hemiptera > Aphididae > Neotoxoptera > Neotoxoptera formosana. The sequence goes on along the minus strand of CM040632.1, from coordinate 65,733,939 downwards.
ACGACAATGCCCCGGGGATTTTCTTCGTTAAACTAACTGGCATACTATTATCACTCAGACGAGTAAAACACATCTCATCACGACACTCGATTACTGTAATTATCATATTTCTCTCTCTCTATCTATCCCATTCTGCCATTGTGAAATAAAATAAACTATGCCGAAGTGGTATCCGCACTAGATACCGACTTCACACTAATTGTGCCTATATCATTACCCAATATTCATCAACTCATCGTACAAAATATCGATGTTTATCAAAATAAAATCAACTCGCGTGACACCTGTTCGCTACCGCGGTAGCATGTCGTTATGGAACACCATTACAGTTTTCATATTTTTATAATTTTAATATTACGTTTATTATTATAATGTACAATAGATATATCACAGACGCGCGTGCCGTCTTGCATTCGTTCTGTAATATAATCACGGAGTCCCCTCATATTATATAGGTATAATTGTTTTGATTAGTAAACAAAATCTATTATAATGATCAGGGCTCGTAAGTTCGTGCATTCGTATATTATCAATCTTGCTAAGTCGTATTTAATGCTATATATGACATCGAAATCCATTTTAAGGTTCCACGATTTTAATATGTAAAGTCTTATTTGTCATGTTTTTGCATATTATTTAGAGGTTTTTTGCCTATTTGGCATATATTTTATATATGCATATTTCTATTTTATCGGGCATATTATACATGGTTTTGATATTCCTATTCATATTATTACATCAATATGCATTTTTTTTAGCTATACATATAGTCGTAATTACTGCATTCAGTTCATCAGTGTTTCAGTCTAAAAATAATATACATACAATTAAAAATAGAAATTTTCAAAAATTGTTTATGATTTTTTAAGTGCATATAAATTATAAATGTATATTTCAATGCATATTTTGCCAATTTTTGGTGCATAAACGCATGTTTATTTAGGCATTTTTCAGGGCACGAACTTACGAGCCCTGATAACAATCATTCGGCCAGCTAGACACACGTCTGCCGATCTAGTCTAGTTTCATCGCTCGCCCCGTGCGTATTGCTGCTGCCAGGTCATCGGTAAAGTAAAATAATTTATATAACATTTATTTTATTTATAAATACACTCAGCTGAGCTTTCAATCTGCACGCGTTTTCCACTAATTTCGAACATCCAGTGACGCAGACAGATTTTCCGAGTATCCCTGAAAATCTTACTCGCTCCGCGTCTATAATCACACTATGACAATATCATACAAATAAGGGTAGAACGGCGTGTTTCAAAATATAACAATATATAGTAATATGTTATCGTATATTATTATTATAAATAGTCGACACACATATTGTGATGCAAATCCGGCGGGAAGGGTGCGGCGCGTGACACGAAGGTCGCGTGTGTTATAATATATTATTATTATTATTATTATTACTATCGTACGCAGGTCAAACCCAAAACGGTATATACGAAAAATACATGATGTTTTCGCACGTTTTCATAAGTAATATTATTATAAAGCAACATATTATGTGTGTGTGTGTGTATGTGTCCCGATGACGACGGTGGAGATAAAAAAAAAACCGCCCAGGATCGTATAATAATAATATAATATATAATATTGTAATAACGATAAGGCGACGACTACGACGACGACTTTGTGATATTACACGTACTGCGTACAATGCGTGTATAATAATAAAACCCTACATAATAATATATTATGACCGTTTCGACCCCGACTAGACCCCCCCCCCCATCCAGGTCGTAGCCCGAAATTTCCGATTAAAAACCTCAAAGTTTCGGGGAACAATATTTTCCCCCGAGGACTCGTAAAAGAGGAAATAAAGATACAGCCGGAAACTTGGTTTAATCGTCCCTAAACGCCGTTGCGATTTTCCACCGGACCCGGGGGCCGGGCCAGGGTTTTTTTTTTTGAGAATTTAACGCAATCTCCGTTTCTGTCTAGCCGTCTGTCCGTCTACCCTTTATTTGTTCGTTTTTTTGTTTCCCCATTATTATTACCGCGAATATTAAAAACCAAAAAAATAAACGCGGTTATCTCGGGTCAAGATGGAGCACGTGAACAAAAGCGGCGCGTACCGGACGTTTCGCGTATACTGCTGCAGGTGCCCTTTTAAACGGCCAATACGCAGATAAAGGTCGACGGAAAACAGCGCATCGGCGTCACGGAAAACTGCTGTCCCGCGGTTTGTTCCTTTTTTCGTTTTCCCCCGGCGTTGACACGGAGGCAAATTGATCAGTTTTTCATCGCACGCGAAAACCGTTGCCACGCGTGAATGTAGGTATATATATTGTAATATATACTGCCGGGGACGCGAACAGAACACACAGGCTTGTTATCCAATTCCCCTAAAAGCTTCTATCGGTACGTAGTTTTCCTCTCACTTTCGGAAATGATTGTAAAGTGACCATCTACTGGGAACGCATATCCACGATCGTCGCGAGATGATCGTACTACCACTGAAGCACTTTTTCCGACGTCATCCACTAGTGGGATTTGTAGTATTTGCAGTGTGTTTTGATTACCTTTTTAGATAATATACCGGGTAGTCTTAGTGTCTTACATTGTACGGTTACCGAAAACGAGTGACCACCGGAGGGACAACGGATGTGTCGAAAATGAGTGTGTGTGTGTGTGTGTGTGTGTGTGTGTCGCTCTAGCCGGGACTTAACAAATGGGTCTGATTCGTCTTCGGGGCTGGGGGGAAACGTGTCAAAAAGTTTTCGACCATCTACTGGGAACGCATATCCACGATCGTTGGATGATGATCGTACTACGACGACGCTGAAGCACTTTTTCCGATATCAACCACTAGCGGGATTTGTATTTTCAGTGTGTTTTTATTATCTATTTAGATAATATACCGGGCAGTCTTACGCTGTACTGTTACCGAAAACGAGTGACAACTGAAGAGTGAATGAACGTGTCGAAATATTAGAGTGTGTGTGTCGCTCTAGCTAATAAGGCTTAACAAATAGATCCAATGCGTCGACTGGCGGAGGGACACGTGTCAATAAGTTTTCGACCATCTACTGGGAACGCATATCCACGATCGTTGGATGATGATTGTACTACGACGACGCTGAAGCACTTTTTCCGATATCAACCATTAGCAGGATTTGTATTTTCAGTGTGTTTCGGTTATCTATTTAGATAATATAATAATATATATGGTTACATCGTACATCCATAAAAGAGCTATGGAAGCTGGAATGGGATTCTCTTCCAGAGTCTTATGATTTTGGCTATAGGTCATTATTTAAAAACATCCCTATTCAACCATGGTTTCACTCCCTAAAGATAACCAAATTCACCAGATTACGCACTGGCCACAGCCTACTACCACACCACTCGTTTAAATTTGGACTTAACAGTAGTACGTATAGCCCCTTACCCAATTGTGGTGGAGAATACTGTGACTTCCAACACAGGCTCCTATATTGTCCAGCTCTCTCTGTCCAAAGAACTCAGCTAAAGAACCTCTTTTCCACCTTCGGTCTTAATTTTTCCTTTATTGATGCTTTTTCAACTAACAATATTAATATAATTATGCTTACGCTAAATTTTATTCTGCAATCAGGCCTCCGAATTGAGGAATGTGAGTTTACCAACTAACTAATTATTTCAGATTAATGTACATAATATTGTCGAGTTATAATAATTTTATGTTATAATCTCAGTAATAAAAAAATATATATATATATATAGAGTATAGTCTTACACTGTATGGTTACCTAAAACAAGTGACCAACGAATGTGTCGAAAAATGTGTGCGGGTGTCGCTCTAGCCGAGACTTGACAAAATAGATCCGATTCGTCGTCGGGCTGGGGGGAAATGTGTCAAAAAGTTTTTGAAGTACAACCGACGGTGACGGGGTCACGGAGCTCGACCACCAGGACCAGGGTATAAATGCGGTCGGAATCCTATGTCTAGAGAGTACGTCCCGAGTTAATTTATGTTACGTGTAAAAATCCGAAGGAAGTAGTGTCTGCGGCAAAAGGGCAGGTCGTGAGTTGACCGCGCACGAGCCTTACAGCGGTTTGTGTGTTTTTTTCGTGATTTTTTTGTTTTGAATCGTTAGACTTGCTTTATAACATTACAAATTAAGAGTTTATCACGATATGATATGATGTTATTACTATTTGGCTAAATACCGAAATGTACGGCATCGTGTGTGCGTATAACAATATATTATGTTGTTGTGAAATGTGATTATTTTTTATTTTATTTCCACTACCTGACGATAAAATATAATATAATATAATATAAAACCACCGCGAAATTCCATTTTAAATATGTCGTTTGCATTACCTTCATAAATATATATTTTTAAAATATTGTATTTGGTTCGTTAAGCAATAAAAAATAATTAAAATATTATTATACCGAGGTTTTTTGTGTGTGTGTGTGTGTGTGTTTACGGCATAAAATATGTTTTTTTTTTTTTTTATCGCCGTTGTTTTTAAAAACATCGAATTTAGTTAAATACTTTTGTGCGCATATTTGTGTGCTCGTATATTTTTCATACATATTCGTATATTTATTTGTATACATAATAATAACACGCTCGTGTAACTGGATTCGGAGGGCGAACGCGAGTATACGAGAGTAAATATTATCATTAAAACAGCTAGCGTTAACTTTGCATTATTATTAACACGTTTAAATAATTGTGCACAGGCGTTAAACACACACACACACATTGCGGTAAATATTTCCAAAACAACAACAACAAAAAAAAAAAAAACATAGAAACTGCCCCGAGTTGAGCGCGTATCACCAAAAGTTTTTAACCGCAGTCGTCGGATCCGCTGCGTGTACCTTTAATAATAATAATAATAATAATAATGATAATGTCTCATTATGATAATAATATCGTATCGTCCTCGCACCGGAAATCGTGAGGAAATCGGAAATCGTGCGTGGAGAACAAACGTGACACGATATAATATTATTATTATCGTCGCGATGTCGAACGTATCTTATCGTTTCGAAATGATGTATTGCACAGGCGTTCAACACGCACACAATGCAGTAAATATTTCAAAAATGACAAAAAATAAAATAAAAATAAAAAACTGGGGTGTTGACCAGTTTCTCCCCGCGGCTGTTGTCGGGATTTTCAAAATATACCAACTGCCCTCCACTAAATGTACCAGTTGCCCTTATTATTGTAACCAATAGCAACCGTTTATAAACAAAATACAAATTTTCGATTTTCATCGTGAATTTCAAAATCCTCGTGTGAGCACCTATTTAAATTATACTTAAATATACTTTTTAGCTATAGGGACCTTCTCCGCAATATAATCTTTCATTAAAAAAAAAATTAAGATAATCGGTCGAGTAGTTTCCGAGAGAACATTAGCATCAAAGGTTTCAATTTTCGGTTTTATATTATATCACGATTTGTATGTCACTTAGGTACGATGAGTTGAACTTTGAAAGCTCTCGAGTTTAATCGAATAACTATCTGCGAATTATATTGTTCGTATATTGATAAATATAGGTATAAACGTATTATTATTATTATTATAATATAATGTTATGTAATATAAATCATAATTATTAGTATTTGCTCGAAATGTAAATTTCATTGTTTTTTGCACATCGCGTGAATGTCCCGCTACGCTGATAATATTATTAGAACAAAAAACCTCAGCCAAATAAATATATTTCCAAAATTATTGCGTTTCGTTGAAAATAAATGAATATGTTTTTCCTCAGCTGTCGTGTGGTGGGGGTTTCGGATGAAAACGTTTATTAAAAAAAAAAAAAGAAAATGTAAAATAATCTGAGGTAAATCTATGGAATCCAGGTTTTGGATGAAAAAAAAAGTTAATTTAACGAGGATTTAGATTAGGGTTGTTCCAAAGCCTGACGGTTTACTTAGGATTTGACTTTAGACTTTGCTCGACTAAAGCCTACGCCTTACATTTTACTAATAAATACCTATGAAAATATTGATTTGTTGCTTACTTTACATTCAGATTTAGAATTCGAATTCATATTATCGTTAAAACATTATTGTTTTAAAACGTGTGACTTTATTTCGTTCGCGAAGAATAAAAAATGTACGGTTTATAGTACATCATAATAGTTTTTCAGATAAAGCTTAATATTACATGTGTTGCCACTGTCCTCCAACGCCCTCCACTACCACCACCACCACCGCCACCACCAAAGATATAACACGAATAGACAAATATTCCTCTCTCACATATTAATATTATATCGATCGGCGGACGAATTTACTGACAAACGAAATTACATTTTTATATAGAGACGCCAAAGCGAACATAATTTTATCCAGATCGCTAAATCTGAGTCTTTTTCACAGTCAACAACCACGTGCACGTGCTACGCGTAGAACATGATATTTATTATGGAAATTTGTTCGTTTAGAAAAACAAATTTTAACTGAAAATTATTAGAACAATATTGTTTGTCGATAAAACATTGGAACGGAATAAATATCTGCTAAAACGGCGTCTTGTAAAAACACCATATTATAAAAGTAGTTGTTCGTTTATCACAAGAAAGTCGATGAATAACATTGTAACTAAAGGTTGAAACGAAAGTCGAGTTAATGTTTTGGTTGCCATTAGATTATATCGATAAAAACTGATTAAAAGTTACCGACCTAAACGGAATCTGACTCATGATAACTGGTCAAGTTTCGACATTATAATATAGAATATAGAAAAAATATCGGTTTGAAATCATAAACAGGGCTCGTAAGTTCATGCATTTGCATACATTTTGCAATCTTGCTAGGTTGTATTTAATGCTAGATGACGTAGAAATCCATTTCGAGGTACCACGCTTAAATATTATGTGAAGTCTTATTTTGCATATTTAGAGGTGTTTTGCCTATTTGCCATATTTATGCATATTTCTATTTTATCGGGCATATCGTACAATATGATTTCGATATTTCTATTCATATCATTATATCAATATGCATTTTTTTATGGAAATCTTATGAAAGAATCAACATTTGACGAAAAAAAACCGCGATTGCTTATAATTTTTCATTATAATATTAATAATATATTATTTATATAAAACGTTTGGTCGCAACATAAAATGATTAAAATTAAATAGCTATATAGTAGTAATTACTTCATTCAGTTTATCAGTGTTTCAGTCTAAAAATAATAAATAGAAAATTAAATATAGACATTTTTGAAAATCGTCGAATATGATTTTTTTAAGCTATCATTTTTTGAGTGCATAATTTTAGATATTTAGAGCATATAAATGCATATTTCTTAACTTTTTAAGGCATATTTCAATGCATATTTTGCCAATTCGGAGAGCATAAATGCATGCTTATTTAGGCATTTTTTAGGGCATGAACTTACGAGCCCTGATCACAGACAACCCTGAAATTGTTGGTCTGAAAACTTCGATAGTTCGAATTCGCCTTCGAGCGTGTCAGTCGATATCAATTAGACGATAATTTCTCGCGTTTGAATATATAATTCCGCCGCCGCCGCCACTACCAATTATATACGTTTTGTTTTTAACGGGTAAGACTTGCTTAATCCGAACAAACATTCCTCGCTGATATTTTTGCACATTCCGTGTTATAAAATATTGAGCAAACCGAGACGTTTATACGGCGTATATTGCGAGAGAGCGAAAAGCGTATATAATAAAACAGCAGACGTTCGTCCGTGTTTGTTGCTATTGTTAACAAATTTCAAATTACTTTTAAGGTAAACACAAAGATAAATAAAATGTTCAGAAATTAAACCATACCGAAGACGAGAAACTTGTGCAGCGTGTGGAATAAAATTCTAGAATTCTTTTAATTTTTTTGTTGCCTCGAATATTAAGATATTGTTAGCGCGCACAGCACTCACTGTATACTATTCTTGTAAATATTTAAGACCGAGAATATATTTTTTTTTTCTCGCAAAAGGTTAATAAATAAATAATTGTTATTTTATTTTATTTTTTTTTTGTTGTTGTATTATCAACCGCCAAAAGTAAACGAGACTCGAAAACACAGTGCACGTAAATAATTATAAAAATAGTTGGCATAATTGGTGTTTTACATTTTAATTAAAGAATGTCTTTTGCATGTTTTTATTCGCAGCAGTGACATCAGTTTTTTACGAGTCGATAATTATTTGTCTGGTGACTCGGGTTCGTGGAAAAATCGGTGGTCTCGATGCAGTGGTAACAGTATAGTTGTTTTTCGATTGTATTCGTGCAATGATTTCAACGACATTTCAATTCCGTTTTTGTGAACTACACGACGATCGGTGTTTAAAAAAATAATCTTCATTAGGTACCTACAAGCAACACTAATTATTATTATTGATTAGGTCCGTTTAGGGTGATTTATTTGGGCATAAAATAACGCTGTGAAAATGTATATTACTGGACGTCTTAAATATTATTTAGATTTGCTGAATATAATACACGCGATGCGGTAAAATTCTCGATTTGTATCAGGTTTTGAAAACGGCTAACCGCTTAATTTATTACAACAGCGCACTGCGTAAAAAATCAACTACCTTTATTGTTTTATTAAAAAACCGTGATATGAAATTATGCTCGATTCGGGTGAACTCGGAGGGTTTTAGATATTTTGTACGCGACGGCAGAATAGATAATAATATAGTAGAACAAGAATCGGTCATACTAACCTCACTCATATACACATAATAAAACACGAAGAAAACCCCCTATGTAGTCAATGCAATGAAACTCTCACTATCAAACACATAGTCCTAGATTGCCCCCTATACATCAATGCAAGAGAAATCCTGAATCAACCTTCATCGATGGAAGAAGCACTAGGAGAACACAATACACACCTAATCCACAGCTTCTTCAAATCCATTGGCATCGACACAAAAATGTAATTTTATAACCAAATACTATGTAAATAACCTTTAAAAAATGTCTGTAAATATATAAATAATGTTCGACTAACTGTAGGCTAATGAACTAGCTGTTGAAGCCTTTACTCTTAATAAAAAAAAAAAAATAATAATAATAATAATATAGTGATGGAACCGTATACAATCAGTCAATATTGACCGTCGAAGTGCATTCACATAATAATATATTATAATATTATATCGACCACTTGTGAACAAATGAGTCATATAAATCGATAAAATATTATGTATTCGTCAAAAATCATATTTCGCAATAATAGCAGATTGATATATTGTGTGCAATAAATAATAATGGGTAATTTTGTCTATTGTGAAAAATGTGTATTGCGAACAGGTGTCAAAAACAAGTCATACGCATAAATCACCGCCTCCATAATACGGTATGTGTGTAGTAAAGTAATATCGGTAAAATAATGAACTGAACGAGCACCCCCGAAATAGAATAAAGCGATGACCAAAAAAAAAAAAAAAAACCTATACACGCGGTAAAACAATATCATCATAATAATATGTTATTCGATGTATTCCAAGAGTATAGCAATATTTTCGGGGACGGTAATAATTTTTAAAAAAATCGTGTTACACGCGCATACTCGTACTTACTCGACGTAACCGTTCGCTCAGTGCTTTGTTTCTCTCACAATTTTTTTTTTCGTATTTACTTTTGATTACTACCGCACTATAATTGTATGTAACATATTATGTTTTATTTAAAACCGATTTCGAAAACTGAATCCAAAATGATGAATTACGAGACACGTCATTTTAACACGCAATACGACGATTACCGCGGAAACAGGTCCATAATGTCATAAAATATTATTTTATATCATCATTAGAGATAGGATTTCGGTGACTTTTGCATATTTTTCTTCTTTAAGTGCTATACAGTTCTAACCCAAAACTAAATTTGTTTTGTGATATAACAATTTAGAATGTGTAATTTTTATTTTGCATTTTTTGCATTTTTAATGGTCATTTTTGCGTAATATTACAAACATTGCGTTTATTTTGTATATTTAAAGTAATTTTTGTTTATTTTAAGCTTTTTTAATGTGTGTTGTATAGGTAATCCCGATTAGTACCTATAGGCAATCACCTACTCCAGTCCATTGATATTGAAAAAGTAATATAATTAATTGTCGATTTATCCGATAATATTAAATACCTTACGAACCCAAAACTATATAGGTATACCAATAGAAGCTTTAGTAGTGAATATGACACGTATCTATGTTGTTCTACACCGATCTTAACTGTACACAATATACTGAACATAAAATATTACGACTAACATTAAAACTTAAATTTTTAGATTTTTCAGAATAATTATTATACCAGGAACCGGTTACATCCACAAGTCAAATTTATACCTATTTTGTTCATAATTAATAATAATATTTAATTTTTCGCGCATCTAAGTATATTTTTTGGTCATTTTTAAGGTCATTAGCTCTAATCATCATATTATTATTATAATTACCGGCCGACAAATTTCGTTTGTTTCGAGTTGTTTTTAGTTGTTACTACTACTCGTCATCATCGTTTACAATAGAGTCGACGAATTCAGTGCATACCAGCTAATGCGTGCTGCTAGGTACCTACGACGCATAATGGTCGACGTGGGTTTATACCGCTCTTTCGGGTAGAAACCGTGCGAAGAAAATGAAAATTATAGTCTAAAACGTTGTTACGACGACAACGACGTGCGTACACCGACTACACAATAAGTCTATCGATGGCTTCGTCGCGAAATCTCTTAAGGCAGGTGTGATTAAATTTTACAGGCGAGGTTTTACGACTTCGAGGCGTATACGACAGTATTATTTGTGATTTATAAAATATTATAATATTATGTCGTTATCACTCCGTCTGCATTTTCTTGTTCGTAACACGCAGACAAGTGTGCAATATCTCGATTACCCACTTTCTACGAACCCAATTAAAAATTTAAAAAACGCGTTCGGCGCGTAACAATAATAATGTTATATTATTCGTTTACGGTTCGCGCGTTATACCTGTGTGTATGATTAAAGAGCCGATTGCAGTCTGGGGTGTTGTTTACGCGGCGGGCAACTACCACCGAAGGGAAAGACGCGGCGTGCAATAAATAAATATTTTAAACAGTTTTGCCGCTCGGGCTTTGAAATAATAATAATAATAATAATAATGTTATATTATACACGGGTCGTACTATATCCCTTTCACTATATTATACTCTGGCGCACAAACGCAGAACGATATCTATCGCGAAATGACTCTCTATGTTTTCACGTCTACCGCCGCCCCGGTCGTTATATTGTTATTATTGGGTTGGGAATGGGTTCTATCAATTTCCGCGCCCTTTTGAAGTGTTCAATCATACCTATAATAATAACGCTCACAGCCGTCATCCCTGTGTGTAATATTACGCGTACGCGGCTGTCGTAATATTATAATAGTAATGATAATAATATTTTATGCAACACGATATTGCACGCTGGCCCCTTTGTGTAACAGGCTATTTTTACCCTCCCCTCCCCCCCCCTTCCCGCGGTAAAAATAACCTATAGGATACTTTTACCGGGGGTAAAATAAACCTAATACATATTTTATATCCCCGGTGAAATTTTAAGGGGGCTAAATATTACCCTAGGTTTGCTTTAACCCCGGTAAAATTGTGTTTGTGATACGGCAATTTTGTAATATTATTATTACTCTGCTCCGGTCTGGTCTGAAGATAAAAATACAATATTTCAAGGTGCATATTATTGCGTATCCATTATCGTGATCATAATATTATTGATATTTTATACCACGTTACATTCGAATATATTATAACAGTCATATGCACTTTATCGTTTAAAATTTGTTCATTTAAAATATTTTTTTAGATTGCTATTTTTGGAGCCTAAAAACGTCATAAACTGCGTCAGAAACGTAAAAAATATTATTAATATATGAATGCTTTTATTTTTTTTTAACATTATTAAAATACGTGATATTAATACATTTTTATCGTGATGTCTATATACTATGTATAGTATATAGTATTAAATATATACATAATTGTATGGCCGTAATTCGTACGTACCTCTCTTAATCCCGGGCCTCAATTCGTACGTTATTCAGGGATTGGGTCTCAACTAACCAACACCGAAATAAACCTAAGATTATTAATATCCCCCTCAGTCTCTCCTCCATCCTTAACTCCAATTCCGAAAATGCCATCAGTTTAATAACTAATTTTATCTTGGAGGCTGGTTTACTATATAATTTTTAAGATAATTGCTGGTTTCAAAATGTTTTGTATTTTTCTCGTTAAAGTTTTATTTCTAAATTATTAGTTATATAATCTTTTCTTTTTTTTTTTTTGTTAAATTTTTTATGCTGTATATTGTATAATTTGTTGAGCTGTAATAGTGTAGTTAAAAGCTAAATAAAAAAACCTAGGATATTTAAACCGGTAAAAACATTTTAGGGTATTAGAAACCTGCGACATCGAAGTGTGTATACCGAGCGACGCGATTTGAACACGACTCGATGGACTTGAACGGTAAAAATATGTTTGTGACACGGTAATTTTGTAATATTAGCTCTGATCCGGTCTGGTCTGAAGATAAAAATACAATTTAAAGGTGCATATTATATTATTGCGTATCCATTACCATATTATTACTATATTTTACCACGTTACATTCGAATATCATAACAGCCGTATGCACTTTATCGTTTAAAATTTGTTCATTTACCTCGAACCTTTATATTTGAACATGATATTATTCGAGTACCTGTATGTATAATATACTTGTCTACGAATTTTTTCGCCCATCCGTTCATTTTTTTTTCTCTGACTCTGCAAACATACCTAGGATATTTTTACCGGGTATAAAATAAACCTAAGACATTTTTACCGGGGGTAAATAAAACTTGACGGTATTAGAAACCTGCGACACCGAGTGTGTATGACGAGCAACGCGATTTGAACACGACTCGATGGACTTGCCCGGTAAAAATATGTTTGTGACACGGTAATTTTGTAATTTTGTAATATTAGCTCGGCTCCGGTCTGGTCTAAAGATAAAAATACAATTTCAAGGCGCATATTATATTATTGCGTATACATTATCGTGATCATATTATTATACCACGTACATATTGTTACATTCTAATATCATAACAGCCGTATGCACTTTATCGTTTTAAATATTTCGTTTAAGTACGTTTACCGCGAACCTATTATATTATATTTTAATACGATATTATTCGAGTACATATTATATGTATATACTTGTCTACGATTTTTTTCGCTCGTCCGTTCATTTTTTTTTCTCACCCTTAAAATATACCTGCTACTATTATTTATACGTTTTTAACACGAGTAATGAGCGAGTTTCGAGTAGGAATACATAAAAAATATTATAACGTACAATATTAAGTTTATATCGCACACGCGGTTTTACTCGGTCGGGTTTTATATTTTTCGAGATTTACGCTGTTATACGCCCAACCTGTTAAGAATAATAGTAATTTGTTGTAAATTATCCACGAGGAGTGCATAATGAGAATCATTCCCGTTTACGTTCAAAAATATGCCATTTGATATTATAAAATATGATTAAAAATATTTTTTTAATTAACGTTTCGTCGGCTCGCGCGTGTGTTTGTTTTAGTATTATAAGCATTACACATGACGTGTTCGACTTTCGATTGAATAAAATAAACTCTAAATTATTATGTTCAAGAGCACATTATAATAATAATATTATTGCGTGTCAATTAATCAAGTAATTATACGTTCAACAATAGTACGTCGTCGTGTCCCGCACACTTGGCATTTGATTATGTATATTTTATTCCGTCGAGTATACGTATTAATTATTATGCGCGTTTTTATTGAATGTTTTGATGTTGAAAATATTTTCTGATTCGCGTTGTTTTCCCCAAAAACGCACTCGACGCACTAATGGTTCAGTGATATAATATATATATCATATGTATAAAATATATTCATTATAAGACTCCTGTTTTCGTTAGTGTGTGCGTGTCACTGTTTAATGATTTTTATCGTTTTTTAACCATAATATTAAACAGTTTGCTAGGAAAAATACGTAATGGTGGTTATAATAATATGCGAACAGGTGTATCCGAAGTCCATTAATTTCCTTAATATTAAACGACTGCTATACATTCCGTCCGCGCAACGCAATCGTTTTAATTTAAATGATATTAGCCGTGTACAAAATATAAAAATATCATCTGTGATGTATATCGTGTGTATACTGTTCTACTAAACAGTAAAAATATATTATATTGGTGCTTAAATTACGCTGATAATACTGCTCTGTCTGGCCGATGTGCGACGTTATGTAATAATATGTCAACAAATCGGGTCAAAAAAAAAAAAATTTAAAAAAAAAATAGTACATAATATTATAATTTGAAATATAAATAACCGAGTAATATACAAACATTGAAATAGTACAGAATATCGTATTTCACGGCGATAAACCTCCTATGTGCAAATTTATTATTTTGAGGTTTTTGTATCATTGGATTCAGAACGAAATAAGCTGTTTATCGATAAAATGTCCTCAATGTGCTATCTGCATCGTAGAATTAATGACAAATAACTTATTAATTCTCCTATGTGGTACCTAAAATAAATCGCAATAAAAAGTTTATGAAATGTCTCCCATATGTGATACTTGTCATAGAAAAATCATTCTATGTGTTACCAACTTACTATATAAATCGTTTATGAAAAAACAACTACCTATGTAATTTTTTTAAATAAAATTTTTTTTTTGTGTTTCATGAAAACTACTTTTGTTTCACATAGAAGGTTTGTTCCCGTGAACGACGATATATTATTTAATAAATTGTGTATGATTGAAAAAATTAAATATTTCATTTAAATTACGATATTTTATTATGTATGATAAGACTCGGAACCTCATTTCAATAATAAAGCGACCATTTTCAAGTACGTTTTTAAAGTGACATTTTTTGTCTTTGTCTCGGTGGTGTGACTTTGTCTTGTGCAATGGCTTCAATAATATGCAAATATTGTAACACGGCGTCCTGGATAGGCAATTCAGCTACATATATTGGTGACGGTTGTTTTTCGGTAATATTATCTCATTAAAATACTAAATGTCGAATTACAATATCATCATTCTGTGAATTAAAAAGAATTGTTAGGTAATAGTGTTATAACTCCAAAGATAGATAATATTATGCCGCGTTTGGATTTAAAAAATAGAAACTTAATTATTTGCAGGTAGTATCAGCTAGTGACGATTATTTTTTTCTCCTTAAATGCTATTTATAAATCATCTCGATTACTGAACCGTCGGTTTGTTATAAGACAAAAAATATATATAATAATGATAATAACAATAAAGTTTATCAACTCGTAAATAAAATTATCGTGTCCTTTGTTGCATAAAACATAATATACAATTATTTATGGTTAAATAATCGTCCGCGAAGACAGAGTATAATTTTTATTGTTCTTCGCAAAACGTATTAAAACCAGAACGCAAAGTCACGACCGAATTAATATAATAACTAATAATGTCCATTCGACACACACACACACACACACACTCACACACAATATGTGACACGTGGACGACAATGCAACAGTGATTTGCCAAAAGTGTAAATCGGACAGTCATCACAAACACGACGACGACCGCGCGTGCAGCACCAGTTATATAGGTCACATAATAATATATCGTGTCCATTTATCATCATGAATATAAATTATAATATCGCGTAGAACGTATTTAATTGCGCGGTGATCGCGAGCCGCGGAAACGGTTTCGTTCATGACGGCAATAATAACAATAATATTGTCCGTGTCTACTCTGCAGGACGTCGTGTAAGCATATTATCATTATATCGTAATTATACAGGGTGTAACAGAATGATTCGACAGCAAAAAATAAAATAAAAATAATAATAGTTGAATAAATGAAAAAAATTGCGAATGGGTAATAAATAATTTAAAATTTGCTGAAAATTCCCGAAAAAATATTTAAAAAAAATTACGTTTCAAAATGCAACACTCAACCCGTATACTGCTGTGTGCGAATTAAAATATTTTTATACTGTACTTGGTGTGACGTATTTAATGGGGTGCTGACGTTTCTGCAGAATTTCTGCAAACGTTTAAAGTATAATTTTAGTTCGACGTGTCGCTTCGAGCTCCGTATCGTTCGAAGTTTCCACCGAAAAGCGACAGAGTTTCCCGGCGCGCGATGTGTGTAGAATATTCATAAATCGGTTGATCGATTATAACAACTCACGAACGAATTCGTTGATTTCGGAGAAATACAATATATCAATCGCGATAACCAAATGTGCTACATTATGTGTTATACCTAGGTATATAGCAGGGGTGGCCAGCGAGAAGAGACTCGTGAGCCGCCCAATATACACGGAAGAGCCGAAATGAAAAAAAAAGTGAAAAAATCAAACGTATTTGTAAAAAATATGTTTTGTATCTTGCGATAAGTATATGGGAGCCGCACGAGTCTATGGCGCGAGCCGCAGTTTGGCCACCCCTGCTGTAACGGTCTATAATAATATTATAATTTAATATGACGTACACGTAAGCTACGACGACTACGGGGGGGGGGGGGGCGAAACACGTTTACAAAACATTTGATTGTGTTTACAGCCGCAAACGGAGTGCCTATAATAATAATAATAGTATGACGAATCTTTCGAGGACTATCCTCGAGGGAGACTATAATATTATTATTATATCGAACACCCACTCGGCCGTCCCGTAAATCGGTATCGACCAAAAAAAAAAAAAAAACGACTTAAAATTTTGGCCGTTAGCCACGTACACGCGTGGGCATTGAAATAGCACCGGCCAGAGTATTGTGCGCGACAGCGGTAAAACGATAAGAAAATACGTTGTGGAAAGCTCAATATTGTTTTACTATTGTCGCGATATTATATTATCGAGTCTTGGAAAAACAAAAACAATAATATCAACTCGTTAACCGCATCGTAGATATTGTTTTTAAGGCACGGACATCAGCTATGTAGACAGAAAACAAAAAGTCGACGGAGAACCGCATTATTGTTTTATATCAATACAATATAATATTTCAAAATATACGTTATGAGCGCACAGACAACACTTTTATAGCGTCTTGACACACGGTGACTTAAATTTTATTTTTTAAAAGCGGTTAACCCACCGATATCGGATTTTTTATAGACCAGTATTTTATAAGACAATTTCAGTGAATTCATAGTCGAACGAACAGACGAGCCATGAGGTGTATTTACGTTGAAACTTAATCTCCGGATTCTGTCTTTCGCCCGAATAACGATTATTTCACGTTCTCGACTAAGATCCACGAGTAGGTACTTATACTTGGCAATTTCACACCACTCGATGTGCGATAATATTTTAACAGTGTGACCATGACACTTGACGTAATATCGTGATATTGTATATTATATAAATATTACGTATCGAGAAGCACTCTGGACCGCTCTGATCGAGTTTGAAAATCCCAGACATCGGGCTCGGACGACACAGAAAAAATAAATATATTCACATTTTTATAAAATTGAAATTGGCGCTTTAAAGTTAATCGACATAATACACAACCTTTACTCTTAGACTTGCCCCTTGCCCCAGCGTCATCTTATACGGAACCCCGATCACCTCCTCCTCAGAAGTCAAGTACCTTGGTCTCGCTTTAGATTAAAGGCTAACCTAGGCCTCTCACATTAAATCGAAAAGGCTGACCTTAAATAACCGACTGAGAATGCTAACAACTCTGCTTCATAATAATAAATGCGCCTCTCTAAAATATGTTCATGTATAAATCCCTGCTCAAACCTTTCTGGCTCTATAGGATTCAGCTATGGGAAAACGCAAAAAAGCCAAACCTAAACAAAATTCAAACGTTTCAAAATATCGTTTTAAGGAAACTTTCAAATGCAACTCCTTGCGACGCGGACGTATCAAATCACACACCCCACACCGATCTAAATCTTAAAACGCTTAACGAAGAAGCCAAGACCTACTACAAAAGATTTCACGCCAGGACAACTAATCATGTAAATCCTCTAATCGAAAACCCAGCGTCTATTACCATACCCGGTAACCCTCAAAGGCGTCTAAAGCGTAAGTGGTGTCGAGATATTAATTTAAGTAACAAACATGTAAAGTCTTCCTTTGAAAGTTTCACCGCTGGGTGGCTTATCTTTCTTCAAAATATTATCATGTATTTTTTTTACACTTAGCCTATACGCTCATTGTGTTGACTGATACAGATTGTATATTACTTATTTAAAACAAAAAATAAAAATAAAAAAACATTTTTAAAATAATTTAATTTGTATTAAAACATAATTCAATATTTCTGTGCAAATAACTGCACGTCCGACTGCCACTGCCGTAAGCCAACACTATTATTGAGGCAATAATCGTAATAATTATTATAATATATTAATTTTTTTTCTGTATTAAAATTAGCTAAATTTACAATCTATACAAATGAGCACAATGAGTAAATGTGATGAATATTGAAAATGACTACGAATCGAGGGGGTGAGGAACCACACCTCCTACTTTGATAGGTTTTGGGAAACCGTTTTTTTTTTTTTTTCATGTATATTGTTTTTATTATTGTAAGAGCGTCTCTTGGCCGTTTTCGTTGAAGTCTTCTAGGTGGTTGTTGGGAATAGTGTGATTGATGACAAACGGGAAATTAGTGGGTTCGGGCTTAAGTAAGGTTTGAAATGAAATTTTTTGTTGTGTCGTATTGGTACTTTGGTAACGGTTGGTTGGTATTTGTTGGTTATTGTGTAATATTATATTAATTATTATAGAACGAAAACAATGTATACATAATATATTTTATCGGCCGCGCACGCGCAATAAACGCACGTCGTCCGCATTATCGCCGACTCCTGCAGGCCCTTATCAATAATTATAATAATAGTAATAATATACTTTGCTTAAATTTACCGATCTAATAATAATATTTACTACCACCGTAAACGTATCGTTTTATGCGTGCTCGCGTATACGGCTGTATAATAATATTATATATATATATATATATATATATATTTATTTATGGCACAGTATTAGTAATTTATTTCCAGATCGAACACTATATCATCATTAAAAGGAGCGTTTTATTGTCCTCGGCCGTCGGGCGTATAAATAATATTATATTTACGTCCCCTTCGACGCGGCCGAGAGTGCCAGTCGGTTATGATAATGCCGTAAAGTCCCGCGTGTCCTGCTCGGCGGCCTTGGTGATTTTTTTTTACGACCTGCTCGTCGAGTTCGGACGCGAAGTCGATCGATCGGATAATAATTATATAATAAGATTATTTTAGTAATTGTATTGCGACATATTATTATCTTTACGTGGTCGAAAAATCAAACAATATATTATATGATCAGGGTTGGGCAAGATACTCAAAAAGCAGTATCGAGATACTAGAAACAAAATACTTGGCTTTAGAGTATCGCGATGCTAGATACTCGATACTTGGGTTTGGAGTATCGCGATACTAAACACTCGATACTAAATACTCAATAAATTTTAGTAAAATTAGTCACTGGTTTTTAAACAAATATGATTATTATTATGAGGATGACCATTTCGTTAAATATGACAAATAAAAATCGACACTTATTCAGTAATAATAAAACAAATCAATTACAACGTTACGCAATCTCGTTGTCGTCAACGATGCAATAATAACCACAATACAATTACAGAACAATTAAATAATAATTATAATTATATCAATAATAATTATACATTAAAAATTATATAAATACATAATACAAATAATTTTAGTAATAACATAATGTAAAATTACGGTCTAATAAGGTATACAGACGTAAAATCCAATTCGATATGTGTGTGTCACAGATATATATGTATATATCACATATATAACTATATTTTATGATTTTTCGGTACTGAAAAATAATTTCCAATGGCAAGATACTAAAAAAGCAGTATCACGATACAAGATACTCGATACTTCATGCAATTGTATCTAAGATACTGTCCAACCCTGTATATGATGATGACACGCCGCACAGTACATCTTTACAAAAATTGTTGTCGTTATCGTGCTCGCCGATGTTATTGTGCAAACCACGATTATCAGCTACCAGTAGGTAACCGCTGTGTAACCATATTAAGTTTAATTGAACCGACGTCGGAAACACAATAATATTATAATCATTTTAGCTTGGTTTTTCGGACACAGATACCTACCTCTGATTCTATTACGCGATCTTTTATAATATGGGTATGCTTACGACTTATCAGTTGTTAGTTGTTAATTTATAATATATTATAATCTAATAGGTATACTTTCCAACACTATTCGAATAAACTCTGATCGTCGATGAACATTTGATAGTAAGATATTTGATGTAAACAATTTTAATTTTAGACAATATAGTGGCAAACAAATACAATCATTCAATTCGTACGTTTTAAATATTGTTCAATACAAAATTACACCACACAGGGCGTGTGCCCACTATCTACACTATCATTTATTTAAATGGAGGGTCTGAGAATTAATTTTAAAGTATTCAAATTTCAAAACTATATTAAAAGTAATAAAAAAAAGAAACATTTTAAATTTAAAAATAAGTATAAAACTAAAACATAAGTCGAGAATTTCTTGGAAAACTTTGTTGGCTTACACTTTGAACATGTTCGTACATTGGAGATGACCTCTCGACATAGAACAACGTTATCGATGTTTATTTGACGAATAAAATAAAATATCGAGACGGGAGCTTTCTTAATATGCATCAGCTTCTATTTGAAAAAAATGATCGGTTGGTTGGTTGGTTGGTTTATTTTTTTTTTTAAGGTATGATCGTACAATGTCTTTATAAACAAATCCAGCTGAAACATTCGATTCGTTGATCGAATACAAGCGAACAACAATATACGAGTGGCTACGGTGAAATAATTAAAAAACAGCATTTTATAGTGCGAAAATCAGTAAAGGTTTGTTTAATTAAAATCAGAACCAAGTCGAGCGTATTTCACTATAAGAATGATCTTTCTAACATAATATTCGAGGTGGAAAAGAGAAGAAAACATTTTCCTGCAAACTGCATTTCTGTAATTACGGACGAGCCAGAGCACCGTGGGACTTCCGACAGTCTACATTAATATTGAAACTTTCGATTTAGTATTTCCAGTCGCAACGCTGCTCAGACAGACGGAGTGAGAGAGAGTGGTTGAAGTATAGAGTTAGTCACCGAATATTAAGACATACGTGATTAATACGGATTTGTTTCATTTAACTTATTCATTTATTAAAACACCGGTAAAACTTTTCTCGACCTGAACTCGCGTTCGAACAAACAAATGTACAAGTGTCAGACTAACATTTTAAAACGATCATACGTTTTAATATTTTATACGTGTACGCTGTCTTTATCCGCGAGTAAGTTTTGCTGTGCATTAGGTACACCTGCCACCTACCTACTCATCAAATCATCGATGCATACTAAAATGTAATAATTATTATATATGATAATAATTACCACCATCGGCACTCGGCATGCGTACGTATAGGCGCACAACAGCTGTGTACCTGGAACACGTTTTCTGGTTGAAAAACGGTATGAATTACTGTCCAATAATGATATGAGAAAGAGAACCACGTGGAACCCGAAAGACCGAAATGTCATCGATTTGATCGCGTGTCTTGTGTTTACGACTTGAGGTCGCGTTTAGATATTTTACTCAGGAGTAAACGTCGATTGGCGCGAGCTCGCTTTTATGATAAAATCGCGCATATTACATAATATTTATACAATAGTCGGTAGTGTTATTAATTATCTGTCCGAGTAAAATATGTGTTCCGTGACAGAAATACGGTTTAGCCCGGATATTATCTGGATATAGATATTATACGTTTTTCCTGCACTCGGTACGACTAGGTATCTATATAATAATATTATGTATTAATTTTTTAAGCATAACACAATGTCCATTATCGCGGAAAAAATTACCGAAACAATAGTAGACGCTATCAATTTCCTCGATCGCAAAGATTTTTAAATTAAAAAAAAATAATAACAACAATAACAGTGCCCCCGGAATCCGGGATAAAAAGAGACGCGCGTATCGATTAAACAAAATTTAATTAAAGTGAAAAGATTTTCGGGGAAATGGCTCGTTCTCCGACGGGTCCACCCCCCCCCCTACCGCGGTATAATATAGCTATCTCGATGTATCCTTTTCGCGTACGCGCACTATATAATATACATACATATTATAGTATACAATATAATATATAGGCACTGAACCCTCAAAAAATCCCCCGAGGCTCTTTTCTTTCTTTCCCTGCGAGAATTAATTACGCGATGTTACAGCAATTGCTTAAGCGGTATACCGGTCGGATGTACACACACATATATACATGTGTATACACACATATATTATATACATATATATATATATATTATGTATATCCCTGTGTACCTACCGGCTACGAGCTCGAATGTATATGTATAACGATAACGTATTTCGTGTTTCGTATGTTTACGTGTTTAAAATATGCAATTTTACTTATCCACGTGTATTTTATAATATAACAATAATAATAATAATAATAATAATGTCTAAGGTTAATATTGTGTTGTGTTTGTCTTTTCTCCGTTTCGCTCCACCCATTCCACCGTCCACGACGACAACAGCAATAACAACAACAATAATTATTATTAGATCATTATTGCGTACATAAATCTTATACAGTGGGTACATTACCTATCTATATCACTGCTCCAGGTACCTGTTACGTGGTATTTCGAATGATTTAGTTTTCATTGTTACTACGATAGGTATTGTATAATATTACAATACTATTCGTTCGTGAAACTGCGAACGGCAAAGCTGTTTTTTTACGTCACACAAGTCGGTGCGATTCAATAATAATATATAATATAATATAATGTATTGTTTAAATATTATATTCTTATAACCAAGGATGTGCATTAACGAGTTAATAAGTTACAAGTTAAGTTAATTTTAACTTATTAACTAAACTCATTTGAATCTACGTTTAGTTAAAATTAACTTATATTATTTGAATATTCCCAATTAAGTTAGTTTTGAATTTTCAGAAATTTTTCAGAAAAATAATATTTATGTAATTTATAAGTTCATAGAATATAGAAAATATTATTAGGAAAAAAAGGTGTATTTACAAAGAATTTTGTATATATTTTTATTAATAAAAACTAACATGCCGTTAGTTTTAACTTTTATATGTAGGTCATATAATATGGGCTGCATACATAATAATTAATATTATTTTTTTTATTTTATTAACTTAGTTTATTAATTGAACTTAAGTTAATAATAAATAATCATAACAAATAATAACAAATAATAATAAATAATATTTGTTAACTTAGTTTAAACTTAATTGATGTTTTAAAATTGTCTATTAAATTAACTTTTAGTTTAACTGAAAAAAAATAATTAACTGAGTTAAAAAATATCATTAACTTGCCCAGCCTTGCTTATAACAAGGTATGACGTGTGGCTTTTGAGCATTTGAATATATTATTTTTCTTCAAGACATATTCATAAATACGGATAATTATTATTATTCTTTAATTTTTTTATTAATCGCATTAAATATTTATTTTGCCACAATATATTTCATTAAAATGAATTTATCGCAAAAATTCATATTTTTGGTCTTAAACCGACTACAGCGCCGTAATTATTGTTGTACCTCAGTTTTTTTCCTCTTACATGGAGATGACGTATTTAAAATATAATATACACATTATAAACTGAATATTATATTATAATATCTTCCTTAAAACGCGCGTAGTGCCCGTTTTCGCGTGTAGTATAATATAATTTATCTTACCACAGCTGTTTTATAATTTCGTCAAGAAATCGAATTTAAATGTTTAATCTCTTTAGTAATACATTCTGTATGGATCGGTGTAAATTGGCGCGTCTTACATTATTAAAGGTGTTATTACCACCGGCGCACCAGACAAACACAATATTATATTATTTTATATTTTTATCGTCGAAACTAATTTCAAAACCATTTTGCATTACGAGATATTGTCGACACGGTGTTTAAAAATACACCGCGATTGATGCGAAAATATTATATAATTATGCACTCTACGGGGTGAGTTACCACGTTTACTCACCCTTCTCTCATCTATCCTTTGATATATATATTTTTAAATATTAATAGTTTCAGAAAAAATATATCCTCAATTTATACAGTCTACAAAGCGTCCATTAGTGGTACAAACTCTTTTCTTCAAATGAGACCTTTTTACCACTGTACATTGATCACCAGAAGTTTTTTTTTTAAGTGTCCAAACACCTTAAATCAAATTTAAACGAGAAGTTTTTATTTATTAATCTTTAAGTACAGATAATAATATAGTCCTTAATAATATTGTTTTACATGAATATAAGATAGAAGTAATATTCAGTCTAGTAATAAGTTCTAATGTTGAAAATCAAAGCATATTTTCCAGTCTAAAAAGTGTTTGTTGCAAGAAAAATACAAAAGAGTCATCGTAAGACCGGTTCATTTGTCTAATGAATCTAGGAAAAAAAAATTCCCAAAATTTGCTTTGTTGAGCTTACAATGTTTATTTATATATTATAGTTGAACATCTTAAACAAAGACATAAAATGTCGGTGTAACGTCCTATGAATAAAAGCGATTACGATGTTATAATACCGACACAAAAATTAAAAACGAAATTAACGCCGATCCAACCAAGTATTAGAATTTTATGCTTTAGGTGAACCCGAAAAGAGTAGTTCAATAAAACTGTCAACATCTGACCAAAGGAGTTAGTTAAAAGACAAAATGAAAATAACCTAACCATTGGAGATTTTTCAACAGCTGTGAGCAGTAATAACATACGCAAGTGAACTTATTAACTTGTAAATGTTCTTATAATTATCATTCCAATTTTATATATTTTATACTATTTATTTTATTTTTATATTATATTTTATTCTTATTTATTATTATTTTTTTACACATCTGTATATCCGACATGTAGGTATAGCTTTGGGGATTTTTTTTCCGCTTAGTCTAGTACTCTGCATGGTCCGGTCCGGACTAGACCGGACCATGGTCCAGTATGGTCCTGTAACTTAGTCGGGGAGTGACCAGTTAAAATATATAAGATATCTACGGAGAGTCGTAAGACCCTATAGATATGAAAACCGTAGCCAGGGGTAGATAGATATAGATATAAAAATCTTAAATGTACATAAATAACTAGGATTCAGTTTCAGTTATCGTTAAGTTTTTATTATTTACTAAACACTTATAAATCGTTATACTTAAAACTATGTAAATTACGTTCCTTACTTTCTTTATACAATTTTACTATGTCGTTATCATATGTACGGTAGAGTCATATTATATATATTTTATACATCGGTTTCGTGTAACATATTTAAAATGTTACAGTGCGGTCTAATCATATATAAAAGTTGTCGTCTCTTCAGCGTAGCCCAGTTCAATACTGTTTAGAAGTAATTCGGTCTAGTCCCGGTTTAAATAGATTATTTTTAAGTTCGGTTTAGTCGGACCGATTCAAATTATTGTGTAAAATTAAACGAAAAACACTAACCGCGGGCAATATAAATATTCATATTTGTATAATTTTATTACTCTGACTGACCATAATAACGCGGCCCGGTCCGGACTACTGCAAACAGAGCCGTGCAGTCCGGTCCAAATTTCTTTCGGATCAGACCGTCAGTCCGGTCCTGGTTTACTTTATTAAATTAAATAACCAGTCTAAAAAAAAATTGCAGCTGTCTGTTCGGTCCTTTGTTAAAATACTAAGTCCGGTCCGGTCCTTAAAATAACATGCAGAACACAACTGGATCGTGCCAAACGATTTGATATTATATTATATTATATATTATTATCATTACCATAATATTTTATTCGGTCGGTTTGACAATCATAATGTAGGTAGGTACCTACTGCTCGAGTCGATCTATTTTACGTTTAATATTATTATTATTATTATAATTTATAGCGTATACGCGCGCTGCACTCACCTCTGCCGTCGCACGATATTGTTTTACCTCGCCGGGACGCTGTTTAATAGTAATAATAATATAATAGTACAGTACGATTGTTGTTGCGAAAATTCATTTACTGTGAGGGATTGAGGTTTCGCTGTTGCCCTCAGATAGCCCGTGGACGTTATAACCGCGCCGCCGCGTTATAATATCCTTGTACGGTGAGTGTGTATATTATAATAATGTGTGCGCGCAGAAACAGTTGTTCTCCGCAAATCGCGGTTTACGTTTCTACTCTATTTCCCTGACGCGCGACGACCGTTTCTACTATACCATACTTTGGTCGCATCCGTTTTCGAATTGAATTCGAGTTACACAATAATAATAATAATAATATTAGTAGTTATCGTGACGTAGTTATATTATGTATATTGTATAATATTATCATATTATAGCACTCGAATATAATATATAGATAACGCGTTATATTATATTATTATTATTGTTTAGTGTCGTCCATAATATTATGCGCGTAGGTGGCCGTATATTATAACATAATATTATTATTTATCTCGTAAACCCGATCAAACGGTTTCGGATTAAAATATTACGACGGCACACAATAATGTTATGCGTGCGTAGTACGCGTAGTTTTCACGATTTTGGCGAACGAGCTGCGTTGTAAAACGGATACCTATAATACCGGGCTGGCGGTATTCACGGTATATAGGTACTGGTAATTACCGGTAATGTCCGGTATTTGAGAACAACTACGGTATACCGCGGTGATTCAGTAATATTACCAGAAAATACCGTATACCTACAATTTATTATTTTTGTTTAATCATATGACGACATAATCCATTGGCACTATCATTCTCCGAGCAAAAAATTATGGGCAATGTTCTTGAAGCTACAATTTTGAACGGCAAATTTGAAATAAAGTTGTTCTCCTGCCACGAATCCCAATGACCCCCCCTTCAGACTCACCCATTCCATTCAGACGACTGCAATTTCCAATTCGCTTGGCATTTGTCATGACTATTAATAAATCACAAGGTCAAACAATGTAAATTTGTTGGTTGGATCTAGAAAATCTGGTATTTTCACAAGGCCAATTATATGTGGCATATTTTCGTGTTGGAAAACCGTTAAGTTTATTCATTTATACTCCTCAGGATTTCACTAAAAATATTGTTCATCAACTCGCATTTAGATAAAATTAAACAAACATTATTGATTATAAATGTATAACGAATTTTTTTTAGAAAAATTGATGTTATTTCAAAATAAAAAATAGTGAAATAATTATATTATTTGTCTTTCAT
The DNA here is from genome assembly GCA_022818045.1 of Neotoxoptera formosana. Classification (NCBI taxonomy): domain Eukaryota; kingdom Metazoa; phylum Arthropoda; class Insecta; order Hemiptera; family Aphididae; genus Neotoxoptera; species Neotoxoptera formosana. Next base: position 65,706,608 of record CM040632.1, on the reverse strand, counting down.
TTCATACTTTGTCCTAATCACTTGAAATATCATGCAGGACAACATCTGTCGGGTCCGCTAGTTTAATATATAATTCTACTGTACATGACGTGTGTATGTCACTGAATTCATCCTAAACGACTGGACCGATTTGAATGCATTTTTTTGTACGCGTTTGGGTGACGCCCTGGATGGTTTAGATTCACAAGGTGGTGTGGTGAGGTGGTGAAGTGAGGTGCCCACACGGGGATTTTAGGATTTACGATGAAAATATTTGTTTATAAATGGTTGCTATTGATAACCATGGTTGGTTAGGTTAGGTTAAGTTAGGCTATGTACTGTTTATTTATATTGTTGTCAATGGTTACATATTTATAAAGAGAAAAGATTTGATTGTTTGTTTTGTATCGAATAGGCTCCGAAACTCCTGAAATGATTTAAATGAAATTTGGTACATAGATAGTTTAGACACTAAGAAAGGATATTAGGCTACTTTTTTATTACTAAAAAAGGGTTGTAAGGGGTTGAAATAGAGGATGGTATGTATTTTTTCCTCAACGTAACACCATTATTAATTTTTTAATGGGCAACGAAGTGCACTTGATCAGCTAGTTTAATATATAATATTACTAGCTCTGTTAGTGCACTTCGTCGCCCATTAAAATAATTAATAATGCCAACTCTATATGAATAATATGTTTTATTTCATAATATTATAACAGTTAAATTATACAAAGTATAATATCGTTACAAAAATATTCAATTTAGTCCCATCCGGCGTTACCAGAGTTAAATATTAATAGTTGAGATTGACCTGAAGTGATTTACATGAAAAGCATTGCAACGGTGACCTACGCCAAAGATTTGTTTTTTTCTATAAATTTATTTGCAAAAATGTGTATATGCCATATGATTACTAATTATAATAGTATAAAATAATATGTAACCATTGACAAACCCTATATTATATAAACAGAGATTATACATACCATAGCAACCATGATTGTCGATTATCAATATCATTTTTAAACAAATATTTCCATCTTAAATTTTAAAACCTAACCTCTAGGGATTGAACCTCTACTTTTTAAAATTAACCTATGCCCTTTCTCAGTGTCTAAACTGTCTATGTACCAAATTTCATTTGAATCGGTTCAGTAGTTCATTAGCCTATTCAATACAAACAATCAAATCTTTTCTCTTTATAATAATATTAAGTATAGATGTATAAAACAATTCAAAGTCTTACTTGATAATATTCAATGGTGGTCAAAACCTTTACTTTAAAATGTCGAGAACCTCTGATCTAGAACACCAGACCTGATTGTAAAAGTAGAACGGTTCTACTAGAACCTTTATTATTTTTTTAGAAATTCCTCCCTCCCCCTTTCGCAGTATTACAAAAAATATTTTGAGACTTTTAAACAATAACGACTAGTTACAAACATGATTCTTAAATTAATATATTATGTGAAAGTTAAATTTTCTTAGATCGGAAACTTGGATGCACTTATAAATTCACCGAGATTCAGCAATTACCGAAAATACCGTTCAACCGGTAATACCGTAGATACCGGTATCAACATTTGAAATACCGCCAGCCCTAACCTATAATTCTATTGATTATATTAAATATTTGACTTAATATTAAAGTCCAGATTTGTATGTATTTACATATTTGTAATGAGTGTATGCAGTTCGATGGGAGAAAGAAATGTGAACGATTTGTGTGACAGATAATGCATAGAAAAAAGTTTATTTTGCATATAAATGCATATTTTAGGGATGACGAATAAAAATGTTTGCATATTCAAGCATATTTTGTACAAAAGTTTATTAAATCTATTATTTTACTTTTATTTTGCCGTAGAAACCAGATTATGATTAATTATGACTTCATTACGTATGGTTGGGAAAGAAGTGTTATGCTTCGTATGTTATATTTTTGGATAGTTTGTGTTCAAATTAAATGTCGTTTATCGCAACGCGTTCATTGGCAACAATTCCCATTTAAAAATTATATTTTTAGTCTTATATTTTGTAAACACACCGCGTCGTGTTGTCAGAAATAATTGCCAGTCAATACTCAATAGTACCGAGTCAATACCTATCCGCGTTCCATACAATTGTAAATTTTAAAATAACGATAAGTCAGAACAGTAGTCAAACCTTATTAAAACAATAGATTGCACTTTATAATAAAACAGATTGTTTTTATACAATTTCTTCATTTTATATTTTTTTTTATAAATATTTAACAAAAAAATAGTATAACATAACGGTATGGGATTCAATACATTTTTTATTTTTTTTTTAATATTCCTAATTAAAGTAGGTATTTGTTGAATATATATTTTTAAATATTTACTATTTATCTAATTTAGTTAAATAAAATTATTATTTATGGAAGAAATTAAAAAAATATATATAAATGCTTATATCTTGGATAAGAGCATATTTTTGCATATTATTGAAAAAAATAAGAGCATATCAAATGCATATTAAAACCTTTTTTTGTTGCATAAATGCATACTATTTTAGGCTTTTTAAGTGCATACAAACCCGGACTCTACTTATTAAAATTATTATTATTTATAATTTATTATGTTTTGTCGCTTTGTAAGGTTTTCACCTTTCAAATGTGTTATACCTATAACGATAATATGAACGCTACACCTTTTAAAATAATTATTATATATAACTCTAAACTCGTTCGAGTCTTATTAATTCGGTACGACCTCAGACATAAACATTATTTAAAACCGAAGATAATATAATATTATAGTTTATAAACACTAATGCACTGCACAGTATGTGGTACGGAGGAATACACTCGATAATTTGATTACGATTTGGACGGTGTGCATATATTTTATTTGGAAATCGATACGGGGCTGCACGAATTTTTTTCGCGTTTTACTTTCACGAATCATAAACCGAGTTTTTAAGCACATCGGTAAAGGAATTAATTGTTTAAGTTCTTAGAAAAAAAGTATATAATATACGCATATAATATATTATATTATGATATTTGTGTATAAATAATGGCATTAATAAAATTGATTCGACCTGGCTTTTCGGTTTTACCATTACTTTTCATTTTCGTGGGTTATTAGATTAATAACAAAACATTTTATAAATAACTTCTGACGTTTTTAGCATTTTAAAAACAATAAATTACCATCAATTAACTCCTCTCCGTCCGGGGTTTTTTTTTTTGCCCAGAGCTCAATCCCACGATGAAAAATAAAACAACAACAACACGCGAGAAGGACTGCCGGAAAGAAAACTTTGTTCACATTTTTTTTTTGTTTTTTGTTTTGTTAGCTCATTGATCTGATGATTACAACTGAACTGCACGGTTGTGTAATATATAATAAAGGTTTTTTTTTTGTTTTTTTCCGAGTTTCTAATCAGACAAGAGCTTTCGTTAAACAATATGGTCAATATTGGTAACGTGAAATCCTCGGGATGATTATGCTTTTTACCGCAGTGAATAATTGGTTCTATTTTTTTTTTTTTTACGGTCATCTATAAATCCGATTATTCTAGTGAGTTTCCAGGAGCTACAAAGTCGCCGAGGATTTTCAGACTTCCGAGTATGCATTATTACGTTTTTAATTTGTACCTTTGTCACGGTCCGAGAGCGTCCGCGTAGTCCACAGTCTTACCGAGAAATTATTTTATTAAACATAATGAGTTTGTCATCGGACCTCGACCAAAGCCTATACGGATTGCTTTTAAAAAACTATAAATGGCTATAAGCTATATATGAGTTTTCTCTTCACCACATTTTTCAGGAATAAGCTGCCCATACTAATTTTCGTCCATTGTTATTATACATTTTGTATATTGGTTTAATTTTGTTTTTTTTTTTATTCTATGATATTTATTTTAATATTATTATCATTTAAGTTTTTATTTACACAGCTAAATGTATTTTTGTATAATATGTACTTATATTGTATATTGTATTAATGTCATTGCACTGTTTAAAATTATTCTATCTACTAAATTGTAATTGAAACATTGGCTGCTTAGGCGTTAAAAATAAAATAAAATATATATTTAGCAAGACAATTATTAAAACAACCATCAGGATCAAGTAAAATTCAAAATTCGCACGGAATATTGGATAATATTATGTTAGATATTAAAACGTATGAACATTGTCTTATGGTCAATAATTATTAAATCAAAATCGTAAACATTGTTTTCACGTGAAAAAAATGTAAATACAAACTTTAAATAACTTTAATCTCAAGACTATATTATATTATTATGAGTAGACGGTACCTATCTTATTGAGCTCATTATTGCATATTATGTCCATTTTTGATTAAACAATAATATTATGATACACTTAAGCATAATACACGGACATGTGGAATTCATACAAAACATTTGTAATGACTGTGATTGTAAATTGGGTGTGACAAGACCCTTTCAACAGCTGGCCTTAGAATTAAACTTATTTTCAGGAATACTATTAATATTATAAATGTTGTGTAATTCGAAGGTGGTAAAAATAGAAGTCTAAAATCTAAATCTTCTTCTGTATTCAACGTGTAGTGCCTATATTTGTAGTTCAAAAGTGATTAACGATCTTTCATATTATTTTTTAGTTAATGGCCTGCAGGTCTCAGTACCTTATGTGTCACTATCATTCGAAAACAGCTGCGATGTAAGAAATATATATGTGACATTTGGGATGATGATAATTTATTTTGATTTTAATAGTTCTAATGATACTGTAACACAGCACTTGTTACCACTCACAATTTTCTCATTAATTCTTACTAAGTGCGTACTAACTTCTGCGTATCATAACTTGAAACGACAAATTTTAAAATTGAGTTCACTTCGTTCAGTTAAAAATATATCTTTTTGATAAAATATTAAACTTCAAATTCTCAGTAAGAGTAAAAAAGCTATTGGTTTTAAAATAATGTGTTATTTTCAGGAAAAACACTTTTTTGTGTTCCGAAAGTTTTGTACAACTCTACTACTATCGATTTTAAAGTGGACATAGATATAGTCGAGTGGTATGTTAGAATTGCCAAGTAGTTTTCAAAAAGATTGCCAAACAAATATCTAAGGTTCGGTAATTTTTTTAGATTGGAAACATTTTCTTTCACGTTTGAATTTGTAGAAAAGTTTTAAGATATCGAACAGACATACGAATTTCCAAATTGACTAGATTGATATTAAAGCTTACATTTTTTGTGTTTAGATGAAATTAGATTGTAATATAAAGATACAATAATATCAATAATGTCTATAATAAATAAAATTCAGTTTTGACTGCAGTTATTCATGGTAAAATAAAAACGGCTTATAACATTTTTTAATGTTTAATCTATAAATCATTTTACGTTTTTCAGATTGAATTCGTCAATACAATTCGTCATATTATAATTTAACCATGTACAAAAAATTATATTCCTATTGTGATTATATATATTATGTATTGCAATAATATTCACAAAAAGTATTTTTTCTGCACTGTAAAACAATATTATATTGTTGAGCTCGAACTACTAATGCTGTGTACACTTAGATTACAAAGCATGATTGAGTTTTATACGCAAAAATAAATACACTTTTGATTGGCGAATAACGTTTGTAGATATTTTTATGTAAATTACAATTAACGGTTGTGTCTCATCGTTTACACAATAACATTATGTCAATGAAAATTATTTTTTTTAACGATATACCTACATTATTATATTTGTCGTACTAAAGTAAATAACGAAAAATTATTATATTTTAAGCGTTTGATTTACGTATTATTTAACATAGAAAATTAAACCTTTAAATAGAATGAATTAGGAAATTATGAAGTTGCAAACAATATTTGATTCGTGTTTTTAATCTTTGGTTTGCTTCTACGAATATTATTGAATACAAGTCAACGAAAAACTGTATTTTCTATATTATTAACTGTGTGTGATAAAAGTTTATAATATTTTAATCTTAATATTATTATAATGTGTGTTATAGTTTGAGAGTTTGCTTGCTAAACATGCTGCACGATGTTATACGCGTTTTGAAATATTCATCTCTCTGTGGTTAACACGTCTTTAAGCTTCAACCGTTTGGAATATCATTTATATGATATTATGACGAGCTTTAATAAAAATTTTATTAACATGGAAAAATACAACGATTTGGCGGTATCTATAGTCTCGATACGATCAAATATGACAATATTTTATGTTCGACGTTTACAAATAACTAATATTATACTAAAAAATTATTCTGAAAATGTCGATTATCGGCGAACGTTTTGTAAAATGTATATCTGTATGTGAATTTCGCCTCGGGTTATACACCTGTGTAAATCGCCTACTTTGTTTATTGTTCGAAAAAAAAAACCTTTTGTTCTAATCCGAACCCGACCCGTCGTAATAACAAAATTGCATGTTTCGGGATTTTGAGGTGGACGTTGCCCTGCACGTGAGCGCAATACTGTGCATTGCTAAAATAATAATTGTTATGAAAACGTATATGGTTTGATTGGTTTTGGCGTGTGGGCTGAGAATGGAAAAAACCAATTATAAATATTATATAATTGACTTTAATTTCAATTTTTATCTAAAATATAATATTCAGGAAAAACTCTGGAGTTGAAATCAAGTGGAATAGTTGCAATCAATGATGGATGTAAATAAATACACAAAATCACGATTAATAGCGCGTATAATCGGGTTAAATACTAATATTATAAGTTATGAATAATAAAAATAAACAAGATGCACTGTTCCTTTGACCGCGAATAAAAATGTATACCTTGAATTTAAAATATAGTAAGGGTCAGACTAAAATTGGATTTTTATTATTTTGCAAATATTTTTATTGCAATCAATGCATAAAATATAACAAACATGACGCATTAAAAAACTACTAACGGATGTACCGAATTATCGACATTAACATAAATCCGTGCGTTTTAAAAATAATACTGAAATTATTATAATACGTATATTATAATGTAAAATGTAAATAAATAAAAACACTCGGATATTCTCTAGCAATACCTACTGTTTTAGTATTTTGACAATTTATGAGATTGTAATTTAACTCGTATTTTTTTTTCCAGATGAGCTGATGATGCATTTTGTCGTTTATGAGAATCAATGCTGTAATCGAGTTTTGGCCTGAACAATCTGCGGTAAGTCTAAAACGTTGAGAAATTATTTTTAGAATTTATGAAAGTTACGCGTTGTTATTTTCACTGTAAAATTTTTTAGATACCTATTATAATATGTTAACTCGACGAACACCGCGTATTTTTTGCTGAAACGGTGCGGAAAACACTTTCCGTAATCCGTTTTTCGACTAATAATCCTATCGTGCTTTCGCGTGGACTAAATACATTATTTTAAACATGTCGGCAGAGCCCCACGCGCGTGTGTTGCCATTCCATTTATCGACGCGAAACATATAACATTATTGTGAGTGGGTCACAGTCGCAACTCACATAATATAATCACGAAATGTTACCGGCCAAAAAGTCGCTCGACGGACATTAAAATATTGGCAAACGATTTTCGTTCGATAACGATTGGCGTTTGTAATAATATAATTAACACAGTTTCAAAGTCGAGACAACGGAATCATCATCGAACATTTTGTCAGTGTTACTTAATATTTAGTCATTACGACCATAGTTGGTCGTATGTAAAATAAAAATGAGAAATGTATAGCGTACCAAATACTTACGTTAAAATAGTCATCAATAAAATATGTAGACGAGACAAATATTGTTGATTATTAAAATTTAACGGTCTTACATGACAATTATTGACTTTGCGATCAATTTACGGAGAATCTAGTCAATTTTTTCTTCAAACGTTTGAAAATTAATTTTCATTGTGTAGTGCTATATTTTTTTTTAAAAATAAATGTAGCAGTGAATTGAATGATTTTAATAATCGTGGCATACAAAATATTATGACACATATATACATATAAATGCTCAAAGCTGTTATACGAACGAATTTTTTTATAATAAATCACAACAAAAACCCTTCGTAAACTTCGTGTAAAAATGGCTAAGTAAAAAAAAATATTAGATCTTTAAGCACTATAAAGATGTGATATCATAAATTAATGCTAAGTATATTGAATTTAAGTAAACGTATTTTGTTTCAATAATTTATTTACTTAGCGAGGAATTATTTCTTAAACGAAACAAAGTGTGATGAACAAAATAATTAAATGGCCAGTGCAGTATTTCCCAGTAAACACTTTAAGCTAGTGCTTTGGGCGTCAAATTATTTTTAATATTACATTTTTATTATATGTTACTAGAACTGAAAGCAATGCAACTAATTATAAAATGTTTTTAGATCAACGAGATTGTGGCAATTTTTAATTTCTAATTTGTAGATTTTATCATTTTATAATAGCATTGCTGCGTTAGGTATTTATTATTATTTTAATAATATTATCATTAATATTTATATTATTCTAAATTTTTTTTAAGAAATAATTCCTCGCCAAGTAAATAAATTATTGAAACAAAATACGTTTACTTAAATTCAATATACTTAGCATTAATTTATGATATCACATCTTTATAGTGCTTAAAGATCTAATATTTTTTTTTACTTAGCCATTTTTACACGAAGTTTACGAAGGGTTTTTGTTGTGATATCACTAATTTTTATCATCAATGCAAATGCAAATAATAATAATGATAATGTATCTATATTTTTATTTTTTATTTTATCTAAATAATATATCTATAATGACTATAATTGTCTTAGTTTTGTTTTTCTAGAATTATTATATACACGTCTTTGCCACCACGAGGCCATCTTTCTTTATTAGAAATAAGATCATTGCATCTAAACCAAATATTCGATTTTTTAATTATGCTTGTGTAATGACCGCTGTCGCTGTGTAATGATTCTCCGTGTTGGCAAATTGCAGAACACAAGTTATAAGTGTTGTCGTCAATTTGTAAGGCTGTTGTTGGTAGAGATACTAATGCTATATTTTGCATTTTTTCTAATAACTCATTCCATAATAATTGTATTTGTATATACGCATATTGCAACCACGTGTATTTCACACCGAAACACGAAGCCAAACCAGAAATGAGAAACGACGCCAGATAACGAAAACGAAATGAATGCATGGTGAGTGGTGACTGGTGACCCACCGACCGCCGACACTCGTCATTTACTCCCACCTAGGCCTCGAGCTGCATACACGAAATCGAGTGGGGGAACCGGCCGATGCGACGACGACGACGATGACGGCTAGCGTGATTCTGAATTTAATATAAATTTGCTTTAAAAATGTCGCACTTTTTTATGTATAAATTAATTTCTAAACGTACGATTTTGATGATTTTTACAAAAGCACATTCTACACAATATTTCTGTTTTTTTGGTGTTTACTAGGAGTTAATTGATGCATTAGAAAATTAGTTATGTTTCTGAACAAATATACCTGTATTTTACACAGTTTAAATGGGCAACTCCTGCTTCGATATACTATACACACCGTCGTACAGCTATTTTTTTTTTTTACTTAGCTCACGCCACGACCGTGGCGCTGGATAATAGTATTATCAGCTCGTGTCATCATAACATCATAATAGGTAAAAATGAGTATTCGTTTGAAAGTTGTTAAATAATCGTTTAATTTTGAATTAATTAATTTAGTTTTTCAATTATTATTACGATTAAAAATAATATTTATGATCAAATACATTTAATTTTTTCTATTTTTTTTTTTTAAATTTAAAATATCTTTTTGATAAATAGAATATTACACATGTTTTTTTATTTAATTTTCGTTCTTAAAATTCAAAAGAAAAAATATACTTAACACACTCATAACACACGGTGACTAAAATAAATAGTTATAATCTCATTTCCCATAGTGTTTTTTGATTATATCCGCTCCATATTCACCCATCATCATTGTTGCGGCGTTCGTGTTGCAAGACACTAACGACGGCATAGCAGAAGAGTCGATCACTCTAAGTCTTTCAACGCCAATCACTTTTAAGCTAGGATCGACCACCGAGGTCTTGTCACCGATCGCACCCATCTTGTTGGTACCAACCGAATGAAAAATCGACGTGGCCAGATTTTTAATACCGCATTTCCAGTAGTCTTTGGTGCCCCACTTGCTATTCGCCCCGCAATTCGGGAACACGATCTCCTCAAAGGCGTATCCCGCGTCGGCCATTGGTTTCGTTTTGCACATTTCAACGACGAACTCGATACCCCTCAGCATAGTATCGATTTCTTCCTGGTCGGACAAATAGTTTGCGATTATTTTTGGGCTCGCCAGAGGGTCGTTCGATCTCAGTATGACACGCCCGGTTTTGGTTATGATGTTACTAATCGGTATCATCAGTATTATGTCGCTGTGCAGGTTCAGCTCGTTGTACACGTTCGCCATTTCGTCGGAAAATCCGAACATGTTCTTGAACGTGTTGAACTGTCGGGTCGTATTGAACGAGTATCTGATTTTCATGATTTCGATGTCGGGGTTTCCAGACTTGCGTTTGGTGTCAACAAAACTAAGAAGTCCCGTCAGCCCCATCGTGCTTATCCCTTTGGGGATTAAATCGAACGTTTCCTTTCTAAGTTTTTGACTTTCTGCCGCAATGTCTTCGATTGGTCTATTCTTACGGTCACTGAGGACTAGCCCGAAATAGGCGACATGGTCCTGATAACTACGGCCGACGGGAAGATCAGCCACCACGTTAATATCCAATTTTTTCAAGTCATCAGCTGGTCCGATTCCGGAGATCATAAGTAATTGAGGACTCATCACCACGCCGGCAGACAGTATGACTTCAAGCGTACAGTTGACGGTCTTGATCTCGCCTGTTTTCGTTACAAACTGTACGCCAACCGCACTGTTCTTCTCCATCAGAATTTTGGTAACTCTGATGTATTTTGCTACGAATAAATTTGGTCGTCCACTGTTGGGTATTAGAAAAGCTTTCAGCGTACTGCACCGCAGTCCATCCCGAGTCATGCTATCCGACATCGAGTATCCAACCGAACGTTCTACTGTGTTCAAGTCTTTCACGTTGGTCAAGCCCATCAAGTCAGCCGCTTTGGATATCGTTTGTATGGCAGGATCCGGAGCTTCGAAGGGACTCACAGTGAGAGGCCCGCTATTCCCATGAATCTTTGAATCAAACCTAGTTTTGTCGGTAAAATTTTCAGATTTGATGAAATACGGTAAAACGGAATTGAAACCCCAACCAGTGCACCCCATTTTTTCCCATTGGTCAAAATCAAACTTTGTCCCACGGATTTGCAACATCACGTTCATGGACGAACTACCTCCCAACATACATCCCCTGGGCACGTGACACCTCTCTCCGTCTAAACCTTTGAACAAGTTATCTTCTTGTTCGGTTAAAAATTTCCAATCGTACTCCGTATTCAATGACAAACTCCATTTGAGTGGAATTTCCGATGATTCTGGAGGATCACCACCTGCTTCCAATAGTAAAATATTCCACTCTTTTATTTCACTTAATCGAGCGGCAACTATCGCACCGGCACTTCCAGCTCCGACAACGATAAAATCAAATTTTATTTTGCAATCCCCTGACAACAGGGTAGGAGTGAAATCGTTCGGATATTTGATCGCGTCTGTTTTAAGAAATATCTAAATACAACAAATAATATGATTAAAAAAAAGAAAGACATAGTGTATAAGTCAATATACTTACTATATTTAATAAGATGAATAATATTTGGAAAATAATCATCGTTTTGTTCAACGTAAGTTGTAGGAATTAAAATTTGTAAAGTAAAATCGTTTCTAAATAATGACATATAAAAACTCACTCGATATACAAAATAGACGTACTGCTCTGATAAATGTTTTTTTTTCACCAATCTATCTAGTGGTGTGTACTATTGATCTACATATCTGACTATGCACACGTTGTGTTTTGCATCTGTGTAAACTATGCGTAGTTGATTGTTCTGAAACATTTGAATACAAAATTGGATTTCACACTTTAAAAATACGATTGCAAGATAAACTAATTGACATTTTTTTTTTATTTATAAACTAAATAAATGATTTCGTCAACGATATTTTTGCAATCGATTTATAAACAAACTGAGATTCATAATATTTATTTTGAAATACATTTTTTTTCAGATACACATAGGGATGTATTACGCCGTGTGCGAGATTCCGGTTTATCCCCAAGTTTTGGCATAAGACATTGGAGGGTAAGTCAAAAACTTTTACGAATTATTTAAAACCAACAACAATAGAATAGGTACATATTACTTTTTGGTAAATTTACGACCATATTTCACGCGGTTGTGTTTGAGGATACATATACTTTTGGCACGTTTGGTGCTACACATATTTCCGTCCAGAACAGTAAAAAACATTTTTCATAGGTAACCTATACATTAATTAATTATTATTCTCGCGTAAACCGATTAAAGCTTGACGGGATGACAAAGATATTTAGGGAAACGCTATAAAAAAAAAATGCACACACTTACAAGAAAGTCGCCTATATATACTGTTTATATATTATACGTAGGTAAATAATTTATGACTACAAGGAGGTGTACATCTTGAAATTGAAAAAGAAAAAATATCGTGTTCACCTATACATTGGAGTCCAACTGACACGCTGTCATTATAAAACCAACACGTGGTTTTACAATAAAATATTTTGTTTATTTTTTGTCAACTTGTGGTCTGTTGTTATTTTTTCCAAAAGATTCCTTCAAAAATTCCCATCCGATTTATCGACTGAAAATCGTATCCGTTCTGTGCGTACTGTAGAGAGTAGTAGTCTCTAGAGAGTCCATCGAAATTGACAAAAAAATACCAAGAGGAAAACTGTTAAATTTATTGCTCAACGGATTTTAGCAAAATCGATTTTGGTTATTTCATTGTAGTTTAAATAATCATGCATCTATAATAGGCAGTTTACATTTCTATAATTTCTTGTTTGAGTTCTACGTGATGTTATGGAATAATTTTAAAAAAAATATTCAATCATTCGTTGGGTCAATCATTGTAACTTTAACGTTTTATATTTTAAATTCTCGATTATAATAATTATAGTCTTCTGTTAGCCGTTTTTCTGTTTATCTCTCGTCACTCACATTACCATATATTATATATTGTGTTCAAAATGTTTTATCGTCAAATATTTTTTTGTTACGAGTAAAGTAGGTGCCCTACAAGAAATGACTTCTAAACATGGTGTATGACAACCAATTAATCGATTCTTATATTATTAAATATATTGATTTTTTTATTAAACTCGTGGTTTAATGCAAAATATAGCCACCACATTATTATTATTACGAGCCCCAACTAAAGGCGAAGAGTGGCATAGAATTGCGAATTTGTTCGTCTCGAGTGGTTTGGTACATATGTAGTTATATTTTATACTTCGGTAGTCATCAGTCCTCCCGTGTTTCGCCCTTATTATACAATAATTGTATAATATTATGAAGTATAATATGTTATCATGACACGCTCACTATGTACGACTGTTGGCAATACGGTACGATAATATTATTTTGACTATACGAATAATAATAAACAACAACAATAATAATAATAATAATAATAATATCGTCGGGCACTATCTCCTGCCGCCGCCGTGCTCAATATAATATTATAATACTAACCACCAGGTAGTTGTTGTTGTATATTTCGTAATGAACCGTGACGCCCCCCCCCCCGAGTATAATATTATATGATAGCATAATAATGTCATTATTTCGCTTACCTATCGTGGCGAACGGGATGCGATGCGACTTGACTGCGCACTTCTAGACGAATCTCGTCGTGGCCCGTTCGGTGTAACAATATTATGATCATGCACGCCCGCCGAATAGGTAACGTACCTATAACGTATAGAAACATATTATAATATATTATTATTAATTATTCGACACAATATATAGTAGTACACGGACTGCCAGCAACCCGACGTATTTTTTAACCGTATAAAATATGTTGTATTAGTCGAATATTGGTGGTTAGAGGTGGATCCCCCCGTGAGTTATACTTTGGGGTTTTTTTTTTTTTGTATTTACTTTTACTTATTTGATTTTAATTTTATCGAGTTAACGCCCCGAGTCGCTAGATACAACGATTTTTAGCTTATATAGTAATGTTAATGCATAACAATTATTATAGAATACGATACATTAAATAACCTAATATTATAATGTAATCGGCCGAATTACGTTTGGCAAACTATAATTAATTTGAAATATTATAACATGCTTAGTCGTATGATTCAAACCGCCCGACCTTTAGCGTAGTTGCATACAATTTATTTAAATTATCATTTCTGATAAAAAAAAAAAAAACAACAAAATCGAAAAACTTGATTAATGTGGCGTCAGTGACAACGATTCACCCTACGCGTATCAAGAGTTGTAATAAAACATGTTAATCAGTCCCTTCCCGTCGGTCCTCTGAACCGTATCAATTGTTAGGTGTTCTCTTCAGTACTATTTGTGAAACGGATTGGATATTGTTCGTCAAGTAGGTGCACAATTTTAAATTTGTATTTTTCGAAATTAAAACGTCATTAAATTTTAAATTGTATTTAAATGTACCTATAACTCTTTAAAATGTATTTAACCCTTGAAGCTAATACTATGGTTATGGCGGAGTAAACAAGTTATTATTTTATTCGCTAGAATTTACATTTGGAAATCTTAATCAATGTTTCATTTGTATACAAATTAAATTAAATTAAAGTTCACTTAACAACTAATTTACAATAGAGTTTTTATTTATTAAACTATGATTTTTTCATAAGTTAAATTAAATTAAAGTTCACTTAACAATCAATTTATAGTAACTTTTCTTATAGGTAATAAGATTTTTTATTTACGTCATTGAGTATATATTTTATTTTTTAAGATGCAAAGGCATTGTTTTAAATTAAAGTAATTTGGACCTAAACAATCTAAAAAATGTTTTTCAAAATTGTTTTTTATGTGCCCTATGCGTAATCTCTATTTTCAAGCTTGTCAACATGGTGATTACTTACCAACTTTTTTTTTTAGATTCATTGGAAAAACTCTTGCACAGAAACCTAGCAAATCTCATTTATGGTTAGAGACTGTAATCAACAAGTCAGGTTTATTCTTAACGATTACTAAGTATTTATTTTGCTGTGGTTAATAAATTAAATTATAATATTCGTTGTCACGATGAGTACCTACGTAGGTACTTAAATCTATAGTTGTAGAATATTTATTTTTAAGCATCATTGTCTTACAACAAATCTATAAATCTATAAAATGCTGTGAAACAATAACTATCCGTAAACGTGTGACTGTATACCATCGAACCTATTCGGAGATGGCAATCGAAAAACAATATTGTTATTCGTCGGTGTTCTGCTAGTATATATAGTTATTCGATCGAGGCCATTCCGCCGTGCTGCTGCTGCTGTTACAGGTTACCGTGGGGGCGAGGAGAGGTATCGAGCGTTAGGCCGATATGCGCGGGATATTAGCCCGAAAGTTGAAATATTCACCGGAGTTTCCGAACAACTTACTGTACGTCACATACTTCGAATTCGTACAAATTGTTCGACAGTAAATAATTGTTAAATAGTTTCATCGGATGACAGACCGCTGGGAAGCTGTATAGATATAATACGTAGTGTGCGCTGTGTGCGCTGTGTGTGTGTGTGTGTGTGCTGCGAGGCTGTGTATATAGCGACCGACCGACCCCGCCAAGTCAAATTTGGTATTTTCTTTGAGTAAACGATGACGCGCGTGGTTCGATCATAAATAATTACTATAACGGTTCAAAAACACCCGACTTTGAGCAGCTATATCTTAACAACGAATTGTTCTGAAATTAAAATTCATAAGGTTATGGAATTTCAATATTCCAAAAAATTGAAAAATGTTAATAATTTTTAAAATAATGCGACATGTTAAGTGGATCAACCCGTACGTATATGCAGTGTGTGTGTGCTGCAACCAAGTCACATTTTGTATTTTCTTTGAGTAAACAACGACGCGCGGTTCGATCATAAATATTACGTTATAACTGTTCGCTAACAACATCGGTATACAAACAGTATGATAATATTATAAAGTTACATAATAGTTACTGTAGGTATAATATGTAAAAAAAGCTCATTCTAGTTTTCTTATCGCGATATAACGGTTTAATGGTTTTGATAATTTATTCATAAAAACAGCAAAGGCTTTGAGGCAATCATCGTGACGTGGAGATAACAAGCGCTATATTCGTATGCTAATATTCTTGATAAAATAAGCGCATTTAAACGAATTATACGTCCGAGACAACAAAAAAAATAAAAAAAAAATGAAGGAAACGGCTTAATCAAAATTTAAAAACAAACAATTCGTCTTATGTAATTATATGATGATTATCGTAGTCAATAGTGTATTTTTTATAATTACGAAAATTATATTTTTTTTAATTCGACACGAACATGCCCATACCATATTATTAAATATTTTGTTAACATTGTTGTTGTTTTTATCGCCGATTTTTGGAAACTCGTAATCAGCGAAGAATTCAACGAATAATTTGTAAAGCTATCTATAAAATTCAGAACAATATTTTCATTCAGAAAACTGTTATATTACTATAGAATATAAATTTGTCCACAACTTTACTATTGTTTGATTATCGTGATTTATATACTCCATCTTTTCGCATAATATTAATTACATTCCATACTTATCTTGGATAATAGACTACTATTGTGGTAGCACCATAATACGTATGACATATCTCTAATATATATTTAATATATAATCGGATGTTTAAAACACATTTAATTATTAATATATTTAAATAGTCGAGTAAATATTGAGTAAAATAATTTTTGTTCGTTAAGCGTACAAATCATAACGTGCATAATAATAGATAACATAATTACATATTTTTGAACTATGGGATCCAAAATCAAAATTATTTAC
Organism: Neotoxoptera formosana; assembly: GCA_022818045.1. Taxonomy (NCBI): domain Eukaryota; kingdom Metazoa; phylum Arthropoda; class Insecta; order Hemiptera; family Aphididae; genus Neotoxoptera; species Neotoxoptera formosana. The sequence goes on along the minus strand of CM040632.1, from coordinate 65,689,653 downwards.
GATTCAGCTTTTTTTTTTCGTGGAGTTTAATTCATGTCTCTGCTCGTAAGTGCTCGTGTACACGGTTCTTGTTCGTTTATCAGCTTCTGTGTGAGAGGCGCACGTCCATCATAATATCATATATTCGTATCGAATATTATTATCGTGCACCGAGTGTGAATGCACGAAGGCTCGTTAAAATATTACGCTCCCACTTGTTATCATATTTTATTAAATATTATATTATATTTATATAAGTCATAATATTATGATATTTGCATCGCGTAGTGCGTGTACAGGTGCGATCGGCGTGGAAAACTGTTTCGCCGAATGCGATTTTATTGTGCACATACTATTGCGTAGTTGTGTACACACAGATATTATAATATGACAACGATAATAATTATTCGAGTGCACCGAATGCAAGTCACTGAAACTATGCGCTGCAATTGTTATTAATATTATTATTGTAGACGAATAATAATATTATATTGGTAGGTATCGAGCGGCCGACATCGTGTGGCGGCGTTACATACATTATAATATACGAGAGCACGATAATAATAATAATAATAATCGTTATCGCGACAAACGCACTCGGATGATAGTATTATTGTACCGCTGTTAAACCTGACCCGTTTCTATGACGTATACCTAGGTCATACGTTTGACGGGAGGTCGTATTATGTTCGCGTATCAGTAGTATTATATTACGGTATAGGACGCTCCACACGAATCGCTGATACCGACTGCAGACGTGGACACGTGGTAAGAGGTATATTGTGGTAAGCGGTAATCGGACAGGATTTCGCGACAAGTGATTTGTCTCGTAGCGACACGCGAACTACGACGATAATAATAATACTGTACATACTATTATTACGACAATAATAGACACTAAAGTATCAAACCATATGGCCCCGAGGCGGCGGCTGGTTCGTCGATGAATAATGCCATTGCGATTAAACCTGCTGCTGCAGCAGTTTTCAGCTGGTAGGTGGGCGTGTGTGATAGTAAATTATTATATTATTATAATATTCCATCGGCTACAGATCGACAGCTGGCCGTGAAATCCTGTAGGTATCGAGCGGCCGACATCGTGTGGCGGCGTTCATACATTATATACGAGAGCACGATAATAATAATAATAATAATAATCGTTATCGCGATAAACGCACTCAGACGATATTATTGTACCGCTGTTAAACCTGACCCGTGGCTTTAGAGTATACCTAGGTCATACGTTTGACGGGAGGTCGTATTATGTTCGTATATCGGTAATATTATATTAAGGTATATGGCGCGGCATACGAATAGCTGATAGTCTGATACCGACTGCAGACGTGGACCGCGGTATATCGTGGTAAGCGGTAATCTGACAGGGTTTCGCTCGCAGTGACGAGTGATTTGTCTCGTAGCGACACGCGAACTACGACGATAATAATAATACTGTACATACTATTATTACGACAATAATAGACACTAAAGTATCAAACCATATGGCCCCGAGGCGGCGGCTGGTTCGTCGATGAATAATGCCATTGCGATTAAACCTGCTGCCGCAGCAGTTTTCAGCTGGTAGGTGTGTGTGTGATAATTATTATTATATTACAATATACCAATCGGCTACGAATCGACAGCCGGCCATAAAATCGTGTACAGAGTGAGCTTCACGTTTTCACGTTTACCGCACAGCTGCAACGACCACTGTGGTCGCCCCGTACAACGATATTACAACAATAAATGCCTTAAAGCAAGTATTGCAGCACCCTGACAGTGGCTTTCGCGGAATCGAACCAAACTTCGCGGATGGTAAATAATAATTATCATAATAATAATATTAATAATAATAATAACGACAATCGATTTCCATACTAAGTCGTGGTAAACCCGACGTGAACCGCAATAACCGTTGACCAAGTCTGATGAAATTATCGACGGTTTACCTCGCTTGTTTCGGTGCAAACTAACACGATTGTAAAGTAGCGTTCTCGGAAAAAAGTCTCTTGTAATATAGAAAATGACGAAAATCGATATACAACTCGCACGCATATAATATATTATATATTATATCTTATATATCCTGTGTGCTGCACCGTTCACCCTCCCCGCATCGCGATAGAGGTGTTAAGAACTATATAATATACAGGAGCTTTCTAGGTTTTTTTTTCACCCTGCCAGTAATTTGTCCGTTGGCATTATTTATTTTTTTACGGGGTTTCTTTCACCCCCCCTCCTCCCCCTCACAAAACTTGTTCGAACTTTCGGTCCCCCCCCTCCACAACCCTCCACAGTGGTCGTAAATTCCGTTATTTATGTTTATTCTATCAACTTGCCGTTGTTTATTACCACCACTGAAAGTTTTTAAACTTCTCGATACGTGCCGGCGAAGAAAGTACCCTTTGGTAAACTATAAAACGTCATGGGAGACTTTTTCCTTCCCGTTTCCTTCAGGAAGAACGAAAAATAAAATAGAAATATTGATGCGCAACACCAGATATACCGGACAAAACAAGTATCGTTTCAGTTTCGATAACTTTAAACACAATCGAATAATTTCTTTGGAAACTCTTCGGAAACCCAAACGCAAAACATAACACACACACATATATTACATTATAAAGTCTAGAGGTTATTTTTCCCTTTGAAATCTCTATAGAGTCGTTTTCATATATTATTCTATTCTTGACAGGTTATACTTTTTTTCCAAGCACTTCATCCCGTATTTTTCGCCATAAAAACAGACGTAGTTAAATTTTTTTCACTCGGGCGTTTTGTTTTTTATTTCAGATTTTATTTCTTGTAAAATTAATAATTACAAATCGTCCTCGGTTGTTCTTTCGAGGCGGTCGGGTTGTGCCTCAATTAGTGTTTTTTTGTTTTTGTTTGTTTAATATACGAGTTTTAGTATATACTTACTATGTAGACATTATACAAAAGAAAATCGATGAAAAGACCACGAGTACCTTTAACGCACACACAATACACATATAACATTTTTACTTCACGATTTAATTTAAACTGTTTTACAGCATATAGTTATATTATTAGTATTTGTCTTTTTTGTTTAATAATGGTATTCAAAGACAAATAAGACATTGTTTGATAACGCTTTGAAAGTCGATTCAAATACGGTTGCTGCTCTTGATATTAAAAACCGAGTACTTAAAGTGTACCGACCCTTTATAGAAGTCTAGGTATATCTGCCTGGTTATATATATTTACATCCATGTTGTCCTATGTCGTGGAGTTCCTCAAACATATATCCTGCATTCGTCTACTGTGCATAATAATAAAATACTCTTCTAAGCACTTGTTTCTTAATTTTAAGCCTTTACGTTTATTACACTTTTAAAATATTTTCATAAATTAGCTCTACGGGTTCATAATCGGTTGTATTCGATTTTTAAGAAACACAGCTGGGAATTCTTTTTTTTCCTATTTAATAAAATTAAGATGTTTCAGCATAATATTACATGCTATTACAAGTTTGCCTACGTTCTAATTACGAATTACTAAATACAATAACTGGTTAATTAATTACAATAAATTAGTTTATGATATCGAGATAATGATATTTACATGTTGATATAAGTTAATAATGCAATTTTAGTGATAATTTAAGGTTGATCTTCATCTTCACTCGAATCTGAAAGAAGAAGATCTTGCCGTAGACGTGGTTTTAAACGCCGATTTTTCGTTTTGTTTCCCAGTTTGTAGAATCGTGCGCCATTCGATGTATTGAGTTTTGCCTGAAAGTTTTTGAATTGGATTTTTATCCAGTCTCGGAGTAGAAGGATTCTTAAAACGGAAATCTTAAATACATACAGGTAAATCAGAAGTCTTTTAAAATTTCGTACGTCTTCGCGAGTATGGAAATCGTCTTCAGACGTCATATAATACTTGTAAATTATAATTATTATAAAATCTTTATTTGACTACTGTAAAAAAAACAATATTATCGACGGTGACGAACAAGACACGCGGCACGTAGTGATATCGTGGCAGATAATATTTGAACGTCACGTCAGTCGACGCGGTACAAAATAGGATGTCACTCCACGACCACCACACACCAAAGCTAGGTCAAATATTTCGTCGGGATAATTGCGAGGCGCCGCACACGAGTATATATATATATATATATATGCTAGTCTCGTTGTCGCACCAGTACCGTGGTAGTGGTCCTGCAGCATTCGCGAAACGTCAACAATAAGCAATGTAAACATGCACGTGAAAGCCTTTGCCACCACCCTCCACCCTACTACCCACTCATTCCACTCGGCCGCCGACATCAATGCCAAACCCAGAGACGCCGACGACGAGGGTGCTTTATATACACTTGCCCGCATACTTTATACATTATTATTATTATTATTATATAGGTATATTAGGTACACGCGTATAATTTAAACGTATAACATATGACAATGACTACACAACGATAACCCGCGGTGGCGACCACGACGTATTACCGAAGCCCTTAATAATTATTCACTTACTTATTTTATATGACATAATATTACGGTCGTATCGTCGATCGGAGGATGGCAGGTTTTAACAGTCTTATATATATATATATATATTTAAAGGCGAGAGTTTAGTGAGTAATATTATATCCTCGGACCTTGGAGTAGTTGTGTCCTCGCTTGAAATGAGTTTAACGAAATCCCCAACACCCAGTGACTGCAGTATTATTCTAAAATATTAGAGCGAGTAGTATTCGAGGAGTACCTGCCTGCTATACAGCCTACATTATATTTACTGATTACTTGGCGCAGCAATTTTCCATGTCTAACGACAAAACAGTTTGTCCGATAACTTTTAAAAATAGACTCGTTTGTCCCGGATAATGTTAAAATTGAAAAAAAAATCAGCGAAATCGTTAAAACACCGATTGATTGCAACCGTTTCCGAGTTTCGACACAAGTGTATTGAGGTCCATACCTGTGATTTATTTCGTCAAACTTTTCAGGACAACAATATTTTGATAACTTTTTTAAATGGTTCCACTTTGAAATGTTGATCAATATTTTGAAAAGCTTCACCGTTAACGCGAGTGTAAAAAAAAATAGATCCATAGACAATCACGAAGATAATATATTATAATCAAATCTATACGTTCCAAAAATGTGAAAATATATAACTGTTTTTTAGTCCACCCATTCTTTATGGTTTATTTATTATGGTTACAATTTTTTTTTTCGTTCATAACATACATTTTTCCAGAAACGTAGGTACTTGTGTATACTTCGATATTACAAACAGTACCAATCAAAGCACACTCGGCTTGAGTCTTCGGCACTATAAAAAGCAAAATACAAAAGCTCATTGCGTATAATGTTATATCGTACAATATAATTGTGTTCTTACCTGTGCGAATTTAAACGACGCCTCTCCCACCCAGCAATTATACGATTCGTCATCGCATTACCGGTGAATGATATTATACCTAAACATTATATTATTATTATTATTACGGTGTTACGACTATTCCGCGAACACGCAACGCAAATATAATGATGATATCGCACGACGAACGTCATAAAAATATTAAATTCGTTGATGGACTTACCGAGAAATTATTATGTTATTACGGTCGTTGGATTTCGAATCGTACAATGTTTGGAACGTTTGAGGGGTAACAACTTAAATCTACAGGCGAATAATTATAATATTATATTAAGCGGAGTTCAAGTATAAGGTGAATCGTAATCGAACTTCAGTTGTGTCTGAGAGTGCACTACAAAGTCTTTTTTTTTACCGTTTACTCGTTTTACTACTAATTTATGATTGCACGCCGGCTAACATTTCCGTTTTAATTTCCCGTCTATTCGTTTTAAACACGAATTCGAACCTCTCAAATGTTTTCACGGTAACAACAGTGTTATCCTTTCGTTATTAGTTTTTTGTCCGCAAAGTCATTTGGATATTATTTTGCTGTAAGGCGATACGTTTCAATGTTTTATGCGAAAAATGAAAAGAAATAACATTAATTGTTTACTTACGAATACAAAAATGTTTAATATTCGCATGCACTCATCCACTGAAAAAATATGTGCTTGTAATTATTTTTCTCGTAACATAATAAATAGTACTTACTACTATTATAGGCGTATTATATAGATATACCTGCACCAGGGAGTTCTCACCAATCATTATTTTTTGAGAGCCGATTAATAGAAATTTAAAAATTATTCGGAGCTCATCAAAATATTATGTACACGGTTATCCGAAGAGAGTAAAGGAAAAATCAAAAAATCAAATTTATAATAACAAAAACTCGTCTGACCATCATAAAATATAAAAACAAATTTTTCATACTAAATTTCATAATACGATGTGCGTATTATTTGCATAATATCATAAAATAATATAATATGTCGGATAATAATATATAGTTGGAATAATAAAATTATAATATTTCGTTCCGTTCTTGGCTGCATGTGGACTGGAAGTATTTTAACGACCGTGTTCGGCTAAAAGTCGCCATCATATTATTATGCGCGGTAACCGCGGTTACGAAATTACGAACGGGTCAGTGTTGCAGTTAACGGTTAAGGGACGTACTCCATGGTGGTAACCATCGCGTCGGGTATAAGCTTGGTATCGTGTATAATACACCCCTTTTCGGATTATATATATTATTTTTTTTTTTTGTTTTACGCCTGCCCGGGATCCGACCGACGCCGATGGTACGTGAGAAGATTGCCCGCCAATATATTTATACAGACTCGTTTTATGCACAGCCGTCAAACCGATGCACAACGCATTTTTTTTCTCGGTCAACTCTCGTGATTACGAGGGAAAAAAATGGTGTACGTATTCCTGTAAGTATTGCTGCAGCTCGTCGTACATCATTCAGTCTAGCGAATAAATCTAATTAAAAAAAAAAAATGTTTATTTATTAAATTGTAAAAGATATTTTTCAAACGTATATCATCGACGGGGCAGCGTCCATAATAATATGATTATCGTCGTCGTGCAACATATTATATAGAATTACTTAAAACGTAATTGCCGTCCAATCAATTAATATATGCACCAATGCGAAAAAAAATACAGAAGCACACTGACTTGCGTTTCAAGTGGTGTCCTTTCCGTGTAATAATAATGATAAAAATACAAATATTATAGGTCAAAATATTTAAATAATAATATGACAATATATATATTGGTCTTTGAAAATTGACCGTGGACGGTCGGGGTTCTGTTTTCGCGGTCGAACGTTAATCGTCCGATTTGCGTACCTATGTTATGGATTTCAAAAGTTGTATGTATTAGCTTAATGCGTAAATATTGTAAATTATCATCAAGTCTTCGTGTTACAATAATATTATAACTATAGCCGTACCGAGATCGTAATTATAAAATTGTTTACAACCATATTATTATATTGTTTTAGAATATTATACAATACCTTCGTAATAAAATTGTCATTATAATAATATTTCATGTTTACATCCTATTGGATTTCCTCAAAAAACGATTGCAAAAGATCCCTTGCAATATCATCTCGTATATAAATATGTCTCCGTAATAAAGTCACCAGTAGTGCTCTGCGTGGTCCATTATTATAGAGACCGGACCAGACTTAAAATGTTAAAAAAGAACCGAACTAGGACCGAACTGGCGGTTATTTTTTTTAGACTGGTAATTTAATTAAATTCAATGAAGTAGATAAAGACCGAACTGCTGGTTCGATCTGAAAAAAATTTGGACCGGACTGTATGGCTTGTACGACTGCAGTAATCCGGACCGGACCATTATTATGATCATTCAGTATAATAAAATATAAATAATTATAACATAATATTGCCTGTAGTTATTGTTTTTTGTTTAATTTTACGCATATTAATAAAACAATAGTTTTAATAGATCATAAATATTCATAACGATGGTGACTTACATCGAGTCGGATTTTCGACTTTTTCTAAAGATAATTAAAATGTAAACAAGATATTCTATTAAAACGTGTTATTTTATTTTTTGTAAAATAGGTATATGAGTTACAGTTACCAACTCAAAACCATCAATATCATTGTATTACTTTTAGCGATACGAGGTAATGTTATAATAATAATATGAACGGAGAATTCCGCATAAATTCTGAATATGATGCCAAAACAATTCTGCTAAATGAAACCTTTAATACGAATATTTGGATGAACATTCTGAGCGACTTCCGTACTGCTGCCTTTGAAAAATCGATTATTAACATTCCCGGATTAAGGTCAGATTTAATTGAATTCAATGGTGAAAACATTCATCAATCGGTTTCGTTAGGCAGTACCTGTATACTGTAGTAGTAGTATAGTCTAACGTAGTAATTACTTTATTATTATTACTAGGGTTTTATAATGTCATAAAATGTATTTTTTTTAAATATTTAATTTATGTAAAAAATGAAAAATTATTGTTTTCATAATATGTGGTAGTTAAACTCAGAACAAGCGAACATGTTTAAAAGTATGTACTAATGTACATTAATATAGTATGAAACGAAAATAAACTGTGTACATAGTGCACACAATGTAGAAGTTGATTTATATATCCATATACATTAATTTAAACATCATAAATACATAACTCCATAGACACAAACTCATTATTTATTACTTAAAATAGCTTAATATCACAAAAATGATAATGTTATAAGTGTTTATAAAACTACAGTACTGTAATGAGTTATTATTTATTATAATATATTATTAATATGGGTATAGTTAAAACGACAATGGAAAAACGTGCTCAAATACTAATATGAATTTTAAATTACAATCATTTGGATCCAAAAAACATAACGAATAATAGTGAGTAGAAACGCGATTGATAACTGATAACTGATAAACTTGTAACCATTAACAATGTTATTCCTGAACTACGGTTTTCATCGTTGATAAAATTACTTATAAAATTAATATTTCACTATCATTATTTCCTATGTGTATGGTATCCGCTAAGTAATCAATATCAATCATCTATGCCAGGACATATTGTATAAAAAAAATTATTCATTTTTCATAATTTCATTGAAATATTTCAAATTCAAATTCAAAACCATAAACGTTGTTAGTAATTTAATCGTTCCAACATGTATTAAGGGTTTTCACAATATAATTATTATAATAATTAACAAAAGAATAAAATACATGGACGATATAATAATATAAAAAGAGATAGCTATCTCTTAGAGTTGAGTTTTGTGTTAAATTTCTTGAACAGTATTCCGGTGGAATTGCTTGTTACGCATTTACCAAGGAGCTTTAAGAGCTATTCTTAGAAATGTATAGTAATGACTAAAATACAAAACGGGTAGTATTAAGATGAATATAAATATATTTTAAGAACATGAAAATGTGCATTAACCAAACCAACATTATATGAATATGGAGTAGGTTATTATTTTTTTTTATCGATCCAAAAAACTAACTTCAGCAGAACAGGCCATTAGTTACATTAAGTTTATATATAAATAATAACTTTTCTTTTGGAAATAACATTATATAAATTAATTTGTTCAAGCAAATTGATTTTGTTCTTGGTTAGTAGATCCAAGTGCGCGGTGTCAAGATTATGGGATATCCTGTGTTCTATCCAAACTTGAGTGTATTTTAGCAGTCTGCGGTGATGTGTTCGAAGAAAAGATCAGTTCCACATGTTTGAAATGAGGGGAAGAATGAATCCTCTCTAGCCATCATATTATAAATTGTTCAACGTCAAAAAGAACAAAAGTAATTTATCCTCGGGCGAGCTTTCGTTAAAACCATGATACGGTTAAGACTGTGCAATTTTTTTGTCCAAAATGTTTAACGACTTTTGGCATCCAAACATAATAATTATTTTCCTTAAACTCGTAAATTATCATTGCGATTATTTTCGAATTTCTCGTAAATTTCCCTACTATAATTAATTGACTCGTTTTTCACTTTAATAAAACAATATAATAAAATTTAATTTGTAATCTAAACAACAAAATATTAATTAAATACTAATAAGTCGATTTTAATTTAAATAGCTGATAAAGCAGAGATAATAACTATTTTTACTGTCCTGCAATATAGTATATATTATTTTGCTGTCTTTGGGTTTCTAATGTATTCAGATTAAATATTGTAATGCATTTAGACAGAAGAAATTATTTGGTTAATGTTTCCGGATTAGGTGGTTATGTACCAATAATATTGTCGTCGCGTATAATATGCGTTGCAGTGCAGGTACAACACTAATGAGTGCCGTTCAATTAGCAATCCTGTTCAATAGAATGATGTATACTTTAATCTCCAAATACTTATTATCTGGCCTTAAACCGTCTCGTCGTGGCCTCGTAATGTGGACTCATCACAGTCGTTAAAAAAACCCATTCGATAGAATGTTTAACCGACGTCGTGCAGGTAAACTCATAATACTAAGCCTACCGTGTCTGTTCGAGTCGTTCACGGTGCGGTTGAACGGTATCGGGGGTTCTATCTGTGGTAAATAAATAATAAAACGGAAAATATTTTGAAACTGAGCGGAATAACTTATTATGGTTGATGGTTATATTAACTAGATCTTATTGACTACAAAAGTACAAGTACAAATAATAAATAAACATTGCAATATTATCTTGGAAATAGATATTAGATCCAAGGAAATATTAATATATAACTTTTTACTGATAATAATTATGTACCACTGATTCATATAGGTCTTGTTAAGAGAGGGCCAAAAATATTGTAGCCCTCCCCCCCTTCATAAATTCAGGTCTGCGCACGCATATGTCCAGAGCTCCTCGATAATGGACGGCGGTGTGTGTCGAAAGAAATTCGCGAAAAACAATTACTTCTTATTTTAATCTCGTTTCTTTTGTCTTTGAATATCGTGATATATCAATACGTTCTCTCAACGACTTCTAAGCGTGTATTTCATATAATATTTAGTCGATGGGGCTTCCGAAAGAACAGTGTTCCGCAGCAGTTTGAGCAACGGTTCTGGCAATTTTTCTCATCCCGTTAGCAGTTTGCATGACGTTATTATATTGTGTCTGTGCAGGATCGATACACACGGTTACACGACGATGTATTTAATAACGCGCACGCATACTATACACAAGCGTCCGCTTGAAAATAATTTTTGAACAAATATTTTCCGAACGAATTTAACGTTCGGAAATAATATTATGTCGTACTTATTATGTGAATACGTCCATTTCGACGACGGCGTTATTGAATTACTCACAATTTCCTGCCGACAAAACGAACGGCGCGGCGCACGATAATTGTATTATACCGACTTTTAATTTAACGGGAATTCGTACATACACAACGTATATAGACACGGCAGTCGCTACTGCCGAAATCTAATATAAAATTTACTGTATTACTGACGCGGGGCACCTCTGTATTACGTGTGTGCATATAGCCGCTGAACAGTTTTTCGAGTCGTTTTGGACTGACGCGCGTCCGTCCGGTCACGTCGTCGTTCTTCGGTATAGTTTTTGAACACGACCCTACAATAGTTTATATTATGGATCGTCTGGGGACGAAAAATGGACGAACAGAAATATACGGTGGGATAATTCACCGAGCGTATCCCATCACCTTCATCCCATTTTTTCTTTTGGAATAACACGGTTGTTTAAAGTCTGATTTTTGAAATTTTGAAATTTAGTTACATAACGGTTTTAAAATATTATGGTACTTATGACCATATTATGGAGTTTCCGAGATTTTATATAGGTACTACTCGAAGACTGTCCTGTGGAGATACAAACTTTAAATTTTTCTAATAAAATCCACCCCTCCCCCCTTTAATACGGTGAGCTATTATTTCACAGATGATTTTTAACGAATAGTTTTTGAGTTGCTTAACTTTGTATATACTAAGGATAAAAGGACCACGGTGATGGGTCAGAACGATATGGGGGCAATGTTAATTTGAAAATATTCGTAATTAATTTAAATATATATCAACAATCTTCAATCATCATATTTTATAATTCGTAAAATATAATCTATCAAAATGCCACGGCACAACCCTGTATCTAATTTATATTGTTCTAAAACAATTTTTAAGGACTATTGACCTTATTATATACACTTCAATACATTTTAATAACTGACAACTTTTTTGAATTTCGAATAAGGTACATCAACATTTTCAGAAAAGTTATCCTCTAGATAATATTTAAAGTAGAAAAGTGGGTCCTGAAAAACAGAAGTTTGTATCACTATACAGGACACGGGATGCTATCGTCGTGTAATATACAAAATCTAATAAAAAATGTTTAACACCTATGGACTTACATATATTTGAATATTCCAAGAAACAGAATCGGTATAAATTCATGATATTAAACGAAACAACGGGGGTAAGCACTATGTTTGCCGAATCGTCCTGCACGTGGTGTGAAGGAAAGCGTCTATGTGCAGCCTCCGGCTCGTCGGGCGTCGACTTTTCCGCGCTTATTAAAATAATAACAAAATATAATCATCACAAGCATCACGTCGCGCGCTACAATACGACGACCGAATACGGAAGTGTAGGTACCATTCGGAGTGTGAGTAAATGTAGGAATAATTAATATAGGGTATTATATTATATACTTTAGGTACAATGTATGATTAGTGGCGCTGAAATATTATATTATTATATTATGTATATCGCTCGCGATCCACCGAAACCACCCCGTTCGGATGATAATACGCAACGTCGTGTTTTACTGAAATTTAATATTATTATACACATTATAATTATGACGATGTTGTTTACAATCAGTGTTGGGAAAAGATGACCAAATAATCATCTGGATAAGATAACAGATAAGTCATTCAAAATTTATCTAGATAAGATAATATATAACCACTCATTTTTTTATCTAGATAAAGATAAAAATAAATAAATTTTTATCTGTATAATAAACAGATAATTTTTTTTTAACTTAATGTTATTATCATATAAAAAAAAATTGTTATTTCTTCATCACACATTTAAATTAATGTAATATTTTTATTTGAATATTAGTAATAACTAATAAGTAATAACAAATTATAATATATAATAAAACAGAGCAAATAATAGTTAGAATAAAGGCAACTTTAATATTATGTCATTTTTTGACTAACAATTTAAAAAAATTATTTTTTATATATCATATTTTGATCTACAACATAACAGCATTTGAAATGTATCATCACTGAGTCGATTGCGTCTTGTTGTTAACACTTGAACAGCTTTATTGAATAGCTGCTCTACTGCTGCCGATGATGGAATGGTAGTATTATATTTTAAAAATACTTCTTTAATTACAGGAAAATCATTTAAAATGTCAAGATCTTTTTTTTTCAAATTTAAGAAAGATAATGCTTGCAAATTTGCTAAATTAGAATTTCTTGATTCGGATTCAGATGGGCTGGTAAAATCATTGTCATTGCAAATACTATCGAAAAAATCATCATCACTGTCATCCTTATCAGACTGTGTAATAGTCAAATTTGTTGATTTGGTTTCGGTATTTATTCTTAAGCAACATTCACTTATAAATAGGTTCTTACATAACTTCATATACCTAAGTGGTACCCAACTTAGCTTGAATTTGGGATGACTTATAGAGGCTATAATAAAGTCTTTACTTTCTGGACGACTTAAATCCAATATATAATTAAAACGAGTTTCAATAGCTTGAATAATAGCAAAGCTTAATGGTTTACAGTATTTCAAATCTGTAAAAGATATTAACAGACGCCTTAGAACTAAAATAGTTGGAGCTACATACCCCAAAAAACTATTGTTTTCACCTTGTAACTTATCTAGTGATATAGCTAATGGTTCCATGACTTGACAATATTCTTCCAAAAAAGTCCATTCGCTTAATTTTAATTTTATTAAATGCAAATCATCAAATGCTTTAGTCAACTGTTGTTTATACTTTAAAACTTTTAAGCTAGAGTCATACAAAGAGTTCCAACGAGTTACTACAGGAGTAGGAAATTTACAGCCACACTTTTCTAAAATTTTGTCTGAAGCAACTGTGCTTCTACTAATGAGAGTCCAAAAGCTAAACAATTTTTTGAATGTTGATTCAGATATATTAATGTAACTTGCATCTTTAATTTTCTTTATATCAGTTGTTGAAATTAAATTTAGAGTGTGTGCACAACACCTCATATGTGGGGGTAAACAAAATGACTCGTCTATATTTTGATCCTCAGAATTGGTAAATATTTGACCAATATCTACCACAGTTATATTTTCAGTTTCCACATCTGAATCCTCAAAGGGTGATCCATCTTCGTTTAAATCACCTACACTTAAAGTAGTTGACTGAGTTGATTTTACACTTGTTGAAAAAGTTTTAAAAGCTTTTGCAAAATTACTTGCATTATCTGTAACCGTATGGCTTATTTTTGAGTAATGAATATTATATTCTTGTGTCATACATGTCATTGTTTCAGTGATATTCAAGTAAGTGTGACTTCCGATTATTCGCTTACAGCCCAAAACAAATGATTTTCTTTCATAAGTTATAGGATCAATTAAATGACAAGTCATTCCTGAAAAATTATACAATATTACTATTTAAATAATATTTCAAACACAAAAATTATTGTTACTAAACTATTTTTAAATTCATAAACTACTTATTTTCAAAATATTTTCTTTGTTTTAACGTGCCAGACTTTTAAATAAAATTCTGGTACATAAATGTGATTATAAATATATATACTATGAATACCTGACATTAAACAATTATAATATGACATAGCTGCAATAACTATGAATTACGATGTATTACAGATTAAATACTATTGTCATTCTATTTGTCATCAACTATTTATAAATAGTTTAATACTTAAATTTAAAAAAAAAAAATGAAAGATACCTAAGTAGGTATTTATAATATTTTAAAAAACAAACAATAATTTAAATCATACCTAGATAACTTTTATTATTGCCACTCCATATGTCTGCTGTTGTACAAATGAATTTTGATTTTTGAATCAAATCTGATAACATAGAAACATATGAATTGTAACTATTTTTCAATAGTTGCAATATTTGTTTTCTATTTGGAATAATGGATTCGTCGTTTGAATGGGTGAGTCCCAAAATTAGTTTTTTAAAACTACGTTTTTCGACAGTCACCAGTGGTCGCATTTCACATATAATATATTCAAAAACAAGATCATTTACCTGTTAAAAAAAAATTGTTAATTATAAATAAATAAAATTTTAATAACATAAAATAAATATTTTGATAGGAACCATTGATGTATTATAAATAATTATTAACTATCCAAACATCTACAGTACTAAATACTAATTATAAATTCCAATCAATTTTCAATAATCAATCTATAACAATAGACTAACAAATTATAATATACCTAGTAAAAGAAACTATTTCAAAAAATGTTTTGTGTAATAAAATATATCATTTTTTCACATTAATTGTTGATCTATTGTGATTAGTATTAAATTAAATGTTTAAACACAATTAAACATACTTAATATATTTTTTATTTATTTTAGTAAATAAAAAAAATTAAAATATATCAGATAACTTTATTATAAACCTTATAATAATGTAAATACTTTAATTTATTCAAATATAAAATATTAATTTTCAACTACAAAGCATTTTAAGTTATAATGTTTATAATATATGTATGATATATTAAAACATATATAGTTACCTAATTATACATAGGTTCTTGGATTATATTACAGTAATACAAATTATACCTATATTATTAATCAAAATACAAGCTGATAATTATGATGTAGGGATGTAGGTAAAATTATAGTAGGTACTAGGTAGTAGGTACCTAGATTATGCACTTTATGATTGAATGTTAAGAATTATTTTAGAATTATAGTATTTTAGACCTTAACAGTCCCATAAGTAATCATAATAAAAAGAGTTAATTTGTAAGAACATACCAAGCTAAGAATATCTTAATAAAATATTATATACCTCTTGTTTTGAACAACTTTTATTTGGCCCTGAATGGAACAATTTTGTTTGTTTTAAAATGTCTTTTTTTGAATTACCAGACATCTTCAAGATTTTGTACTCCTTAACTTGACTCATTATACTTGAATGTAATAACTAAAAAAAGTACGTGAATTAAAAAACCATAGTTAATATCTTAACTTTTTACACTATAATCATATACCTACTACTCGCTTATAGAACAATTTTAAGTTAGAGTTGTTTCATAAAATCACAATCCAATATTTAAAAATATAAAATAAAAATGTGCCTTTTAAGAAGTGGGGCAATCACCATACACAATATACTTCTCTTAAAAAAAATAGTAGGTGAGTTGTCACTTGTCACTGCAAAATTATTAATATTATATTAGGTTTAAGTTTATCCCAAGGGTTAGACAATATTTGTTTATGGAAATAATTATTAATTTAAAGTAAAATATATAATTTATTGTATATCTTTATTTTATGTATTGGGTTTTAAATTTTAATATATAACTCATATTGAAATGTTAGTGTGTAGGTGGGTTGGTTTAACCCTACCTGTTGTAAATTAATATTAATTTGATAAAATAATGATTTTAAGAACAAAATTAATGTAACTGGTAGTAAAAGTAAAAATTTAATTAATTTATAGAACTTATTTTCAGAATTACAGTGAAAAAGCACAGTAAACAAAGTTTTTTTTATAAGAAAAATAGATTTATAAATTAGCAAATCAGTATTTCAAAAAAAGTAAGTAGGTAAGAAAAATTATTTTTTTTCGTATTAGATATGATTTACCTATGTCCTATATTATTTTTATTCCTATCTCTTCAAAATTGCCAATTGGAAAATATATATTAATTTGGTTAGAAAAACAAATATGAACAGCTACTATACCTACTATAGGTAGTAGGTATTGTTCCAAGAAATGTATGTACCTACTTAAAGCGGCTAAAGCATTGACTAGTCACTTATGTATGACAAATAATACTTACTTTATAGTGACTTAGTAAGTTTCCAGTTGAATTGTTATAAGCAATAATTTTTTTCGAGTACAATTGACAAGTAGCAAATATTTTTGTTCCTTCGACAGATATGATTTTGTAATATTTGCCATCTAGCAAGTAATTTTGTATTTTATTTTCTGTAGATTCCATTTCACTTGATTGAGACGGTCTAGCGACATTATCCACATTGTCTATTTCAGAATCATCTATGGTATTGTCGTGTTTTCTTTTATTTAAATATTTGTCCATTTCAAAATAACTATAATTTCACTTGTACTTACTCGCCAGTCGTCAATACCATAGATTAGTATTCGGTCACTACTAATATTCGAAATTCGTTATATCCTATATCGAAATTCGAAATACTAACAACTCAGAGCGCAGCGCAATGCCGTGATGTAGTGAATTGTGATATCACCAAAATAACATGATTCCTTCTACCGACGATAGAGAACACAGAAATCGTGGAATATTAAAAGCTATTTATATATTTTACAAAGAGATATTTACTGATAAAAATTAATAACGTAAATATTATTATAATATTATAAATATTATAAATATCATATAATTTCCATTACACATTGGTAATGAATGCAGTTGTTGGGTCACTACTCAGTACTCACGACTAAAAACTATTTATAAATAATATGGGTATTTCTCTTGTGCGGCATGCCAGCCTAACGGCTTATCGCAATGCACGCCAGTTATAAGCAATTACACGAAAGCAAACTCATATTAGGTATATGTATAATAGTATCATTTTAATATTTCGAATATAAAAATAAAAAATAAAAATTGAAATCTCAAATTATAAATTATATTTCATTATTAATAATGGAATATTTATAACGTCAATACTCGGTTATATTATTACCTAGTATTTAATAATTTAAAAAATTTTTATTTAAGTATAATATTTTATTTAGATAAATTGACACAGATAACCATTAAAATATTTATCTAGATAAGATAATATATAACCACTCATTTTTTTATCTAGATAAGATAATTAAATGAATAAAATTATCTAGATAATTCCCAATACTGTTTACAATACCGTCAATTATACGGTCGCACGTGTAGGACTCGAGGTCGTTGCCGAAGTCGAGTTCGCGAGACGTACGCCACAATTTACAATATTATTATTGTTGGTCTTATTATATTATTTCTATAATAACAATATTATATGATAATAATATAACAAAATATTATGCTCGAGTCGTCGGCGGCGTGCTGCGGTTGCTGTATATTTCACAAGAACTCTCGTCGTCCGCCCGCGAGGAGCGTGCGCTAACCGAAACAGAAAATAATTCACGAGCAGTAAGTGTCGAAAAACGGAATACAGCAGCTCTTGATACTTTCGGAGTCGTACGCCTAATCCTAAAAAAGCTACTCGCACTGTATACACACGTGGCGTGGGGTACTCAGGTTCAAATATTTTATTACTATTATTATTATAATTTTTTTTTTTCATCCCATAAAATATATACGCTTTTCGTTTTAGTATATGGTACACGCTGTGTTTAAATTTAATAATACAACGCGCGTGCACGTGCATATTTATTTTAACGCCACGCCGCCGCCGCTCTAAGCCATATATTTTATAGACGCGGGCAAAGTACATTTATACATATATATATAATATATTAATATATATTACCTATATATATACATATACACACGGAGTGTGTGTGAGATAAAGCATTTTTAGGCGGAGGGAAAACGTACGGTACACCCATATAGTAGGTAGGTGGGTACCTACGTACGGCAATAATTAAAACGTAATTTATTAAAACGACTGGAAAGACGTCGTGTTAAATAATTATTGCTGCAGCAGCAACGATGTCGTTATCGACGAAGATCATTCGGTCGTATTACGATGATAATATTACATTATACGAGTTTCGGGACGATTATAATAATATAGCATAATACGATATTATAATATTTCAACAACTACCATCCTGCTATTATATAATATACCTGCGACGATTTTTACCCCGAAACAGTGCACACTACGCGTGTGTATTGTTATATTATATTATAATATTGTTGAATATCGAAACGATAAATTATTATACTTAAATAACACCGGCCGGCTATCTGCGGCGGTGTCCTCCCGCTATAATTATATAGGCGTAAATCGTATATTATATTATTATGCCAGCAATATATACGCCGGTTTGATTTATTTCGTATGGCGAAATTCGACCTTTATAATTTATGAACGTAATGAATCGTATGTGATGGATTTTTTTGATCTTTATGGCTTCGACTGTACAGAGGTTATTACTTAAAAGCTATAAATTACCGTTAGGTATTTCTATTTATTGTTTTATATTTACATTTTTTTTTGGATTTTATTTGTATTTTTAGTACAACCGCGGTTGTTTTGAATATACCTCTCCAAAGTAATTTGTACGAATCGGTTTATTGTTTTCCATTTATTAGTTTGTTTTCTACCTCCGTTCGCGTGGTTCCGGGTTTAATTTCTTATTGCAATATACAGATAACTATATTGTATGTTTGCTACTCTAAAAAAGTTTATAAAAGCACAGCCCTGGGGCCTGGATGAGGTAATCGCTTGTCTTCGTGTGACGTCGAGGGCGCTCGTGATGGAAAGTCCAATGAGGTAAGTATAGGTAGCCGAATCGAACGTTTTTAATATTAAGATTTTAAATATTATCATACTTGCGTCACAGTGGTCAGATCTAGCTATCGGCTACTGATAAATATTAAGCGACAGAAAAGTCATGGCAGCTACTTCAGACAGTCGAAAACGCATAGCAGATGTCTATAATTGTAATAATATTGTATTACAGCTCACGAGACTGTTCAATAATAATATTGTAAAAATGTGACGATTTGTGCCCGCCCTATCGAGCTTATCGTCGTTAAACCACGACGTGTTTTCTGTTCGATTGGATTTTATTTCCTCTTTTTTTTTTTTTTTTAAAAGAACACTCGAGCACCATCCCCAAAGGTGACTGGCTGAATTACAGAAACCGTCGTTTGAAAGCCGTCCGTGTCGTCGTCCGGAACGGTTTTCGCGGTAGTATAATATAGTACATATAATTTCCGAATTAATTGAAAATTGATGAGAAATAACGGTCCGTTTGAAGACGCTCGCACTCGGCTATTTGTTTAATATATATAGCTGACACGCGTAGACGCGCACCCGAAGAAACCAATTCGTCTACTATATAACCACACAGGTTTTTTCACGGATATTAAACGGCTTATACACGGGGATGAATGTAAACACTAAAGAATTTCGCAACGTAGTCAAAGCGCCCCGACTGGGAAAATGGGGGAAAACTGGGATCGGTTCGGTTTCGTTGAATTTAATATCGTCGAGCGCATATAATAGTATGTACCGTACAATATATATACGTATATCGAGCTTCAGGTATACGCGACAAGAAATGTGGGATTGCAGGATACAAATCTGTTTTTTTCTCCTCTTCTCCGTAGTAATATAACTTTGGAAATGTTTAATCATGTTATGTAAGGGTGAAGGAAGGAGAAAGAAAAATAAAAACATTTAATACGGTTTGAGTACAACACGCAGAACACCGTGGTTTTTATTTTTTTTTATTTTTTTACAAACACGTCACGTAACTGTAAATTCAATTTATATAATTAACCACTGGAAACCAAGTCGCACATTTGTTTTTGTTTTCATTATATTCATTACGACGGTGACGGTGAATTAATTCGAAATTATTTATCATTATGTGTTTTACAGCGCTTTCGGAACAACTTTTGGCGTTACTAAAGCACTGTAATCTGTACGTACAAAAAATATATCATTCTTATTTTTTACTGTGAATATTGTTAAACAGTCGATTTGTGTGAAAATGTCGATGCATCTGAATCGAAATTCTAGAGAGTATTTTTGATTTATTAAACCTAACCGGGGATACTGTTTCTTAATAGTGGTTTTACATCGAAGATAAAACATATATTATTATATAATACCTATGTAATATTAAGTCTATATAGTATACCTTGTTTTACGAGCATCGTAATACGCAGACAATATTTTATACAAAGATTAAACGCTTATATAATATAACACTAATAGGCTAATATTATTTATTCTTATAATTTTTAAATCATCATTTTAGCTCCGGCCTGAAAACTATTATTAAAGTATCAAAATATTTAATAGATCATAAACTACTCGTTTGAATTTCGATTAATTAATACTAGGTAACATTTAAAAAATTATAAAAATGGTTTTTAAGAACACTACAAATTTCCTGAAATCTACATTTGAATAAATCCTTAGTTGCATGATAAATTAGGGGTGAGCATCATATTATAGGTCGTTGAATCACCCTGTATATTATGATTCAGATTTATGACAAAGACCAGCTAATAATGGATAAAGATACAGATTCTGCAGCTACCAAATATGATTTTTTGTAGTCTTATGGATTTGAAATTATTCGAGTATTATAGCACAGTAGTTATAAGTTATAACCATCAGTATAATACCACTGAATTACATAAGCTAGGTATATTAATAATAACAATTTTTATATATGAATTTAAATCCAAAATCAATACAACGAAACTTATATGATTATAATATATTATGCTGGCTGTAGAGTAAATATATACATAATATATGCATGGCGCAGTAGCCGCAGAGGCAAAAAGGGAGCATAAATTGTCCAAATTATCGGGTAATAACTTGTAAATCCTCCAGCAGTTTTTACGAAATATAAAATCTCAGGCACGAATAAAACTCAAATCCTTGTATTTGAAGGGTTCAACTTCTTTTTTTTGTGCATACAAATAACTTACATTTAAAAACGTATTCATTAATATTGTAATTTGTTTGTAAATTTATTAAAATCGTACTCAATATTTCACAAAATTCATCGGGATAAGTTGCAATTGTCTGCACATAGTCATTAATCTGGACAGTCCACACCTGGGAGTAGGTATATCTTACTCATACTTGAAATTATTAGAGATACATTATTTGTACAGTACCTCCATGCTTTGCATATTGATGTTATGACTTATGGCAGTGGCGTGTTTAGAGAGGAGACATTCGGGAGACATATCAAGGGGGTGTTCCGTACATAAATTGAGTGGACTGTATAATTAGTTCTGCTCCGTTTCGTTAAAAGTGTGTTTGGTTTAACGGAAGGTCCACACCGCGCAAGTCTGCCCTGGGTGGGTCTCGCTACGGAGCAGTAGGATGGAAAAACACACACTGAGCTCCTCCGTGGTCCGCACTCGCATTTGTAGGAATGGTCCCGTCTACTGCGTCGCTGTGATTGGTTGCTGCGTGTGGTCACACGGCGGCGATAACGCTGGTTGACCGCGGAATTGGTCGCCGCTGCTCTCGACAGTCGAGTCAGGAACAGAAAACGGCACCGACGTCGGGTGTGCCTCGTAGCGGCTGCAGGTGAGCCGGTTGGTTTGGCCGCCGCCAGTCGGCTTACGTCGTGTTATCCCTCGCATAATATTATGTAGACCATATTTTATCGCCTTTGCTCGTCCGGAGCAATAACATTATAATATGGTCATTAGTGGTGTAATGTACATTTTTAAGCGATTAATAACAATGTTAGGCATTTTATTGTAATTTAAAAATATTTTTCGTTTGTGCTCGAAACTTTTAAAGTATATTATTATATTTTATGCACACGATTAAATTTTCAAACGCAATGTTTTATTTGAAAATTAGTTCGACCTACTGTATCGATATTTGTTAATATTATGGTCAAATCAATTATTTTAATAGTAATAATATATCTTAAAACACACTTAGTTCTGTAGGCCGTCTTCACTCAAAATCGTTTTTCGTATTCAATGATTTATGATATCGTTGAATTCAAATTTAACACATCATCCGCTAAAGTGATCCATCCGACACTTACTGTTGTACAGCAGACCGGTATCTGATATCGGACACCGCCGACGGCTAAAAAATGAATTAAAATACAAATCACGATCGAACAATATCGTAATAACAATATTATTACGGTCGTCTCGTACGTCATGCGCGTGTTTTGCGAAATTCGTTATAACCAGCTCCGCAAAACGTTGAAAACAGTAAAGATTAATATTTTCCAAACGCAATTACCGAGGTCGATAGAGAAGACGAACGCGGCAAAAGACGACACTCACACACACTCACTCGCACAAAGACCGCGTCGGGCAAACTTAATTTCGTAAATTTAAAAAAGTATAACGCGCGCCAACGGTATAATGTATAACGTAATAATGGTGTGCGGCTTCGGCGTGGTGGGAGGGAGGGGGGGGCGACTAAATTCGTACGCGCTCGCGACCGACGACACAATGTCCGTTTGGCAACACAATCACGTAAAAAAAACACCACATAAAAACGAGAACGAGTTTAGTCTCGACGACGCATCCCTCGGCTCTTTAACTCGAGATACCGATGCGTGACGGTGACTATATCATCGGATAACGCAATTATATATAATACTTTTATATATTATTATTGTTATACGCTACAGAGTCACACTCTTTTACACTTAAAACGGTAAAAATGTAATATTATTATAATATGTATATGTGTATAACCCGACCAGCTTTACACATCGATTCGATATAATAAAGCGCCGGCGGCGGTGAGGTAGGGGAGGCGGCCGTTCCTAGGTACGTACGAAATAATAATACAATAGGGCATGTACCAGTTGCCCCCCGAAAGTACCTTTTTTCCTATCGATTCTCCCCAAACTACTTACAGCAAAATGTACCAGTTGCCCTCGACCGAATGTACCAGTTGCCCCCAACCAAATGAACCAGTTTTCCTAATATTTTCTTAATATATAATTTTCTATATACACGATTACAATATTATATAGCACGTAAAATAGGGGAGGTAAATATACAAATAATAAATAAAATATTAAATTATTTTTAAAAATAAAGTAAAATAGTATAAAATGATAGAAACAGATTTTGATATTTGCAATTATATAATATAATATTGTATTTTTTTGTAATAAATAATAAATATAATATACTATACAAATAATATGGATAAAATTAAAATCGTATTTATAATATAGCCTACTTGGAACAAAGCGAGGATTTCACCAAAACGCTTCATTTTAGACGTGTCCAAGCGGATATTCGATGTATAAGTAAGGAGTGACTACAATTATTATATTAGGTTTTCTTATAGCAAACTAATTTTTTTGCTATTTCATTTTTTTTGACGAATTATCACATTAAATGCCATTAATATTTATAATAATATTATATTTATAATATTATGTATAATTCCAAGCATATGCATTTTTTTCTATTATTTTATACTATTTTACTTTATTTTTATAAATATTTTATTTATTGTTTGTATATTTATCTCACCTATTTTAAGGGCTACATATTGTAATCATGTATATATTAACATGTGAGGGCAACTGGTATACATTCGGTTGAGGACAACTGTTACATTCGGTTGAGAAAAACTGGTTTATTAATCACGATAACAGCCGTGGGGGGCAACTGGTCAACACCCATATAACATAATATTCTGTGTGGTACGCGGCGAATATAAATATTAATTATTGTTTTATTGTTTTCGGAATTTATTAGGCCATCGGTGTACGATTATCCACCGTACAATATAATTTTACATGAGCTATAATAATATCAAAATAGTAGTATGAGTTGTACAGTTTTATAATATACTAGCTGTCCCGCCCTGTGTTGCCCGAGTCAAAGATGAAATAAGTAAGTGAT
The DNA here is from genome assembly GCA_022818045.1 of Neotoxoptera formosana. Lineage (NCBI taxonomy): Eukaryota > Metazoa > Arthropoda > Insecta > Hemiptera > Aphididae > Neotoxoptera > Neotoxoptera formosana. Next base: position 65,664,961 of record CM040632.1, on the reverse strand, counting down.
ATCAAAATATTAGGCACACGAAAAACATCGCAATGGGTGGCCTGTGCCAAAGATTTGTTTTTTTTTCTAAATGTATTTGTAAAAATATGTATATACCATATTCCTACTAACTATAATAGTCATAAGATACGATGTAACCATTGACAACCCTAAAAACAAGTGGAAATTATTCATATATATCTCATCAAAAATAGCACATTCAGTTTTTTCAAAATTTTTAGTGTATAAAATGAACGTTGAAAAAACTGTTACTGTAACTGATAAATGTAACCAATATAGTAACCATTTATAAACAAAATACAAATTTTCGATTTTCATCATGAATTTCAAAATCCTCGTGTGAGCACCTCTTTAAATTATACTTAAATGTACTTTTTTGCAATAGGAACCTTTACCGTGATGTAATCTTTCATTATAGACAAATTTGATCAAGACAATCGGTTGAGTAGTTTCCGAGAACATTGGCATAAAAGGTTTCAATTTTCGGTTTTATTTATTAAGATTTAAATATTATGTTTATTTTATGGGGGTGTACACAAATCGAGAACCATAACAGTACTCCATCATCACCGATAGAGGTTAGTGGTAAGATGGGCCATTTAACTGTGTTAGATATATATATTTTTTATTCACTATAATTATTGTAATATTATGGCCGATAAATAGTATTATTATATACACGGTTTATCTATAAATTCGACATATTTTCAATGTTCGAGGCGGTGTTCGGCACCGTCGATCGATGAAAACATATTTCCTAAAACATTATCAAACAGAAATTTATATGTTTTTCACTTGTAATTATATTTATACTATAGGTATTTATGTATAAAATCATATTATCATATTATTTATTATGGCTGATAAGCACCTAATGAGCTTATAGTTTGTACGGAAAATAATTGAGTAAACTAATAAGAAAATAGGAAAAAATAAGAAACATAACGTCTAACAATGAATCGTAATAATACGCATACAAATTCGAACAATGGACAATAAGAACTTATTTTTCTGAACTTTTAGAATTCGTACAAGAATTATAATTTGTATATTATTATTATTATTATTATAAATTGAACAGTCATTTGAGATATTATTTCAGACATCACATTTTGTATTAATAAAATGTTGCTGTGATAATACGAATCGGGTAGAAACTAAAGTATTTTAAACACGATTTTTTCTTTTCTTTTTAATTTGTTTAATGAACAGAAAATTACATTTCTTAACTTGTTCTTTATTACCAACAAGAACACATTAAAACCACTAAAAAAAAGTAAATAATAAGTTTTCTAATGAATTCTTTATTAAAATTAATCATAAAAAGTCATATAGTTTTGGATTAAATGGGATTCTAAAAATAAGTAAATATAAATGAGCAAATCTCAAGAGCTTCATCAGTTTGAATTACGGAATTTATTCAATAGAAATTCATGAAATTTATTTCCATTATCAAACACATTTGTTGAATTGTTTTATTACACTGGAAATAGCATCAACAAAAATAACTATACGGTAATAAAGAAAACAATATTTATGAATAATATACATAAAATACACTGCCGAACTGAAGGTAATATTTCAACATGATAGTTATTAAAAAAAAAAAAAAAAAATGTATAATATCATATACTATATTTTCATATCGTGTGTTTATTTTATTATATATAATATATTATATACAATTTCAATTTCACAGAAATAATAATATTATATTGTGAAACGCCAACAGGATAATAGATTTTTTAGATAGGTTAGTACTATAAACTTGGCATAACCGTTTGAAATTGTGTTTTTAAATAAATAACAAACCGTGTGGTAATAACACGCGATAGTGTCCCAAGAAATTATTGCCTTGACTTATTCATGTACTCGGGCCAAGGCTTTGCACGATGAAGACTTATCACAAATTCTGGGTTATAATTCTTATTAAGTCAGACACACAATTACTTTAGGTGCACACTGATAGTCTTGAATTATTTAACAGTGGCGTACACACTGCACACACGGGGAGTTTTGGCGCAAGAGGGGCCCCTTGTTTTTCTTTCACCGAACAAAAACACGAAAACGTTATAATGTTATACTTAATAGTGGTTTGTCATATTATATTTTATAGGTTTTTTTTTTTTTTATCGTTTATACAGTGTTTTTTTGGCTACGACCCGATCCGATCGAGCAGAGCGTATAATATTTTTAACGACGCGATTGAGCACACAAGCTGTAGACAAAATATTGTGTTCAGTTTTATAGTGCCTACGTATTTTTAAAATGGTACTCATAGCGTCCTGCTGTATATGCTTTAAAATTTGAAAAACTACTGTACAACGAGTCCTCGGATAATATTCTTACCTTTATATTTGATTACAATACAAACATATAACGTTCATATTTTCCGAAAAGGTTAAAAAGAACTAAGCCGGTGAACATTTCTGAAGACTATAATATATTATGAAATACTCAAAAATCTAATTTTTGATTCGTTTTAAATCCAATATAATTATACTGATAATAATATGTGATAATAGTATTAAACTTATTACGCGATTTGAATTATTTAACAGTGGCGTACACGCGGGGATTTTTGGCGTAAGACCCCTCACCCCTTGTTTTTCTTTCACTAAATACATGAAAACGTTATAATGCCTTCATATACGTCTTATAATAGTGGTTTGTCATATTTATAGATTTTATTATCGTTTGTACAGAGTTTTTTTGGCCATGACCCGATCCGATCGAGCAGGGCTTATATTTTTAACAACACGATTGAGCACACAAGCTGTAGACGAAATCGTGTTCAGTTTTAGTACCCACATATTTTTAAAATGCTCGTAACGTCATGCTGCATGCTTAAAAATTTGAAAAACTACTATACACGAGCCTTTGGATAATATTCTTACCTTTAAATTTGATTATAGTTAAAATTGCTGGTACGACTTAGTATTATTATTGTTATTTATTTATAATGAATTGATTTTTATTTATTTATATATGTAGTTTAGAATAAATTGATAAATACATTTTGTATACGAGAAAAATATCATGGATTATACCACGTTCTCGATATTATTGTATCGTGGTAAACCCTTGACCACCGAATAAATCAATTGACGAAAACTAAGGAAATTACAAAATTCTTCTACGATAAAAAATGTTACCAAAGAACAATTTAATTAAAAAATATAAAAAATAATAATCTTTTTCTCGACATATATTGTATAATGTTATTATGGTCATAACGAAATATGTATTTATATAATATATATACATTTCTGGGTACGCCTACGCCATTGGTGTTTGAGTTCGCCATTCGTACAAGTGTAATAGACAGCAGTCGGCCGAAGCTAACGATTGTTTCTTTATGAAAGTATTTAGTTTAGTTTGTAAACATAGCGCTTGGTACATTTTATTTCTAATTATTTTCTTCTGAGAACAAACACCAACAAAGATGTCAGCACAATATTATTGTTTTCTATCTCCACGCTTGACATAGATAAAACGCGATTATGTAAGTTACAATAATATCGTTTTTTTTAATGATTTTTGAGTAACCTTAGAGTAAAACCGCCTATTACAAAAAATATGAAGGATAACATTTTTTGTTGGTTTGTTCCATAGGTTTTATATTTAACTAGCTGAATTACCCATCGTTGCCGGGTTTAAGTATATAAATGTATGTAACCTGGCAAGATTAAATTTTGTTTAATCTATTTAAATTTAAATTAATTAAGATTTTTGAAATAATATTTTATACATGTTAATTTAGTTTTTAAGATAATAATTATTATCATAACCTATTCTATAAGTTATAGCTTTTGGCGGCCGATGCTTTGTTCACGATACATTTTAGCACTGAAGGTTCAAAATAAATGTTTTACTGACAGTTTTTCAAAATTGTATCTACAAAACTTCTTTGTAGACAATGTTCTTCGCTGATCTATTAGTAGGCGACAAAATCACCAAGCTACTGGGTGAGCTTACGCGTGAGCAAGCTACGTAGAACTGCCCATGTGAAAAACAGTTTTCTCGCAAATATATTCCGGCAAATTTGAGAGTTTGGCCTTGAGACTTGGTTACTATAAACTATTGGTTACCAATAGCAACCATTTATAAACAAATATTTCCATCGAAAATCTCAAAATCCCTGTGTGAGCACCTCACATCGCCACCTCACCTCACCACTTTGTAAATCTAAACCACCCAGGGCGTTACCCAAATGCATACAAAAAAATTCATTCAAATCGGTCCAGTAGTTTTCTCGGTTAGCGCGGTCTTAGAAAAACCCTTACAATCTAAAAATATAATATAATAACTATATAGAAATTACATGTAAAAAAATATTTTTACCGATTTCAACCCTTTAAAATCAAAATTTCGAAAAGCCCTTTCTTAGCGGATGGCTACGCCATAATAGCTATCCGTATGCCAAATTTCCGTCCAATGGTTTGAGCTGTGCGTTGATAGATCAGTCAATAAGCTTACTGTTGTATATATACAGATTATTATTTGACTTAATATTATGGACATTTAAAATTATATACCAAATAAATATAAATTTAAGTGCACAATCAATATCGTATTGGGACACTGTTTGGACAGATCGATATTACAATAATATGTTAGATACCCTCAAAAAATATTATCCTCTATAATTTTTGTAAAGAGTGATCTTACTCCAAAATTATTCAAAAACATAAAAAAAAAATGATTTCACTTGAATGCGTTTTGTCTGTGTCGCTCGCGTGCCAGAGAGAGAAAAAAACGAACGGTGCACTGAAATCCTCTTATTACATCTCCGTTTCCGTATAATATTATAATTATTTTAATAATAATAATAATAATAATAATAATAATATGTATACTATCAATATACGCATGCATGCGTTTCGCCCAGTTTTTCGGGCGAGCGTAGTTGACAGAAAATAATATGGCGACCGTAAAAGAGAGATATTCGTATTCGCATTATAATAATAATGATAATAATAATACTATATGTAAACGCTTGTCTGAAAATGTGCACTCGGTCGCTCGTGCAGTGCGCGCGCTGTAAAACTGAACTCGCCGCCGCCGCCTTTGACAACGGTAATATTAATCTGCGGTTTGCCACATTTCTTTTTGTTCTGCTAACGTCAGTCCGCGCCGGAGGTTTTAATTAATTAAATTCAAATCCTTTAATCTTTTACGTCGGTGCGTCCAGTGTACGTTTTCACCTACGTAATCGCGGCACGCCGCCGCTGCGTTCATACTGTTATAGGTAGGTTAGGCAACGCTGGCGCCGCTTTATAGATAAACACTCAACCCGCCCCAACCGCGCGCGTTCATTATCCGAACCCTGGTTGTGGTTATAGTAATATCGTGAGCTACCGACTACCCCCCGACGGCGGCGGCGGCCGTACCGGCTGACGATGAGCTGTGAAAACGCGCGTGTGCAGAATTATTCTACTCGTTTTGGAAAATATGTCTATATATTGTACAAGGAAGGCATCGGGTACGACATTGTTGGAGACTTAATAATATATTGTAATATATATTTTAAACACAAATTATTCATAATAGTAGTTATTAAAATATAAATTTGAATTTTAAGTTTCCCCGACGATCTTTTAGTTTCTAACTTTTACGTTCGGCACAGGTACACTTCAGTTCTACCAACTATATATTATGAGTAATGAACCCATAAGACGTCTGATGTCTCTTGCAGCAGTCATGCCAATGATACGGACCCCATCTATAATTGTTAATCGTTTTCTACACACCAATTAAAACAAAATATTGTCTATGTGTTCTATCCTGATATATTTCTATCTACTATACTATAAAACCAAGTACCGATTTTTTGTCACGCCTACAAATCCACACCGTTCAACGTATCGTCACCAAATTTTTTTTAAGTCGTTCGTAATTGCCAGGAGAAGGTTCTTAGTGAATAAATGTCAAGAAAATTGTGCAAAAAGTTGGACAATTTGGAAATCCTATAACTCTAACCTAAATTTTAGGCCACCATCGACATGTTGTTCATGTGCCTACCTAAATCTGATTTCACTCACGCAAATCATTTAGTCCACAATCCACAGCAGGTGGATTGCCTACCTGCTAATTTACTGCTTGCATAATAGTTTGCATTATTAAATTTTTTAACGTGCAACGAAGTGCACGGGATCAGCTAGTATATGTATATATTTTGTTTCTTTTAATTGTTTATGACTAGCTCAATGTTTTTTCATAAACAGTTACCCAAATAATTTAATAAAATAACTGTGCTCAGTTCGTATATTTCATAATATTATTAATTAATAAACAAATAATAATGAGCAAATCAGATCGATTCGGCGTCCAGGCGTTCCAACCACGCAGTGCTCAGACACGATAACTCGTGATGCGATTTCGATAATATTATCATATAACCTATGTGAAATTTGTTGTAATGTGAACATGCATTGAATGTCACTCGATCTTCCTATACCCGTACCGGTCGTAGACAGCTTGATATTCGGACCAGCCGTTCATCTTGAAGTTTCTCATCTCGGCCTCCTTGCTCCGGTCCAGCGCCGGTTTTATCGCTGTCGAACCGATTACCGGGTAACAGGAATCGCGCGGGTTGGTGTACGACCTCTGCTGGACTGTCGACAGGTTCTCCATCAAGGCGACCACGCGGTTCCGTTCCGCACGCGATATGTCTAATTGTTTGGTGTTTTCAAACTTGAACGTGCAATACCTAAACAGGGCAAAACGTAATCCAAGTATATTAAAGAATAATATTGATATCAGGCAGTGATGGAACTTTAGAAATTCTTCTTAGCAACCGTTATCGCGGTTTGCTATGATGTTTACGTGGAATCCCTGCGTGTATATTATTTGAATTATTGCGGAAACAAGACCCCAGTACAAAAATTAATCAAATCAGTATGCTTCAATGCTTAGAATGTATAATAGCAGTGTCAAAATAATATCAAATATCCTTTTTTGAATTTGTAATAGTTCTGTGGTGTTATATAACGAATTCACAAATAATAATAAAAATACAAAATAATATGATAGGTACATACATTAATCGATGAAACAATATATTTTGTTACACTGTTGATGAGCTCGACAAGCAATAATTTGACGGGCACATTTTTTCAGAAAAACAGTTCTACATAATATTATACTAAGGACATGAAGTACATACCTCCTATTAATTATAGGATAATTATTACAAGGCGACTCACCTTCATGCCTAAGATTTTCGCCTATTTATATTTCATTTTAATATTAAAACCGTTAAAATAACTACCTAACATCATTCAGAAAATATAAAATTGATTAATTTTTTTAAATGTAAAACATTATTTTTTTAAACTGAAAATTTAATATCTCGTATATTTTGTAAACAATAATAAATGATAATAAACGATAGTGGTTCAATCTATTCTATCTATAGTTCATCTTCTGACAGTACGATTGTTAACGTTAAAGGAAAAAGAATAAAATACATAACACTTAATTGTACATTTTTTTTATACGTTATTTATACAGGCGTTTTACATTTTTTTTCTATAAAATTGAACGCCCGGGACCCGTATAATTTTTCTTGATTGCTAGCAGAACGCGTAGTAATAGATACGCCTCGGACGGAGCAGCGTTAGTCGGCTGGCGAATAGGGCTCACATAAAATCGCAGTCTCGCGCGATATTTATACAATCATACCACGTTTTCCGGAAAATATTATGTGCACGAGATAATATTTTTTTTTTTACTCGGCACTAAAGGATTTCATTCGAACGTTTTCGGCTCTAAACGCTTTCACACCTAATAACAATAATCGTTCGGTCACTTCTGCAGTATAGGTAGGTATGTACATTGCGATTTACGACGTAACTATATATCTACATAATATAACACGTAATATCCATCTATACCCAACTGTGGTGGCGATTACTGTGACTTCCGACGTCTCACAGTGGTTCAAAAATCAAAATAGTTGGCCAATATTCTATATTTTGAATATGAAAATACTCAAATAAAGATAATAAAATTGTTTTTTTTACTACCCAAGGCGTATTAATATGTAAAACTTATTGCAAAATATTATTAGGTATACTCATAAAGTAATATAAAAGTAGACAAACTAAAGTTTTTTTCTTAAAAACGATGGTATTTTGTCAATAATCGTCATATAGTTTAACTGTCTAAAGTAAAAAAAATAAAATGAAATTGAAGTGCTTATCAATTTATCTATGTTAGATAAGTTACAAAGATAGTATTTAATGACTTAACTATATGGTACAATTGTTATTAAGCCTCATGTGGTCATTGAAATGTACAATGCTAGAAATTATACGATAATAAATCTATAAGATTTTATAAAAATATAAATTTAATAATTTTTTTCATCGAGTTACACGACGTTATTCACACCACCAGTTAAGTCACAATCTACAGATTACAAAAATATCATCATTAGTTGCTCATATTTGCTCTTTACTTTGTAGCGAGCACTTGAAGTTTGATAGCTTCAAATTAAAAATATATAATTAATAGCAAAAAATAAATTGCTTAACATTGACTTATATTTGATTTTCTGTTTTTTTTTTTAAATTCGCTTTGTAAGAAATGTTACTCATTTCAAAAAAAAAAAATTTATCAAAATTGGATATTTTTGCGAGGTTTGAGAGTTTTTTCGGTAAGACATGTTTTTGATCAAAACAACAGGTCACGTGCAGACCATTTAAGTTGGTATTCGAATACGAATTATTATTTCGATAATTATTATGTAAGTAATAGTTAATTTTATAAGAGTTCTGTGAAAATTAGAATATTGGCCAACTATTTTGATTTTTGAACCACTGTGCGTCTACTCCTAAATTCAGTTCGTCTCTCTCAATCCAGAGAACTCAGTCGAAACCTCTCTTTTCCACTTTTGGTGTTAACTTTTCCCTTATCGACGCTATTTTGACCGCGATAATGCTAACATAATTATTATACATAAGCTCAATAATTATTGTCGCGATGTTATAATGTTTTGTTAAAATCTCATCAATAAAAAAATAAAAATAAAACACGTAATATTATGCAGCGTTTTGTAAAGCAGCTATCTGTCGTAGTGCACACTGCTCGGGAAAACTGCACGAGAAGACGCGTGTTCGAGTCGGAAAATCAGTTGGCCGAGCACAATTATTATGTAGCCGTATTATAATAATGATGCTCACTGATAACGATAATAATAACTATCTTATAACAATAATATGTCGAACCGCTCAGTGACGTAAAAAAAACAAAAAACAAAAACCTCACCAACTTTATTAGCCTATAATACACGACGACGACTATGACGTGACGCTCGGGGACGAAAAATTAGGTGTTTCAAACGAATGTCGGCCATTAAGAGTCGGCGGCGAATCACATAAATCACTGTCTCATTTAATAAGCATTTATTATATCACCTCATGCCACGAGGTCGGCTCCGACAAACGTTGTCAAAGTTAATCGCGATATTTATACCGTCGTATTATTATTATTATTATTATTACCACTACTACCACTATTACCACTACTACTACGACTACGACCACACCACCACTTTAATATAATATTATGTTTGTGTAGGACGACGACGGCTGTAATCATTTCTCGGGGACGGCATCGTCATCCTTCTCCTCCTGCTGCAGAACACGAGAAGATTACAATTACTATTTATAAACCTATATAGGTGCGTATTATTGTTATTATGGTTTATATTATTTTTGATAATATCGTGCAGCCGCCGCCGCAGTGGTTCCAGTATATACTGCAGCAGTCGAGTCTCGGTGACTCGAACCTCGAAAACCTCTTCGAGACAACTGGAATTATTTTCTCACCACCTCTCGAAGTGTTTTTGAGTAGAATTTATCGTTGTATCCCCCCCCCCCCCTTCTCGGGAACTCTTCGAGTTATCGAGACTCGACTGTATATTATTATTATTATTATTATTATTATACGTCGGGGCCCGACATCGCCGCCCGAGTGGCGTTCGAGTGATTACGCTCGGCCGTGTGTCAGACACTAAAGGATTTTAATTATTAAATTATTAATTAAAACCGGAGACGATCCGGCAAAACGATTTAATGTTTAGCGCGCGAGAGGCACCGCGAGATGTATAATGATATTATGACGACACGACGGGCGGCAGTGGCGACGATGAAGACCGCGGTTATGACGACGACGACGAGTAGTCGCTCGTGTTGTACACAGTCGCCGTGGCAGCAGAGTGTTGTTTCGCGATAATAATAATTATTATAATAATATTATTATTATTATTATTATATTCGCCGTCGATACACCTTTGAAAATATGTTTTTGTACGTCCGTCGCGTCGGTTTGATTTCACACGCGAGCATAGGTAATATCGAATAATCAACTATATTATATTATTATGGAGTACTAGCTGATCCCATGCACTTCGTTGCACTTTAAAAAAATGAATACCTAATGCAAACTATTATACGCGCAGTAAATTATCAGGTAGGCAATCCGCCTGTGGTGGATTGCGGACCCCATGATTTGCGTGAGTGAAATCAGATTTAGGTAGGTACCTACATGAAAAACATTTCGACGGTGGCCTAAAATGTAGGTTAGAATTATAATTAATAGATAGATGGCGCCACTGGCAACACATAGGATATTCAATTTTTCCAATTTTCTGCACAATTTTCATGATTTTTCTTTATATAAGAACTTTCTCTTGGCAATTATGAACAAATGAAAAAAAAAATTAGCCATATCAGTCCAGCCGTTCTCAATTGATGAATAATTGTTATACATTTTTGGCTCCATTTTCATATACATAGATTATCATATTATTATTACGTACCTACGCCGGAAATGAATAACAAAATACGCCTATACGCTTAATAATGTTACGGAACTCGATACTATATAGAAACACAATATTATAAGACGTATGATAATGATACAGACGCGGTGGTAGTGGCTGATATTTTATAATGACATCGGCCGGTGACATTATGTTATTGAAAAGTGTACGACTCACTTAAATCGAGTTTATAGACTCCCCCCCCCAAAAAAAAACCATTCAAAATGTTTGCACACCGTGTCGTCGTCGTAGTGGTGATTTAATAATTAAAACGTAACGATTATATTATTATGGACGGAGACCAACAAGAAGTATTGTTTTATAACACATCGCATTATATAATATATTAATTTATATTCGTATTGCAGATGTGACCTACACACCCTTATAACTATTTTAATGAAAATGACCTACAATAATATTATTACTAACGTTTGATTAGAATATTAGATAGAGGTTAAGTACACGGTTCACCTCAATACATTATCTAGTGGGTATTTCGAATTTCAAAAATATAAACTATATTATACAATAATATCACTAGATTACTGATGAGCTATATTATGTATGCCTCAGTCAGTTCTACAACTACTGTGTTCGTATGTTCAGTTGTGCATTTTCGGCCCCGATAAAATATAATATTAAACTTACTACGCGATTTCGTTTATATTCTAGAAAATGGGGTTTTCCGACCGATATTTAAAATAAATTTACTTTAGCTGGTATTCGGTTAAGGCGACCGGCGTTTCGTAGGGGTTAATGTAACCGTCGGGATGCAAACAGTAGCTCAGTCTATTGATCTGGTCCGGTGGAATCGTATTCCGCACACCTCCGTCCGATGAATCTCGTACGGGGCAATCGTCGGTCATAATAATATTACTTTTTAGATCGTCCCCGGCGTCGTACGCGTGTGTCTTGCTCTTTTATTTCAAAAATTTACAATTCAAAAAACAAACATTAAAATAAATCCGCTGTCTCCGATGGAGACCGTATTCTTGGAAACGATGTTTGGTTTGCGCGGCATGTGTTTTTATTTATTTATTTTTTATAGTAAATTAAACGCGTTTATTTTTTTTTATTCCCCCCCCCCCCCCCGTAAGCCGACGTCCGTATTAGTATAATATATTCAGACTTTCGAACCTTCGACGAAATTTTCAAAAGAGTTCGATTCACTCTTAACCCCCTCTCTCTTTCTCTCTCTCTCTCTCTCTGTATAGGTAATAAACCATATACTTATGTTTTTATGAATAATATGACAATATATATATATATATAAATGGGAAGTATAATAAATATATATATTACACTCTAAAATGTGTGCTTCGGTGTGATATTAGCATTCTCGAATGCCATACTACATGTATAATATGAAAGTATTTTAACGGTCGATTATCATAATAATATTATGCATGTAGTCCACCATTATAGTGCATTTCATTGTATTCGTAAACTAATATTGACCGTTCCAAACGAATTTATGACGAAGAATTTTTTCATCAACCTAGTATTATTATCTTTCGAATTTTTGAAAATTAATAAACATTTCCGTAGAGCTGATAATATTATGATTATACTTCCGTTGGACCGTGAGACGACCAAACACCTACCTATAATCGCATTAAATGTAAAAAATGCGTGAGTATGCTGATTTTCACGATCAAAATAAATACTTTAGTGACATTGCAGTACACGATAAAGTTCAACCAAGAGATTATAATACTTATCACTACTTTAAATACCATTATTATTACGAAAACATTGTTAAACATGTTTTTTAATATTCAAATATTATTCTAAATAATATGTATAATATCACATTTAAAATTATTAAAATTCGAAGCGTGTTCAAATTTTTTTAAATTTTTTAATTCAAAACTTTAAATTAATGTTTTTGTACGACTATTACCGTGTCTATATATATTATATAGACTCTATAATGCCATTGTTCGGGATATCAAAGGGTAAATCGGAAAATGAGTTTCCACGAATTTTGTTGGGATCAATAATTATTATTATCTATCCAAACCGAGTGGTGACTGTTTTTTTTCCCGTCTCGAAATGAGACAGCTTCCGCAAGACTTGGCAGCCTTCCTTCAGCGGAATACTCGGAGACAAAAGATTGCCCTTTTGGCCAGATATTAAAATGGTTGTAAAAATGATTTTTTTTTTTTTTATGAAATATTTTCGTATCGTCTTCAGTCTCTGTACTTTAACTGTTTCAACGCACACCAAAACGCGCACAACGCGTTCGTGTCAGAACACTTAAATCGAAATAATGTCTGAGAGCGGATTCGCGTATTTTTAGTGCCCACACGGAGTGAAGGCTAAAATAATATATTATTTATAAACCGTCAACCTTGTATTTGATTTTATGGAATCAAATTATCGATCATCGCGTTACTCGTTAATACTCGGTGAAATATTAAAATACTAATGTGATTTTCACGGATGACATACGTCTGTGCAGTGATGCTGTCCCGGTTTCGACTTGCTAATAATTATCGTGTCAACCCGTCGGTTGAAATAATTTAATACTTACCTTCAGTAGTCTTATAACGATATTATCAGTATATGGATCAAAAACGCAATATGGCATTTGAAAAACTATAATATTATTATTTTTGATTACAATACTCTTACGATCAATGACGAAACTTATTGAATACATTGACGAAATACCATACAACTCAATGTTTAGAAAAGGATATTCCACTGTCTAGCTTTTCTCGAGGTTTTCAAACGTCTTATTTTCCGACGGGATTTTTATATTCAGCGTTATCGTTCACGGATGGTTTGCCTAGACACCACCCAATATAAATTTGAATACTAAATCCATAACAATGTACTGTACACAACATCCCAAATCACCAGCTAATCGTTTTGCCCATATTAAAGAGATTTATCTAAAACATTTTATTCAAGATAAAAATGAGACTGTCTAGATAAATTCATCTGTCGAGCAATCGTTTTTTAGAGTCTGAGCGCAGCGATGAATGTATTGATTATACAATAATGTGTTTTTTTTTGTGTCTGACAACACTTTCGGGGCAGTAAAAGTGTTTCGATTTTCTTCATCAGCAATTTGTTTAGTAGGAAATCGAATTTAGTTTATACTTAAAGGGGTCAAAAGTAAAAAATCCCCAATAGTTTTCAAACTAGTCAGGGAAAACGGAAAATTGTACGTGAAGGCAATTTTTAACAAAATCGAATTTGTTTTTTTGCGTAACACCAAAAATAATAACAGTCGATACATGACATTTTCACAAAATGTTTATATTATCACCATTTTCTACTGTTGGTACCCAATTGGCGATATTTTTTTTTAATTCTAGTCTTTTAATTTATAATGCGATGTACTGACTAAAATAATATATAAATAAACTCTTTAGGTTATCAAATAAACAGTTAGTAATTTTTTGTTGATAAAAATAATTGCATAATTTTCAATAAGAAATTATTAAAATATAGTTTATAGCATTACCTATATTATATTATTATGTTTTCGAAATTAAAGTTAGTTTATTCTGTCTTATTTTAATCTGAAGAAATACAATCATAAACCCAATTCATTTAATATATTTTCGTTCATCGTATGAATTACATGTCAACAGTTTAAATTGATTTTTCATAGCAAAATATTTACAACAAATGTAATACTATGTTATTATACAATTTTTTCAATGTGTTATCGCTGTTAATCGCTCATATTATATTTCAAACGGATGAATTTAATATAATAATTATAATAGTATAATAGTATAATAGTATAATATATATTTTATCATAAAAGATTACAATAATATATAAAAATCTAAAATATATGACCCCCCCCCCCAAAAAAAAAAGCTTATGCTTGGGGTGTGTAAGTTCAAAACAGTCATTAAATATATAATATTATAATAAACAATAACAATAGACTTTATACTTATAAGTAAATGCTTCTTTTTGTAAAACAATATAGAGTTTTTACTTTTTTAACATAATAATAAAAGTGAAAAATTGCTTAAATTTTAACATAATATAGTAGGTATATAAGTAATTAAGTAACATGTATTTTGTTTTTTGAATTTTGCGATATCAATATTAAGTTTTCTACATAAATTTATTCCTAAACAATTAACAGTATTATAATGTGTTCCAAAATGTTTGCTTACTTTTATACGATTTACGTTAGTTGACGTTTTTAATCTCGTATTATAAAACGGTGAGGTTTATACATCGTTATATCCGTTTTTCTGTAATACATTCTTAAAGTATAAAGTGCTTTTAAATAAAATATTTTAAATTCGTTAAACAAGTTAACCGCAGGATAATAATATAACGTTGGCTTCATCTTTATTAAACCACGCATCGTAATCTCCAGTAGATTCTCGAGATATTAATGATATAGATTTTTTGTTTTTTTTTATAAACACAATTTATGTTTAATACTAGCATACGACTATATATAATATAGGTTATATATTTTGTTATTTATAAGGAGCACGCACACCCACACACTCAATATTACAGTATACTTGAATCGAGTGTATAGATTTTACAATCTACTCTGAATTTAGTACCTCGAGCATCACGACGACGTTTGCAGGTCGCAGTTTACGCTGTTTAAATAAAATATTTCTCGTATCGTCGAACGCGTGCAACGACGTTTTTTCGATGTTTGTTTCCGTATTATTTTATATTTATTTTTTATTTATATGACCGAACGTTTCGCTGCTCAGACGATGTTACACGCGTCTCTCGAAACTCATAGCTATGACGCAAACGAATTATCAATGCATGAGCATAGAAACGGGGGCGCTTTTCGGCGATATTGTTTTCCCATTTTCGATTATGCGTGGTTTTCCACGTCATACAGCGTGCGCGAGTGATTTTTAACCGCCACACACGCGGAATGTAACTTATTCATTCTCACGTCGATAATGGGGCTTTTGTCTGAAAAACATCACGATCCCGATCTCATGAATTATAACGATGTGTGCGTGTACGGTGATCACGCGGAAACACGCGATGATTATCTCTCGGACGTTAAAATCGAACGAATATACGAGAAATCTCTCCGCAGATCGGCCGGGGCCACGTGCGAGTCCGCAATAGTTTCTCTCCCGAGGAGTCTATTCGGAGATCGAAGTCTGAGATTTTATTTCCAGTATTGTTAGATTATTCTTCTTATTTTTTTTTTTTTTTTTTTTACATTCTTATAGTCTTCGCGTTCGACAATAGTAAACTCTTAGATAAGAATCACCGGCATAATAGGTGTAAGGATTTAAGTTGACAATAGGATTTTATTTTCATGCGTATATACCTATACGTATCGTTATTGTAGTCGACGAGAGCCTATATATATATATATACGCACATGCGTAAAACACGTCATTATATATACCTACGCGTACCTATGTGTATAAAGTCACAACACAAAAACTTTATATTATATATATATAAATATACAATGACATGGATATTTATGTATATAGTTATAAACCGTATCGAAAATCGATACGTTCGAGACATCGTCATAAACGTCGTCGTACCTTTATATAGGTGTATTATTCTTTAGTCCCGCGTGGAAACGTAACAATAAATTTAAATCGTCGTCGAGACTTCAAAGTGTGTTCGAGCTCTGACGTGTGAACACGACACGTCTATATAGGCGAGGAGGAAAATAGTCGAAAGAGGTAAAAAAAAATGAGGCTAAAAAAACTTTTTCATTTCTGGTTATATCATAATAATATATAGTAGACGTACCTATACTATTAAAATAACATTCGTTGTACATGAAAAAAAAAGAATGCGTTTCCTCTGCAGCCGATTAAATCAGCGTATTACGCGTGCGGATATTGTTTTAAAAAGTAGGCAATAATATACCGGGTATATGGTATATACGCGTATGTGTGTTGCCGATTCGTCATTACAACGCGATAAATCATCGAAGCCGTAATAACGTCGACCGATCCGATAATCCACACTTTTACAGCGACCGTCAATTACTATAATATATATATATATAGCCACACGACAAAGTACACTACACAATATACATTATATATATATATTGGCTTTAGAAAACACTGCTGACTTATTCGATTAAATTCCAGACGGCCCACACACCGCACGTATTGTGTAGACCGCGATTGCTTTTCGTCGTCCGAAAATATTATTTTATTGGTCTTGCGTATCACCGCGGAGCTCGTTTTTTGCTTTTTTTTTATTTCATGCCGTTTATACCTTTAGCTATATACAGGGCGATCCATCTAACGCGAGACGCTCATTGTTTCAAAAAGTATTTACGTGAAATATTTTTGTTACATGGTAGCAAGTCGTTATAAAACAACAATTTTTCAAATATTTTTAACTTTATTATTTTTTAAGTTTTTTACTATTTCGAATTACAACATTCAGTTTTAATTTTATAATCCTAAGCAGAATATTTTTCTGAGTATTTTGATACATAAAAATCGAATTTTGGACGAGTTGTTTTTGAGTTATAAAAACTTAAAGTTTAGACCGAAGTATAGTGGACCAACATTGCTCATCTCAACTTCAAATACTTAAAACTCATACGTATACTACGTACTCGTCCAAAATTCGATTTTAACGTATCAAAATACTCAAAAAAATATTCTGCTTTAGATTATGAAATCAAAACTGTTTGTTACTGCTGCACGGTTGATATACACGCGGTGACGTAAACACTTATAACATAATAATTGTATATATAACACTAGCTTAGCTGTACTAGGTGTTGCTCGGGGATTAACGAATCCGAAATGAGTGATCCACCTGCGGCGAATACTAATAACGTTTTTTTTTTCTCAAGTGACCCAATTTCAAGAAGAAATAAAGACGAATAATTAGTGGCTATGACTTTAATAATATTAATAGAGTCGCCCTAATATAACTAGTTCGATATCATTATTTTCATCATTATTCTAAACCGCCCTGGAATCGTCAACAAACCAATCGAGTATTTTTCGATTCTAAATAATCCTCTGCCATATACACTACGTATTTTATATTCAATAGCTGTTATCCGTGGCTTCTCGTCTTAATAACATATTTCGACCCGTCTGTGATGATTTCAAATAATGTGTGTACAAAAACTGGGAGACAATCGATAAAAATTGTGGATTTCAAAATGCATCAATATCAATTATTAGATATTACAATCCGATCAATGTAATACCCGTATTGGCCGACTATCAGTTATCTACCTAGGTATATTATAGTCTAATAGTCTATCT
Organism: Neotoxoptera formosana; assembly: GCA_022818045.1. Taxonomy (NCBI): domain Eukaryota; kingdom Metazoa; phylum Arthropoda; class Insecta; order Hemiptera; family Aphididae; genus Neotoxoptera; species Neotoxoptera formosana. The sequence goes on along the minus strand of CM040632.1, from coordinate 65,646,886 downwards.
ATGTAGCGTTTCCGTTTCACACATGTCGAAATAATATTCTCAATTGTTTTTGTCAAAATCGCATCCGGTACCGTCTACCTAAGTACCTCAAACGTGTTTGAGTAAATGAGTTTAATATGACACGTGCTTAGCATTATCGCAATTTTTTTAGTCATTATTATGGCCCGTGCACCTTTATCAAATTTCTATAGTTGTGAAAGTTGGCGCTTACGAACAATCGTTCGAATGTTGAGCCGGGATTAGGCGGTGGAGAGCATTTCGTCTGAACTCTTATAGCGGCGGCGGCCGTGGCAACGTCGTCTTCTTCCCTGCGGCCTCTCATTTATATTTTTACTAGCACGTGTTTTTTTTTTTTTTTTTTGAAGGTAGTGGATTATTTTATTTAACGAACAAAACCATATAATAAAAAGATGGGTACTGAAGTTATGGATATGAATCGCGATGAAAAAAAAAAAAATGTAAAAGAATCGTACGGTAATGGTATATGCCACGAGTGAAATGTCGAAAAATCGTACTCTGCAGGACTTCCACCAAAATCACTAATTAATATTACGGATAGATTCTGTTCGCAAAGTCCAGTAGTATAATAATATATTATCAAAATATTATGCATTGGAATAATTATTTGCCCGTTACAAAGCCGAAGCGAAGATACGAAACGTATAATATTATTATTATTATTATTATTATTATAACACGCGAGTAACGTATGCGCGACCGATCGGCGTGGGACGTATATTATAATATACGCGATAACAATAATATAATATACGATATTATCGAGACAGCTGATATATACGTATGCATCCAATACCGATTCGTCGGCGAGATAAGAGTGCAGTTTACGAGCAGAACCCACCCCGCGGGCGTGCCCACCTCCATGCATATATTATATCGCGGCCGAGAGACCGTCGCACGCCACACCGTCCCCCGACGACGACGACGACTACGACGACCGCATAAATCTACTCGGCGTTTGCGGACAAATCTGATTCGGACCATCGCAAATCACAAATGCGATTTAACGTCGGAAACGGTTTTTTCATTCCTCTCGTCGAATAATAATATGTCAAACCATAGGCGTGCTCAGACCTGTGTTTTGGGTCGGTGCTTGCAATAATATGTTTGGGCCCTTTTCTCTTAATTTAGGCCCTCTCGACAAGACAATAATATGTACATAACACATATTTCAATAAATTTTAACGTCCCCGCGCTATAGGACTTAAATTGTAAGTCCCCAATTAAATGTCAGGGGGTGCCCCGGTACACCCGGAACCCCCCGTACGCACGCCTCTACGGTCATAACCAGGGCTCGGGACTTATTGGATTTGCATATTTTTATTGAATAGTCCAGAGACCACCCCGCCAATATCGAAGAAGCACTCGGGGAGACCAACACCGATGCAGTCTTCAATTTTTTCAACGACATCAAACTATCTGACTTATTATGAGATAGCCTTTATTCTTAATAGAAAAAAATAATAATAATATTATAAAACCGTCTCCACCCCTAATAGTGTTTTTAAATACGAGCGGGTAGCAGGCACCCATCTACCTATATATAGTAATGCGGCGTATACAACCGAACTCGGATATTATTATACTTTATCATCGGTTTAGTCGGCGCGTAATGTAATCAGAGGCGACGTAGAGGAGAGTGCAAAGGCTTGTCGCGGCGTGCGGTGGAGCGGGCGAGCGGCGGTGGTTGCAGCGGAGAGGGCGATACACAACACGGCGAGTACACGACGACTATACATTATATTATTATTATTATTATTATTATTATTTTATGTATATACACTGCACAGTCGACCGAGGCAACACGCTTCTTATATACCTACATAATATTATAATACGCGTGTGTTGTATTATTATGTATAATAAACTATACAGCCACCCGAGTGTACACGCGCGTATGTATAACAATATATACATTATAATACAATAACAATATATGTACCTATGGATACCTATGGCCTACCTATATACAGTGTGATACGTTTAACGCGAGCCACTCGATATTTCAAAAGGCATTTACGTTTTTATTAATATTTTTACTGCACGGTGTCGAGTCGTTATACGAAACGACATTTTTCAACTTTATTATTTTTTAAGTTTTTCCTTTTTTCAATTACATAACGTAACATTTTAATTTTTTAATCCAAAGCGGATTTTGGGGGGTACCCGCATACCAACCCCACACTGCTCGTCTAAACTTCAAATACTTATAACTTCGTAAACTACTCGTCCGAAATTCGATTTTCATGTATCAGAATACTCAGAAAAACATTCTGCTTTGGATTATAAAATAAAAACTGTAAATTGTAATTCAAAAAAGTAAAAACTTAAAAAATAAGAAGGTGGATAAATATTTAAAAAAATAATTGCTTTGTAACGACTTCATGCCACGCGTAACAAAAATATTTCCAAAAACGTAAATACTTTTTGAAATATCGAGTGTCTTACCTTAAATGGATCACCCCGTATACCTATTACAAGCAGCATTAGCTCGTACCTAATTTTATTTTATTCCTCGACGCCCGTCACCACAGTCCTCGCGAGCTTAAGTTTCGACGCGCAGCCACGCGAGAAAAGAAAGCCGCGACCACTTTACAATATTATATATTATACACGCGAATGTCGTTGCTGTTGCTGCTGTTTTCGTCGTTGTGTCGCGTCACCGCGAGAATTGAAAACTCAATTTAAACGGAATATATGATTGCTGTTTGCCGAGCGTTTGCATCGAGCGCCAATTTCGCCCAGACTTGTTTACATTCTGATAAAACATCTAATCTATGAACCGTATATATATATACGTGAGTGTGTACACACGCCGAATCGTACGACTTTTATCATTTTTGCCCGGAAGCGCCGAGAAAATAAACTAAATTACGCGGACGCGTTGTGTATCGCATGGTAAAAACGAAAAAGCGCATACTTTTTTGAGCAGTTTCCGAGGTTTTCATTTTTTTTTTTTTTATTTGGTTATTTTTTATTTTTTTTGTTTTCCACTCGCAGTTATGACCGAATTCGCCAGGTACCCGCCGCGCGCCATATACTACTGTGTTCGCGTATTTCCTTGAATTAACTTAACGTTTCAGGCGAAAACTTTCCAAAGTTATTGGTACCCCCTTGAAGTTTTCCAGATCGTAAATTTCCAATGTTAACCGATAAGGAATGGAGGGAGAGAGAGCAAGAGAAAAAAAACCGGTGAAAAAAAGTTTTGTTTAAAAGTCACAAATAGCTTTGATACATTCCTCCGATATTGCGTTTTCCGACATTTATCTCGCCCGTTCCAGCGGCAGTGGTGTACCTCCATACATACCTATGCCCGTAAACGTCGGTGCAGCGACCCTCTCTCGTTTTGAGTTGTTTTATTGAACTTCGCTCTCCCTCACTACTGCGAAATACGCCGCCGCCGGCCATAATACCGTTTTCATGCTAAATCGGTTCCGATTTTCGACTTGATCGTGTCGGTTTCCGTTCAGCGTCGCACCGGTTGCGTATACAATTTTCTCGGAAATTATTTCGTATCGAAAATAAATCCACAAAACTACACCGACAGTAAGCCGCGCGCGACGTTGAGTTACGCGTCCGATATTTCTCGCGTCGTATAATATATTTATTATAACGATCGCATAAAAATGTCGCGTTTTTCCCGCGTCGGAAAACCGTTTTTTAACATATGTCAGACATATTATTATACGTATATTATGGTAGTACGCGCGTAAATACCGAATTCACACGTTTGCCCCAAAAGTTTGTTATACTTTGTTGGACGCGCGAACAAGTGTTCGGCTGTGTACTGTGCGACCGATGAACACCGTGAGCTCTATGAGGTGTGAGTGTGCCGCTATTGATGACTCTCGTCGAGGTTGTCCACGAAATAAGTCTCCGCCCCCGGAAAGGCGGTAAACCCCGCTACTGTAGTAATAATACGATAAATAATGCGTTTTATAACAGACCTATAAATAATACTAACAATTATCATACCAATGGGCAATGTGTACAGTTTATAGTAGTTTATACCTACTTGGCGAACGGTGATATTTTTCCATCTGTACCGACTGTTTCAGTACCTAATCGGATACAAATTTCAAAAATATATTTATTGAACTAAAAAAAAAAATATAAAAATGAAAAAAATTCGTTTTCAAGTCAACTTTATGACGAATTCAAATATTATGTTTTTTAAATTTGCATCCGATTACTGAATCGAGCTAGCGGCAGGGCGTTATTGACTTATTCCTGCTGCGCGTGCGGACAATATCCAGTTTCATCAAATCCACTGACACTAGTCATCGTTTACTATACACACAAATTCACGCCACGCACGCACGCACTATTGAAAATGCTTTAAAATTGCCTATATTCAACTCATTAAAAACGATCGGTATCGAATCCCCTTTTTAAGACGTTTTCTACAACCTTCCGACGTGATGCGCAAAGTCATGGGATTCGAGTTTTGGAATCCGGTCTCCACGGTTACAAGAAATAGGTACGCACATAATATTATACTATCGACACTCGTCGGAAAAGCGAGGTTATGGGTGATGGAAATATCGGAAAACGGTTAATAGACAAATGCGCTTTAAATTATAATATCGTATTACGAGCACTCTCGGACCCGTTTCCGGGAGTTGAGGAGGGGTTTAACCGAAAACGTTTTGTAAATCGCTGATAGAATATTGTAAGAACGACCGACGAAGTTTACTCGTGTAACTCGTTCTTAATCTCGCGTCGTTCGCATCTCGGTTCTTTACTCGTCAATAGTCTTTTTTTTATTATTATAGATTACAATTAAGCCATTGTCAATGTCTAATCAGTCCCAGATAATACTTTACACGGTCCATCGATTCTACAACGTTATAAAGGTAATTTCAAAAGTAATTTTCACGGGATTAAAGGGAAAAGGTTTTTTTTTCTTTAAACGTTTATTATACTTTTTATATATTATATAAAAATCATCTAAAGCCGTTTGATTCGGTCGGCGTTCTCGACTCAGCGGAGGTGAAAACGAATGTTCGTTGGTTGGATATTTTCTCGTACCGCGTTAAATTCACTTTCGAATTTTTTGGTGTGCACCCGGCAGTGTTCGTTAATACAAGCGATCAATGGAACTATCCGTGTATTTCAATGGTATATGGGAAAACACGGTCGAGCTGGTGCACTATATTCGTGTCTCTGATTGTCCCATAGGCGGGCTCTCTATCATATATCTCCTTCTCTCTCTATCCATTTCCTTCTCTCTCTCTCTCTCTCTCTCCCTCTCTGTTCGTATATATATATATCTTTCTCTTCTTCGCAGTCATCGTACATATATATGTCATATTCCATAATAACACTATACAAACGGTCTATCTCTTATTGAATACTAACCATTTCTACTTTATTGTTGTATATACTATATATATTTTGCAGAGTGGACTACCCTGACAGCTGCTACCACCTCTGTTTGCATATTACGCGATACCCGATTTTACAGCCCTGTTCAATATCCTAGGTGTATTTTCGACGTCTCTTAAATCGCCGCACGCGAATCGCTTTAAACGAAGCTTCGGAGAATAAATCAAACTATTCGCGACTAAATCTTCTCGACGCGCATCTGGAACACGATAAACGACCGTGACAATTGCGGGAAAAATCTCCTCGTCCGCCAAATTACGTGCAGGAAGGGTATATTATACACAGGGAATCGTTTCTATATTTTATTCTTTCAATTAGACACCAAACAAACGTATCAATTAATATTAAAATATACGAAAACGCGTCGTCGCAAGTTTATTTTCGTACCTGAGCGCATTTCCATAATACATACTATAATAATATGATATATCCATCGTAATTTGCGTAAGACAAAAAATATTACTATATACGTAGACGTGGCCTTTTCAATCGAGTCCAGTAAAAAATGTCCGTGCTCTGGAAAGCTCATTTATTCGTGTTCAGAATAAGCGACGGATAAGATAAAAAAGGGTTTTTTTCGAACATTTTCTGTTGTAGCCGCGTTGTAGGCAGTGTCGGCGACCGCGTTCGTATACATATATTACTCGAAATCCTATCACAGTAATGTGAAATTCCGCGTATTTTAAGCGCATACTATCATTATATTATATTGCAAAGGTTTCCACCGTATAGAACGTATTACAACGGCTACAAAACGTGCAACAAATGGAGTTTGCGTATATTGTTGTGGCTCGTGACATTTATTCCGACAACGAAGAAACTCGCCGTCGCTGCGAGCATGTAATAACGATAATAATAATATAATATAATATAAGCTCAGATTTCACGACGATAATAATAATATTAAACATCGACTCGCAGTGTGTGAGGCGAATAACGTCAATCCGGCGGAGTATATTATAATAATAATATTATATTATACAATAGGTACCTACCTATACAGACTATAGAATAATATGTATTTCGTATAAACTGCATAGTTCGATCTCTTGAGCGTTTACAATAATAGGTTGCATGTACAATAGACGAATGTCGATATCGCATTGTTACAGTTGTCGTCGTTACTGTTATTTTCGTTATACTTATATTATTCGACTGATAAAAAAAAGTGGAGTTAATATTCCGTCCAAAGAGTATAACGATATAATGTCGCTCGGGTTTAATCTACCGTGATCGATATAAAATCTGAATAAAATACGTTTCGCGAAAACGCTTTTCACCGGATTACTCTCTAAACACCTGCTGCAGGTGTATAATAATAATAATAATAATAATAATTTAATGTTTACAATAATACACTACGGTTGAAGACACGCCGTCAATTAAAAGTGAATAAATTATGACGCGTTCGCCGTAATACCATAAGCGTTTCACTAAAGCGTAGTGCCCGTAAGCACATTATAATAATTCTTCGACACCTTCGCATCGTCTACGCGACGAGTGCAAACTCGGAAAACACAGGTTTTCACTTTGAACTATTCCTACTATCAAAACTCTAGACGAGCGTACAATAATGACAGTAGCTTTTGCAGCTTAGGCTCTAATAATATAAAGTAATAACAATACATTATGCAGATATACAGAGTGGTGTAACAGAAAGAACAGACTAATAAAATGACTTGTGTTGTAATCAATATTTAAAAATTTTTTTTATATTTTAAGCATAGCAATTTTTATTTTTGTCGGGGGTAAAAACATTTTTCTAAGTTAAGTGGTTTATTTTAAACAATTTTTTAAAATATCAATATTTTTTGGAATACATTTTTTTGAACCGTAATTACTTTTTTCAAAATATTATTATTTTTTTTTTTTTCAAACACGAGTTATTTACAATCCATATAATTTTCAAAATTTTTTTCATACGTTAAATTGTTATCGATTTTCTATATTTTTGTTCGCCAGGTTTTTCTGTTACACCGTGTATAATCAAGAATTTGATATACGGGGTGTTAGAAAAATATATTTTTGAAAAATTACTCGTCCCGTCCAATCGTTTGGATATTTTATTATTTTTTTTTTCAGTAAAAAGTATTTTTGTTTTAACACCAAATCTAATGTTCCGAAAAAGTGAAAACCATCCGAAAGTTCCGACAGTGCATACTCTATAACACTGGTTCCCAAACTGGGGGGCGAGCCCATTGGGGGGCGTGTACACATTGCTGGGGAGGCGCAAGCAGTTATTATGAAATAAAATTTTTATTGATTAAATTTTTTTTATTTTAAAACGTAGAGAAATAAAATTAGTAGACTGGTTCTCTTTATCCGTTCTCGGATATCAATAATGGATAACCGATAATGACTATAAGTCATGGCCGCATCGTGCAAATTAATAGTCTTATGCCACGTTATCTGTAAATTAATCGGTACGATAAAAGGATGTTAGGGAAAAAAGCTATTAGATTACTATTATATATATTTATATTTTATGATTATTATCATCAATAAAAAAGTAGTCATTCCGAATAATTTAAAGTTTATTTTTAAAGAACTCAAAAAAATATGATCAATTTTTTTTCAATTTAAAAGCGGGGGGGGGCGAGATTTTTGAAAATCTATAAAGGGGGCGTAGAATAGAAGAGCTTGGAAACCACTGCTCTATAATGATAATAAGAAATAAAGTGTAAACAATTATTATTGTGTCACTAAAAAAATCGTTGTTCTATGACGGAACCATAATAATTGTGTGTGCACATGGCACTGAAAGTTTTTTAGGGCGCACATCATAATAATAATATTATGATAGCATAATAATAATATTATGATAGCATAATATATTATATTATGATAGCATAATATATTATATTATGCTAATGTAGAAAGTATGAAAACATATAAATATTATGACAACTATTGCTGTCATTAAGAAAAACAGACAAAAACAGTATAATAGTACATAGTTTTGAATACTGGTGGTATCTAACGTAACGTGTTCTACGTTTATTTTAATAATTTTGTCGAACAAAACAATGTGAGTTTCAATAAAGTAAAAAAACTTTTATTCCGAATGGGCTGTTTTTTTCATTCAAACAAAATTCTAATTTTTACCGCGCTCTAAAATCCAATTTTTTTAATGGATTCTGAAGGTAGTGCTTGTTTTTTTAATAATTCCAGTGGTAGAATAATTTATTTGTTGAATTTCTCGTCATTATACTGCGGCATTATCGTCACAACCGCTCAAAATGTATGAATGATTAATGGTTTTAAATCATTTAACTAAACTAAACCCAAGTTGTTTGGAAATTAGTTTTTACTATTCTTGAAATTCAAACCATAAACCCATTAAAATACAATTATCGCTTTCTAAAGTTTATATTATAACAAGTGTTATATTCATAAATATATACTTTGTTACCGTTTTTTATAATTTAAAGGAGACCATATTATATTATTATTGTTAAAAATTAAATATTTTGTATATCACTTTGATGCATTTAAAAGAACACATTTAATTAGAAAATGTGACTAAAGAAATTGTATGACATTATTTTTAAAAAACATAACGATCAAATAACATTTTTTTTTTTATAGGTTTTTAAATGAAAAATTTACATTCTGAGAAGAGCATGGCATTATTTTATTGATCTTACATTTTTATTTAATCATAAGAAAAACTGTCACAAAATCGTTGTCTATGAACTTTATTTTGTAGGAAATGTATACTTCATAATAATAATATGTAATATTATTATAACATTTTTAACAGAACGAGTAACACGGCGCAATGTATATGCAAAATAGGTACATATATGAGTTGAATACAACGTAATTAATATTTTCGGAATATTTAATACTGTTGATGAAATTACATTTAAATAGTTTAGACGGACTGTCAGCGCTCGCATAATATTTGAAAATTACTATTCTTTTTATTTAAAATATTACGTCATATAATCCAAACGCTTATATTTTTCGGTCACAGTGGTGATCAGGATCGTTCAGATCGAAACAGTTATTATAATAACAGTAATTGGGTGCGAAATCATAAATAATTCTATTATTTTACGGAGCTCAAAGTGTGACAACGGCAAGCAGCGATGAGCCCCTGGGTGGAAAATAAACATAGATGAGTGGGTGGGTGGGGGGGGGGGGGTGAAATATTATGACGACAAAGAAACCAGCGAAAAATATCGTATCCATTATCCATACCGATAGAGAGTATTTATATAATATATTTCCGTCGACGTTTCCTCCTCCATCGGCGGCACCCTCATTTCTATCACCCTCCACAACAATCGTTTTTCCACCCCCAACCGTACATAGGTTTTACCGGAACGACGCGTCGAACCCATTCGAGACGAGATGACCTCATTATTACTATCATCGTCGTCGTCATCATTATATATTATAATAATAATATAAACGGAGGTGGCGGAGAAGACGAACGGCCCACGGAGGACCGTGCGGACGACCGCATAATATTATTATTACTATTAATATTGTTGTAGAAAATAGAAAATCGATTCGTATAATATAATAATAATAATATATATATAGTTTGATATTGTTTTGCCGGTCGCGCGAGAAGAGTTTTGCGTATTATTATCGTCGTCGTCGTCCCCTTTCTTTGCGGAAATGCGGTGGCGGCGCGGTAAGTACTTCACCACCGTCGCCCGCCTCCATCCCGCCAACGACGTCGAGGCCCCGGCAAAAGACACAATGCCATTATCGAAAGCGTTCGAGCGTTTTAATCTATCTTCGTCTTTGTCGGGAAAGCGTGCGCGCGAAATCAATCGTCGTCGCCGGGGCCGCGTCGACACAATGCATGTGAAGCCCGACGTGCTTTCCTCCGAGTGTATATAATATTATTTATACTCAACGGTCGTGTCGGCGGAGGCGGAGGCGGAGGCGGAGGCAGTGGATTTGGTGGCGGTGATAGTGGAGGTGGTGTCGGTGGGGGCGACGACGTTAACGAATCTGTCAACCGATGTACCGCAGCCTCCGTCGGCCGTCGTGGTGCGTGTGTAGCTGCTGCACAGCCATCGCGTCGGGCCGGCTAAACCCACTGGTTTAATACCTCCACCGCGAAGACGAGCGCTGCGCACAAGACGTAAAATAAATTTATATTATTGTTAGGTATTGATAGTTATTATTATTGACGAGTGCAGTGCCGTCGGTCCGTTTGACTGAGACCTCGAGGGCATCGGAAACGGTCGATTACGTCTACCGAAACGTACCAATAATTATTTTGTCAATCATACCGATATACCTATATTGTAGTAATATAATATAATATTAAACTTTTAAAAAGTAATTTGAATTTAGTGTAATGACGTCTACTCGAGATCGAACTGGTCTCTTTTTTAACATTTCTATTCTGCGAGATATAATTTATTATTTACCATCGCAACTCACATAATAATGTGTAATTAGTAGTAAAATGTGTAGTTGATTTAACAAAGCATTGTCACATACGAGAAAAACTATATCATGGCGTGTATATATATATATATAATATAATCTATAGACATATTCTTAATCAGACATAATTAATTATTAAATTGTATAAATAATAAATATATTAAAACATAATATTTGTTATATTGGCGATAGATCATAATTACTTCCGATCGTAATAACTGTTTTATTTTCTGTAACCAATGGCTACCATAAAAATTAGGCCCAATAATAATAATATACAAAATATGTATATTCAATATTGTAGAAATAAAGTTTTCGTGTGAGCACATTTTTAAATATTATCTATTTTTGTTCATCTTTTACTCTGTAGTGCGGAGAATAGTCTCTAACTATCATATGGTTTTGATCGTACATTGATTAGTCGGTTAGAACATATTATTTTTATGGTGCAGGCGAGTAATTAATCACAATTACTTAACGCCAGCCAAACTAAATCGATATTCCATTCAGGCAGTAATAAATATATATTTCCTAAAGATTGGTCCACTACACTATATAGTTTCGGAGGATATAGTAATAACGAATGACTCTATTATACTCGAGTGTATAGCAATATTCGGTCCATACAGTAATACACATTCCGAAGTACGCTTAGCAACAGCGTAGAATTTACCTATGCTCGATATTATTTTTAACCTCCATAAAATAAATTTTAAACGAACAAACAAAACGTGATACGTGTTATAATAACGTGACGTTTCAGATGTTTGCGAAAAATAAAAATAAGTAAATAATAATAATCCTTCTCATGTTACTGCGTCGTGTCAGCTCGAATATTGTCCGACGTAGATGATATACGTTTACTATATTCACAGAGCCACAAACTATACACTGTGATCCATTTAACGTAAGACACGCAGAATTTTAAAAAGTATTATAAGTTTTTGATAATATTTTTATTATATGGTATCAATTCTTTACAAAACCAATTTTTTTTTATATTTTTCAACCTTTTTATTTTGCAAGTTTTTACTTTTTTGAATTATGACAGCAGTGTGGGGTGGTATGCAGGTACCCCGCAAAATGTTGGTCCACTACTCGGCTCGTCTAAACTTCAAATAATTATAACTCATAAACTACTCCAAAATTCGATTTTTATGTACAAAAATACTCAGAAAAATATTTTGCTTTGGATCATAAAATTAAAACCGTATAGTGCAGGCGTGCCCAACCCGCGGCCCGCGGGCTGGATCCGGCCCGCAAAGGTGTTCCAACCGGCCCGTGACCGTAAAAAAATGTATTTTATTAAGTTTTTAAGAATATAAAATATTTTACAATTTTTAATTTTTATATAAAAAAAATGCATTGGATTTTAGAATATTAATAGAAATAAATTAGTGTAATAGGTGTTACCTACAAATAAATAAATAATTTAAGTATATAGATACTGCCACAGTTTCGTAGCATATCAAACACATAGCTTTATTTCGATACTCGATAAAAAAATAACTTAGACTCCAATTATTATTAAAACACGGCATTCGGTATCAATTTTGCGCTTTTTATTTTGAGACATCTTAATATGAACCTACAATTTCTAATGACGAAAACAAACTAACAACTATAGCGTGGAAATATTGAGAACTTTAAACACATACGATTTGAGTCATAAATTCGATAAGTGAACAAAGATAATATTATCATGAATTACACTATACTATAGTGTAATTCAAAAATATAAAAAGCTTAAAAAATAATTAAAAAATAATTTTTTTTGAAAAAATGTTGTTTTGTAACGACTGTTCGTACCACGTAACGGAACTATTTCCAAAAACGTAAATACTTTTTGAAATAATGGGTGTCATACGTTATATGGACCACCCTGTATAATCGCGGTTATCAAAAATGTACGATCAAGGGGGGGGGAGGGGGCGCCGAAAAAAATCGCTCGCGCGCAATACGTATCACCTACTTGTTGTTGTTTCGAGTGTTATAATAATAATATATGTTATGTACTGCGTACACACCACCTACGTCGTTTATATCGCGTTAACGTTCGACTGTCGGCGCCGCCGCCGCCCCGGGGACTTGATATAATATTATAATGTTTGGATCGCATATTACGTAAACACAGCTAGTGTGAGAAATTAGCTCCGGAGAGCTCGTAATTTCCTATTACGCACCGTTATTGCGTTATTATTATTATTATTATTATACATTCGCAGGAATATCTCGGCAGGGCTAGCTAGCTGTATTATATATATATAATATCATTATACGTACGATGCTGCAGCTGCGACGTGGCGCCGGGGAGTGCTAATGCGTCGGCGGCGGCGGCGGCGAGGGGGTGCAAAATAATACACACCGGTGTTACTACTCGTATGTAATAATAGGCGAGATGTACCCGTAACAATAATAATAATAATAATAATAAGTTATTACTATAAACAGTCGCAAATGCCGTCCGCGCGTGTAATAGTATATAATATGCGTGTATCGATTGTCCGACAACATAATATAATATTATTATTATTGTTATTATTTTGTGAGCCGCGACGACCAAACGGAAACTGTTTAGAAGCGTTAACTATATACTATTGTCTTCGTTAATTCATTATAATATTATTAAGTGGAAAAGCCAACTGTGGTAACTCTCAAAATCCAAATCTTACAGGGGACACTAAATTAGTTATAACTTTGTTCCAAAACAATTTATTTTTGTTAATCTTACTTATTGTAAAACTTTAAATCGTGTAATTTTATGTACGACTTGAATTGAAAGAGTTTATATTTATAGTTTTTATTCATAATTTAATTACTTACCAAAGTATAGTTGTTACATCAAGTGACCAGCTATCATAAGAGTCATTATTGGTTACATAAATTAGGGATTGGGGGATATCTGTGGGTTACACTACTTTGGAAAAATAATAAATATCGTCCAAATAACGTAGCCAATAATGATGATGTTGTGGCTCACGTTGATCGGCAATTTATTGTTTATGAGTGTTACATCATTTTAATTGGAGACAAATTGGATTTTATACTAGAAATAGCCAATTGTAAGTTACATTACATTTGGCCAGAATGTGTACATTTTATGCGTCAGAAATATTAAACGATTATAAGCTCACTTTTGAAAAAAAATGAGGGTTACACCAGTTGACCTTTACACCGACGAGCTATATATAAATATATATATATATATTCATACGCGCACTAGAGCGTCGTCGTGAGACGTTTTTCGATGTGTTCAAAACGTTCAAACCCTGCGAACCGGCACCCTATCTATTATTTTTCGAGGTGCATCTCAAGTGTAGAATAGATTTGGACTCTTGAATACGCAAATGCGCCTGAAACGTCGTTCCGCTATAATATATAGTGTTTTTTTTTTTTTTTGCCGATACGATCGCAGTCGATCCGCACGAGACTGCACCACGACGACGTACACCTAATATATTATATAATATGTATAGGTCGCAACAGATTTGGCCTTTGCGAGAATCAGTGTCGGCTAAGTGTACTCGGAAAAGTAATATTATTATATTCTGTAAAACTACGTTCCTGATGACAAAACGACGATTTCAAAAAAAAAAAAAAAAATGCTCTCAAACAACGCTTTACCGCATTCCCATTTCGGCGCTCCGTACGACAACACGTGAGTACAACAGCGAGTAATCGAACGAGACCGACTACGCTTTTTATATAATTTTCAATTCTTTTCTCGACCACCTCGGGAGGGCGGGCGGCACGCGTAGCACAATATTATACGCGTCGTGGACGTTTCGCGTTATATTATTATAATAATATGATTACCGTGTTTTTTGTACCGAAATTTTAATAACTCGTTTATTGCGCCGAGGTGACGTCTGAGTGCTAACCGGCATGCCAAAATAATATTGTGCCGAGCAAAAACCAAGTCGTCGTCGTCGTCGTCCGACCCGCCGCGAGACGTTTATTACGGTCTCGATAATATCTGCAGGGCTATCGCCCCGACCGACCGACGAATAATATTCTGGTCAGCTACTTTCGACCGATAAACTCGCGGTTTGGGACAGAGTCCTTGGCGGAGTCGCAGGTATAGCTGGTACCTCCTAATAACGTGCTGGCGTTCATTTGCATACGATAATTCGGAAACTAAAATTCGACCTGGCTTGTCACACGCACACACACACACACACATGACGACGACGTACAAATTCGGTACTATTATAATATTGTAGTACGCAGATACACGGAATATATACGTGTATACAGGGTACGCGCGTGATTCGCCTGACCGCGCCGGTTTTGCTATGATTAAAGGGTCGGCGTGTAATTAACGCCTGTTTGGTCAGCCGGCCCCGCGATGTCGGACGATGATCCTTCGCCGGACGAGTCCGAATTAAGGCAACCGAAATTGTACTCTGTGTGTGTGTGTGTGTGTGTGTGTGTGGGCAAAAGCCAAAGGTTTGCGCTGGTTTCCGTTTTGTCCGTCGTGCGGCCGTATCGACTGAACAGTAATTATTACGACGACGATATGGACTGCGTTCGATAAATAGATTTAAACGCAAATATAATAATGATAATAATCTTTATTTTATTAAAAAAATATAATAACAAAATGCTGTTACATAATATTATATTGTTATTACACTGCAGCTGCTTTGTCCAAGGATGAAATCCTTGTTTCTCAAGAGTCTCTAAAAAGTATATTATAATAATAATACAGTTTAATAATTTATATATTATACGTGTCTCGGTGTTTAACGTTTTTGAAAATAAAATATACATGATTAGATTATATTATTGATAAAGTTGTTTTCATACAACTAGGTAGTTGTTCATTATTCAATAACTATATATTTACAAATATCTATTGAAAATTACAGGTTTTTGACAGTTTTTTATTTGAGCAGGGAGTTATTGTTTTATTATCTTAGGCATGTTATTAGATGGGTATGTTATAATAATATTTTGAAGTGTTTATTTTGCGAAATATTAGAATTCCAGGTCTCGTGTTATGGTTATGAATGGTTGCAGTCTGTATCAAGTTATTTTGTAAAAGAGTAAAATAACGTTTTTTAATAACGTATGATTTTTTTATTGATAAAAGTTTACTTTTTGAGCATAATTGTGTAGTGGGGAAAAGTCTCGGCTAATGATATCATGTCATTTTTAAAGAGGTATATAATTTTATGCTACTTGCATGCCGCCAATGTGTGATTTTGCGCGATTCCGTTTCCCGATTCGATTTTCTGTTTCCATCGCGCCGTACCGACTGAACAATAATATCATTGCGACGACGTACTACGCGTTCGGTAAACAGTAAAATGTGAATAAAAACATTTTCTATGACGTGTGTCCTTGGAGGGGTCATCGGCAGTATATTATAATATATTATAATATCGTGTCTCGCGAAATACCGTATATTATGAGATTTATTAAACCGTTTACACGTTTTGGCGGTTCGCGTTGCATGCGAGACGATTTATTGCTATACGATTCGCGGACATGTAGATATTTTTTTCAGACGAAAAGTAATTCGATTTGTATTTTTGTTTTCGATACAAATCCTCGTCGTCGTCGTGTCGGTAAATCCCGAGAAAATAATAAAATATATTGACGCCCTCGCGGCGTCGTAATCATATTATCATATATTTTATGCTCGTATATTATTATAGCTTTTCGACGAGACGCTAATGAAACAGGCGATTTTATAATTCGTGCGAATTCACTGTCTGTGCCTTGAACGAATAATATCGAAATAATATTATAATGACAAATATTATTCACAAACGGCTTACTATATATAAGACACTGTACGTACGCTTTGCAAGTTTTTGCTAACGATCGTCCCGACATGCGTTTTAATATTGTTATGGTACTTATTTTTCATAAGCGATGTTATTGTATATTATGTTCGCAGTCTTAAAATTATTTCTCTTCGTGAATTATAGTAATAAAACAGTGCTCCCGTGCAGTCGTATATTGAGTTGTATTTCTCTTTCTACACTACACAATACACATATTATTTGTAATATTTATAATATCGTATGCAATCGTGTGATATACTAATAAAATGATATTCAACTCGAACGCTTAATAGTGGTTCAAAAATATCGACACCAGACAATAGACACATAGACGATTCAACAAAACACATAATATTATTATATTGAGTGCAGAGCGTGATTTGAAAAAAATTCTAGTTACCTACTGCAGATCAACCCCGACAACTTGCCTTTTCACGGCAAACCGTAATAATTTCACCATAGTCGCTTTAAAGAAGATTTTGTCTACTGTGGTGCAGCACTCGGCCGTTATATTATATATCGAGAACTGGCAGAATTTTCACTTTAGTAATAATAGCTTCAGGCTATGTATACATTTTTCGAATCATATATTATAGGCGGTATTACGTATCTATAACTATTGACTATTAAATTCTACGAATATTACGCGTCCTGCAGGGGCAAGGGATAAATGATTATCGAGCTTGTAATCTAAACTCTAATAATATCATATTTTAATATTTTGAACGGAACAGTAAAATATGTTGTTGCTCAATAATAGAGCGTAACTATAAGAAGTTTTAATCGTAGATAATGTGTTGGTATAGAGATAAAAAAAAAGTTGTATTTAATCCAATAATTGAATGATGAAACACCGTGATTCTTTGTTATATTTTCTACGACGACTAACCATTCAATGTCGACAAAAATATTATGCCATTAAATAATTATAATAAAAAAAAAATTCTTAGTAGAACTTAGTTAATATCACAATAGCTGACAACCTTTTGAGACGATTTTCGGTACCTAGTGATTCGTGGCGATGAAATAACTAGGGAAACAGTAGGAAACCTAGAAACTAATTCTCCGTTGTACATCAAGATTTTCAAGAAGAATTACTCGATACGTATCGATACGAAATAGTCACGTACCGACTCGCATCGAAGTCCGAGTCCGATACGGAAAGGTACGTACCGCTGGTATGCCGATACGTGTAATTACTCGAACACTCAATATCGAATAGATGCGTATCGATACGCTCCGATTTCCTCCTCGAAAATATTGCATAGTACAGTGCATTTCTAAAGGTCGGACTAAAATTTTTCGACGCTTCTTCTACCCGAAAACAGCTGATATAGATAAACATATTTTGAAGAAAAAAAAATCACTCACCGCGAATATCCAACACACTATATCGGGCGAATACGATTCTACGGCTAGAATATATTTGATGTGTTATATTATGTAGTAAATTATGAACGGTAAACAATTACTATTATTGTTATTTAATTTAAATCCTAACCTCTGTTCATATTATATTATGACGTGGCGCTAACCGTTTCAATCGTTTTCGCCTTAAACCATCCACTCGCCGTAATGAAATTCATTAACTAATGCGCGACTAATCGTACACGGTGTGTCGTATATTATTATGTAGTACTGCATTGATATGGTGTTTAAGTGAACTGCAAAATATATTATAATATTAAACAGTTGTAATTTATTGTTACGCACTACGAAACACTGTTTTGCGAAAACCGAAACCAAATAATAATTGCAGTTATGACGACGGAATTAATTAACGACAGATTTTTCTCACCAAAGGAGTGATGACGACAACAACAACTACTATCGTGACATGATATAATTGTGTTTTTAAAACTCGATTGTCTATAATATATTGAAAATAAAAAGTGATATTAATATTGTTCGCAAAACTGCACTGTGATTTAAATACAATACGCACGTTGACGCCATATTATGACATTATACGATTAAAAAATGTAAGATATTATAATCATATAATGTTAAATGTTATAACGGTCGATCCATACATGTAAGTAAATTAATATTATAAAATGTGCTTGATTATTGATGATTTGATTCAATCTTTTTTGTTACTACTATTCTTTAAAGGTTTTAATCATCGTATGATTTTTCTCTTTTGTTTTTTTTTTTTTACACACATTTTAAAATATTTACTCGTTATTATAAAATATATTTATGATGAGTATTTTTTTCTAAATTCTAATAAAATATATAATAATACTCTGATGTAGTATTAAAAGTAATATTATATTAAATATATTAAATGATTAGGTTGAATAAGCTACAATTCTTAAAATCGATATTATATGTTTCTAATAGTTCAAAAAAAATATCTATGCAATTATAAATACTATTTACTATTAAAAAAAAACTGTTTGTCGTTTGATAAGATGTTGGTGAACAAATATCTTGTACTATAATAATATTATATATTTTAATAACTAGCAAAAGCGCGGAGAACAAATTATTGTAGATTGTCATTTTTCTTTTTGAAGTTTCACCAAACTCAAAAGAATTTAATCAAAATCGTTTTTCAAATTAAATATGACCAAAAAAAAAAAAAATTACATCACTCGGGATCTGAAATTCATTTAACATCAAACGATTACGTTTCCAGATGTTTAGTGGCCCGCTTACTGAAATTCATAAAAAACAAACGAAAAAAACTATTAATTTTATGTTTTTTTGATTCGAGAAACGAAAAATAATTTTTTCTGCGTCTCACTAAGTAAAGGATTTTATCGTTGTAATGAATGACTTATACTGAGATGTATATTATGATCATTATATCGTGTACAAACGTTTCATTTCTTCATATCTTTCAAATGGATGTGAATTCAACAACTATAATAATAATAAGAATAATAACAAAAATAATAATATTTTTTCGACAACTTATAATAATACGTGTATTCACGTTCTATCCAAACAAAATATAAGTCTGTCCAACTGAAAATCATTATATTACAGTTTTCTTATCCGAACAATATTTAGGTATTATATATAGATCCAATAGTTCTGGAGATCGGTCGTCGATCGATGTTTGTGAGGAATTCGGGATAACGTTACACGCGATCTCTATTGGACTGGTCTTTTGTAACTTTTTCGTGAAACACGATTCTCTAACCTGGTTAATACCATAATAGCTGACGAATTGTCAATTTTTTGAGGCGATTTTCGGTATCTAGTAATTCATGGCGAAGGAAACAACCGAAATCGTAGGAAACGACCTCTCTATATTGTACACTGGATGATCTCGTGCACTTCGTTGCCCGTTTAGAAAAATAATAATGCCAACTCTATATGGATAATAAGTTTTATTTTATAAATAACGGTTAAAATATACTAAGTAAAATCGTTACAACAATATTCAATTTAGTCCCACCCGGCGTTGCCTGAGCCAAATATTAAGTTAAGATTAACTTCAAGTGATTTACATACATCTAAATCACCTAGGCGGGCAATCCACTGCATTATATCACGGAAAATATGCGAGCAGTATATTATCAGGTAGGCAATCCACCTGCGGTGGATTGCGAACCCCACGAGGTGCGTGATTGAATGGAAACAGAATTAGGTAGGTGAAAAACAGTTCAGAGTTGTAATTTTGTAACACGCATATTAAATTTTTCTAGCCGATCCCGTGCACTTTTTATTTTATTTTTAGCTGTTAATCTAGGAATTACTGGCAACGTTTGGCGAAAATCTTCAGCTATAAAGGGAGTTCATTGATATTCCATTTTAAATCTTAAATCGACATGGCACACGTATCTCGCACATCCCAGTGTGTTGAGTAGTTTCGGAATATATATGTATATATTATATTGTAATATAGATAAATTGTCGGGTTTTACTTCTTGGAACAATTCATACCTACACGCTGCTGACGATAAAACACACACAAAAGAAAAAAGGTCAGGTTACAGGTAGCTGGAAACCTACTATCGCGGTCGGTCACGGGAATATCCGAAATACACCATGCAAATAAGCATGTAAATTTAAATTTAATATTACAAAATTAATTCCGAACATTTTCATACTCGCTCACCGTTTAAACCTTCTCTGGACTTCCACAAATAATTTAAGACCAAAATGAGCTAAATCGGTCCAGCCGTTCTCGAGTTTTAGCGAGACTAACAAACAGCATTAGATTTTTATTTATATAGATAATATGTAGGTACTACACTGCACTTCTAACGGTCAACCTAAGCTTGTTGGACGCTCCTTATGCCCGAAACGTGTTAACAGAATCGGATATTATAATATTTAGATAAACATTTGATACAATCAAATTAATTAAATTAATTCTGAAGATCGGTCGTCGGCCGACGTTTGTGAGGAATTCGGTACAACGTTACCAGCGATCTCAGCCATGAGTATTGGACTGGTCTTTTGTGACTTTTTCGTGAAACATCATTCTCAAAGGCTGATATTATCGGCGTGTTATTTTTAAAATTAAAACAAAATGATAAATTAACGTATTCTCCGCGCGTATAGCTAAAAATCGACAGAGTAATCGTCTGGGATCCGGTTAAGTCCGACCGAATCGAAATACAAAATAATCGTGTCACGCGAAAAACGAACCGTATCGCGAACACCGTCCGCCTCAAATCCGCGGGATTTGGATAATATTTGTAAATCGTATAAAACTTCTGCGGCCATCGCCGCCGCAGTGAATGATAAGGATAATAATATCGCATAATATGATTTTATCTCCAAACTCGTATTTACGATGATATATTTTTTCGGTGCAACACGATTGCGGACTTTTTACTTTTTTACCTGAAAAAAACATAACACGATTGCGGACTTTTTACCTTTTTATATTTGAGAAAAAACAACACGATTGAGCACCTTAAATATTTTTTTTTTGATCAAACACTGAAAATATTTAAATAAATTTACCAACACTAATAATGACTTAATACGTACCTATGTAGAAAAAAATCTTTTAATATATCACAGTAATTACGCGTCAAAAAAAGAAATAATATGCCGATATTTATTTATAAAAATAAAGAATTAAAGATGCGTACTCATAGCGATGACAACAATAACTAACAAAACTAACACTTATCAGTAATTATCGGTTATTATTATAGTAATAAAATATTATTAGACGCCATATATAGTATCCACTGGCCGTGCAATTATTGTGTGTACGTATTACGTATACTATAGGTGGGTTTCTTAAACTATAATCCTTTATTTAAAATTATTTAAATATTTGTGTTTGCACAAAAAAAAAAATATTTAAGGTGCGCAATCGTGTCGTTTTTCCTGAAATATAAGAAAGTAAAAAGTCCGCAATCGTGTTACGCCCATTTTTTTTATGTAATTTTTGTCGACCCGCATCATAAACAATTATACTTAATATTACGTAATCATACCGACTATGTCCGGTTTCCAATTTCTGTCCATACCGTTAAAGTTTTTGTTTGACCGAATTATTTTCAACCGTCGCGAACCGTCGTCGTACTTATGATATTATAATATAAATAACATATTTATTTATTTAGTATTACGGAACGAAACGTATATAATATTTTGCATATTATATTATACACTTACAAACAAAAATAATAAAAGCCTTATAACACTCTATGCTTTTCGGATACGTAACATAATTTTCGACAGGATATATTATATTATAATAAATTCAATCGGACCTCCACGCAAAACGGTATATGAATAATTCGTTTGAAATATCTGCGTATATATATATATATAAATGAATGTATTCGCGTATTGTACGCAGTATAATCTTTACGACACGATTTTAATTCCCCGGCGGTCGATCGAGGGTGTGTTTTGTGAGGGTTATATTATTACGTGGAAAAGCAGGGGATGGTTTTCGGTAAAAAAAAAAAACGATAACATCGGTCGAAAAACACTGGAAAAAGACCCTCTTGAATTCTACTGGTCCTACAAAATATGTACTGCGTCCTTGTAATACACTGCAGCAGCAGGTAACCGCGGTACATACCGCAGAAATCCGTGCTGGTATTATAATATTATACATAATATTTAAACTCGTGGGATTTTTTTTTTTGGATATCGCTTCCGACACGAAACCGACAATGAAATTATACATATTATACGTGAAGTCACGTGCGCCGAATCGTTATTCGATTATATTTTATATTGTGTTTGAACGTCTCGTCTAAGCTTTCGTTGCGCATTTGGCCCGCCAAAGACCAAACTCGACACGTCCGATAGTTATATCTCTGGACCAGCTACTGCGCAGCTAGACTTATGTGTGTGACTAGGCGATTTCTAGAAGAAGAAAAAATAATAAATTCACATTCAATTCGAATTACAGAAACTATAAATTATACGTACGGTTTATAATAATAATATGCTTACATGTATAATACTTAAAACAATAACTCCGTTAATGCGTCGTCTTGCAAATCTGTTTTTGACTCTTTTTCAAAATCTAACACGAAATACTCAGAATTGCAATTTATTCTTGTGCAAATATTTAGCATCTAAAAGACAACAACCAAAAACATTTTTCGTTTTAACTTGCACATGACCTCGGCTTTCTACTAAAACAATGTAACCTAACCTCAAGCCTGCCTGCTGAAGGTGTCTATCGACTTTACTGGCATCGTCTAGTGATTTTCCCTACGCCGATGGAAACATATTATAATATAATAATGAGAGCTGACTAAAATAACTGAAAATATAATGTATACACGATTCAATTGTAAATAAAAAAAGTGTTTGGCGAACAAGTCTGAACCGCTCTAGATTCCGATCTGGATATCTGAACATCTGGTCTTATGCAATCGATATCACACTGGACGCAGTTTGGCGCTAGTGTACGACATATTTTAATTCTACACAAACCGTATGATATTATATTCACAACAAATATTGCCCTAACCGTTATTGTAATTGAAATAATATATTATAACATTGGTAGAGTCAAAAATAATAATTAACCCTTTCACTACCGCGTTAAGTTTTAACTAAATAGAAAAAAATAAATTTGAAAAACTTGAATCTTTTTTTACGATTTAAGAGATTTAATTTATAATATATTATTGACACGTCTTAACAGTATGTTTTGAACTTATATTCTAAACATACATTATATTTTCCGAATTCCAGCTTTTTATCGTTATTAACTGTGCTGCTGTTATCATACTTTTTTTATGTACCTCGGAGTACCATGCAGGGGGGGTAGTGAAGGGGATAATATCGCATCGGCGCGCCGTTCCGTCTCCGTCGGTATTTGATTAAATCGCTATCGACAATATAATATACCTGAAAAAAAAAATCATAATAAATCTACGATAATAATATTATATTATTACCCGTTTTAAGCGTGCGCGCCGATGATATATTATGGTCTCGTTGCTGCCCGCGACTACGCGTTCCTTGGCGACGGAACAGTGGGACCCCCGCACATTCCCCGGCCTAATAAATCTCCTCGGCGGCCTCGTTTTCGCCGTTACAAGTTTATTCGCCTTATATATATATACACCTATATACTAGCGTACCGTATATATTACGTATATACATATACCTTTGCCCGGGACCGTCGAGTCATAATGGCCAACGGTCGCCGCAACACAAACGCATACAGAGCAGTCGTCGTGGTCAGCGACGACGGTGAAGTGTACACACGACGACGAATATGGTTATATGGCACCAGCTATTGTTATAACTGATTATTGTCCGTGCGCTTTCGGGTTTTCTTCCAGAATTATTAGTATTTTTGTCCGACACGCGTTGCTTACGACACTGCATTTGGAGAAGACGGTAAACTGCGGAAAAATTAACCTTTTTTTTTAAAGTCGATATATGAACTGCGGAAAAAAAAATTAAGATTATACAATATGCTACAAAACCGAGGGATAAATAAATTGC
Organism: Neotoxoptera formosana; assembly: GCA_022818045.1. NCBI lineage: Eukaryota > Metazoa > Arthropoda > Insecta > Hemiptera > Aphididae > Neotoxoptera > Neotoxoptera formosana. The sequence goes on along the minus strand of CM040632.1, from coordinate 65,622,359 downwards.
CACAGTTTGTATCAGCTTATCGGTTCTATCGCAGATCGTAAGATCTTAATTTTTTTTTGCCGCAGTTTCCACATCGACTTTGAGAAAAAGGTTAATTTTGCCGCATTTGACATAACTCTAGGAATGGCGAGATTTTTATGAAAATTAATATCATATTTGTTTTGTTGAAAATCTGTGTTTGCGCTACCAACATAAACGACATTTCGGTCGGACGGTATTTCAAAAATAATAATTAATATTAAGTAGTGTTCCCATATTCGAGGTAATAATATGTAAAAAAAAAATATTGATAACGTAGGTGGTTTTGTTTTACCGCACTCACTACGTCGTAATATATTATTATATTATTATTATATTAATCGTGTGCGTCGACTACATGGGGCCGCAAACAGTTATTTTCTAGTTTATTGTTTTCGGTTGACCCTTCGTTTTCATATTTACTAGTAAAATATACCATAATATTCAGTGTCAATAAACACTTTGACGTGACGTGCCTTTGCCATATATCACGGGGCACTGACCTATAACGGCCGTTTTACAGCTCAATAGTGCGCGTTATGCCTATATTATATATTAACCGGTAAAATCGGGTTGACATGTTTCGCACTGACCGCGATAAGTGCGATATGACTTGACCTTGATGTCGGTATACGCTTACCGTTTATAATAAAATATTATCCGAAATAGTGACGCCTTTTTTTCCACCGACCGTCTATCGGCTTTCGCCTTTCGGCACAGACTCCGTAAGGCGCGTTTACATCGAAAAAAAAAATAAGTAAAGGCTTTGTAAGCCGTGTGGCGTGAATCGAAAGTCTTCGAAAATATATTTATTTGTTTTTTATCTAATCGAAGACGTTGTCTTCAAGTATATCGCGGATAGTGCAACGATTGTACATTATATACAGGGTGATCCATTTAACGTAAGACACTCGTTATTTCAAAATGTATTGACATTTTTGGAAATATTTCGAGCCGGTTCGATCGATCACACTGTATATAAATAGCATATTATTCACCTAATTGTTTATCATTTTGAATAGATACATGCGTGGTCTAGATGTGGCTGAAATATTTGTAAACCAGTGTTATTAAATATTGCCGAATTTCTAAAATTTGTAGATCCTCAATCATTCCCTGCAGCTATGCATGCCACACTGTTAGGTTTATGATATATTAAGTATATAAATAACGACTTAAGACCTAACAAACTTTCATCTTTTATTGGAAAAAATTACGTTCTAGTCTTAGTGGCTTATTGACATAAAAAAAACACGACCGTTCAGAGTCCGTTCGGTTGTCGTGCGGTGTGTATAAAAATATATAATATGAATTCGATTCGATGTTTTATTTCTCGTGCTCGTCGCGTGACAAACCAGTAATACGTCATCATCCTTGTTTTTCCACTCTCATATTATATGTCGTATTTTTGTAAATGTCATCGGGCGCCTATCGCCCGACCAATTTATCAGATGAGGCGACCAAAGTTTAAAAAATAAAATAAAATATGGCTATTTTCGGGAGACTTTTGAACGGAGCAACAGTTGGGTGCAGGGGAGACGACGCATTTTCTCGACCACCGTGGCTATCGCCCTCGTACGCGTGTGTGGGGACACATATTCGAGTCGAATAAAATGTATAACAATATACAGAACTGAGACCATAGCAGACGAGCGGACGACGACGGCCAGGACGAGTATAAGAGGCTGCAGGTGGGTGTCGGCGAGGACGACCGGACGGGATGACGGAACGTGGCGGATATGACGGAAGACCGCCCGGGGAAAATGAGGTGCGCGAAAAACAAAAACGGAAAAAAGAAAAGCAAAAAAGATGAAAAAGTATTTCGTGTAATACAATTTAAACGCCTCTCGTGTGGCATCCATCCCGGTCGTCGTCGCCCTCTGGAGGTCCATCCGTCAACGTCATCGCCGCCGCCGTCGGTACGATTTTTATAGGCCTCTCCCGCCGCCGCCGACGCCGCGCCGTTTTCCCATTAGCTGTTCTTAACGAACGCGCCGCAAACAAAACACACAAACTCGCACAAACACAAACACACGTGACTCGAGCCGCCACACGGCGTTTTTCCCAGCCGACTACGTCTCTTCAATTGTTTTGCGAGGGCCGCCGCAGAACAAAACGTCGTCGTCATCGTCGTCGACTCTAGCCGTTCCGTGATTTATTAAATCGAATTTTTTCGGTGAAAAATAATAATGATTAATGTTATACGCAGCGTTCTAGGCGATTACAGATTTAAATAATGTATTTATGGGTAAACGTATTTATATTCAAGATTCGCTGATGACTGTAGTATTGGATTCAAACGATTTGCAAACTATTAAGTATATTAAAAAAAATCCCAAAATGTTTATATTTAATAGCGAAAACCAGCGGCGAACGCAGGAAAAAATTTCGGTGGGGGGGGGGGGGTTGAAAAATGATTTATTAGTAATACATTTGTAAGTCAGTCAGGTCAGATAATTTATATTTTGTTCCTGATATTTAGTGGGGGGTTAGCTCCTGGCGAGAACTTAATACAATAGGTTCTATTCATAAGTCGGTCATACACCGTGTTAAAAATATCGAAACATACCTAATATGCATATTTTTTTAGAGTTTTAATTTGTCGAAATCGAATATTTAAACGGAAAATAACGATTTTAATCATTATATATTATGATATAAGTAAATCAAAGAAATGTAACAATTTAAGGGACTTAAATCTTTTCCTAATTACGTTTATAATTATTTTTATATATACAATGATATTTTCAAAATATTTAAGCTAATTTCAAAATTGATAATAATACGCACCTTTTGGTGTAAAATATATGACGTATTGGTAGGGTGTTAATCAACCAGCGATGCTAGTGCAGAGTACAAAACATCATCCGCATATCACAATATTATTTGGATTTAAAACCAGCCCTACAAAGGTCCTGTTTCAGTTAAACCAAAAGTTAATTGAAATAAAGTCCCAGAAGATAAGAAAAATTAACAATACCTATACGGAACGAACAGTGATTTCTTAAAAATCTGTATGTACGAATATATAGGTTTTACAATCAGTGTACATTCTCAGTAAAAAATTTAATTATAATAATTTATAAAATACGTCTTAAATATTTTTGAAGAATTTATCGAAAATCTAAATGACATCACGAAGAACCAAGTTTCTTCAAACATTTTCCTTTAGTAAAGCTAATTATGGAAAGTTAATTATCCGGAGACGCAAAAAGGAAATCGAAGAACTTTAATTTTGTTAATCCTTATACTTTCATCTTTGCTTATTAAAATCACATTTTTTTAAGCAAGAGATTAAAATTTATAAAAAAATAGTTTTATAATTAAAAAATGATTGAGCTTAATCTTTAAAAATATATTTAGAACCGAATAAGGTGCATCATAATATTTAATACGATACGTGACGCGTTATATTATAAATAAAATTAATATATTATTACGACTGCTTATTAATTTAAATAGGTAATTAAATTAAAATATAATATTGTAAGCATTTAATAAATACCATAAAATAATTTTATTTAGTAATTATTATTGTTTGCTGTGATCTGACTTATTTACTATGATTTTATTCCCATACACGATTGCTCGTAAGGATCGGAGAGCCACTGGGATGATAACATTTGTACGTACAAGTTTGTACGAATTGATTTCAATATAAATGTTTACCTCCAATAGCCTAAAACACACGTCAACTCTCGTTAACCTCCGTAGCCAATTGTGTGTGATTGATTTGACAGTGGTCGTCGACATGACGCTCGAGGTCTAAAAACCAAAAGGTGGTAACGAAACGTTTTTTCGAATAATTATCAAACTGATTAATCATTAATTTTCGTGTTCGAAATCATTTCATATTTCTGGTATAGAAAGCCGAGTATATTATAATATTATAGTCATATTACGTATTAATAATCGAATGCCGCAGGTTTTGACATTACAATAACAGTAATTATTATTTATCTCGGCGACAATATAATAAAACTAACGCGCGACACTAGGTATAATATATTTTCAAACACGCTGTCTCGCCAACCGAACGATTCGCACGTTATTATTATTTTTATCATTTCCGCGGCAATAATTAATTTCTCCGTCACCGCGGAACTGCGGCGCCGTATATATATATATATATATACAATGTATATAATGTATGTGTGTATATAGTATATAAAGTATGTGTGTTTATTTGTATATATATATTATATATACTATGTAGTGCATGTATAATACAGTCACGGCCCGCTCCGCCGGGTTCCCCAGACGAGCATTATTATATACTCACTCGCCGACAGCGATATTATACATATAATACATCCACATAATAATAATATACAGAGCGACTCGACGACGACGACTACAACGCGCCGTTATGATTTATATATTATTTTACCTAGGTATGTGCGTGTGTACAGTAATAGCTAACCCTTTGCACTCTGTCGTCGGGCGTATGAAAAGGATTTTTGATTATGTTAACCACCCGAGCAAACGTGCGCCGAGCACCTCCGATAGAATAATAGTGGTGTAAAAAAAAAAAAATGTGTATTTCATCGCTACGCCTTCATACACACCTCGTCGAAAATATTATTCCGTATATTTTGCTCGATCCCCCCGCACACGCCGCTATCACTTCTTTTTACGGGTGTAAAGACGTATACCAGCTGTTTATAAATTACACACAAATTAGTTATTCGGTTACAATACTGTGGATTTATATTATATTTCTCTCCTGACACTCGAAGACGTTGATCTAGTTTCTCCCAATACACTGTGTATATTAATAGAGATTACAGTGTACAGCATTTTTTTTTTTATCGCTCACTTTACGTCTCGTCAGTCGTGAGTTGGCAGCAGGTAGTTCACTATCACTGTTCACGACTCTTGCCCGATTGTAAGTTGTTTCTTTTTTTTTTAAAGAATAGATAAGCGCCGTGGGTATATTTCTTTTTTGTTGGGAACACGAATTGGGTGATTTGTATAATTATCTCCTCTAGATCAATCACATATTATCTCTTTGTTCATTGGTTTTGATATACATTATTATACCTAAATCATGTATTTATATGCACTTATAACCGTCCACTAACACACGAGCTTTGCTACTATATCTGGGCGTATAATATACGTTTATCATGAAAATATGACATCCCGACAAACGGCGGAACTCGCTCGAGGTTATATATATATGCCAAAAAGATCGCTTTGCACACGTTCACGCCTTTCGACACATAAACGATCGCCACGGCAGCCAAATATAATATTATTATTATTTCGTATCCGTGAAATCGATGACGTGCATTGTCGTGCACCGTTACTGCCTCGGTCTGCCCGTGGTGGTTTGTCGAGGGAAGAAAATCGTCGAGGACCCTTACGGTCTGCGACAGCGGGCAGTCGGCCAGCAACAACAGCAGCATCGGCAGACGGGTCGTTTGTATTTTATCCGTTTTTATACCCATACGTGGTATACCGTAGACAAGAATCTTTTGATAAAAAAAAAAAAAAAGTTGTTTAAAATATGTATAAAGCGAGAGATATTATGATGCTCGTGTAAGTGTACACTCGGTGACGACGAAGAGGCATTGTATGCATTATAATACGACGATTATTATACGGCTTACGATAAAAATACTTTTTTATATTTAAAAAAAAAACCCTCGGAAGTAGCGGGACCGTTATTTGGTACGACAAAGTTTGCTTGCATGTACACAGTACGCGTATAGGTTACACACAGTATTGTACGTTATACATTATACATACATATGTGCACGTCGCAATAATCGTTTAAGTGATACTGCGTTTTAAATTATTAAAAAACTGCTGCAGTGCATATAACGCTAGTTAGACTTGCTATATAATACCAGCGCGTTCGTGGCGGATTTATTTGGCCGTCATAATAATAGTGTAATATTATTATAGACTATACAGCTGCAGGTATTTCGAACATCCGAATTTCGATATACCCAGTGCTTGATTTAGGGGGAGGGGGGACAGAGTCCTCCTTATTTTTAATTTTTTTTTAGCGTACCCTTTCTGTTTATTTGAAACAGACCGCTGGGAACGCAACATTTACTATAGTGAATTCGTAAATCATCAGTTTTTCTGATGAAAAATGTACCTTAAACCTATATAGCCATAATATTTGTACATTTGTATAGACTAAGAAAAAAAAAATTGATTGTTAAAATTCCTTACCGTAAAATATAGTGATAATAAGTAATTTTTATATTATGCCCACAGAAATATAAACATAATATATCTGTGTAGATTATGCCATAGATAATAGATGTATGATATGGATTATATATTTATAAATCGTAATATCGTAATATCATTGGATGATGTGATAACTCGACTATTACCTCCAATTACCAAAGTATATTTCGTTTTATATCAATATAAACCCTTTAATAATACCACGGTTTGCGGGCTTGTGAAGTTAACTGTTCAAAATGAAGATAATTCATATACGAAAATCTATGGACCTTATTTAATTCGTAGTTTAAGTTTTGTTTTGTTTTTATAGAATAAATGTTTAAAAAACAATTATTAATAAATTGATTTATTTTAAAAGATTTTTGGCATTATGGGTGGCTTCGGCCCACACGGTAACGTGACAGCAAATTTTGTGTGGAACGGTCGTTCATCCGACATCTGCCGAGTCCCCCTTTAGTTTTTTGTCCGAATCAAGCACTGGTCATCTAAATTTGGCGCGTTCCACATAATTAATATACGCTCTAAAACATAATATTTTAATACCGACTACAGAGCACTACAACAGTTATGCAGAATAAAAACAACTTTTGTTCTCCGTTAGCAGCAGCGGTAGTAGAAGACGCGGGCGGAGTCTCAAAACGCTGTCCCCCGACGACGGACCTCCGCAGCACGTACATAATATTATTGTAATATATACGTATGTGTAATACGATACATATAATATAATATAATATACAACAGCCGAGCAGTAAAGTTTTCACAACAGTATAATAATAATATGTGAGCTCACGCGGTCGGTAAACAATATATATGCACCTTAAATTATGTATACCGTTGTCACGCACTCGCGCGTATATATGTATATATATATATATATGACATAAAGGTAGGGGTAATATACGCGTGTGTGATATAATAATATGATAATGATATATATATATTATAATTTGATATAATATGATACGTTTTCGTAGGGGAAAAAACAACAACAAACAATATTTCACACTCGGGTGAAACCTCATCCATCAAGAAGTTGGTGTGTATAATATATAGGTACGCGCGCGCCCACATACTTAAACGTGGTATATATTTAAATGTATAATAAAGTTGTGACGGTACGTCAGCCGGACCGCGAAGTCCACCCACGTGAGCGTCGGAATGCTCCGAACGGGTCCGTTCGTCAGAGCTCCTCTCCCACATATAATATTATCATCTTCTAATCGAAAAAATATTAAACTTGTATAATATACATTATACATACAAGCTAGCTGATCCCGTGCACTTCGTTGGACATCAAACTATTATGCGAGCAGAAAATCATCAGTTAGGTGGATTGCGAACCCCGTGATTTGAGTGAGTGAAATCAAATTTAGGTAGGTTCATGATAAACATTACGACGGTGGCCTAAAGTGTAGGTTAGAATTAAAATTAATAGATAGATGGTGCCACTGTCAAGACATAGGATATTCAAATTTTCCGATTTTCCGCACGGTTTTCTGGATTTTTCATTACATAAAAACCTTCTCCTGGCAATTACGAACAACTGAAAAATAATTTGGTGACGATACGTTGAACGGCGTGGACTTGTACGTGTGACAAATAACCGAGACTTGCTTTTATAGTATAGATAACGGTATTTATATTTTAGATGTCTCGTTTATGATCGATTGTCAATCGCGTCACATATAAATTAAAAAATACTCGAATTTTTTTTTCTATTTTTGATTACTCGCGTACATCATGTTTGCTTATACATCATGCTTATTATATCATGTATTCCTGGTCGTCGTTTATTTCAACACTGCACAGCACACTATATAGATTCATTATCAATTGAAGTGCAAACGTTTTGGACACGGTCCGCCGTATCGCCCGAGCGTTTGCATAACGTGTCGGCGGCATGTACATAATAATATTCCAGGCTTTTCGACGTCTTGGAGGATTAATTAAATCGCTAACCGACAATTCCCGCATGGGTAGATCGAAATGGTAATAATATAATATTATAATATTAACCGTCTACTACGCGACTTATGACATGCCAAACCCACTGACCCCACAATCCACCAACTCAGAATACAGCTCTCGCAAAACACTTGACATAGTACAGCCACGATATTGTATAAATATTTATGTGTCGTATAATAATTAATAATGTTCCAAAGACGCTTGGTTCAGACGATTAACAAAACACGACCCTCGTAAAAAATATATATTCCGTTTATTCGCTCGTCGACGATTATATTTTTTAATATTATTATTATCGTCTGTAAAATCAATCCGCGTCGTCAACGGTGGTCTTAATCAAACGTGACACATAATATTATTATGTCGATGATAAGTCATTCGATTTGAAGTATTCCGGTAAATAAACGATCTTCGTTTATGCGAAACAACGCGGAAATGTCAAAATGTCATCCTTTGACGATTATTATAATATTATTTATTACAAGAAATATCCCGGAAGTGTCCCATATGTATATATAATAAGAAAACGTGAATACTGCAAACGATTAGATATTTCGATTTACTGGAAAAACGGTAAACACGATATAAGATCTCGTCGTGATATTGTAAATATAGAGTTGAGTCGTGCTTTGTCCTGTACCTACCTATATTATATTATATTTAAGCACCACTGCACACGCGTTTCCCCGCGACCACCGCAATCCAAACAGATTGAATTATATATTATTATTATTATTAGTTTGTATTTTCACGTTTTTTTTTTAATAACGAACTAAAGTTTTTTTTTTTTATATTATAATTTATATAATTCATAATAATATATTAATGCGAAGTCTCCTCGAGTACGCCCCGGGACTCGGTTAGAGGTACGCATTTCTGCATATTGTTGTTGCCGCAAACACTGCAGCCAATGTACACGTACCTACATAATATTGCAGCGTTTTAATTGGAAACGGTTCCATTATTCTATACAGTGAAACCTCCCCTAACGGACACCTCTAAAAAGCGGACACCCCCAAATAGCGGACGTTCTTTTGGGAACAAACTACACGTTTTATACAAACCGAACCCTCTGAATAGCGGACACCTCCGAATAGAGGACAACATTTAGAGAGTGTTCGGTATTCAGAGGTTTCACTGTATTATATTATGCGACAAGTCGAAATATATTATTTTATGTCGATAAATAATATTTCGTCATTGTTTGGATACGCTTTTTCGTCGTTTTATTCTTCGGTCAATGCGGGACCGGCGACTGACTTCAAAGCCACTGACTAGTGCACACACACACACACACACACACACACACACACACGCACACACACACTCGTAACCGCAGGGTTCGGGACTTATAGCATTATTTGCATGCTTTTTTTTATTTATTGTAAAATTTAGCAGAGTGCGAAATAAATTCATTTCTCAATGCTGTGATACCAAATCTAAAATTTGAATGTGCATATTTTTGCATATTTCATAGATTTCCCAGGAAAGTGCTTATTTTTACTATAATTTTCGTGATTAGAAAATATGATAGCCCGTATTGCTGATATCGCAACATATTATATTTAATATTTCAATGTAACAATGAAGGTAAGACACATAAATGTAAAATTATTTATTTATTAAATTAAATAAAATTTAATTTTTAATTTTTCCAATAATTTTATAGTTGACAAATAAAATTCAAAAAAACTCAGAAACTCAAGAAACAAATTAACAATCAGTTGATTTTTTTTAAAATTTTTTACGTAACACTAATCGTAATTAATAATTATTAACAAAATAATAAATATATTTAATGCATATTCTAGGGTTTTTAAGTGCTATAAGTCCCGCCGAACCCTGCTCATAACATACATTCGGGTACGCTCAATATAATTACATATTAATATAGTAGACCCGACCGCTTATACGTTATTTATTTATTTATTTCGTATAGCTTTCAGCACAAATCAACTCGACTATCAAACTCCAACTAAAACAATACATGACATGGTATAGATATAACTACTATATTTTAACAGAACTATAATTATAATAATAATTAGTCAAAAATCACGAATATCAAAAGGCGAGTCGTCCTCGCGACGAGGGTTCACAAACTGCAGATGTCGAGGTTCGTTATCCAGGCGATCGCTCCTGGCTTGTCACTCCTTGCGTGCAGTCCTTCAAAACCTTTATTGAATATTCTACTTGGCGATCCACTACTGAATATGATTTATTGTCCCCTTTTCCGCAGTCAGTTTACTGGGTTATCTCGGAACCCCGCCCACTTATGTAGGGTGGTAACCACACCGACCACGTCTCCGTGTTCGCAGTCTATTTACCGTGGACCAGGTGCGACGAGAAAGATTCATTCCTAGAACTCCATTATTGGGATCACAAAGTAGTTTCCTGTTTGGTGCCGTAAACCTTGCCCGTTACAACAGCACTTATACGTAATACAGTAAAACCTCGATAAGACGGAATCGCGTGGGACCATGACATTTTTCCGTGTTAACGGGGTTTCCGTCTTGACGGGGTTCAAAAATATTAAATTGAATTAAATTAAAAATTACATATTTATCTTAAACGGCCAGTATTTATACATAATACATACATACAATTTATATTTTTAACTTAATTTTATATTTATACTTATTTATTTATTACATATTAATTTTTAGCCTGCAGTATACATTAATAATACATGATTATATTTTTTGAATAAAATCGGTTATTGATTTTTGATTTTTATTTCGTAAGGCGTCGCGTTAAAGCTCCTTGGCTCTTGAAGTCAAATCCAAAATCTCACTATTAGACACTGGGAGGGAAAACTCAGATAATAATGTTGTATACATTATACCCTATACCTACACTAGGTATACATATCAATTTTATTAGTTTTTAATGTCATCGTATACACGCTCGTACATCGATTATCTATGATGTGTATCGACAATAGGAAAATACATTTATTACACGAAAATTATATTATATTTCCGTCTTAGCGAGGGTTTTAATCGACTTTTATCACAAAAAAGTGTCCGTTTCCGGCTTGGCGAGGTTTCCGTCTTGGCGGGATAAAATTATATGAAATTTGAACAGTGGCGTACACAGATATTTTCAATGGGGGGGGGGGTTATATTAAAAATTATATACATACATACATAATATTATATATATATTTTTCAAAACGATTAGGTATTTAATTGTTTACTGTACAAGATCTAGTTTTCTTGGTTTTTTTGCCAACTCGTCAATGACCTCTTCAGGAGTTAAATGTGTACCACGGTACACCGACAACATTAGGGATCCCATACGTCCCGTATTTTACGGGATTGTCCCGTATTTGAATGAAGCGTCCTGGTATCCCGGCAAAAGTTAAAAAATAATACTATTGTCCCGTATTTTGAACAACCCGTCCCGTATGTACCTTATTTTAAAACTATTTCAAAAATTAAATTTTTTTTTATTATTTGGCATTTTAAAATTTAAATTATTGATAAATGATAATAACTAAATCAAATGATAATTATTTGATTATAATAACAATACATTTTTTTGTTGGTTTTGTGGTGGTTACACTGATTACTGATTAATGATATTATATCGGCTATCAAATCGGCTGTCGGCATGTACATTTCAAGTATATACCCAGTGTCCCAGTGGCGTATTTAAGTTTTTTCTTTTTTTTTTTTTTCTTTTTTTTTTGGTTTTTTCTTGATATAGCTTTATTAAGTTAGAGGTCTAAAATTAGGACTCCAAAAAATAATGAATATTATATACACCCCTACGGGGGAGATCGATCCCCTTGGTCGGCTTGATCCCACCCCCCCCCCCGTAAATACGTCACTGTATATACCTACTATACAGGTATGTTTTAAAATGACCCGTATTTTTAAAAAATAAATCTGGGAACCCTAGACAACATTGTCAATCCGTTTAATCTGTCCTATGTATACAAATATATAATTATTTTTCAGTTAAAGGGGGGGGGTTGAACACCCCCCCCCCCGTGTGTGTACGCCACTGAATTTGAAACGGGACCAAAAAAATGTTCCGTAATACCGGGGTTTCCGTCTAAGCGAGGTTTTACTGTATTATGATAATAGTAACACGTAATACGTAACACGGACACTGTAAACTCTATATTTTAATCGTCCGACAAATCAAACGCTGTACCTAGAATCCGTTCAAATTAAAGAAATATTTACACATTTTGAATCTTCACAGTTTTTTCTGTTCTACCAGACGTATATTATGTGGACGTAATTCGAGTGATTTTTTTTTTTAAATTTGTCTACGTAATAACGAAACACGACTGTACAGCCGTTGGAGGTGTATAATATCACTGCATGCTGCAGCACCGGAATAAAATTACTAATGTTACATATGTTAGTCATATACGATTGTGCAATGCTACTATAATATTATTGTTACTTAGTGTGTTATTATTTATACTAAAGTCAATACATTGTTGATTACTTACTTATTTTTTATATACTTAAAATATTAATCGCTTTACGTTGACCATGGTTATATTAAGTCAATGTATTCTTTCAACGCGAGCATTTAGCATACACTACATGGACTAATGAGCCATTTCTTGATTATGTCTATTTTGGTGTCCTTATCAATCGGTGTTACAAATCCGATTCGTTTACGCGTTGAAACAAAATTGTACATGTTTTCAGAAATACTGAAAATCGAATAGATAAAAATGAAATAAATAATAATGTACCAAATATATCTAACTACAGATACTATACTTTCGAATTCGGTCCCATAGATTGCAAACGTATAATGTGGCATTTCATCGAAATATTTACAAAAACGACATTGGCTCGCAATTATTCTACTTACGATCTTTATACATATTGTTATCTGCAGTACTAAATATAATATTCCAAGTTCGTCATAGGCGTGCGCAGATCTGCATTTCGGGGGGTGCCTACAATATTTTTGGCCCTCTCTATTAACAAGACATGTACTCATATTGATCAGTGATATATAATTTATTATATTATTAATACCGAGTTATAATATATTAATATTTCCTTGTATCTAATATCATCTAATTCTAAGATAATTATTGCAATGTTTATTTATTATTTGTACTTGTACTTTTGTAGTCAATAACATCGCTAGCTGATATATAATCATAATTAGTTATTCCACGCAGTTTTAAAAATATTTTCCTTTTTATTATTTTTTTATCACGATTTATTTTTTACCACATAATTTAGAAAAAATGACATTTTGTTCTAGTATCATCAATACGGGCCCTATCCCTGTGCTCTGGAAATTAAATTTTGGGGCCCCGATCACATCATGCCAAGGGGTTCCCAGGCACCACCCGGCACCCCCCCCCCCGAACCGTTTTTCCTAAAGGCATTTCGGCGAGCTCGATGAAAACCGATTAGTCAGCGTTTCGTGACGCGGATCTCTTCTAGTTTGAGTGTATAATATAATGATCGATGTTCGAAAACACGTGTAATGTGTGTATCGTTCGACTGCTGCGAGAGGCCAACACAAAGTCGACCGTCGTGTTGTATATATATAATATATATATATACTAATATACTTACTAACAGCGGTATATAGACATATGTGTGTGTGTGTGTGTGTGCGAACCGTCGAAATGTTTGCGGTGGAAACCGATGGGTTTTTGGCTACGGAACGCAGTACATTTGCCAAAGGTTCAAATTACATATTTGAACGGATACTGCACCAGTCATCTAAAATAATAGTAATAATAATAATAATTATTATTATAACAATAATAACAGCAGTCGTATTATATAGGTGAAACGGTCATAATATTAGCCGCCCCCGTTAATGACTCGCCGCCGCCGCCGAACGCGTTAACATATACTTACACGAGTGTTTACTTTGGGGGGGGGGGGACCGAAAGATTATAATAATATTTTACGGCCATTGTGCGTGTGTATTATTAAACGGCAGCGTTACGCGTCGCACGTACACGACGCGCGGGAGGGGAGGTATAAGCGAGAGGGGAAATTCCGTAGGTATACCGGCCCCGACTTTCTTAAATAATTTAGGGTTTCACGGTGTGAATTACTGACGTGGCGTACCTATGACGATAATAATAATAATAATAATAGTAGGTACTACCGTCGCAGTAGTAGTATTATGATGTCGTAAATAAATGATAAAGACGTTAGACGCGAAAAGGTTAGAACGAACGTCCGAAACGAGACTTCGGAGAGAAAAAAAATAAGCTAAAAACACGGCCAAAGTATACAGTAGTAGTTATGTGTGTGTATTAAAAAACGTGTTTCGGCTGTATTGAAAAAAAAAAAATGCATAACCGTAATGAAAAAACCGTTTTCTATAATATGTTTTCCGAATTCGTAAATATTTATTACGATGTATACGCGATGCGATGAACGTGCTATCATATAACATAATAATAACATTTCGTACAATTTTTTATTCCAACAGTTTCCAGTACAACGAAAGACAAATTGTATACTATACGATTTAACACACTTAAGTCAATAATTTCCGTATGAAACGTGTGCAAGTAGTAGTTATCATCAGCTATCAGTGTTACCAGGTTTTAGTTAAAATGTAATTATTACCACTGTTAACAGTTTTACTTTTTTTAATTAGTGAAATATTCGAGTACCTACATAGGAAATTGAAGGCGTGATACGAAACAGATTCCCGACCTTTTTATTTATTTTTTTTATTTTTTTTTACATATTATTTGGAAGGCGTGTATGTAAATTGGCAAAGTTTAACCCTTTAAACGTCAGTATTCAACGCCCCTTGATAATGTACTACCTTTTTTTTTTTTTTTTAAATTTTTAAATAACAATAATTAATAATTATGATGCCCATATACCTAACAGCGCTGCCGAGAGTGTGCACAATTATTTATCTTTAATTAGCGTTTTAAATATTTTTCCGCTAAGGTTACTTCGGGTTGAAAAATTATAATTTTCTATGGTTGTTTTTTATATGTTAATAATATAGGCTTTACGTGTACTTAAAATATTCATAAATTCAGTAATACACAATAATTCAAAAGGAAAATCGTTTTTAAATTTATAAATTTTAACTCGATTCAATCTGATTTTAATTATACACCTATAATACTAAAGTCGGTTGTACACAAAACACACTATAGACTTCTATTATTTTTGGAAATATAACTACCTAGTTTTAATTTTGTTTTTAAGAACATTGAACAATACAAGTTGAATATTTAAAAAATTAAGAAATATGTTTTCATCTCTTAACTTGTTTGTAATATTTATACCATATTTCAGTTTTAAGCGGGACCTAATATTATTTTAACCCTCCAAAAAAAAGTTAAATAATATGAGTTCATTTAATATCTGCAATAAACTATCTAAAGTTTAAACCGTAGGAGTAATGAGGTTAAAATAATCTTAAAATAGATACGAAATTTACACGCCTCCACATCTCTGGATGCAAGCATTAAATTATAATTTAACATAATAAATAACTTTTAAACCGTTAATTTGATTTTGGATAAATGTAAATTTTCTGTATGAATCAGAAAATTCTTGAAATTTAAAAATAAAATTCTTTTTTTCTTTTTTTTTAAACTCCGCCCTTTAATTCTTTAACTATTAAGTGAATCAAATATTATCACAACAATCGAATCAAATGGAATAGTATAATATGAGATTTAAGGTTATGAAACATAAAAATAGTTATTCAATACTATATTATTATAATAGCGTATTACGTTTTTCAACATACGACACAGTTATGTACTTGAACGACAATTTATTTGGGTAATGCGTCGAGATTAATATTAAAAAGCTCCAAATAAAAGAGTTAATACTTATTTTTTCTCAACTTATAGCATCGTGATCACAACATTTCCGGATCATAAACACCGTGTACTATAATTTGTCGGGAAAATATAAAAATATATTATTATATGATATTACAAGTGGACGTATTGACGTCACTGTTTTTCTAGATTTCTCTCGTAGTGTTATATCAAACACGTCATAGAACAAATAAATGTTACGAGTTCGGAATTGTTTTTGTTTTTTACTTAGCTTATATCTAGTTAAATACGCAGACGTACATACGTCATACAATATATTTAAAGTTTATGGCTACACATGGAAATCGAACTACTGTTTTTTTTTTAAAATTTTAGAGCATATCCTCATTGCTCAGCGACTTGCGTATCGATTGGTTTCGTTACGTTTTCGAACAACTATATTATAAAATAGTTTCAAAATGTCAAGCTACCAGGCATAACAACTATACCTGTTTATGATGAACGTTTTTATACTTTCCTACGTCCAGAAAAAGCGTTTTTCAAATAATACTGTACAAATAAGTCATATCGTATTTGAAACACTAATATAGATAGATGGATAAAAGCAAAACATAATAATAGAGAAACATTTTTAAAACTATTTGAAATGCTTTACGGAGCGATAATAATTGATTCGAAGTTCAAACGAGTAGTGTTTCAGTTATTAAAATGTTTATACTATAAGGATAATAGTCCGTAAAAATGGTTTTATAAAAATATAAAGTATATGATGCGATGTTTGATCAAGTATTTATTATACTTTGATCATTTTTATGAAGTATAAATATTGATTGATTCGTTACTAACGTTTTCGAATGTCCGCAGCCTCCATATCTTCCGAATCCATTATTATAGAACTATTATCCTTAGTAATAATTATTGTCTATAGTCGGATAATTATTCAAAAACTATTTGTTCTAAATTTTGTTTCGATAAATTATCCGCAAAATAATATATTCTCATTTGAAAAACAGAAGTTTTAATCTGCGAAAAACGCTGTCTTTGTATCGATAAAGGTTTTTCGAGGATTCGAAAATATGGACATAAACTTTTAATATATTTAAAAATTCTAAAAAATCAGATTTCGAACGAATTTTTTATTTAATGACAAAAGGGGGGTGAACATGTTTCGTGAATATTATCCCGTATACGAAATATACGAAACTATAAAAGCTTATGAATCCAAACAAAACTAATTTCGTTAAAACGTTCTACTTAAAATATGGACGAATGCGTTTAACTGTTAATTAACGCGAACCTTCTTATCCGGTGCACACGCCCGGTTGAACGAACATGAACTAATAATATTATTATTCGTCTATATATAAGCAAAAGTTTGCGTTGAGTTTAAATCAACGAAAATCCATCTTTGACTCAACACTTGTACGAAACGCGCAATTAAAACGATTGATCGCAGTCGGCCCCCCTGCGCACCAGTCACATTTTATAATATTAATATAAATAATATTTAATACGAACATAGTATAATACAGAATATATACTAATTTTACGAGTTATGTGTACCAGATTGTTTGTTTTAAACTTCATTACTGCGTTGTCGCTGACAAGATTTTAACTCGAAACTTTTTGTCCGAATTATTATTCGTGTACTATCTAGTATATTTTGTATAGTATAGTATATAGTGAAGTGTATGTTTGTAAATAAACTAGAAATAATTTTCTCCGGAGATTCGTTAGTTGTTTGGCCGTGAACAATTCCGAACGACGACACAAAAATGTCACTCTTGATAATCAAATTGATTTCTAAAAAAAAACACCTAAAACAATGTATGTGATTAAATACCAAATACTAAGAGTATGTTGAAGTCGTTAAAAAAAAATAAAAATAAAATTTATAAATATATATTTAAACGTATCTAAATTATGTAACATAAAACACTGTTTATTATTTACCAAAAATGTAAGACACCGTTCATATATACAATATTGTTTGGGTTGCATGTACAATTATTATATTATAATGATTTAAGATGAAAAAATAATTAGTTACAGTAACCGTAATGTCTTTTTGTCCGAATTATTCGTATATTATCTAGTATTTGTATAGTATAGCATATAGTGAAGTGTATGTTTGTAAATAAGCTAGAAATAATTTTCTCCGGAGATTCGTTAATTGTTCGGCTGTGAACAATTCCAAACGACGACATCAAAATGTCACTCTCGATAATCAAATTTATTTCTAAAAAAAAAACACCTAAAACAATGCATGTGACTAAATACCAAATACTAAGAGTTTGTTGAAGTCGTGTTAAAATAAAAATAAAAATTATAAATATATATTTTAACATAATATCTAAACGTAACACACGACATTGCTTATTTACCAAAAATGTAAAACACCGTTCATATTATATACAATGTGGTATGAGTTGTAAGTAAAATCTTTATATATATAATTCTACTGTACGTGTGACCTAACCTATGTCACCGGACTCCTCCCAAAACGGCTGGACCGATTTGAATGAATTTTTTTGTATGCGTTTGGGTGACACCCTGTATGGTTTAGATTTACATGGCGGTGAGGTGAGGTGGAGGTGCTCACACGGGGATTTTGAGATTTGCGATGGAAATATTTGTTTATAAACGGTTGATATTGGTAACCATGGTTGCTATGGTATGTATAACCACTGTTCATTTATAGGGTTGTCGATGGTTACATATCTTATAACTATCATGATTAGTACTAGGAATATGGCATTATACACATTTTCGCAAATAAATGTATAGAAAAAAACAAATCTCCGGCATAAGCGACCGTTGTGATGTTTTTCGTGAGCCCAATATTCTGATTGCACTTACTATTAAGCTCCTCCTCGCGTTGTCCTCAACCCACCGCAGTTGGATTGTCTACGTGCGATAATATACTTAGCATATAATATTTTAACCGTTATAGCTTAAACTAAAACATATTATTCAAACATACTAGAGTTGGTATTAAAATTGTTTTGAACGGGCAACGAAGTGTACGACGGGATCATCTAGTTATATTATAATAATTTAAAATTAAAAAAATAATTAGCTACTGCAGTAACCATAGGGTCCACCATAAATACTGGTTAAGATATTGTCTGGACGCGATGTCGTAAGATCTACCCCCGAGTCTTATCTAATGCCCGTCGTCTTGTGTTTCGCTACGAACTTCACCGTCTGAAAACTCGCGGAGAAGTGTAGAATATAACAGTCTATTATGTATACATCGCGTGTCCGTGTGTGTACGTTTGTCTTTATTTTATTGAACGATAACATCGGACGACCAATGTTTGTACAACCTTCGCCAACTATTTTGACCGATATTTATTGTGTTCGGTGCGCCCGACTGAACGTGTGTATTTCAAAATAATTTAATTTGTTTCGAGGAGTTATTTTTTTAGAAGCTAGATATTATTAACTATTATTTTAGTTGCATATACTAATTATATATACTAGATTATCATATACTAGAAATTCGTAACGTTTTATTGTAAGAATAAAGTTTTCAGTTTTGCCAATTATGAAAAAAAAAACCATTTAGTCTGTGTACATAAAGTATATGGTTTCACATAAAATATGTTCAGTTGATATTGTATTTTTATGGCTTCGTAGTGGTTATACCTTTATCTTAAAATAAAAGTTATTTAAACGATACTTAAAGGTTACTGCGCTTTTAACATGGTTGAAAAGTAATTTTCCCCTTTAACACTTTTCTTTATTAGGTATTTAAAAAATATATTCCAGGCAAAGCTCACTATCCTCGGATAATTGAACACGGTGTAAAAGAGAGTGGAGAGGTTCAACAGCGAATAATTTAAAAAAAAATTCTTTTTTGTGGAAAGTGCGCACATTTTAAAGTTTACTGGTAAAACATTTTCCTACACTTACAAACTAAAAGGTATATATATACATAACAACGCTTTTTCTGATCAACCTAAACTTCTCAAACTTCAATCCTTAAAAAAAATGTTAGTACCGGCCCCTTTTTGTATTTACACATATATATATATATATATATAGATAGCCTTTAAAATGTGAAATTGGCGCAAACACTGCAGTATTAAGGGCGTTATTAAAATTAAATTTACATAAAATGATCCCTTAACTACTAATATTGTGTGATGTATTAAAATGTATTGTTCAAACGGAAACGTAAATTATAATAATAATTAATAATAATAATACGTACATGCACACTAATTTTTATAATTATTGTTGTTATTATTTAATAATTAAAATCTCGAAATCTTCAAACATAAATACGCGCGCACTTATTACTATGGTGATAATGACGACGACGATAATCCGGCTATCGTGTTTCTCGGTTAGGTATATTACGTTTTCGCGCAGGCGATAACCTAACCCAACCTAACCGAGTATGCGGTCGATTTTTATTTTATAGATATTCGCCGGTTATATAATATTTTACACACTTGAGTTTATCGAGTATTTCTTTCATAGTGTTATTAGTTTTAGGTATTACTTACCGTATTAAATTATTTCGTACGATGTTTTCTCGGGTTTAATCGCTCAATGGATCGCCCTTGCTGTTTGTGGGTATATGTTCTTAATCCGACGGCCGTTTAAACTCGCGTTTCGGATCCGTCGTCGTGACTTTACGAGCACTACTGCAATAATATCGTTGTTGATAATTATTTTGCCTCTATTAGTTAGGTTAGTATTAGTTGTATTCACAACAGTCAGCCACCGACCACGCGGGTACCTTTAAGGGCGGTACGGGTTTGCGCACAAATTCCAAAAAGACAACTTGTTTGGGCACCTTGGTTAGCGCACAGTTACCTTTTAGACTTTAATTACCTTGCATATTAATACTTGTTCATTAATAATGATAATTTATTGTTAATACTCGTTTAAACGTAGGTATTTATATACATTTTCCTTCTCCCTTAACTGATTTAGGACTGCCTATGAATGTTTTCATAGGTGTGGTTAAAAATAATTGTTAATTTTAATTTTAATATGAAAAACATGAAAATTTGGACGTAAGAATTACGTGTCTATTATTTTTCGTAATAACAGTTTCACAAATTGCATGTATAGTGCACTAAGTTCTCGAGATGTGCCTACTGTTTGTATGGAGTTCAATAATATTTCCGTGTTCTTTGTCGATGATTATCAGTGCCCATCTGTCTACCGAGATAAAATATAGTATTATTGTGTGCGCATTCCAGTTATACATTTAATATCACGAACCAAACGAGTTCTGATTTTTCAGGTAAAAATAATAGATTGTGCGCAAACAAGTTTTAGCCACCTTTAACCGTGTGTAATAATATTATTATAATGTGCTTAGGGTCTGTTCGGCAAAAAATCGAATACTCTACCGTTTCTTCTCCCCACCCACCCCTTAATCGCAAAGGTTAGCACATATTATATCACCGGTGAGTGTTGTACGATTCGAGGCCGGTGAGAACGGACAGCCAATATGACCGGGCCAATACCTGCAGTATAACATTATGTACCTTCAGAGCTTACGGATTTTGTTTTTATCTCCTCTCGACCGTTTGTTTACGACTGTGCGGGCTTGAAAAATAGGCACCAGGTCAAGTCTACTACGGGCTGACCATCACCGCAAGTCTGGAGAGTTTGTAGTGCTCATTATATAGTTTTCTCTCCACCTCATACCATATTCGACCATCGTTGTCGCTTAACTCACCAAACACCAACAACTTTTCACATATTGTGTTCCATCTACGACCCAAAAACCATATAAATCCATAAATCCACTATAAAACTCGTATTATTCTCTACGACGAATACATTCCAATCGTCGTCTGTGCGGTGGACTAATATGATATGCATTTAACGGGTTATTTTTCAAATTTTGTTTCAGATAGACGTCAACATATTATATTATATATTCCGAGGAGTAATGTTCAATACGTTTCCGGATAACGTCGATTGAGGTAAGAGAATTTTGTTATGAAAATAAAACTCATTCGATTTTTTACTACACATTATATCATATGAGATACACAAATATGTGGCATCTTGATCGTATTTGAACCTCCGGATTCTGCATATATTTTCATTTGACGTACGACAATGGGACGTAGCCGATCTATAGCTGGATTCCTAAGACCTGAGCATTCAACATTTTTTTAGTATGGTATAACAATATAATGTAATATCGTATTCAGTCAATATGATTATTGATTGACATATTTGAAAGTCATAGAATAAGTAGCAGATTTAGGTCAGATGAATAAACAAAAAAGTAAACGCTAGTGATTGGTGGGAGAATCGAGTTAAATATACATTTCAATGTCTAAGATATTTAATTTGCAGTAAACACGCTTTCCGACACAGAAACCCTGCGTAAACAGAAATAATATATCCGAAGTTCAAAACAAAAACAGTAGATTAGAACATGTAGTCTCAAAATAAATAACCATATAAATATTATGTGGTTTCATTATGTGCGTGTTCGTTATAAGTTATGTGTGTAACCATAAATTAATTCTTGAAAGTCTCCTAGAGGGCATGAGACGAGTTGATACCGTACAAGTTTAGCTAATACAACATAAAGAATTTTGAGAAATATTATTAAATGTATAAATATGTTAATTCGTATAATATATGCAAGTATGCAACTTGTGTAGGTGATATTATGGAGATTTTCCTTTGATCAAACCAGTGTTATCACACATTGTTATGAATTAATAGAAAACTTGCACAATATTTTTAAATTGGGTAGGTTTATCGTGACACAGAGTAAATAATCATAAAATAGAAAAATAACAGATATCAGTCAAGAAAACAAATTATATGAAATATTCACAATTTACGTTTCCCGAAGAACCCTAAGAAGTACGAATGCGACATAACATAATGTCACAAAAGTAAGTGGTGTTGGTCGAATGGTACGGTAAAAATTAAAGAAGCCGTGGTAGGCACAAAAGACTAGAGACTGTAGACTGCACGAAAACGATGAGAGAGAGAATAAAAAATTTAAATGATTACAATGATATATAGATGTACATGGACTAAAATGAAAACGGAGAGGAGCCGCGTGTGTAGCAGTGGCGTGCTCGGGTCTTTTGAAAAAGGGGAGGATATGCATTTTCGACTATTCTCAGACCACGTTAGAGCGGTACATAAACTTCCATCGGTTTGACATCATAATATGTATTTTATACAGAATTATTAAGGCGAGTATGAAACATTCGCCACCCCCCCCCCCCATGTGAGCACGCCCCCGCACTGTTGTAGTACAGACTGGAGTGTTTCGTCCGTTAACGCAGAGCGGAAGACGAGTAAAGCGATCTCTTTCTCTTTTGTTCGTCACAACGATACAATATATTAATCGATCTCCATCTGCAGCACGCATCGCTGTCGGTGCAGTTAATAGCAGCCACGCAAACGACCTCCATCCGATACGGCGTCGATGATATACTTTCGCGACCAGTATCACCGCGATAGTCACGAAATAAACGACTTACGAGCACCGCATTTCTATTTATTTTTTAAAAACGACTGAATCGTTAAATCATTTTCAGAGAACCGCGCGACTTACATAAAAATAAACGTGTGTGTGTGTATAACAACCCGGTTACGTGGAGGTATGACGTAGCGTCGTTATCACTTTGGAACTGGAAACCACGACGACGACGACGACCGATAACCGGCTTCCGGTCCGTTGTCCGCCGCGGTGCAAAATGAAACGGAAAACGTCGGCCGGCGTCCAGGGTGTAGCGGCGGCGTTTCAGGGTTGTGAGCGTTTGGGGTGGGGAGCGTGCACGGCGTGTAATGGGGGGGGGGGGCGACGCGTTATTTATTGGACGTTTCGGACGTATAAATTATACTCGCGCGCCGCCGCCTCGGGTCAGGCGCGTAGGTCGGCCGGTGCACTACATCACGCGCGTTAAACGGGTGCAGTGTGATATCGCGGCTGGCTGCCATGCGGCGAGGACGTCGTCGCGGGTCCAAAAACCGTAAAATAATAATAATTTCGCGTTATTACATTACGCGTGGCCGGCGGCGGTGACGTAACTGTGTAAGCGCCGCCGCCGCCGGTATATTATTATTATCTGATGTCGCTTCTGCTGTACTGTTGTTATTTTTTTTTTTGTATTTTTTGTATTTTTTTCATTCGTTTCGTCGCGATACCGATACGAGTAGTGTCGTTTCTGACTTACCGTGTTAGAATATGATATTTTATTATATTGAGGATTCCGCGAAGAAAAACTTTCGTTCCGCTCACCCTTCACCGCTAACTGCTCCGAGTCATACTTATTTGATAATAATATTTCATAAGTATAAGTTCTGTCGAGCTTATCTATTCTCTTAAAAAAAATAACACTCCCCCGAACTTATACACACACACACACAATACTCGTTTGGTTGTGTGTGTTAAAACGTATTTATACGACTCATAACAATGGACTTTCACCGTCCCAAACTGCAAATTGTAAAATAATTTCTACTTCTGTTTAAAAATTTTATATTTTTTTTTAATCAGAATTTTATTTTTCGATTTATACTTTACTTTATGTTGTGGCAGAGGAGAAAACCGCTCGCTATTACTTAAATTAAAAACACGTAGTTCTACCTAAACAAACTCGTTTTATAAAGCTTATAATATACGTTGTATTTCTGTTTTTTAAACCTCGATTTTCTAAAGAACACTACGACTGGACACATTTTTAAACTGTTTATATAGGTAGTCAAGAATGTTTGAAAAAAATACATTAATCGTTAATGCTATGAGACAAAAGTTTTCGAAGAGCATCCAATGTGTGTGTGTGTGTAACTTTATTTTTAAGAGGTCAAGGATAAAAACTATACTTGTTACCTTTAAGATAATATTTCATCGTCCACTGCATTGCAAAATTGAATGTTTTCTTTAATACAAAAGTATGAGGTGCAGACGTATTGTAATGTGTACTCATAACTAAATAGATTTGAATCTATCTAGTTGATATTACTTGATGATAAAATTCAATTTTTTTATTAATGTACATTTTATTTTATTTTTTCTAACTTAACCCAACCTAACCATACATGGTTAGTCTTGATAATTTCTTTAATTTAAACTAGTCTGATCTTTGGCATTTTTAAGAAGTTATACTTAAGACCATAATATGCTTATAATATTATTTTAATGTACCCTTAGACTTCTATATAACTATGAAAGATTCCTGTGGATATGCCAACTTCTTTTTTAAAGAATAATCATATTTTTTTTTCTGTAAATTGTTAACTAGATAACTTTTTTGAACATTCTGATGTATCTAAATAGAAATTCAAACTTGTTGGTTTTAGTTATTTAACTTTGAGTACTATTCATAATAAGTTAAGTTTAGTTTATAATAGGTCCATGATGATGGGTTTGAAAAATAGTGCTTTGATGATTTGAAAACTTTAGTTATTAATAATAATCTATCAACATTTTATAATTTTAAAAATTGTCTGAGTATAGTAGATACTAGATTCGATATTATATGTATAATTTTCATTTTAATATTACCAATTGTAAAGACTTGTGTACACTTTTTAATAACTCTACTCATTCGAATTTTACTTAGATAAATACATCAATTTTTAGAAAACATCATCTGCTAAACCATTTACAGTGAAAAATATTGGTTCTTGTGTGAAATAAAATAGTTTGTATTATTGTATAACTCCCTTAAAAATTGGTATACAATATTAAGTAATTGAAAATAATATAGTTCTTATTATAAATACATAGAAAATTCTAAACATCACAATTTGAACACGTCATTATTTATTAAAAGGAAAATAGAGTTGAATCACTCTGTATATATCCAGTATACAGAACATAAATAATCGTCGAAGCCGTTCGTATTTTAAAAAGTCTACAATACAATAATTAATAACAATCGTATAAGATAATTTTGTTACTAAGAGTGGATAGTGGAAATAATTATAGATAGATTTCGATCCTTTTAAGGAATATGTTTTTTGATGCGTGTTAATAAATAAGCCGGTTTGACTTTTCGAAATGATGTTATTCGATGGGGATGAGAACGTATCTTTTCTTTTTGATAAAAGTCTCGTACATTATTTTTACGTAAAATCATAACGTTTATGAGAAAAACCATTTGTGTCATAAATATCTTAAAGAGTAATGAACATAAGGAAAATGCATCAAGAGAGAAAATTGTTTTCGTTTCCCTTAAGGAAATGAAATGAAATAAATTATAGTAGAATTTTACGAGCAATTCGTGTATATTACATTTTGGGTGCGAAATACTTTTATGCGCCGAGTTATATAATAACCGTCCCAATTGAAGCTGGTATTACAACCACCGGGTGGTAGGTGGGGGTAGGTGGGATGACGATAGTGTGATAAAATCCTCGTTTTAATTTTGAAGAATATTTGCGTAAACTCGGTCGTTACGTTTAAAATATATATATAAATAATATATATAATATTTTGAATTGTAAATTTCAGTAATATTATTAAGTCTCGCGGGAACGCATTAAAAGCGTTTGTTAAACAAGAGCAACTCGACTGTACGCTGTATCGTAAAAGAATATCACATATATTATTGTTGCGATGATCAAATTCGCCGAGAATGTTTTTTGGAACGGTGTTAAGCGAATCGAGAACCACGACGAAGAGGACATTTATATTATATATTTTGCAATAAACTTCCAAGTATAACAAGTTAAAAATTCAACAAGATTTGACAATAATATGACGTATAGGTTATGGATTTTCGTGTGATAAAAGAAATTAAAATATGCAAATATTTCAGCTATTATTTTTGCCAAAATATGGAATAAAAAATGAATAAATATATTCATTAAAAAAATTATTATTACGCATTAACTGTCAATAAAAAAAATAAAAATGCACTGATGAGATGAAGTTTGAACAAAATAATGTAACAACTACTAGTTCACACTGCTTTATTCATTACTGTAGAAGGTACCGATAACCGATTTTTAAAAACAATTATGTATCTTATCTTATCTGTTCTATCGCAGAATACATTTTTATCTGTGGTTCTATACTTTTTTAGGAAAGATTGAACATAATTTCAACAAAATAATGATTATAATATATGTCTGTAAATCGGTAAAATATATTACTAAAAAGCCTAATATAGGTTGGGAAAATATAGAACAATAACGATTTTTTTTTCAAAATTCAACGAAAGTATTTTTAAATTATATATTATGTTTTATTTTTTTCGGGGTGTGATATTTTAAAGCGCTAATTTTTAATCAGAATATTAAGAAATCTGCATTAAACAAAATTATGCATAAACACGAAAATCCACATTCAAAATTAATATAATATTTCTGTAGACTAAAGTGCACCGCGGCGGTGACAACATAATAATAATATAATACATACTTTAATATTATTACCTAGTTTAGTGTATAGAAAATGTTGTTGTAAAAATGCATTCACAATTTTCAGAGAACACCGAAAAATGGCTCGTCATATTGCTGACTTTATACAGTTAATATTGGGCTGCATCCGAGTTGGGTCCCGAATTAAAAACTGGTATACTAGTTGGGTCCAGTATTTTTTTAAATTTGGAATTTATTTTTTTAGTTTCTTTGCCATTAAAAGTATAAGTTATTAGAATTTTAGGTAATAATAATTTGCAAGAACATGAAGGTACTAAACCAAGAAATATATTAAAAATGTTAAAAATCAAAAAAACTTTATGTATAATAGAAATAAAATTAAAATATTGTTTAAAATGGGTGTTCTTAAAAATGTATAAGACATTATTTTTACAAAATCAAATCGATTAATGATTCCTGCATTTTTTTCATTCATTTCGTCGTTTACAAAATTTTTCTTTTACAAAAATGCAGTTTCTTTTTTTCTTTATTTCTCATTTTAATATAATGTGTGTCGATTTGTACGTTTTTTACAACTTCTAAGAACTAATAAACAATTTCCTAATAAATACTGTAAAATAATCCCGGACCCATCTAGTTCAGTACCTGCGATTAGACCCTAGTACTCGGGACCCGACTCGGGGATGCACCGTAATGTTAAAAGAATGTTTTTTTTATTTTTTTTTGAGATGGGAAATATAAGACTAAAAATTACGGTGCGACCTCATCTAATATACAATGATAATATAATGAATAGTCATTGAAACGGTATAAATCATAACGACGACGGTAAGCCGAGTGTTTAATATACTGGCATAAATATAGTTTACAATTTGAGCTAATCTAATTTCGAAGAAGTTTACGATTTTTCATTTTTTTTTTTATTGGTTTAAACGTTATACGCGCATAATATGGTATATAGTTAACTATATTGGTTTTCCTAACCAAATCCGTTAATTTCATTTTTTTTTTCTCTGTCTGAAATACTGTTACACTAATAATTATGTACTTATACGTAAACCATAAATTTTACTAGATTTATGATTTTTTATTTACAGCGTACGCACTTAAAAGTTAAAAGTCAAAATACAGTTTTATCAAAATCGCGTTCTAAGATTATTAAAAATGGACACGAATAAACATTAAAATATTAAGTACAATTTTTTTTCTTCGGAGAACCATTATTTTGTTGTTTTGTTGTAAGTCATAAAATATGACCAAATAGCCCCACGAACAATAACTTCCTCTATTAACAGCGGAGCTGACTTTCTTACTTCAATACTATACCATTAGTTCCGGTGTAGTTATTTATTTATTTGCTTATTTCTGTTTCGTTTAATATGTATTTTCTCGTAGGGACACTATAATATTATAATATTAGTAAAATCGTTTTAAAATAAAATGAACAATTATGATCATATTATTGTTTTGATTTATTGACTAAACGTAATTTTATTTCATACTTTTTTTTTCTTGCAGACATTTTATTAAAAACCAAAACCAATTTTAGTCTGCGTATAAAACTGTATTCAATATCGAAAAAAAAAACATACATTGTCAACAAATTGTTTACAACATAAAAACAAATTTAAAATGCAAATGCACATGTCAAAATACGACATTAAAAACCTTCGACGCGCAGAAATACATTCGAACACGATTAAAAATAATAATATTCTGGCAATCGAAGATAAGGTAAAACTTTTTAACGTTGGTCCGCAATCAGCGTGATCGGCGAATACAATGCGATACGCGTACCACACACGCTTCGGAGTGCCTCCACTGACCACGATTTCGTCCATCCCGGGGGTGCGCACTGGCCCGAGTGCGTGTGGCGAACGGTAATAAAAAGTACGCCACGATCAGATACCATTTAGAAATATAACTTTTGCCTCCGATGAAATTATCGCGGAGAATTGTGAGTACGATCACGTACGACCGAAACAACTTGTTTTTTCGAGAACCATCCACCACCTCCTCCACACAACGGTCTGGTATTTTTTAATTGTTCTTTTTTTTTGTGTCCGTCATCACTTTTTGGGGTAGTAAAAATCCTTCGATTTTCTTTATCGACATCGCTTATGGTGGGAAAGTGAATCTACAACCGGTACATTTGGCAAGAGATATAGTTAATTAATGCCAAATAGCTCGAAAATGTAACGATATTATGATTCTGCGTGGAAGCAAAATTATTTTCACCTCCCTCGTTCTCGTGGACTTAGGTCAAATATGACCTTGAATAACAGATTAATTATTTAGTATTACCTCAATGCATTGAAAAATTAGTTAACCTTAAAGTATAGTATTTAAATATTTATTAATTATTGCAAAGTATGATTATTTCCAGCAATATTTCTTGTTTTTAAATACATTTATATACCTCCGTTCATAGCCTCGATATATTTTATTGACATTTACGTAACAAAAAAATGATATTCTTAATTAAGTTATTGTTTATTTTCCATGAAGCCCACGGGAGAATCTTTAAGTGGGGCCTATTATTCTGTCGAAATAAATAAAAAATAAAAATAAAAATATGCTAGTTTATACGAAAAATAAGAGACAACATAATATTTTAATTGTGTTTGAACAAAATAATTTGTATTGTTTTTACATACATACTTATAATCATTTTAAAACAAATGTTATACAAATCAAGAGAATAAAATATGAGCTTATAAAAATTTAAAACTTACCAAAAATATAAGTATATAATAAAAAAATCTACAAATGTTGCAAATGGATGCAAAAAACCCTTGTATCAAGATATTATAAAAACTTCTGCAGCCAGTCGTCGAGGTGCCGGTACCGGTGCCATAGCCTCCTCCGCCGCCATCGCTCCATTTGCGGCGCCAGAGGGTCTCGTGAGTCGGCGTTCGCCGAGCGTATTCCTAATCTCTTTGCCATTGACCGAAATTTAGACTTTCTTTGCTACATCGTCTTCCACCATGACGTCCTTCGCACAGTCGTCTTCAACCACGAAATGTACTTCACCAAGTCGTTTTGGACCACGACGTCCTTGGTCTCATCTTCTATCTCGTCCGCGACTAGCGCCGTCGCCGGTGTCTTTGTCTTCCACGACCTCTCCGATTTCGGACGTTTTACCCGGTAGTGGAGTCACAGACAGCGGAGCGTCGCCACTCACAAACAGAGGATGCTCCGTCATAATATCTTAATCGATATTTGAGGGAGAAAAATTTTTCTCCTGAGTACTTTCCTTAATAATTAGACAAAACAATGTATGAAAAAACGGAAACATTATTCCACAACCACCAGATTTTGACAAAATCGATCTTCTTATTTTGTTGTTATCCCAAAACGATTAACCGTTGTAGATATATAAGTATAATTTTCACCAAATGTTTTTATTAGAATTTCCTACACATAATATTGTAATATTCAACAAATATAGACTCTTTTCGAAGTATTTACATTCGTTTTTAATGTTTGACTTTTAAAAAGGTCGTCAAGTGGATACCTACCACTCTGCTGTACAGTAATTGTTGAGTGGATCGCTGTGAACGTGTTAAATTCTAAATGAATGATATACAATCATTGTATACGAAAAACGTTTTTAAACGAATATTATGGTCTGTCAGCATACATTACTATCGACAATAAAAAAAAATAAACTGAAAATGTCTTATGTCAATAATTAATAGCTCAAAAAGTGCGAAAATATATTAAAAATTTCATGGAAAATAGAATACGGTAATATACACATATTTTGTTGAAAATGTCATGTATCTACGATTATTATTCTTTGTGTTACACCAAAAAAACAAAATCGATTTTGTCAAAAATTAGATTATCGTAAAAATTAACGTTTTTTCTTTGGCGCGTTTGAAAACTATTGGGAATTTTTTACTTTTGAACCTCAAAAGTACCAACAAGATTCACTTTCCTACCAGAAAAGATGCTAATGTAGAAAATCGAAGCACTTTTAATGCCTCTAAAAAGCCTTGACAGACACAAAAAAAAATATAAAAACACATATCGTTGTAAAATCAATCACTCCATTCAGAATCTAAAATTAAGTTTAAATTACCAATTCGATTTTATACATTCAGTACTTAAAAATGAGATAGTTTAGTGAAATTGCTTATATTTTTAATAACACAGTGATTTACAGTAATTTAGTTATTGGTTTTAAGTTGTATTCAAGTGGTTAAATATGCCTTTTTCAATAGAAAATCATATCGTATTATAAAATACCTACTATAGTCTATACTAGTATAATATCTGTTTTCTAAGCTACGTTATGCGATAATATACAGTCTTAACTTAAATCGATTAACATCATGATCAATTAAATAATGTATTTAATCGCGAAATGTTCGGTTTAATTTTATCGTCGTTATTTAATTAAAATAGTAATTTATGCACTTGTCCGTACACAACACATCACGCTGGAGGTACACAATATGCAGCATTAAAGTAAAAACTGAAAATATTATACTAATGATGTTTTCGACACTCCGAACACGTACCTACTGTGCGTTCGAAATTAATTTCCTGAACATTCTTAAGATGTTATCTTTATAATATTGTACGGGTCGGAACAGATTTCCGGATAATCACATGCAGTTTTTATTCTATTGATGTTAAAAATGGTCGTAAAGAGATTATAGATAGGTGAAAATCGTTCTAAACAATGTTAATACCGTTACACATTTCACTAAATTTTATCTAAACGAACAATCCGTGTTTAATACTTCTAGTGAACGTTGTTCGTGGAAAACAATGTATGATACTACAGAAAGTTGAAATCATAATAATTGCTCGTAATCAAAGATTACTTTATTAAGCTAGACTAAATGTATACAAATAATACATAGATGGTAAATGTAATTAATTAACACACCCTAAGTCCGATTCCTCATAAAAACAACAACATTGTAGCTAACTACTTCACAACAGCTTCACAATAGCTTCACACGAGAAGAATGTTCGCTTTTTGGAACATTACATATCGTTAAAATGGATTTTATTTTTTAAACTTGTAATATTTTAATTTTGTATTCCGTCTTACGCAACTATTGGTATAATATTAGAGTTGAATTACAACATATTGTAGAGGCATTCAAAACAGGCTATTTAGGAAAGCCAGTTGAAGTGACCTATTAAAAGTGTTTGATAGTAAAACGAATCGAGTACATATTATATTGTATAAACCGATAGTCAAAGTAAATCAGAAAAAAGTTATAATCGATCATTTTAAAACCTCTCAATATTTAATTCCTCTAAATTCCCCACAATATGTTAAAAAAGTACACTATTACTTACATAATATACCCCTCTTATCGATTAGGTACTTTTACCACACTCTAAAAAAAATTTGGAAAGTCTATAAAAAAAAAATGTAAAAACCAATGTGTCAATGTCATACGCTAGTCACCACTTCAAATAAAAAAATTCAGACTACAGGAAACTATTTCATATAAATATGATAACGATTTATAAAACCTAGCAAACCACGTGCCAGTGATCATTACATATTTTATTTTAAAATATTTAATTATGTACCCACTGATGTGGCTGCCGTAAAAGACCGAACACGACACAGGAATACAGTACGCCGATAATGTTTTATTCTGTGGTTTTGGAATGGGGGCATAGAAGGTGCAGTCGATAATATTATAAAACTGTAGACGGTTATTAAAAATACAAAACTGTTGTTTCGATAATCTCTAGTCGAACACGATGATGCCAGGAAATGTTTTCCGTGTTTCCGACGTCCGGGAAAAGCCGGCATGAATTATTTCGTACTACCTATACTACGCGTATGCGTATATTGTTGACATCGCGAACACCGTTCGGCGGGTTGCCCTCGGGCGGCGGCTGCCATATATATAACTTAATACTATTTTCATAACGTCCGGAAAATATTATATACACGAACATATATTGCACGATAATGTTCGGCCGTTTCTAACTGGATTACGCGTGTCCGTAAATCGAGGCGCACGCAAACAACAATTATTATTGGCCGGGAGGACTTTTCGGCGGCGGGTTTTGGTGGGGGACAAAAAAATTGATCATCATTTATCACTATTCTATTGCTCGGGATTTCCGGATAACTCGATTACGCAATATCACAATGTATAATATCGATGTATATAAATGTACACTGAGAGAGAGAGAGAGAGAGAGACAGAGGCGCGCTTCCGGTCCTTCGGTACCGTGTTTTTTTTTTATTTTTTTTTATGTAAAATAGTCTCCTGTACCCGTCACTCGCGGACATCGAATTCCGTCCGTACGGTATTGTGTTCCCGCATGTGAAAAGGGTTGCGATCGAACGGCCACGAGACGGTGGAGGGTGGTAAATTCCTAGCACGCGGTGGCGGTCACATCCCCTGGCTACAATTTGCCCCAAGTCACCCCCGCACCGTTCCTCGGGGACGGCGAAAAAAGAAGAAAAACCCATTCCGGCGGCGGCGGCGGCGGCGGCGGCGGTGGTGTAAAAGTGCATGCGAATTGTAAAACTCTCGAACTGTGCCGGTTTTTGATGCCCTGCACTTCTCCCTGCACAGCTCTGTTGCAGCAGAATTATATACTTGCCAACGAAATGAGTTGGCCGACAATGATGGCCGTCGATCTGCGGCCCGGGTACCGTCTTACGTATTGTAAATACTTTACGCCATACCGAATTATCCAGACAGCCTAAATATTCGAAAGCATCGGTATTATCGTAGGTGGACGTTAACTTTAGTTAGTTTGTTTGCTAATAAACTTTTTGACTGACTAGTTTAATTGCCAATTTAAATAACTTAACTTTTCACAGTTGATTTAAAAACGATGTACCAAGTGAAAAACTGTTTGACATTTTTCGTAAATATTAATATAAAAATAAAAATAATCCGAATAATAGTGATAAGAGTTTTAAATACAAAGATAAATAAATACGATAGATGAGAGTGGCCCCTTGATGTACAATGGCATAGTATTTTTCCAACACTTCGGTGCCACTGCTATACATTGTGGTAACAAATTCAATAAAAATGGTTATTATAATTTTGGAAATTGGATCTTTCTCAAGAACGCCGTCACTCTTTATGTGGTCTACAATTAAAAAAAGTAGATTAGCTTTTTTTTAACTGAGTTAAGTTAATATTTTTTGCCTTATTAACTTTTGACTTATCGAGTTAAATTTGAAATGATTTGTTAACTTTTAACTTATCGATTTAGTGTTTTCTTAACTTAACTTAACTTGAGTTAATCATTTTCATTAACTAGACCACCTTTGGGTATTATGCATGTGGTCCCCGAGACGACGATGTGTGTATTTTAAAATAACATTTTCGACGTAATATTATTAATATTATTGTTATAGGTCGGTAAGTTTTGATATTTCCACACTACCGAAAATCATATGGTTGAACGATTTTCAGTGTAATCGTGTAATTTTAGTCAAAAGCGTAATCCATGATTAAACCAGCTGCACTAATATTATTGTATCGGCCAATATATTTTTGTGTTTAAAGAGAAAAAAAAATACTTTTTTTTATTATTAAAGAAAATGCATTTACAATCTATACAAAAGTATAACAAGTAAGTCAGATAAGCAATGCATTTCGTAACAGTTGGCAGGAATAGGAAAGCTCTCAGCAGCAGTGCCACCTGACGAGATTAAAAAAAATCTTATGCGTATTAAAGTGCACATAGGAAATAAAAATAATATTCATTCAATAATCTTTAGTTTTTTAATATTCACTTCAGAACATACAATTATTATTATTACGGGTTGTACGAAAAAAAAAAATGTAAAAATTAATAAGTTCTTCGGACACTAAAAATATTCATTTCCAGTCCCAAAAATGTGTAGAAAATGATTTTCAATCGATGTATTGATGAATTGCTGTTTAAATAAATCTTTCAGATTGATGAACGTTTATTATTTTCACTTCGCTATTTTTAAAACAATCTAATGCAGTATAAATACTGTAAAAAAAATATTGTAAGACGTTAAATCGATCTTTTTTATTATTATAACATCTTAAAATATATTTTTTTAATATAACAAACGAGATTTTAACTCAGTATTTTTTTTAAGTTATAAATATTAAAATATAAATACATTAATTTTAAATAAAAATGTTTAGAGCTATATAGGTAAATTTCGTCCCATTAAATCTTAATTTGGTTATATTTTTTATAATTTAATACAATTACCTATACTAAATTTATTTACAGTTTTAAACAATAGTATAAAGAACGAAAAATGAATGAAAATGAATTAGTTATAACTAATATTATGTATTAAATGTTTCTGTTAGCGGATATGTGGACTAAGCTAAAATTGTGTAGTACCAGTGCTACACGATTTACTCTAAACATTATGAAATTTGACTTAACAAACACAAATCTGCAGAAAAATATTGTAATTCCTAATATAAAATTAAAAGCACATGTTTTTATTCAAAAAGTAAAAACATACAACAATTTGAACGGTTAAAAGCAGTAAAAGTTATTTTCAAAAACATAATACTAAGTAAATTCACATAGTATGGCGTTTACTATATTTTTTTGACATGAAATAGATACTCAACCTAATAAATTACATAAGAATACAGTGAGATAAAAATGGATCAATATTAACGAAAACTTTTAAGGGACTAGATGTATATAGGAATAAGAAACCACAGACGTTCGGTTGCTGAATTAAATTGTTACTAAATAACATAATATGTATTGATAATGATATAATGTTTTGTCACGCAACGATGATGACCGAAATAAGTTGAAGCAAGCGACAACAATACGACAAAAAAAAAAAAAAAGAATAAATGAGAAGTGTGAGTGATATCAATTATTGAAAATTTCACATCAGTTAGGCTACAAAGGAATGGATAGAAAATAATAGAATATTGAACAATGAGAAATAAATTGTTCTTAATAATGCAACAAAAGAGATAAATGGAAATACAAGACTAAAGAATAAAAATTAATGAGAACCAATTTTAATATTAAAACTTCAATTTTTTTTATGTATACCGATTTTTATTGTAGGTATAATTATTTTTTACTCTTAATTTTTTTATCAATCGTCGTTTCTAGCTTACTCGTTGAAATTCTTACAGTGTAGTTTATCGTATACATTTACCTACAATTTTGAATTTAGAAAATCATTGTTGCATATTTTAAAAGAATGATGATAAAAATATCGTTTTGGGTATGTTTATAAATTTATAATATTTTAATATTATCTATAAAGTTGATATTATACCGAACTAGAAAGTTTCCAACATTTTAAATCGCTATCAATAAAACGAGGATAAGATGAGATTAAATATAAAACTATTAAAACAAACTTAATTTATAAGGATTACTGTTAGGGTAATTGGATTTACTCCAAAGCTAGGTAACATTTCAGCTAACTTAATGATGTTCTTTTGATTCCTTGTGTGTTCTAAAAATAATCCAAGTAGAAAAAATAACATTTCTGTTGTTCAAGTTTACTCGTTAGTTACATGTTTTAACTGTTTTATGTATATCATAAGTTTTCCTAACTAGTATTAAAATCAATTTTTTTTTCTGTTTGTTTAATACACTTGTATTCCAAATATTTCATTTTTATCCAGTAAATAATATTTAATTTAATAACTTCGTGTATTATATGCAGATTTATGTTTTGAACACATTATACATCCTAAAAATAAATATGTTTCTATAAGCATATTAAAAAATATGTTTGTTTAGAGATAAAATTAAAATATTTTAAAAGGAAGATTTAAGAAGAATATAGATGCTTGACCTTTGAAAAACAATTTGCTAGTAACAAGCATATGGGTAATTTATACGTGGTGCCTTTATAATTTTTTAATTAAGTTACCTACGTGTACTTATAGTAATAATATTACTACATACATTTTAATAGCAAAATATCAAGTAATTAAGCTATTGTTTACGATGTGTTAATTATTTTGTTTACTTAAAGAAAATGATGATATTTCTTTATTCGAAAAGAAACGATTTTCTACATTATCACATTATTATGTTTTTAATTTTTTTTTTTCCAGTTTTATTCACACGATTACGATTACTCCACTCATGACGTCATTCAACGAGAAAATTCAAAGTGCACGCGTACACTATTACTATAATATTATACATACGTAACGTAAACGAGGAATCATCAACGAAATTAAATAACGTCATAATATCGTTTCGACGGTATATCGATACGCCGAACAGGATGTAAATAATATTTTAAAATTCATACCCGTGGTTTATATTCGAAACGAAAATGATATTCAAAAAGATTCGCTTTTATTGACGACTAATATTATGATTATCAATATTAGGTTTACTTTTACGAATATTTTACGAATTATTGGAAAAACCTTCGGACAGTAATAAAAAGGGTAAAGCAGTGCTATTACGGTATGTACATTTTATACCCCTCTTTTATATATGTGTATAAAAAAAAAATCTCTTGTTATGTGAAAAAAACTCACTCTTTCATTTTATTATTCAATTTTTTTTCCCGATTTATTTGTCGTGTTGAATACCGTTTATTTATTATTTACTCGAGGAATATGGAAATTATAAATAAAAGAAACAGAATCGGATAACCGTAAAAACTAAAAAAATATACTGTACACGCACACTGTTTCATTTTTAAATTTTTATATTCCGCATATTTAAGTAGTATGTGCAGTTGATATAAGTTGATATATTATATTAAATATTATTAAAAAATTATATCGTGCGCGTGTGTCGGAGTAATATAAAAATTTTCTATTTACCATGTACTTGACAATTTCAGGAGTCTCGAAAATATTTAGCATTTTTATGTTCTCTGAAAAATTCGTTCGCTTTGTATTATATATATATATATAATACAAATAATGTGTATACTTGGGATATCTTTTATATGAGCATTGCATTCACTTATTTTTTTAAACAAGAAATATGTATTATATTTTTTATATATATATTTTATAATATTTATATATATATGTATACTTCTCGTCGGATAGGTAAGTGCGGTACGCACACATTTCCCCTAGGTTTCAGCGTTGAAATTTTTGCTTTTATTATTTTTTATATTTTCTTCACTCAATGGATGTGATGGCGTAGTAGCAGGACAACGTGGCGGCGGGGGCACGACGAGCGGTGCAGGCAGTGTGGTTACGGCGGTCGTGAGTTCCTTTGAATAACGAGCGGTGGCACTATGTGGAAATCAGGGCGCGAGCAAATAAAATCCTGTGAAAAAAACGAAAATAAATAAACGAAAAATCGTAAAAAAAAACACACACACACACACAGGGGAGGAAAAGGGGATGAAAAAAATATAAAATAATAATAATAATAATAATTTGGAAACGTCACAGTTGAAATGGAATTCATTACGGCAGCGTTTCAATGCGACTGTACACATACACACACACACACACACACACACCCACATAATACACAAATATATATATATGTGTATATGGGTGTACATAATACATTGAGCTCGTTCGGGAGGGCATACAGGGCACAAAACGACAGTATGTCGTGCATATACCACTCGAATACACACATGCGTATTATATAATGTGGAGAGGGTGGAGGGTGGTGAGATTATAGGTACACACACACACACAAACATTATATAATGAGGGTGGAGAGAGCCATGACGGCGGTGGGGTGCGGAATGACACGGGGAGAGAGATATAAAGAATTCGTCCGATGCCGTTTCCTAATTGGAAGCCGCCGACAGCGGCGGATTTTCCCCTGGTGAATCGGACTCATTTACCGCCGCCGTCGCCGACTGCCCGTATTATATATTATAGTAGTTGATATCGTTACGCGACTTTTGTTTGAATAACCATTTAACGTCATCGGGTCTCATTCGATTTGCCGGAGGATGCCGTCTTGCACGTTCGTCGTGTGCGTACGTACGACGTATTATTTTATCGGACCGAAATCGCAGCGGAGCCGATTTGTTCGGAAAAACTTAAACACGTATAGACGCTCACACACACACACATGCACACGGGTGCACAATATAATATTATTATGTTAACACACGACGGACCGTATTGACTCACGGAGGTTATTTTTTTGCGCTCGCCGACCCGAAATCGTCTCCGCGGCGACCGGTCCGGGGAGCACGTACGCCCCCCCCCCACCCGCTACCCTCCTCGGCGAGCGCATTATAATAACATGATATCTATATATAAGACCTAACCGAATTTCTCGGTGGCACAGAGGACCGTCGCTCCCCGTCCGTCCGTCCGAACGGCATTGGGGAACAGGTGGTGCTCGGCGCTGAAACGGTCGCGCACAAAGGTCAACGTCGGACACACGTCGTCCACGTGCTATATGGTCGGAGGTGACGGAGTGCAGTAGTGTCGGATACGCGAGTCCGGCGTACGTGTGCGAGAGGTTTTATTTTTTTTATTAAAGGTGTAAGTATAATGCAGGACGCCGGGCCGGCGGCGACGTTCTGCGAAACGCGCCGGAGTGACAAACTCGATTTTCGCCCGTGGAAGAAACCCGTAGGTGGTTGGTCGTACGTTGGTTGGTGGGTGGGTAGGTGT
This sequence comes from Neotoxoptera formosana, assembly GCA_022818045.1. NCBI lineage: Eukaryota > Metazoa > Arthropoda > Insecta > Hemiptera > Aphididae > Neotoxoptera > Neotoxoptera formosana. Next base: position 65,582,471 of record CM040632.1, on the reverse strand, counting down.
AAGTCGTGTGTGCTGGCTAGATGATCAAACGTTTGACGCGTGCAGTAAAACGTAACGCGAAACAATAATATTATTCGAGGAATCTTTTGAACGTGCATAACACAAAAAGCTAAAACCCGCGGCGGCGAGCACACCCAATTTATCTGCTTTTTTAGTGTAGGTACTTAAAATAATATATACAACGTACGTCTGGGGTTACCCAACCGTATTCTAAATTGACCTTTTCCATTTTTTACGGCCTAGATTATACTATAATATAATACACCGTTAGTACATCGTTCACGTGCGCGTAAAACAAAATGTAAATCTTGGTGTTTAGTGAGGTCATACACCATTCTTCCGGCGTAACAATATTATATCAGCTGAATATAATAACGCAGCGTCTTCGTTTTCTCCGTCGAAACAATTCAATTGAAAAGTTTTCAGTCATTACGTCTTTGTGTAGTCGACGTTTGTTCGTTTGTTTTGTGTAATTCAGAGTTAACAATAGTAGTAATATACAATTTACAAGGAATGTCGACAACAACAGTTATGAAAAATTCAAATAAATTCCTCGAAAGACGCTACATTTAAATATTTATTTGTCAATACATACAACAAACATAATTAAGTATTGAGGAAAAATATAAAAGACGCATTTGAAATTATTTCTTTTATTGTATAATTTATTTGCAAGGTAATTTTTTTTTTTTTATAAGGTGTATTGATTATATTTAATGTTATAGTTTTTCAATTGCGAACGCAATTAAGTTCTACCATTTTTAACGGATACTTTTCTCTACATTTTTTTTTTGTTTGTACAGACTAAGAAGTAAGAAGACATTGTTGTCAGTTTATATGATTTACATTAAATTCATCTTTTTCAACAACACTAACATCAGAAGCTATTTATCAATAATAAATAGTTGGTACATTAATACAAGTTTATAAGTTGTATAATAATGTATTACGATAAATCGTGAATGTAACTATGTAATTTTGAAGAATAGAATTTCTAATTTGTAACTTTTAAAGCATTGATGTCTTGTGTTTTTACCCATCATAATATCTCATTTATTAATATGACATTTTTTCTATGTATAATAATAAAGCAACACGGCGTAATGGATAGGCAATTTAGGTACATTTCGGTTGTGAGTTAATTTTCCTGTTACTTTACATTGTAATGCGGTTGGTGTTTTTTGTAAATATGCCTATAAGACGACAAGATAAAATCTAATGTATCTGAAGATCAAATAACTAGAAATACATTTTTTTTTTTATGTCAACATTTAAATTCAAATTAAATTGTCTAAATTAATAATTTTAATTAAATATAAATTATTAAGAAACTATAATACAGATTTATTGTAAAGTATTCAGTATATCCTAACCAACTTATTGTATTGAATTTGATCATTTAAACGTGTTTATAAAATATATAGCCACTAAAGTATGTTATGTCCCGAAAGTCCAGTATAACCCTAATTATCTCTGTGACAAATTTATTTATTTAAATGCTGTTTTTTCAACATTAATCTATAATAAATATAGGCCATTAAATTGGAAATTTTGTTGATTCAAATCAGATTCCAAAAATTAAATTTTTAAAATAATTAACATTACAAAATTAAAATCTAAGCAATCATGTAAAATTCACGATTTATTAACACTCTGGTAAACAAATATTGTAAAACCACAAAATAATGTATGCTTTTACTCTTATATTATTTTAAGTGAATCATTTTCCAAAATATTGAAATTAGTCTCATCTTGCTGAAGTTTTGTAAAATGTATTCATACTTTAAAGCTTTGCAATAAGCTAAAATTATATATGTATCATACATATTAAACCAGCGTTGTCATATAAAGCGTACTGTACCTGGTCAATAATGATAGGAGGTGAGAATAGACTGAAAATGGTTGAGACAAAAGTTTTAGAGAAAATGTACAGTTTTGTCTATAACTTAAGTATGGGAGAAAAGGTCAAATGCACAGCTGCAACAATAATTTTACAGAAAAGAAAGTGGTAGTAGGAAGTATATTCCAATTTATAAAAGGTACATGAGAGGGCAGGCCACATCAAGAGAGACACAAATAGTATAGTCAAAAACAGTTTTCAGTTCTCATGTGCAACATTAAAATAAAAGACCACGCTACACTCGAAACAACGATGGGTAAAAGAGACATGGCGAATCAGGGATCAGACTAGAGTGGGGACCTAGACAATATTGTGTATGGTAAGGGAGAGTGAAAAAAATGGTGCTGGCGGCAAAGGGACTAAATGGTCCATAACGCAAAAAAAAACCATTGCAATGCCAAAATTAATTTATAAATATATATCTACTAAACAACTGTAATGTAAAATAATTAACTATCTTTAAAGAAAGGTTTTGAATTCTTGAGTGATCTGAGCAAATATAACCAGAATGTGTTCCATCGGATACATGTCATTTTATAGAAGAATTCTTATGTAAATTAATTGTCTTCCCTAACCTTCCTAAAACTCGTGGTATTACAATAATAATAAAGTATATTTGTATTCAGATTTATTCCGTTCAAACAGTATTTTCGCACTCCATGTTAAATATATTATCATTATTACGTGCTTGTCAGGGTAAAAAAAAATGTTATAAAATATATTTTCTAAATTGTATATTATTTGATGGTCGGTGTACAAACTAGAATTTGAGTGATAAACGTGTCGACGATTACGCTATACAGATTATAAACTATAATATAGGTATATCGAATCAAACTTTTGTATTCCTACGCCGAGTATAACGTGACGTTTGGATAAGCATTTCATAAAAGATTCTGTACATTTATAGAATAATAGTATGTTGACGATGCACGCGGGTGACAAATGGCGTAGTACGCACACCAATGATGAGGTCACGGTTTTCGGTTCCGTCTCTCGACCGTATAAAACCGCCGCCTCGACGGTGCAGTACGTTCTTATCACGAGACCACTTTTTTCTTCTCATTGTTTTATTTCGTTTTTATTATATTATGCCATAGCCACGTGTCCCAGGCCGTGCAGATGGCTGCAGACGAGAGGAGAAATAATAATATTCTATTGAGTTTTTTTCCTCCTCCTCCTCCTCCTCCTCCTCCTCCTCCTACTACTCGTCGAAACCAGCAAAACGTTTCGTTAAAACACCGTATAATATACGTACCCACACATAAACCAGACGTACACGGCCACCCGAGGGACCGAACGAATGTCGGAAAATAAAAAAAACAACTCGTATAATAGCTACGTGCATATTATAATATACATATGTGTATTGTGTTTTCAGCGTTCGCGCGCATATATTTGATGCCACCGCACATCTCTGAAACACGGTGTATAAGTATCGCGAGCGTCTCTCGGTAATTTATGGACATTCTTCACATCACGACACATGTTCGTCGTACCTACCTATAAGTATGCCAGTACGAGATAGAGAGTGGGCGAGAGTGAGTGAGAGAGAGAGAGAGATAGAGATAGAGAGAGAGAGATAGAGAGAGTGAGAGACAGCAAGAGACAGAGAGGGACAGAGAGAGAGAGAGAGGGGGGGGTGGGGGTGAGAGATACCGGCGCGCGAGTATGTGTATATAATATACTTTCGAACGCGTTCTGCCAGGCACCGGGAATATAATCAATAGTAAAATGTTTATACAACTCGTTTCAATTCCAACCAGTGTTATGTATACATATATATATATGTACATAGTTGTTATTAGTTTCGAGGTAAAAAAAAAATAAATATAAAAATAATAAGAAAAATATGACGGGTCGTCACGAATAACGAGATTCGGCGAGTTTGTTCACTTTTTGAAACGTTCCCGGTGTATGAAAAGAAAAAAAAAACGTTACGGTTAAAAACGCTGACGTTCTTGGAAAATATAATATTTAATAAGTGTAATGCGTCGTGTGCGTGTAGGTATAAGTTATTAAAAAACAACGGTTCGTTTGGTTAACGTTTGCAGGGTGTATATACCGACGTAGGCACGGTCGCGCTAAACGAGCTGGTAAACGCGGAAAAAGCTGAGAGACTTTCCCGGACGTTCGGTCATAAAAAAATATATTGCCGGTTATAATTGATTATTCCAAAACGGCGTGTGGTATAAACCTACCTGTTGAATGATATTTTTTTTTTTTTTGGTTGATAATTTCACGGTCTTAAATGTATTAATAAATTATTTTCCTGCAAACGTTAAATAATATTGTACCGAATTAATAAAACATTTATTTTTATGCCGACTTGTACGATTGATAATGATAACATAATACGCAATAGCACCAACTTTTGGAAATCTTAACCGTGTTACGAAATGTACACTTTCAGTCAATATAGTAATGAATAATGATCGATAAAATATTCTACCTCGTAGCCGAGCAGAGTATAGTGCTCCGTGAAACTTTAGGGTTTATATGATCTTTTATGCATTTTCTATTCATAGTATAGACTTATTATTACAAGTGTTTCGCATACATTATAATAATGAGTTTTAAAAATGAAATAACGTTTTACATATTTTTACATAATATTTCATTGATTTTTCCGTAAAAGAACATAATGGTTTTTTTTCCGTTTGATACACTTATAATGTTTTATTAAATCATGTATAAATGATTTACCTACCATTAAATAATATTATTTTTTTTAAATAAATGCATAAAATATTATGATCACAGCTAGATAACCAATGGGTCTCCAAAATATGGCCCGCGGTCCTCATCCCTTTGAAGGACGATGAAGAATAAAAAAAAAAAATGTTCTTTATCCCAAATTGTTATCGCATGCACTTCTCGTCGTGTGTCAGCTGACGGGTATTATCATCTGTATCATATATGATATGGGAGTATATAACTTTGGGTCGGCTAAAAATTTTTAATTTTTTTACATGACCTTCAAAAATAAAAAAGATTAGAGATCCCTGGGATAGACGATGGGTATGATATTTATTGTTATTCAATTAATCGGAGACACCATTTCCAAAATCCATGTACGAGTCTAGTGCAAAATATCAATTAATTTAATAAAACAAAAAGATTCAATTTTTAATTTATAAGTTCTTAATAATCAGTTAAATTATATTAAATTTTATTTTTTTATTTTATTCAACCCAGTTATTAATAAATTCCACCATAGTCATACTGACAATGTATTTCAATATTTCAATATTTCGCAATAGACGTACCTACTCTCATTCATAATGCGAATAATAATATTATGTTAAATCTTAAATACTTTATATAATGACTTTGTTTTATTATGACGTTACGATATTATTGTTCAAAAGACCGTGTCAAACTCTTTTGAATACTTAATATACATTTCGAATAAACTGGAACGTGGACATTTCGTCATTGTTTTAAGAAAAATAATATTGCTATGCACACGCACGTTGTGTGCAATCGTCGTTGTAAAATATGTAAACGCGTTTATTACTAACGTGTAACTACGACAAAAACTAAAAATCTCAATTCAAATACAACAACAGTTGTATAGTTATTATCTCGCCCTGAACAAAATAATGTTTTGTAACGATATCTCTCGTGCCGCCGCCGTTTGGTCACACTGCCACGCTGTGAATTATACGCATATATTATTATTATTATTACTGTACACCGCGAGTATAATGTACGATAAAAATCTATTAATTTCACGTGTGCCGAACCGGAAACGACGAAACCCGCAACGAACGCCTCCACCGCCTCCACCGCCGCTGTCGGACGCGATAAAATTAGGTACACGCCGCGTGTAATACGCGCGCATATTTTATCCCGGAAAACCGCGAATTCTGCAGCCGATGTATAGTATGCACATATTATATATATATATATATATATAAATATATATATATTATTTATATACATTAAACTATATATCGGTGGGGTGGGGGGAGGGAGAGGGTGTGGAGGTGGATCTATGCGAGTCTATTAAAAACGTCCGTCTCGCCAAAGGGGAGGTGTTCGCCGCCGCCCGTCCGACCCACGGGGATCTATATTACTATTATACGTATATACGAGTGCACTCGCTGCTCGGCTACACCTCCCCACCCCCTTCCCCTCACCGCGCTGTGCTGCCCCTTTGTCGCAGTCAAACCGTATATATTATTATAATATCTGTGCACGCCTGGCAGACTTCGCGAGATCGCGGATTTATACAATGGCAGCTAGGTACCCACTAGGCCGACTCGAATCGTATAATATACGCGTGATTACAATATAATATGATATATATAACATGACGTATGTACGAGTACCACGCCGTATTATTATTATAATTATTGTTCGGCAAAGTCGCGGAGTGTCGTCGTACATAATACACTCGGCCCGGAGATCCGCGCCGCGACTCAGCGATCGTTCGTCCTGTCAAGCGCACGGCCTCGCGAGCCACGTCATGTACGTATACATAATAATATGTGGAAACCCTCAAAAAAAAATTTTACAGGAGACACTGAAATAGTTATGACTTTGATCCAAATTTGGTCGCCGGTTGATGCTTGACTTCAGAACTGGAGCCGACCACAGCACACCACACCGGGCCACAGAATATGATTCAGGAACCTAAATAATACACATATTATACATTATTATTTATAAAATAAATCTATTTTTTATTTTTTAATCTTATTACCTACTCATAAATAATACGCTAACACGGCTAAGTAGATATCGGAGGGAGAGGGCCCGTATACGAGTCGTGCTATTAATGTGTTACCCACAATATGTATAACCGCATTATAGTTGTGAGAGCGGTGAATATTCGATAATATCTTATCGTAAACTGAAGGACGTTGCAACCGTCGATTTTTATCAGGACACGTTTTAATCGACTGACGAAGACATAATCACGAGAAACGTCATAGTCGTCATATTATATTTTTCGTGGTGACTTTAACCGCTCTGCCGAGTCGCCTACCCGGACACGACTGAAGGATAACAAACGTCATCGAGCTGTTTTATAATATTATGTAAATCCGTGTGTAATACTGCGGATATTACTCGTATATTATAATATGCGGTTCACACAGACGACACCGTGTCCCGCAGCACCGCCTGTATGATGCACGGAGCACGCCATCAGCCGAGACAGGTCTCCGAGGAATGGATTTCCGATTTTCGGCTCGAGCTTTTGAGTTCACCAGTCGACCACGGAACACCACCGTTGTAATATTATTATATTATATTATTGTCGTACACGTCGCGAGCAGTTTAATTAACGTCGCCGACCCGAACGCGCATTTGCTCGCGCTGTTCCGATATCCTACGCCTCGGTTGCAGCCGGCTATAAACGTCAGTTTGACGGATTCATTATTATTGTAACGTCGCATTGTTATACTATTATACTCGTCCGTCTTCTCGCCGGCGTTTTATATCTGCCGATGTTCGATCCGATTACGATTACGGCGGTGCGGTGGATTCGAGGCGACGACCTATATTATTTTGAGCGACCCAAACTTGTAAAAACCGAGTGTGATTTGATAACGCCGACCGTGGTTGTGTAAAATTAAAATTAGAAATCAGAGCTTTCAAAAACGGTTCGTATATTATAATATAGTTTGAACGACTAATTTTTGCTTTAAAATAACGTGTAATACGGTTAACAAACTCGTGCTATCAGTGCGGTTTTACACGGTGGTTGATTTACGCAAATCAGAATAATTATAAACTTTTAACGGGCGAATTATAATCATTTGATTTGTGTGCGCAGTGCAGACGAGCGCGGATTGACGATTATAAAAATAATAATAATAGTAATAAAGTCGACAGTGGTAAATGTATTGGTTTTGACAATTTCGTTAATTGTAATTAGATCAAAACTATATACAGTGTACATTTGATGTATATATATATATATATATATATTATAATTAGGTATACAAATAATGTATCAATTTAATTTGCATTGAAAATTATTACTTTACTCGGTTCGGCAGAAAATCAAACAGAATTGGCCACATTAAATTAATTAATTTGGTAAATAAATACATTTCGAAATTCTCGATTTAATTGAAAAGGTATGCCTATAAATTGGAAAAAAAAATTTTGTAAACCGCGTACTGTTGAGGCAAATATACAACAGTACTGTGTAATATATTGTGCATCGGACATGCATTTTTCTGGCATTTTTATATGACACGTTTATGGGTTGCGAACGAGACGTGCTCGGTCGTGTGTTCCCATTAAAATAGATTTTACGGTGTTCTTTTCATTTTTCGGCGGAAATAACAACAAACTCAAACTGTTATGTCTGTAGACCGAAAAGTGTTATTGACAATTTCCCTCTAATATATTATCATTATCGGAAAACATTAATTTATCGCACTATTAATGATTTAGAAAACGAAACATACGAGTTCACTCGTTTAGGATTGTTCTCGTCATAACGAAATATTATATTCGTACGGGAATGATATCGTTACCATCGTATACCGGAGAGTAGGTCACACCCACATATTTTGTGAAACGGAATCGAGTGCTCTACATCAACACTTAACTGTAATAATCAATAATTATATTATTATGGAACTCGAGTATTTTTCTTTGGGCGCTATATACCCATACGTTTCGTGATCGACGTGCGCATGATGCAATGAGAGGAGAACGAATGATGCGTAATATATTATTATATTATTGTTATATCCCGGATCAACAGCAGTGGCGTCATTTCAATTTTTAATATGAGGGGGAAAAAGTTTTGCCCGCTTAAATGAACCAAAAAAAAAAAACAGAACGCTAACCACAAACCAAGGAATCTTCCACTTGTATTTTTATCTCGGTACGATTAGCCTCTCACGTGACATAACTTTATACGCGAGTATATCAGTCAAAAGTAACATCGTTTAATGGGTAGCCAATTATACGTGGAGGAACTAAACAATATTATGGTCACTACCTTTTGTAGAGGTGCGAACTCTGTAAATATTACAGCACGACTGCTAAACCTTGTTGAAAATCACACAATTTTTAAATAGGTGCCTTCTGTTATAGATGTTTTTTTCGAAATCATGGATACATTTAATTCATAAAGTTTTTAGAATTTTTATATTATAGTCTATTATAGATTTGATGTAAAAAAACTATAAATGTTAATTTTTATCGTGTCAAACGTGTTCTAGTGCTTACACAATATTATATTTCCTCAAAATTATAAACACTACAATCATGCTATTTCACCAACAATCGGCCCAAACAAATCGGACTGATTTTTGCAATTAGACGGGGGCAAATTCCCACCTCGCCTCCCCCCGCCATCAAATGATGCCACTGATGGACAGATCCACCATCGATTCTGCCTTATAAATTGAACACAATTATGTTTAACTTTACGGCGTATGTAAAAGAGCACGTGGATCTTATCACGTCCGTCTTATCACGAGGTTATGAGTTTCGGAGAAAAACAGTTGTTCACTCCTCGGCTCATTCGCTTTAAGAGAATCATTAATATTATAATTGTTATAGAATACGATTCGTATATTATGTACGTCGGCAAACGCATTGATTGAGTCACCGACATTATAGGAATCGTATTTCATACAAACGTTTCTCGTAATATTATAAAAATTATTATTCATCGGTCAGGATTCGTGTCGAAACAACACTGCACGCTCGGAAGCGGAGTTGTTCAGAAACATCTCGTGTCATATATTTTAAAAGACCGAAGACGTTTTTGCTTATCCACCGATCCACCGCTGCTCTAAAATAAAGATTGCGACGATGTCACGATGACGATAGTATGATAACTAATAATAATAATAAAAGCATTTATATATATATTAGAGGTATATCAATGAGTGGTAAAAAACCACCAACGACGAATAGAAAAAAAAACATTATTGAATACTGTGCGTGCGAATAATATATTCAATAATACGCATATTACAATACGTAGATAATATTAAACCCACTGCGATATTTGCGATATACATTACGAACGCGTAACCGACCAACTTATGTGCAGTTATTTTTAAGGGTTCGCAAAAACTTGTGTAAAGCGTGTGGCCCGGATGGTAATTGCGTATTCGTTTTTTTTTCTTTTTTCATTTAACTTTGAGATATAAAAATGATAATTTTCTCGTTTAAAAATTGAACATCTCGAACTTTTATATCTAATGTGTACTTTTATACAGAAGATATTATAATATTTTCCACCGCGGTTATATTATTATATACACGAAATAACGACGATTTGGCGAAAAAGTATATAAATGGAAAATACTTTTGATGTTTTTTTTTTTGTTTTCTTACCCGTCTTAAAATATTTGATAGAACAACGAAATAATAAATAAATAACAAAAATTTAATTTGTATTTAGACGATATAATAATATGATAAGTACTTTAATAAGAACAATGGAAAATGTAGCTGCACATTTGTTATAACTTTATAAGGTATAAAAGTATTTTTTTTTTAATGTGTGTGTAAAAAGTTATATTTATGAATTAAAAAAATATCTCACACGACGTAATTTCAATCAAAGATTGAGTGTATCTAGAATTTTAAAAATGTTTTATTTCTATGACTAGTCAATAAATAAAAATCTCTAAATATAATATATTGTACACAGTGCCACCAAAAGAGTTAGCAAAGGTATTATTTTAAGTTATTGACGAATGTTTAGTAGGTCACCCCTTGTGTTTCACATTATGCACACTGTTTGTATATTTTAGATTCTGTGCGGAGCGATGAATGTATTGATTTTACAATGATGTGTGCTTTGTATGTCTGCATGTACATCATCACATGAATGGTGGAAAAAAAGCTTCGATATTCCACTTTGGTAGCGGTTGGTTTCTAGCTAGTGAATTAGATCAAGTTTAAAAGATGAAAATTAAAAATTAAATGAGTGCAAAATATTTTTGAACTACTTAATTACTTTCTATTAAATATTTTGGGGAAAAAACAAAAAAATGAGGAATACCGGAACTTTTCATGCAAAACCAGTTTACTACAAAAATTGATTTTGTTTTTTTCGGAGTAATTAGAGATAAGTATGAGACATTTCTAAAATATCTCTTTTGAGTTTTTTATTGACTTTAGATATTTTAAATTTTGTTTTTATAAATATAGATGAAAATTGTTCGCCCTGTCAAAAAGTTTGAAAACTGAATACGAGGTTCCAGATTTATTACAAATTTGACATACTTTAAGCGTGGTTTATCTTTTATAAACATTTATTTATTCATCTTATGAATAATTGGTTTTTAATCAAACTCAGCATTGATTTATTTGAGTTGTGGAGCTACTGTAGTTATAAGGTTGATTATTAAATTGAATCTTAATATAAAAAAAAACATCGGATGCGCAGTTGATTACATTTTTAATTTAATTTAAAGATCCGGTAAATGGGGGTAACTAAAGGTTAACGTTTATCATCTGTATTTAACCTCGCATTTAGTTTTTTAGACTTGTTAACATATATATATATATACATCGAAATTATTAGTGGTATGGGGCAATTTTTTCAAGTTTATTGTAAACTGTACACACCAAACGTGATTTATTTTTGAAAAAAACATGTATCGGCTCAATGATTAGTTTTCGGGCAATTAATTAAGTATTGTTTTCTTGAAGTTTATCACATGAGGTTCTACAGGTATAATATTATGGTAAATAATTTATTCGTGACATATTGTTTGCTGCCAGGCTTATTGGGAAATGTGATTGATTGTAATGTGTTGGGGGCTGTGTTCCAATATGGTGTGTTGTATTGTGTTTGAGGGCTTGAGGCATTTTCGTGTGTACCGCGGTTGTTTGTTAAAGTCGTTATGATTTCGCCTGTTATTAAGTTCGTTGGGATTTGTCGAGGAAATCGATTTCAAGTAAACCTCATGAGTAATTCAGATAATATTTTTTCCAAAATTATTGTTTTGTTTTAATAGTTCGATCAGTATGGAAGGTCCAAGATTGTGTTTTTATATTGCGTTATGTTTTTATTGTATATTGTTTAAGGTTTTAAAAGTTGAATATACATTTTTTTTCTTCATATAGGTTTATTTTATATGTTACTATAGCTGTGCCACCCGGCGTTGCCGAGTCAGAGAAGAAATAAATAAGCAAGTGATATCAGAATATTAGGCACACGAAAAACATCGCAATGGTGGCCTGTGCCAAAGATTTGTTTTTTTTTTATAAATTTATTTGTAAAAATGTGTATATGCCATATTCCCACTAATTATAATAGTTATAAGATATGTAACCATTGACAACCCTATAATTAAACAGAGATTATTCATATATTATATCTCATCAAAAATAGCACTTTCAATTTTTCCAAAATTTTTAGCGTATAATATGAACGTAGTAAAAACTGTTACTGTAACTGATAATCGTAACCAATATAGCAACCATTTATAAACAAAATACAAATTTTCGATTATCACCAATCCTTGGGTGAGCACCTCTTTAAATTATACTTAAATATACTTTTTTTCAATAGGAACCTTCTCCGTGATATAATCTTTCATTTATAAAACAATTTAGACAACCGGACGATTAGTTTCCGAGAACATTAGCATCAAAGGTTTCAATTTTTGGTTTATTATATAATATTAAGAAGAAGAATATGAAATAAATATTTTATAAGAATTTTATAAGAATCGATCGATTAGGTATTAAGGCATAATATCACCTAACCTTCCTAGTAACCTCATAATATTACAAATTTCATGTTAAAATCATTGCTCTTAATTATATAATATATTATATTACAATAAATTATATATTCAATTGTGAACGCACATTACTTGATGGATTATTACATTTTTCGATTCGTTATAAATATAAACGTTTTACACGGAATTAGTAGCGAACGCCTAAATATATTATTTTATTATATAAAAATTAGAAAACTTCACTCTTCTGCGGTTCTTTCACTGTCTGGTGTTATAGTAAATACATGTTGTTGAATATTAATATAAAATATACCTACTTTCAATCGTTGAATTTCGATAATTTTATTTAGACTAGTTATTTTTTCACTACGAAGTCAAAGTTACGTGATGAAGAGTCAACTCATAACAATGATGACTCTAGTAAAGCGATAATAATATGTCAAGTCAGCCGTGATGTGCGTATTATTCGCATATTACACGTACATCATCGAATCGTTGAAAAATTGATTACCCCAGGACGCTTCTATTCCCGATAAGTTTTAAACTTTAAATGTCGTAACATTTTTGTATCCTTATTTTTTATCGGATAATTAAAATCGCGTATCTTTTGCATTCATACGGTCAATCGTTAAAGTTCAATATTATTGTTATTCGGAAATATCTGCAAATCCGACATGCAGTAAGTATTGTATAATAACACGATCTCTAGCTGTAACATAAATTATATTAATTTTTGGAAAAAAAAAAAGATATCAACCAGCTTTTATTATCTCGTATAGACACTATATAGCAGGGGTGTCCAACCCGCGGCCGATGATAGGTTTTGATGTGGCCCTGTGAAAACCATCAATAACTTAATAAATATATGTGTATAAAATAAGAAAAAAAATTATTAAAAATAAAACCTATTAATATAAGCTAGTGTCCATACCTATTATATTGATTAAATAGTATGTAAATGTGCATCGTAATTACAACGATACCGATGGCGAAAAAATAAAATGTATTATTATAAAAATGTATGATGTGGCCCACGACAACTTTTACTTGCTTAATGTGGCCCGGTCTTCCCAAAAGGTTGGACACCCCTGCACTATAGTCTTGATAATGACATTAAACGTATGAATATTACATACGTGATATCTAAATAATACGTGTAATCGTTTTCTGTTCACGGTTCGCATAAATCACATAATATAATATACAATCGTAGACATTTGACTATATTATTTATATCAAGTTATATTATGACCACGATGTTTCGGTTTTCACCGCCGTGTGCAAATAATACGCTTTCCGCGGAGGAATTTATAGTGATTAGAAGCACAAACAAATTGGCTTATACGAGATTATAAAAAAAACACACTAATAAATCGTGATACGTATTCAATTATTGTACTTGGGTGTCTTGTATACTAGGTGAAACGAAAAGAGGACTTTTAAAAACGAATCTCTAGTCAAAAAACACAATCACGCCGAAAATAAATTAGCTTTTATTTTAAAGGTTAATATAATATAATACTAACTACACTTATAATATTATCATAAACATTTTATTGTTGAAATTACTAATATACTATAATATAGGCACAACGTAAAACCAAATTAATGATGTCGTTGCAGTAGAGAAAGCTGACTTATGACTTAATGGTTAATATACCTAAAACGTGGTATAATATTCGAATATTGTGATATACATTTGATATAATAATATAGCTGCTATTGGATTGGTTCGTTTAAGACACTATTGTGGTATTATTTATTTATTTATTTATTTATTTATACAACGGACATAAGTTCTTTTCCTATTACAAACTACATTATAACGATAACAATATAACAATAAGGATATAATGATGAATTATTGTACATTAAATTATTAATAAGAATACGAAACAAAAAACCTTTTAAATGAGTTATCTTGCTAATAAACAAGTAATCGTTACGAAATGTGCCAATTGAGTTTATAGAGGAATAATTATATACTCGTTTATTCAATCATTTGAATTCGATAATATCATTTAAATAAATTGCATTGTTCAGAGTTTTCTCAGGTAATAAAATCTGACGAAGCATCTCGGCGTAAATAACTTGAGAACTTTAAACAGTCAATATCAGAGGAAAGAGTCATATGTAATATAATGTATAACGACATTGTCAATAATTAATTGTTTGAAAATCGTTTATTCCACTCTTCAATCGCTAACATATTTTAAATTTATAAGTAGGAGATAATTACTATCAAGTGCCAGAATTTTTTTTAATGGCCACTGAGTGATTGGCCACAATATTTGATAATATTTTTATCATTCCCTTTAATTTTAATAAACATGAAAAATTTAAATTATAGCAGATTATAAAAAATGTACATATTCTTCATTAATTAAAATATATTGGTCATTCATAATTTGTTCACTTTTATTTAACTAGATATTGTGTGATATACTTCGTCTATCGCAGTTATTGTATCATAATATATTTAATAAGCCCATAATATAGTCTTATTAAGTAGAATGATTATTCTGCTATCTTTAAACTGGATTATAAATATTAAACATACTCTTGTTGACGATAGCGTTGATGTAATAAGGAATGCATCATCTCTTCCAGGATTCCATTTAGCTTAAAAACCATATTCATAAATACGGTGTAATATAATATTATGGGATTATGTTTATGGGTTTTAAATAATAATATTTGAATTTATGTTTAATCCGTATTGTTATCTGACTCGTTCTGGTACACCTCAAGTGCAAAATGAAATAGATTTGACTAGAGCATTGTGAAGAGTAAACTTGTGCATTTCTGAATATCTTTTGCTGTACAACGCTAGAAAAAATTAGATTATTACTTAAGAAATACGTAAAATAATATTATTGTTATAGTATGATTAATGCAATAAAATTAAGTTATTCGATGTCGAAGCTGGACTAGAATTTGAAGAATTTCATCAACAGGATAAGAATGCACTTTTAAAGAGAACAAAGATGGGCAATCGAAAAAATATAAATATAGATAACACGTTTGACCTCGTAGACTAATAAGTCAAGTTAATTTTAAATAAATGTGATCCCAACGACTGAATATATTATATGTTCGTTTTTTAGTGCAACGTACAACTCAAAAGTATTAAAAGTTTTCGAAAAATATTTGTGTTTCGACGATATAAAATGTTTTTTCCACTCCGCCACGAATTGCGTTACACAGCTACTCCTCGCAGCTGCAATTGTAACTAGAAAAAGATAACATAAATTGTATGTATATCTCGGACACGAAGAGACTAAAAAAAAAAAAAAAAACGGAAAAAAAAACACTAACTACACGCGCGGAGTCTTCTCGTACAACAAATCTCCGATAATCCGGGTCCGTCGTAAATACGCGTAGCAAATAGCGGGGGAAACTTTTGGATTTCGCATTCGGAGGCGATAAAAACCACATAAGTATTTTCCGAGATTGTGCGGAATCCGCCCAGTTTTAATCCGGAACACCCATAAAGTACTGCGGCGGCAGTTCTGTTCGAGAAAGATGGAAACGTCCCCTCGGCAATGCTGCTCGGCGCCGACTATCGCCCCCCCCCCCAACCCCCAAGGCAAAATCCTCCGTGTTGTTTTAAGCGATATTAATACACGTGCCGAGCGGGGGTTTACGTGTTCGAGATCGTAAAAAACGTTGTTCCGGAATTTAAATAAGTGGATTCTTATGCGATTTGCTGATTCCCCGTGACAGCGAGACCCTGCAGGAGATCTCGGAGAAAAACTAATGAACCAGTAACGACCATCGTCGTCATAAAACACCGAGTTTCCGTGGTGAAATACAGCGGCGGCGGCGGCGGCGCCGAAACTGGAGACGACGAAAAATACACGACGGCGGTGGAGGCGGTGGAGGCGGAGGTGGCCATTTACGATAGCGGTGGCCGTGTGGCTCGGGTGCCGCTGCTGGAAGGTGAAAGATGTAGTAGGCGCGAGGTGCGGAGAGAAGCGGTTGAATATTAAATTCTCTCGTGGAAACAAATTATTGTTTCCGCTAACGATCTGCTCGGTGCGCTTTTTATTGCGGCAGTTTACAAACTTCATCCCTCGAATTCCACTGCTGCTGCTGCTGCTGCTGCCCATGCTGCCTCTACTGCTGTTGTTGCCAGCTACACTACCACGACTACTATTTCTACCAGAGTAGTTAGACTATACCACTATATACCATTCTGAGACTACTAACCGTACTTCTGGGGCTTATTGTGTTCTGATGAAATGTTCGTCCGCGAGTCTCGCGTCGTGATTGTTAGTTATACTGTTGTACTGCGGTGCGCCTCTTTATTGTGAATTTTAGCGGGGAATTTCGAAACATCTCCCATCGGGGGAGGTGTGCATGAATAGAGATGTCTCGCCGTCGCTAAAAACTCGCGCAGAACAACGCGCAGTCATAATATTCGACCGTCAAATTTTTGTATTTCCCGATTTCCGGGAAACCGTATCAAGGCATCGTTTGTAAACGATTGACGTTTGAAAATTGTTTGGTGTTGTATGCTATAAAACATTATATTTTAAAGTGCCGTTAAACATAGCCGTGCCAAAAGTCGTTAAAAAACATATTAACATATAAATGTATAATTAGCTATAATATAACTTTAGTGTCATCACATTAATTAACCTCGCCATCATTATTTATCGTTATCACGGGTACCTAAAATTCGTGATTGCTACGTTTAAAACTGTATTCTATGCTCGACGTGTAACGAATTGTACAGATAAAACCGTTTAAAATTGAATATTCGTATTGAATTTGATAACTTTTTACATTTTACATTGATTTCAATACAACAAACACAATTTTCCCGACATATATTTTACCTTTCGGCCGCCTTTCACAGCTTACGCGTATACAACATAATATAATCTAATAAAGTAAGATAAATAGTCTAAACGACATGATGCGCAGTCACTGTCGGAAACTCGAGTGTAAGTATTAAGGAATATTGAAATGTCAAGACCCGATGACTGTTCGACATTATACGCATACTTTATTGTCATACGATATCGTCACTTATCGTCGCCGAAATCGGTTATAGCGTGGCAATAACGACGGCACTCCACGGAACTATTATATCTATACCGACCGGCGGAGAATTTCGTTTTTTTTTTTTTTTGAAATTATCTAGTGATTCGCATACGTCATGGTCGGTTATAATTATTGCGGTATACAAGAATTTATTGTAAAATATTATGCGTTTCGTATGTATTGCACATACGCTCTAGTTTACACATAATCGCTATTGGACGGGAAACTACATTCCCCAGTCGTATAATATGTACACCGAATAAAATAAACACAGTGCAATTCGATTGCAATTTAATGCACGCCGCCTTATGCAGCGAGAATTCTGCAGATGGTGGTATGTTATTATTAATGAATGGTCGTCCGCCGACCGATGGTGTGTCGTCGCTTATTCATCATCGTCGTTCAATAATATTATGGCGTTTATGGAGTGAGTTACAATATTGCTGTAAATAGTTTCCAATAGGACCACTATACCTAAGCCTTACCCGACCCGAAATTTCCAATATCGGGACACGGGATCGACTTGCTTAAAACTAAAAAGATATTTTCATAGGCAATAACAAACATAATATGAATATTATAATAAAGCGTAGACTGCTGTTCACTTGAACATATTTTACTCGGTTCGTATAACGCGCGTTGGTCGCGCCGCTTGTAGACGACTTCTTTTTGTACAAACTTGCACTCGAGTGACTTGAAAACAGTGATAAATCTTCGGCAGTTAACCCGTTTCTCGACTAATGTAGTAATCCATAAATTATAATTAAAATAATAAAATAATAATATAGTATTGGTGTAAAGTATCACAGTAGGTGTTCTTACCCGCTTTCGGTTCTATAATTATTCGGTATTGGGATTTGTGTAAAAAAAAAAGTAATACAACAATATTATGACTAGGTATTCTAAGTTGTGCGACTTCGAATCCAATATGGCAATATACATAATATTATTCAGTAGACGTGTGTCTGATTATTATCGCCAAAAACAATCTAAAACACGTCGGTACTTTTTATTTCGTTACGGCGACGGTGACGCTAATACCGACCATAGAATATTATTCGTACGAATTGTACATTTTTGTCGATACTGATTTATTCGTATCGTTATAGCGACAATCTAAATAAATATGTTTATAACCTAACCTAACCTACAGCCACCGTACGAGGATGCTGAGAACTTGTGATAAAACGTTGTGAAAGAGGCACATATCATGAAATAATATTACCTATTTCTGTTTTAAATTTGATTGATTGGACATTCGCGAAATGAAAAAATCATAATATTATTATTCATCAATATACAAAGCCGTACGTTGTGACATTATCATGTGAATAATAGTGATTTTCGTGATTGTATTTTATTTTTTATTTAAAATCCACGTAGAAAATGTTTTCAATCACAATAAATTATTGTAAAATACAAAACCCATCATATAATAATTACTTACCTATATAATATGAAAATGTTAAGACTTTCGATACACAAAGTTACTAGTATGCTATATTTTTGCAAGAATTTTAACTATCACTATTATAACTATAGTTAGTATGTAGATGACTTTTGCATTTTTTAACTTTGATTCTTTACAATGCTATCTTAGCTAAAAATTTGTTCCATGTTCCCTTGATTCAGAATATTCTAATTTTATTTTAAAACTAAATTCAGAGTTTTAAAATTATTATGGTTTGAATGAAAAACCTTTAGCATAAATTCTTAAAGTAAACGCTGTACACTAAATTGTGCTGTATTATATATTTTATCTCAAATAACAGTTAAAATATGTCTCATACTGTTTTTGAATTCTTAGTGTATTAAAAATAATTCAATTATGGCCTGTTAAGATGAAACCAATAATAATTATTATAAACATCAAAAGTAAATATGCTATAAAGAAAAATGAATCGATTTTATTTCTTTATAAAATCTCTGCTCTTAGATACACTGCACTTGCATCCGCCGACGTCTATAACGTTTTGAGATTCCAATCTCTCATTATTTAGTCAACGACGACGAAAATATCGTTTTCGCTCTCCGAAATTCCTCGTTTTAATTAATATCATGATACGTAATAGCCACTTTAATATGTTTTTGGCCTAGGCCTGCAGTCTGTCGCTATAATATAATAAATTAAAATAAAATGAAATATATTAGGTACCTTCCCGCATACCTTTATTATATAATACGTCGTGTACAACTCATATTATACGACGGAACAATATTTAATTGGACGACGTCGATGAACGTCGACGATATTCCGCGGGGATTGACATCCCACTATTATTCCTCTTTTATTATTGTTTAGCTATAATATAATAATATTACGAAACATAGCTGCAAAAAGAAAACACGAGGTATTTATAAAAAATAAAAAAAACCCCCACGTTATAAGACCTCTTAAATAATACTATAACGGCGACATCGCGTCGAAGTCGGTCGTATAAAAATGCCGTAATCAGGTGAAGGGCCAAGAGACCAAAAGACGATAAGACGGGGGGAGGGAGGGGGTTGACGGGCGTATAACTGAAAAACTCGAAACCCGTCTGGAATATTTGTTCTACGATGGAAATCGTAAAAACCAAGTGCGCCATTCGGTCGCGACGCGTTTGCACGCCGTTCTCGAACAAAAGTGGTTCGAACGATACCGGCTTTTCGGGGTTTTCTCCGTGCTGTACGTATAATAATAATAATAATAATGTACTACTCTCGTACAACAGATATCTACATGTAAATCTTGACGGTTTTCTTAAGCGGTTTCGAGTTCTAACGATTCGAAATAAGTACCTACGTATACATAAACATAATATACTCGTATTTATACAAGGATAAAAGGCACCCCGCCAAAACACAGCGAATAATAATATTATGGTTGTAGTCGCACCGTCGTGGAAATCCGTCGGAAAACCAGTGCGTCCTGTTCAGCGGACACCTGTGTAGCGACCATTATTAGAGAGATGTCCGGCGGTCTTAAGCCGTAGACAATAATCCCGTTCGTTATTCGAACCGGGAATGTTCTCCGGGAATTATTCCGAAACGTCCGTGCGGTATCTGTTTTATAATAATAATATATAAATCGCGTTGCGCGTCGATACGAACACACACAAATACGGTCTGAGTCTGATCCGTATTCGAATCACTATGACCGATCGTTAGACCTGGAATCGGTATGAGCCGTATTTCGAGTGTCAATCGGTCAAAAAGTCCGAGCACATTTTCATTGTCACATTAAAAAGTCCGAAAATATGAAATATATTTATTTTCTTATTCAATAATTGATTTCGTAATTATTTCTACATTAATATCTATAATTTCTATGGCCCATAGGCCCCCTGGATCCGTCCCTGGCCAGCGTGCATTGAGTATGTATCACATACGAGTAAAATAGCAAATTTTAGTATCTATAGGATTCTTACTATAGTAATAATTTATAGTTTTTATTGGGGGTTTTTTTTTATAATAACGTTTTTATTTTCAAAATTAATTTTAAATAGGTACTTGGATTATTAATTTTTTTGAATTCACATAACTCGTTTTAAAAATATACAAATTTGATGATAAGTAAATGTTTTGCTCTAATATTATCTTTAAAAAAAACCCTGAAGTGCCATATTAAGAGTCCACTATGTTACACGTGTAACACGTGTATTTCCGGGCGAGACATTTTTCGACCAAAAAACGTACCCTTCCCTTTTCGGCCGACTCACTTTTCGACCAAAAAAATATTATTAAATAATAATTATAAGTTTTTATATAGAAAAAATAATTTTTGTTAGTTATTTTTAAATGTAGTAGTAGGTTACAAATAAATAATGATAATAATTACATATAAGTCTTTATGTTATACATATCATAAAAAAATATTAAAAAATATATAAGTTGTATAAAATACTAAAATGTATAAATGAATACCTAATAATATTTATAAAAATAATTTTTAATGTCAATAAAATAGTATGATAATAATTACAATTCCGGTCATAATTCATTTTTTTTTACTCACTTTTGTTAGCACTGTTTAGGTTAGGTTGCTGGTTCACTACTTTGTAAAGTAGTTATTTGAAACCAACTTAACAACATCATACCTACAAATATAAAAGTATACAAATATTTACTTTTAGGTAATTATAAAGCATAGCTATATACTGTACTTGTCGAGTTGTCCGTTTTGACAATCTATGATGTATTTTTCATTTTTCGATTTTCGTATTTCCTATACAATTACGATTGCCGAGTAGAAATATATTTTAATAATATTTGTGAGCTGTACAATGAGGTTTAGTGAGCAAATAAATAAGACAATAATTAATTAAAGTATTTTTTTTTAGTGAATAGAATATAATTATTATTGTAGGTAGTATGAAATATGTTTGTATTGACTAAATAATACAATAAAACAATATTTGTAAACCGTAGTAATCAAATGTAATAATATTGTATAGGAAAATCAATTATTACATTTTTTAAATTTTGTGAATAGAATATTTTGTATTTTTGGACTTGACTTTGAAAAAATGGACTTTTCGTCTGGGTTTGATTTAGCGTACTATGATAAACAATTAATTATTTCGTTTTTAACGATTAATTATTATTGCAGTATTCACGTTTTCAATGCGACGCGACATAGCGTTTATATTTGTTGATAATTTGATATCGAACTGCACTGCTGTAGTAGTCGTTATAATATGTCGTACCCGTGTATCACTGGAGTTGTTCATCGGATCCCTTATCGTCGTAATGGAGATGGCGATGATAGTAATATTTCAAAATCATATTAATTTTCGAATATTAGCAAGTGTTACAACGATTAAATTTCAACCGTACACGTGCCGCGTCATGCACAACCGACCGTGTTTGACGAACTACCAACACGACATGTAAACAGAATAATTGCATTTGCTAAAATATGTTCATCGTTGTAGAAGTTTGCCAGTGTAATATTATTATAACGAAAACTTGCAGGATTAATGCACATTAAAACGTTATAGATATTTCATTTGCACAAAACACGAAACGCGTTTAATATACACACACACACACACACACACACACACATTATTCCACAATTAATTACTCACGATCTCGACTTACGGCTTTCGTGTTGAACAAAAAATAATAATAATAATATTAATATTAATAACCGTTCGTTTTTTAATCGTTCTTAATGGCCGTCATTTTTGCGTACAGAATAGACGTGGTTTTTTTTTTTTACATTAGATTTAGTTTTTGTCATAAATTTTTTATTATTATTATTATTTTTTTTTTTATATATAATTTTGTAATTACTTTAATATGCCAGAGATTAACGAGGGTATAATAATTATTATTGGATTATAATACGGTCTTTTGGCATAAAGGTCTACAAATTCTTCAATAGCCAGCAGAAAAAAAAAAAGAAAACTTAAACGAATTATATTCTCAGCTCTATTATTATAATATACCTCCCTCTTAATCTGTCAAGAGTGCCAATTATAATATTATGTGCCAAGTGTGAATCATATGAAAGCGATAATTTAAAAGCATAAATTACAATATGTATAAATAAATTAAATATTTTAATAACTTGGAAAAAAATCATAACTATAGAATCGAATAAATTACGGAAAATCTTAACTGTTTAAATTGTTTCCGAAGGACTCGAGTATATCGACCAAAAACCGTACGATTTCAAAAAATGAAAACACAAAAAGTATAGTAAAAAAACCCGTGCATACAACCAAACATAATAATATGTACGTTATACTGTATGAGTTATATTTTTGCAAATATATCGTACTCGCGTTTAACAAAAAAAAAAAAAAACAACTGAAAACAAAATATGTTTACGCGTATACGGATAACGTTTCGTATACAGAGTAAATCGCACAAAAATGGTTTTTCGTTTTAATGTTTCCTATTGTTGTTCGAATCAAGCAGCTTTCGAGAAAATTAAATATTTCGTTCGCGGAGAGGTTGTGCCCACTCGAAGCTCGCCAGACGTTTTTCCGGCCGCACATTATTACTATATAAAATATAGGTATTTAATATACTAATATTATATTGTGAATAGTCCGTCTCGGCCGTCGCGTCGCGTATAATATGGGTGATGTAAGCAGATATTATAGTGCTGTTATTTTTGTTTCGACATATTGTCATGTCGAGAACGATATTTTTGAATATAATATAATATATATACTGCAGTAGGTCGTCGTCGTATTGTGTATAGAGGTGCGCACACCCTCTATAGGTCTCGCGTTAGGTGAAATCTCTTCTCTTTGAAATCCGCGCGCGGCACTCGTCCGCGCATTTTCAATATACGGGGTAAACAACAAAAACGAAAAAAAAATGATAATAATAATAATAAAAGAAGAATATGCGGACCCGAGGTTTTACCGTCGACCCCGGACGCGTCCAGTGTATACGTGCACGACCCCCGCCGATTCCTCCTTCGCCGGCGCACACACACACGCGTCGTCGCCGTCGTAAAACTTTTTACCCGAGAAGAACGGACGGGAAAAAATATAAAAAAAAAAAAAACAACAACCCTGAAAAGAAGGTTTTTTCGGGGCGCCTATACGCGCGGGAGGAGGGTAAAAAGCTCTTTAACAGCGTGTACCCGCCACAGTCATTGTTGTACGCATTGTGGCGTGTATTAGCTACGAATATAAACCACAACAAACATCATGTCAAATATGCTCCTTCGCCACCCCTCGCGCGCCGCGTCCCTTTTTCATCCCCCGGAGCACGCTCGCACACCGGAACACCGTGCTCGCACCGGGGTCGGCTGTCGGCGTGCGTGTGTGCGCGTGCTTGTTACAATGATGCACGCGCATTCCTCTCCCACTCCATTTGACACTTCAACAAAAGATGTTTCGTAAAGTAATTTTAATACTATCAACGTTATTTATGACATTTCTCCTTCGTGTTGTTGTTGTTGTTGTTGTTGTTGTTGTTGTTGTTGTTGTTGTCGTCGTAATACTTTTCTAACCAATGTCAACAGAATAAAAAAAAAAAAATAATAACAATGATAATCATCGTCATCATCATCATCACCACCGCCCCCGACTGTCTTTTCGTCCGAGTAAAATACGTAGGTACACAAACGCTGAAAATGCACGTCATATATAATAATATAATATACCATCTGTGGTAGTAGTAGTTACCTACTATATATACCAGCTATACCGCGGTACCCACAATAATAAAGTGATATATATATCATTTATTTCGTTCCTAATCTATTACGCTGATCATTATTGCGTCTACCCGTTGGCGGCGGAGGATGTACATTCTTCTCTCTCGACAATATCTATATAAATTGACGATGTAATATTATTTTTATCGTAAAATGCAATAGATACGTTTATTTATTATTACATTTTTTTCATTATTAACGCAACATTATCCGTCTCCCGAAACAAACGTTCGTTTTATTTTCACGTAAAATGTACCAAAGGATTGATGACGGTATTTTTTTCGTTATTAAAAGTTTCAAAGCTTCCGAGTTTGCGTACATTTTTCAAATTTTTTCTTTCGGCAAATATTTTAATATAAGCTATTATAGCAGGTGACCAAAGGTTTTACTCGAGATGGACGTAAAATGTGTGTGCTAGATTATGTTTCACCCGTGAATATTTTTTATCCCATTTAATGTCTTTTTGAAATATGACAAAAGATCTGAATTATAAATATCCACGACGTGTTTTCAAATAGCGATTCGAGATTAAACAGGAGATGAGTGTGCGAGGGCAGATAGGTACGTCGTGTAAAGGGACGGACTAGGAGGTTGTGAAACACTGTGTGTATATGTACATACTGCAGCGTATCGTATAATCAAAAGACCTACCGTCGAGATAAAATACTATATTGACAAATACAAAGATAATAATAATATGTTGTATTGTGAGAAGATAAAAGAATGTTTAATGCGACCTATTCGCCCCTCGAAGTGGTATTCCTCTTTCAAAACCACAAGTCGGATGAACTCGAGTGATCGCCCGGCACCAAATGGCTTGCGTTCGTAGTTTCGTACTACATAATATATCATTAAATTATATAATATGTATATAGTATGTAATATTAGGGCTTATCGATATTAAATATCCATAAACATCGTTAAAAATCATCTAAGAAATCAAAATTTATATCGAAAACAATTCAAATCGATAATAGTTTATACCAAAATAATTATAATTTTATAATTTTCATAGACAATTGGATTTTGCAATTTTTATTTCAAGTTAAACAATAGTCAATAGGTCTAAAAATTATTGTTCATCTGTAGGCGATAAGTAATGAGTTATAACTAATATTTCGTTTTCTCGAGTCCGTTTCACAGCCGCGCGTGGGGTATGACGAATATTATGGAAAATTGGGAAGTGAAATGCGTGTGAACGACGACGACAGGTATCTTGTAGCTCAAGCATAAAAATCGATAAGTGAAATCGGTAAGTGAAATTTAAATATAAAAATCAAAATTTTTCCTTTTGATTTCGAGCCCCGGTTGTCCGGTATATACGCCTGATATACGCGTGACACTTATAGTTATTACATAATATCGATTTCACACACGATGACGATGACGTGAGACTCAAGACATTTGTCTTCGGCCGGAATAACGGCGGCGGATTGAAGTTCAACTCACGATCGCATTATCGATAAACGACCGCTCGAAAACCCCGTGCGGTTTTTAAGTAACGCAGCGCCCGTCCGAATTATTCGGACTACTTATCACGTAATAGCCTTTGGCGAACTATACAGATACCTATCTCCGAGGAGATCCTTTATACGTCCGTAATTCTTTTTGATCAACAGACGGCTGGATGTTCAAATTATTAGTAAACACCATTACTCAAGAGTCGTCCGCCTGTCACGCCGCGCCGCCGGTTAACCGTCGATTCGATGCAGACCATTTGTGTCCGTTGGCCGAAAATAAGGACGCTTGCTCTCTGTCTCTCTCTCACGTCGGAGTTCATGTTATTATTTTTGGCACGCACTCGTTCACGACATTAATAACAGTACTAATAATATACGGTTACAAAATTACTTTTGCTCCGGGATTATACAATTAATAAATTGATTAAGACATCAGGCTCTGGACACAATTCGATGCGTCATTCGTCCGAATTCGATATCGTTTTAATCTCGGTTGTTTCGATAAAATAATAACAATCGTATTAAATCATATTTTTTTCTCTCGTGTATACGTCCTGTACGTATTTTTTAAATGTTCTGAAACAGTTCCAATTAAATAGTCGTATGGTAGTAGCATAATATACGATAAAGCCGAATACCTAACACTTCAAAGGAACCCAATTAGCTCTCGAGTTTAACGAAACGAAAATAGACAGATCCTATCACTCACTTAGTGCCGTATCCAATTTGGAATCACGAATCCTTACGGAGTTAGAGTTTTGCTTTAAGAATCAGCAACCTAATTCCAAATCTAATAAATATATTCGATTTGTATAGCCTCCAGGACTTTTGCAACGTAAAGAGAAACGAGAAGGCAGATAATAAAGCTACCAAAAATGCAATAAATAACCGTTTTAACGGTGAAATACTTGCCTTTTCATCACTTTTAGACGTACAAAAAATTTAAATAAACACTGCAAGGGTATACCTACATAGAACACGAAACGGCACACGACCACGGAAATCAAATTAAAATAAATAAAATACTTAGCTTAAACTTGGCCCAAATGCATAAATTTAAATCGAAAACACGAGGTATTTCTCCGCTGACTAAGAATATTGGTAACACTAAATTAAATTCTCACTCTTGGACACCTAATGGAAAATACTGAACCATCCTTATGCCCAACGAATAGTGCAAACATCTCTATCATACTCTTCCTCCGATAGCTTAGGTCTACGAAGCAATTATTGCGGTCCATTATCAAATACCAAAAACATAATTACCTACCTTAAAAAAATATAATATATAACTCGATTCGACGTAAAAACGATGTAAATATTTATATCAAGTTAATGACCATTGTAATTGATGATGATATAAATATAAAAATATTTTTAAAAAAAAACTAGGAAACAATAATATAATATTTGTATTATTAAGACGTTGGATTTGTATGTCACAGCGTTAAGACACTCAGACTGAGTAAAAAAAAAAATAATAATACTAAGAATATATTTTACCAACGACGAAATCAAATGCTATTTTAAAAATAAAAATAAAACGTGTAAATAATTATATTTGACATTCATAACTAATTCATGAACAAGTCACTCCACTGGGAAGTCTCTTCAATCTGTTTGTACACTCTTATTATATAATTAACGATATTGTCCCTCGCTATTGTTTGTGCGTTGTAAAATATTGAATAAATAAAGAATATTGTTGTTTAAAACACACACATATTTATATATATAATATATATTTGAATGTTTTAAACGGAAATTTCACCGACTGGTTAAACGTTACCGCCTAATAACTTATGAGAATTTAATTCATTGAAAGTAATATGTATACCTACTTATCGGTTGGACCTTAAACGTCGCCATACATATTTTATAATTAGCTAATAAACTCGGTTGTGCTATTATTTATTACGCTTGTGTATTTAAATTATATTAAAATTCCTGATTTTATAATTATTTACCCTTTGAAAATCTCATTCCAGTTAGATAATATTAACCAAATTAAAAAAGTTGCAAAATTAAAACCAAATTTATTCTTTTAAGCGAAGTTTTAAAACTTTGAACAAAAGTTATTTTTTGTAATTTAAAAAGTAGTTTTATTCGATAATTTATGTAAAGTTATCAATGTTAACTAATATACGATTTTCTAAATAATTTCGAAGTTCTTATGTAATAGCGCCCTCGTCGAAGCTTCAAAAGGAACATACAATAATGGCGTGGTGTGCTATTTTAATTTCGACCACCGAGGTAGTGAGGTCCATCACAAATGGATGAACATTTTATATTAATGGCCATCATAATTCACAACTATACTACCTATATGATATAATATATTATCTTCATTCTTATAAACGCGTACAACGAACGAATTTAACAGTTGATTAATACGATTTTAAAATATCTAAATAAAGCATAATATAGTAGGTACACTTGAAAAATATTTTACTAATGAAAATAAACTAATATAAATTTTTAAAAACTTAAAATATCTCTATAGTTATTATATAGTTGCGGTATAAAATCGAATGTACACCAGTTTTGCTCGTTTAACCTATAATAAATAATATCATAAAAAATAAAAACTGTAATAAACCTTTTAATAACGATATTATTGTGTTATACAATTATATATTAATTTTATATATCAATTTCCAAGGCATATAATATAGTGTGGTTCTTAAAAAAAAAATGCAATATTTAATTAAAACATAGATCGTTTATACTGTGGGTTTTATATTTTCATTTTAAATGTATAAGTAATTTTCTCCACCCCATCCCCCTCGGTCTTCTGATGTGGTAGCGAGTAAACCGTTCAGCTCATAATGTTTATAAAATATTTTCTTTTAACGAAGAAATTCTGGCCATTTCATCGTACAATCGTTGTTATGTCGGTCTGGTTCAGTGCACACCTAGAGAGACGAATCCACGTCGACTTAAATGGCTGCTGTTTTTTATTTTGATTAATAAACTCCTGTTCGAGTCGGCTTCTCGTATTTGAGCACAGTTCCCGAAAGTGTATTTGTTTAGATTACATATCTTTAAAAAATTTTCTTTTTTTTTTTTTGTTCGAGAAACGTATCTCGTACTAAAATAAAAACATGCGACGCCATTCATATTTTACGTTACAAAATAACAGGGATTGCACAATAAAACCCCAACGTAACATTGGCCAATTGTGTAAGGTGGAATTTGATCGATTGTGTGTGTCGTTTGCCGTACAGTAACGGGCCCGGTCTTTCGTATAGTAACTTTATTTCTTAAACATTCCAAAACGATTGCACTTTCAATTTTTAAACATGAAATAGACTTTGATCTCGTCGTACGTATAATATATTAATACCTCTTCGATATGACATAGTTTATTATTCGAAATACGTGTTATAAAGTATGATAACAATAACGATAGAAATATAATAACACATTCGGACATTCCCACTGCGAGTCAGATGCCGTGTATTTTTGCAAAGACGATTATAAACGAAATTCACAAGCATCGACGTCAAACGAAAGAATGAAATGTAAAACGATGCGATGTTATTAATGTGATATTGAATAGGTACCAATAAATCTATTGCCGATTAATTTTATTTTTAAATAAATTTCCTCCAAAAACAAACACAGTTTTGATTAGTAAATTATATTTAGTTGGGAAAAAAATAATTTACTATCGATTTATATTATGGTTTTACACAGTTGATAAAATTGATTTGTCAGGATAGTTATAACTTAAAACCCTAGAAACATTGAATGCAGGTGGATGGATAGGAAAACAAAAAAGATTTTAAAAAAAAGTTATATACGCTTACATAATGCACCATTGTACTACCTACACACTACGCCATTCTTGACATTTTGCGTTCAAAAATATCTTAACTAGTTAAATCCAATCAAACTTAATTAACTCGACAAAAGAAAGACGTATATATTACGTATAGTCTATAGTCAGCGATTATCTTTCGACGATAGCAAATTAGTAAAAGAAAAAATGGTATATTATCTACTTTTGTTATCTCACTGTGAAAAGCTCGATGACAAAGTCATTTAATGTTATGTTCCGAAAATCTTTTAAAATTGAAACAACCGTTAAAATGATTAGTAATTATAATAACGAACTTTCGCTTTCGTTCTAGCGTACATTGTATTATTGAATTTATTTTGGAACAAATTTAATCCTTTTTTAAGGATTTAATTTATCCCATTATGTTTTATTTTCGGAAGATAAAATACTTTTACATAATATCCTACAAATAAAAACATGAAATAGCAATGCAGTAGGTCAAACTAGATTTTTAATTTGAGGATATCTCCCAACCATCAGGCACATACTATTATGATTTATAAGATATTGTCTAAAAATCGGTAAATAAACAAAAACTATTATTATGCACATTTCATTCAAGTGATTCAAAGTGTAAATAAATAATACAAAACCTATGAATTTTAATGATACCCGTCATTTTTTCACGAAGATAAAACTTTTTTCCTAAGTATTTTTAAATAATAAAATATACGAAAAAAGTACCTAAGAGCAAAATCGAAGCTGTTGAATATTTTAGGAACACTCTCTCTTTGATTGACTTCTCTTTAAGGAAAACTTTAATAAGATTTGAACGTGCGCGTAATAATAAAAAAATTACCAAACCGTCACGTCGAGCTAAATGAACAAACAGTAATTCAATTATTACGAAGTAACTTTCAAAAACTCTAAAAATATGTATGAAAAACATTTTTATTCGAGCTAACATTTTAATTAATGGAATTAAATATGAAATCATAAGAATAAAAAGTAAATAAACATTTTTTTTTTGGATAATCAAACAATTAACGTTAGAAATACATATTTAAAAAAAAAATGTATATTATGCTTTTCAAAAACACTTTTTTAACATTTTTTAAGCACAATCATTTATTATACAGTAGTAAACTAGTATATTACTATACTCTAGTTTTCTATATGTCTAGATACGTATGATAAATATTTTTTAGCTTGGTTTAAAGTTCAAAAATTTGAAAAATCAGTGGGATTCACTTAACTGTAGGTATGTACCTAAGTAGGTTTTCGAGTAGACCTAGTAATTGGGTAATTTACAGTTATAAATGTATTACATTTAATTTAAACAATTTTTTTCTGACAATAACCTACTTTTGTATTCCCAAAGTACAAACAAGATCCAATTTTCTACCAGAAATCAATCGCACAGTTGATTTTTTTCTGTTTCAAAAAGTGACGATTGACTTAAAAAGTTGTTTAAAAATTGTTGTAAAACAAACACATATTATTATATTGTAAAAACATTTACCATTTCGACTATAATATATATTTTCACATTTTAAATTAAATAAAACTTAAAACAAATTATTTCAGACGACATCGTATTGAACCAAATTGTCATAAGTAACTTACATATTATATAGTATCATGTTTATCAATCATTTCGTAAAATGGTTAGAAATAATCTAAATAATTTTAAAATTCACAATAATATATTTATTTTGTTTTCTTTGACCGCAAATCAAAAGTTAATAATGCTACTTTTGCTTTTAAAATCACTGAATAAAACATGCAGAATTATAGGTTTATAACGATATTTAAGTAATAATTGAGTTTATAAATAAATAAATAAATAAATAAATAAATAAATACATATATCCATAATACTGTTCGCAATTACAGAATTATTGGTCATAAAAAAAAAAAACTCAAGAGATGCACGGTAAAAATATATAAATATTATAATTATATTCCAAGTGAAAATATTCATATTCAATTTTTTAATAATGCGTCTAAATCAAATATAATATAATATTATGTCAATACGGAATATATTATTAATATATTTTATACTGTTGAGTATTTGAATAAAAAAAAAAAAAAAAAAATACGGAGAATAGGTACGATTTTTGTTTCGTTATAACCGAATTTCTTTTTTTTTTGCTAAAACGTGGATACAATAGGGTACTATATTTATTAATAATAATTCCATCAGTAAAAACATCTGCTTGGTTATAACGACAATGTAATTTTAAACTCAACACAATTAACTTAATTTGACTTGTCCCGTTCAAATGCATATATAGTTACATTAGCTTTATACGATTGAACTGATTCAATAATGCAATTTTTCTATTTGTAAAATATCGTAATCGTTTAGTCAATAACTTAATGTTCTTTAGTCGCGAAATAAATCATAACAATTGTTTAAAAACCGAAATAATATTAATATGTACTTTCCTATTCGTTAACTTTAAAACACCATCCACTGATTTGACGACGGTTGAAGAAAACTATTTGTGTTTATCTTACGGGCCGGACAAATAATTTAAGACGACTATAATATGAATATAAGCAAAAAAACTATCTAACAGAAATACGTTTTTTTAAACCGTTAAAATTATTATGTCTACTGCGAAGGAAATATCATTTCATTTTTTTCCACAGACATTCGTTATTTCTATATTATTTCCATTTAAATGAATTAAAGTCATAGCAGTATGATCCTACGTCATTGCAAAAAAACATATTATAAATATTTAATGTCTATTTATCCTTCGATTAATAATAATTGGAGTTATAAATTCCAGCTTATAAAAAAAGGAGGAAATTCCATTTTAATAATTAAAAATAAGGATAACACTGTTTTTCAGTGGCCCTTTGAAGCGGTATTACACTTAACTTTATTAGAAGTATTTTATACGCGCATTGGACATAATTAAATGAACGTATTGCCAAGAAGGTTATAGGGTGTAATTAAAATAATTATACTGTGAGGTTTATTTATTTTTTTTTTTCATAGTCGTAAGTTATTAAGCTAAATAAAGTTGATATTGCAATAAGTTTAAATTACGACGAATAAAAAAAAAGGCAGTAAATTATGTATACCGAGTGTATCAAATAGCGTAGCAACATTTTGTAACTGTTACATGATTTGTGTAGTATGTTTGCCTAGGTAATACGTTTTAGATTTTTTTTTTTTTTATTCATGCATATGTTATAAGGCATACAAAGACGTACCTACATGAAATGAAAATAAATGCATTTTTCGTTGTTCAGAAATGCATATTATTATAATTTATATTTTCCAATGAAAATTTCATGACCCTAGACGATGGATAATAATATAAGCAATACACGCGTTCGACAGTATATTTATATTATTATATATTTTTAAGCTTCTAACCAAAACTTACACTAGAAAAAATTCAAATTTATTCTTGTTTTAATAATTATTGTCGATAAGTTGTGGTCGCTATTTGATACCGATATGTATAGCTTGAGACTGTGTATAAACCTATAAATGACGCTGAACCGAGTTTAGTAAAATAATATAACTTACAGTTGAACGCAACCGACGGACCTGCGAAATGTATACATAATATAATATATACATATATTTTATCGTGGAATTTCAAACGCTTTTCATTGTGACAAAATACTCTGCTGCGGTTGAAGGTTTTCGAACGCGTTCGTAAAAAATATAGCCGGTGAAAAATCAAGAGTACTCTGACGATCGTTCGTGGAAAACTGTAATATTAGAAAAATCGAACGCAAAGGGGCCAATGTACATTACGACTTCGGAAAGGGCATCATTCCGACCCTTTGTTTGCGATAAGACGAGCGTAACACTCGAATGCCCTAAATACGTCAGTATATAGCGGACTTCAAGTATGTAGGAAAGAGGACGACGACGAGGAGGAGGAAAAAACCGTAACATCCGCGATGGCGGTGAACGAAGAGAGACGCGGCGGTCGAGGGATGAAAGGCGCAGCCGAGTACCCCGGCTTTATTGACGCATAATAATAAAGTCATCCGATAAATCTTCACAAATTGAAATTCAAAAAAATGTTCGCCCGGTAGCAAATAAAATAATATACGTGTCTGCGGGCTATACAGTCGTATACGTATATACAGAGACACGAGCAGAGAAGTGGACGACGTAGACGCAAACCGAAAAGTTTTATTAATCGCGAAAATATGAAAAAGGACGCACGCGCTTAGCATGACCCGGACCGTATACTAGGTATATACCACGTGTATACCTACATAATATATAATATGCGTCCGTCCGTTGCGAATATTCGCGTCGCCCCCCCCCCCCACCAGCAGCTCACACGTCCCGCATACACCCTCACACCCGCCCACCCGACCTCCACGACCGACAGACCAAACCACGGGCGTACCAGAGCGGCTGTGTTGTTGTGCATACCGCAATAACGATTGAGTAGTGTTGCGTACGCGTGCAGGTATATTTGTTATAATATATTGTATTATGCGCGGTAAGGGTTCTTCGCAGTGTTATCAGTCAGTTTTCACACACGCTGAACAAACGTGGGCACGCCACGCGCGTGTGTGTGTGTGTGATTGTATATTATTATAATAACATACAATGGCGTGTAAATCTGCAAAACGTATATCCTCTGCAGAATAATAATATTATAATACAAACCTAAGCGGAGCCAACGCGTTTCGGCTACCGTGCCCGGAGGGAGGTGTGGTCGGGGAGGATCGTCGAGGCGGGCCGTCGTGTGACACCGATTCGTTTGGAAAAATATTAAACTTGACATTTTTTAAATGAGACTTGAAACGAGCTGTGAACACGTCTTTCAGGTAATAATAATAATAATAATACGATATAAAAACGAAACTAAAGAAAAAATATTTTTTTTCTGTAATGGCCATGAAGGTGGAAGGGGTAGAGCTGCAGAGCTCCGTGGGTTTACTTTTTAGGAAAACGTATGGACGGGCTTCATCCCTCTCAAATAAAATAAAAATTGGGCTAGTTTCGACACGGTCTGTACTTATAAACATATTATAACTGTGTGTTGCTCTATGTCAACAACTGCAGTACGCCGTCCCAGATAACAGACAGTATAAATATTCACTATAAAGGATATCCATCGCGTTTCTGGGGTAAAATACCTCCTTCTAAACGCTTGGAAATACGTCGTGTGTAAGAATTTACCAGATATAAATTACATTTAATTTGCTCTATTCGGGTAGGTAATTAATAATAATATTATCTCTGTGTTTGTATTTTATCATTGTTATGTTGTTCGGCGTATTTTCCATATAGATTAAATATTAGGCTGAAACAGGGACGTGCTCACGATTAGTTTGTTAAATCTTTAATTAAACAATAATTTTTATTCGTAACTATTGTACCTTAGGTGCATTTACTAGAATGAGGTGAATAGTATATTATTATTATGGTCACCTCTAGAAATTGGTTTTACTTTATATACTACAATATAATATTATGTATACGATCGGTACAAAACGTTGTCGCCCCCACGTTCACCGCGGCGAAATGTTTAATCGTACACGAGACAATAATTATTATAGACTAGGTGCTATTATAATAGTGTCGTCGACGACGATTCCGCGGGGACGATTGCGGAGATATTCTTCGCACCGACACGTTCGGTTTTTACACGGCGCGCTGTTATTTATGCCACGCGGTAAATCGCTCGCCGCCGTGAAAATTAATGTTATCTCCGGAACCGTCGTCGAAACCGTTCGGGACGTTTTATTTTTTTATTTATTTATTTATTTACTTCTTATCCAGTCGAACACGAAAACCCCATTGCCTGCAGATAAACGGATCGCGCCACACGCATTGACGTCCTTACACATTTTATGTATAAATCTTTATGGCGAAGAAAAAAATAAAACCTTAGGTTTATTGAGACTTCATTGCCCCCGGACGAGGGGAGGACGCGGAGCGAGAAAAGATAATAATATATAAATATGTGTGCACGTGCGCTCGCGCACGCGCGTGTGTGTGAGTATAGTTGTAAATAAGAAAAGAATTACAATCGTTACGGTCACAGTTTAATTTGCATGCCGTTTTTTCTCTACTGGAGGCGAAAAAAAATCCGACAGCCGACTCAATTTATGTCCTCTGGGAGTTTTAAAAATAAGATACCAAACAACTCACAGTATTAGCCGCCCGTGTATCTCTGTCTTGCTCTCTATCTCTCTCCGTCTCCTTTTTTTTTTTTTTTTTTATCAAACCGATTCGTGTTGAATAATATATTAGAACACGGGAAGACTAATCGGCCACGCTAACCCTACAACAACCACCGCCGTGATCGAGTACAAAAGGCGACATCGACGGCATATTATTTGCTGAAAACAAATTTTCAGTCGATGTGGCGTCTGCGCAGTGGTCGCAGGTTCAACGCCACTTCTCAACTCTCGACCAAACCCAGTGCCCAGAAACCCCAACTCGAAGGAAATTTAGTCCGCTAAAAGATCATCCCTTTCGAATTACAAACCCCATCTGTACATCATATCGTAATAATATATCATATAGTTTGTAGATGATTGCACGCGGGGGTGGAACGGTATTGCCGTGCCCTTTTGCACTGATTTCGCTTTGAAATCGTGTCCGAGTGAAATAGTGGGCTCAAAATAAATCCCAAAAAGCCCAAAAAGTAAGGGCGTCAAAACGCTCGAAACGAGCGTGGCTCAAAACAAAAAGTAATGAATACTCTTGTCACCCGAGCACGTGGGCAATGTGTATACGATGTAATATTTTACGATGGAATATCGCTTTTCGCTCTCGAGTAATTGTGCGCAGACCCGCAGACTCGCACACCATATTATTATAACACGGAACCCGACGTAATTATTTTTTTATTATATTGTATAGGTACACTCATAGGTGAAAATCAGGAGGGGGACAAGAGGGCTTAGCTCTCCCAAATATCCTATAATTCCCCCCCCCCCCAAATAGACAGTTTTTTAGTTGAGTGCCCTCCCACTCACATTAAAAATGTTAGCCTCCCCTAAAATGTTAATGGATATCCCACTTCGGGTACAAGCTTCTTTCATCTCGCATTGGGCATCAGCGTTTCGATAACCTTGTGAAATTAATAAACAAATATAAAATATAAAATATATGATACTACGAATAACGTCGATAAGTATAATAATTATTCCAGACGTAACGGAATTATATGGGTATGGGATATTAATTTATTGTCAGAATTGGACGATGAGTTACTGTCGACTACGAAAAAGGATACTAATAATTAGAGCTCAGAGGTGGATTATTCGAGTAGAAACGAATTCGTGTCGATCAGTGAGAGTCGTAACGAAACCGACACTAGTCATTTATTTTACACGACGTGTTAAGACGTAATATAATTATTGTGTGCGATAAATACTTTTCCGTAAGGGGGGAGGGGGGGGCGTGCAACGATATTTCGTCGTCCCGCACACACAAATCGATCATATTATATCGTATTATATTATATACCAACGTGTTATAAAATATTTCAATTTAATAACAAGCCGTCGACATGTTATTAATAATAATGACCATAAAACACAATATTACACCGTTTGAAACGCGAGCTGGTTTATCGGCGAACATCGTGGAAACATAATTTAACTCGGCAGCACGACATTGCATAATAATAATTACTGCGATATATTTATTTATTTAAATTCGACCGCGGCCAAACACTTTTTTAGTAAATATAACGAAATATTATAAAGCGTCCGATATGAATTATATAATATATAGTAATATGTTGTGATTATTGACTCGATCGTATGCCGCTTGCTCATGTCTGCGTATACTGTCTGTCTATAATTGTTTGTGTTTTTAAATGAATGCATTATTAATACCATGTGTGGTTGGTGAATATTGTAAAAGCTTGGTAACTGTTGCTAATCCGCCGGACACGAAGCAGTGTTGGTTTATATTTATAATTTATTTTAGATCGGAGGAGTAGTTTCGTGTGCGAGGTGTTATAGAATTATTTGACAATATTATCAAAATCAATATAATTTTTATTTTGTATAATTAAAAAAATGCATTTCGTTTATGAATTTAAAAAAAAAACATTTCAAAATGTATAATAATAATTGTTATGAAGTATAATAATATTGTTACCTAGCCAACTAAATTTGTCAGTTATTATTGTTACGACCTATTAATATATAAATATGTATACAGAGTTATTCTCGTCAAGGATTCTAACCCCGATATTTTTTCTTTAATACTACATTTATTTAAATTCTTATTTTTGAAAGTTTTGAGTACACTTACGAACCATAGTTTCAATTAATTAAATTTTTTATACCGCTTAAAGGAGTGTCATCTCATGTCAAATTCTTTTTTCTAAATTAAAATTTCATTTTTTCCTGTAAATTATTTACTAAATGACTTTTTTTGGAAATATTTATGAATCTAAATCGAAATCCGTACGAGTAGTTTTGAATTATTTAACATTCTGTAATGGGCCCGTGATAATGGATTCTGAAAATATGGATAAGCTATAATGATTTGAAAATGTTAGTAATATTCAAATATTACATATTATATTTTATAATATTGTAAGACCATTTGCAAGGACAACGTATATCCTTAGAATATACCTTTTAATAACTCCAAAACTACTCGTTCAAATTTTGATTTGGATACATCAAAATTCAAAATTTAAAAAAAAAAAAACCATCTATTAAAAAATGGACAGTAAAAAAGGTTTTATCGCCACAGGACACTGTTTCACTTCTACACTCCTATTAAATGGTATAAAAATCTAAAAAATTTAAAATATGATAATATACTTAAAAATGTTAAAATCAGAATTTAAATAAAATATTCACTATCAGAGAAAAAATAGAGGAGAGTGCTCTCAGTGAATCGTCATATGGTTTTCGCTAAGTATCAATAACAATATATAGACGGATTATATGACGTGTCCTTGAAATAATAAGACGTTTAGTGTGTACACAAATCTATCGTGTTTTTCGTTTATATTTACGACAAGCACAACACTAAAACTGTGCTTTCGTGTACCTATGTACTATGTATGTATGAATGTATGTATTATGTATGCGTCCAAATATATAATATTATAATGCGGGAACGGGGCTGCCGGTTGGTGCGCGGGGGTCTAAAGGGATGAAAAACGAACGCGATCGAAAACGATAAATTTCCGAATCGTTAAAAATGGCACGCGCGGGAACGTGATTTCCATATAATAATAATATATACGTATACGTTCGAGTGTTGCAAAAAAAAAAAAAAACCGAAAATCCCGCGATAACCTGCGGGGCGGCGCTGCACCTGAAACGACGCAAAACGCACCAGTGAGAGGGATAGAGAGAAAGAGAGTGAGTGATATAAATCATTCGGCTGGCGAATTTACATTTATATATATATATATCATCATGTAGGTGGCACTCGAGTGACTAACGCGAGCGTGTACAGATAAATAGATAGATAGACGCCGCCGAGCGTGCGACCGGTACGACGATCGAGGGGTGGTTGCGGTTGGGGGTTGGAGGTTGGGGGTGAGAGACGTGAGATCGATAAATCGCGTGTGTGACGTTGACACCCGCGGGGCGCGATGATCGCGGACGGTGAAAAACGCGGACGCGGGACGAATAAATAAAATTAACGCCCTCGCCGCCGCCGCCGCCGCCGGTCACCTGTGCGCCGTTGGTCGGCCGTCGCCACTGAATTATAGTGGCGAGCGAAAAAACCGGTAACGGGCGTTACCGCCGATCAATCATCGGGGCGCCACCGCCACGGCCTCCACCGGACGAGTACAATATAGTATGTTGAAGCAATACGGTTTACTGACTTGATCATTTTAAATATGGAAAGGCGCTTTGCAAATATCGCGTAAACAAAATCAGTGTAGGTTATTGAAATCGGTATCTATATAAATTCATAAAAATACATATAAATGCATAACTTTAGCACCCCCTAAAATGTCTGTTCACCTACCGACCCACCACCCGCATCGCCCACCGGCCACCACTGTGCACACACAAACACACACACACACACGTCACTTTCGCAGACATATATACATAATATATATATTAATATATTATAATAATGTTATACAAGTATAATTTTAGTATGCGAGATCCGCGGGTACCGTTAATAATATAATATTAATCTCCGCTGGAATAAACTTCACTTTGTTCAGGTGTCCCAGAACCGAACCGGACGGTGAATTATTCATCATACCGAGCGGGTCCGAAACAATTAAGTCGATAATTACTAATTTACTAAAAGTCTCGTGCGGGTTTCCGTGAACAAATATAGGACGCGCGCGTATTCGCCGACGCGTGTTTAGCCGACCGCCGCCGTCCGCTCGGCCGATTATGTTTTTGTGCCGAAATCACTGTTTTTCGTACGCACATAATAACTACAACGTGGCATTATTATTACAATACGTTCGTCTATTGTTGTTTGTAAATTAATTTTTTTTTTTCTACCTCGACGAGCCGCTCGTATTGACTTCGAACTGCAATATTTGCTCACGAGCAAGTGGTCCGAGCGGGATCAGTTTCTACCACGGACATCCGATATCGTGATAATATGAAAATAATATAGTTATTATAATAATATACTAGCTGTCCCACCAGGCTTTGTCCGAGTCAAAGACGAAATAAGTGAGTAAGCGATATCAGAATATTAGGCACACGCGAAAAACATCGCAATGGTGGCCTGTGCCAAAGATTTGTTTTTTTTTATTAATATGTATATTATGCCATATTCCTACTAATCAGTTATAAGATATTATGTAACCATTGACAACCCTATAAATAAACAGAGATTATTCGTATATTATATTATCTCATCGAAAATAGCACTTTCAGTTTTTCCAGAATTTTTAGCGTATAGTAATATAAGTACGTAGGAAAAACTGTTACTGTAACTGATAACTAATAATTGTAACCAATAGCAACCATTTATAAAAAAAATACAAATTTTCGATTTTCATCATGAATTTCAAAAGCCTCGTGTGAGAGCACCTCTTTAAATTACACTTAAATATACTTTTTTGCGATATTAACCTTGTCCGTGATATAATCGTTCATTTAAAAAAAAAATTAAGACAATCGGTTGAGCGTAGTTTCCGAGAACATTAGCATCAAAGGTTTCGATTTTTGGTTTTATATAATATTAAGAAGATTATTATATAATATTTTCAACGTCACGGTCCGCACAAGATTTCGTGGATGCAAATAATTATTAATACCTGTTCAAAGGTCTCGTCATAGCCGCCACGTGGAGGGCGATGATGGCACGCGGCATCCGATCGGTTCGTGATCGCACACCGAAACCGACGAAATTCGACGTGCTTCCATTATTAAACGATTTACGTTTTAAAAACGTAATCCAATTATTAAACTTCCATTATAAATAATAATAATTGTATTATTATGTACGCACCGTGGCGCTGTTTGCAAACCGTAGACACCTCGCTGTAGTCCTATTAATATAAATGGACAGCCTCGCGTATACGTAATATACATAACGTTCAAACTATAGTCTAAATGCTCCTATGAATAGATCAATGCAACTTGTTAATTATTTAAATGTTGATCTATTTTCCTGTGTCTCCTTAAAGGATTTTAATTTTTACCTAAATAATATTTTAGCTGTATAAATGTTATAATCTATGTCAATTACTCATAAGTTGATTTCCAATGTTATACAACTTTACTCTGTATTCTTAACCTTTTTGTTTTCAGTGAATTATTTTCAACCATAACTGCCACATCACATACATTACTTAAACCTGTATATTTACCAAATGGATACTATCTGTATAATTGTCTTATTATTATTTTAAAATTATTGTTCATGTGATAACAAATATTATTATTATTATTATTATTATTATTATTATCATTATTATTATTACTATATTATATAATTGTAGACGTATGTCTATAATAAATGTAACTGGGTTCGCCCGTTTAAATTATACAAAATAAATAAATAATATAATAATACTATACGTATAGGAGAGGTTTTCAAAAAAAAAAAAATACAAAAATTTAGTTCACGTTCGGACCGGGCATTTAACGAACTAACAAACGACTACGCCTCTACCATAAATGATTAAAAAAAAAAAAATTGTATTCACCGTAAAAGTGTACTTGGAAATAATATTAACGCGTCGCGTACGACTATAATAATATAACGAGTGCGCGAGTGCGCAGAGTGTAATTTGTTTAGAGGTCAAATTATTATTATTGCGTTCGCAAAAGCGTGAAACGTCTATATAATAATATTAATAATATTCTGCGCACAGAAATAATCAACGGCCTTACACAACTATTCGTCGTCGTTACTTTCACCCTTATCGGAACCACTTCAAAACGTCTGCCCTTTAAACTTTTCAAGCGACTTTTACTTAAAATATATATACACACACACACACACTACACACAGTATACACGTACACGACCATACTCTTCCATTTCAATTTAGCGCGAGTTCTCTCATTTCCGCAATGTCGTCCTTTATGAGCTTCCACCGGGCCGCCAACTTTGCATAACCAAACAAGCAGCAAAGTTTAGGACTTTGGGTCAACCTATCTTCATTGTAATTTTCTAAACTTCGAAACGACCTATACAAACTATTGGAGTTGAAATGGGTCCGTTGCTGTTGTCGGTGTATTTTAATCATTTTAGATTTTATTGGTCATTAAAAATGAACACGACGTATTGACATTATAATAATATAGAACTGGTTATGCGAAGTACACGTAGGTATATTGCCGTTGGTTCTGTAAATTTATATATAACGAGCCAGGGGAGTAAAAGAGTTTGATGCTTGGCACCTCCTGAACACAAAACAACAATTTGTAGTATTCAAATTACTTATAATGAACGCAGAATGGCCTGTTTTGGGCTATTATAATCGCATACAGCGCATATTATATAACACTCAACACTATAGATAATAATTAATGGCACGTGGACGTCGTGTGGTATTATAAAAGTATTAAAACCGTATACAATTATTTAAAAAAGATATAAATAAATACTTATATTATTTTCGAGCGATTGTAACTCGAATATTTTTTATCAAATTATGTTTATTGTGTATGACATATTACTGAGTATGGTTGTCAAAATAAACATAAAAAAATGTTATAAAGACTTCAGCGAGCACGTCGCGAAAGATCTATCTTAATTTGAATGTTATATAAATAAGGCATATAATATATTATAGTAAAATGTTAATATTCTATAGTTGTCTAAAGTCACCGCTCACCAGAAACGTAAGTCAACTATTATCGTTGAAGCGACATTGCGAATTATATTCAAAAAGTATTACTCCTATATTGTATAATATTTTAGTATTAAAATATAAAAATATTTTAAATACAAATTCGGATTCATTTACTCATAATATTGTTTATACTTTATATTAAATCTAATCGTTCTCGACTTACATAATATGTATGTACCTTATTAATGCGCTATTATAAAGTCGGTGTGTACAAGTTTTGGTGTTTTTTGATACCTATAATGCAAAACAAAGAAGGTTAACTAATCATAATATTCATAATTATATTATATTGTACTACTAACCGAGATACCGCAAAATCGTACCCTTGGCAGCTATGTACCAAAATTGCCTATCCATAGCGCCGTGTTATAATTTTATTGTTTAAACAAATTAAAATATATTATTTTAAATACACAGTTTAGGTTGAAAATTCACATACACCTATCATATAGTGAACTCCGCGATACATTAAACTGTATTATATTAGTTTTAAGGTGAAAATACTAAGTACTCACCGTTAGGTCAATCGGTAAATATATTCCATTGTACACAGAGGACACAGCGTCAATACAGTGTACATGTCAATGTAAAATAAGTATACTAAGTATAGTCGTGTAAACAATAATTAATATTGTGTTGAACGATAACTAGTTGGCTTCGAACTTATCTTAGTTCGCGCAACTATGTAGTTTGAGCAACAAAAAAATAATAATAATAATAAAGAAAAATATAACGGCCGTAGGTATAACAAATTATGTGTTTTCGTACAGAACAAATATTTACGTATAATTTAAGAACAACTCACTCTCGTTATAAAGAAAATAAACAGTTATTGTATTAAAACCGTTATATTATTTTTATAAACTACGGTGCGCAAAGTTTAAACGGGAAAAATCTATTACGTTCGTATACAATATACGATTGTACATAATATTATAATAT
Organism: Neotoxoptera formosana; assembly: GCA_022818045.1. Classification (NCBI taxonomy): domain Eukaryota; kingdom Metazoa; phylum Arthropoda; class Insecta; order Hemiptera; family Aphididae; genus Neotoxoptera; species Neotoxoptera formosana. The sequence goes on along the minus strand of CM040632.1, from coordinate 65,538,189 downwards.
GTTATACTTTATTATAATAAGTTCACGGCGTGGAGCGCATTTTCACAAAAGTGTATTTGTTTCGACAAAACACCGCCGCCATCTCGTACGACGGTGTAATAATATTTTTAAAACCATTCAAATTAGTATAAGTATAATATATTATATACACAAATAAATATTATGTTTTTCATAATTGTTTTAATTCGCATAATTTATTTGTATTTTATAATGCTCACAAACAGTACCTACGTAATATGATAGTACCATCGGGTTGTTAAAATGCCTGCCGTATGAACACTGCACGCTCACACAAATGAGCGATTATATCCTACACAATAATATAATATCATGTGCCTTTGCTCGACAATACGAGTCGTTTCGGGCACTATATTATATTACGCGCGAGTTTACCAAAAGTAACCGAATTACGATGCAAAAGAAAAAAAAAAGCGCGAGAGAGGAATAAAATAAAATATTAAGAAAAACGTATACATGATAATATAGGTACCGACGAGATATCGTGTACGTGTATTTTTTGTTCGGCCCAAAACTCGCCCCAGAGGTTATGTCCGAACGCAATCGAATCGAACGGCGGCACATATTATTATTATTATTATTCACCGAGACCCGCCATTTTAAAAGCCGTTAAACGAGAGGAGAACGGCTGCTGTTGGACGGTCTCCAACTTATCAATAAGTAGTATTATTTTTTTTTCTTTTGCTCGCAGCCACACGATTTATCGATTTCCATTTCCACACACACGTGTAGTGTAATAATAATAATAATATGCTCGCACGAAACATAATATTTCGAACAACGTTTCCAGTTCCGAAGGAAACGCGGCAGAGGAGCGTTCACAGTTATTATAATTATTGTTATTATAATATGACGTGTATACATACTACGCGCACAGCCGTCCTTTTCTCTCCTCTCCTGCCTCTCTCTCTTTGTCTCTCTCTATCTCTCTCTCTCTCTCTCTCTCTCTCTCCCCCCATCTGTGTGTGTGTGTGTTTTCGTTAATTTCATACGTGGCAATATTCCTTCAGCTATTCATTGAAATTTAAATTGCATAACGCGAAAATGTAATTTTCGAAAGCTCCGCACGCGAACATTTTTGACCGCGAACAAACTAATGCGAGTGGTTTGAAAATTTAATTTCACAAAGATTGAACGTCGCGCAAAAACAATCCATATCAAATTCTGAAAGGTAAGCTAAGTCATGCGAACGCAATCCGACAACCGGGGAAAATAAAAATACATATACAGTGTGATTCATTTAACGTAAGAGGCTCAATATTTGCAAAATTATTTAATGTTTTTGATATTATATTTTAAATTATTGTTTTAAGTATTTTTAACCTTATTATTTTTAATTTTTTTACTTTTTTGAATTACAACATACAGTTTTAATCTTTTAACCCAAAGCAGAATATTTTTTCTGAGTATTTTGATACATATAAAAATCGATTTTGGACGAGTTGTTTTTGAGTTATGAGTATTTGAAGTTTAGATGAGTGGAGTAGTGGATCAACATTTTGCGTGGTACCCGCTACAACCCTACAATGCTCATCTAAACTTCAAATACTTATAACTCAAAAACAACTCGTCCAAAATTCGATTTTTATGTATCAAAATAATCAAAAAAATATTCTGCTTTGGATTATAAGATTAAAACTGTATATTGTAATTCAAAAAAGTAAAAAACTTAAAAAATAATAAAGTAAAAAATATTTAAAAATCATTTTTTTTGAAAAATGCTGTTTTGTAACGACTTCATACCATATAACAAAAATATTTTCAAAAACGTAAATTATTTTTGAAATAATGAGTGTCTTACATTAAATAGATCACCCCGTATGTATACACATTACACATTTTATTAAGAACGTATATAATTAGTAATTAGTAATTACTATGAATGTCCGGGCTGAATTGTGCTGAGTGCTCAAAAATAAAAGATGCGATCGTCCTACACACTCTTTATTGCTCTATTATTATGTTAGTATTATGTTAGTACGTTATTTTGTATTATTTCGTAACATTTATTCAAGCTCTGGAAAATCGTTAAGAAATCTCTTTGTTAGGAGATTTGTAGCGAAAAAAATTAACAAACAAACAAACAATCAAATGAGCGTACCTACAAAATAATACAGTGTGTTTTTTTTTCATTCATAATAATATTATAATAATCTCTTTCTTTGTGCGCTCTGCTATCGCGTTTTGTTAAAAAAAATACAGAAAACGTCGTCGGTGTCGCAGTGTCCCTCTCGGCGAGATACATCAGCTCCTCCTAAACGAGCGAACAAAAAAACTTATTACACGACGTTATATTAGAATTTTTATTTTTTTTAATGTTTATGAATTTTGCCCAGGCCCGGTGCAGATATCGTGTAATCACGACCTGCGAAATATGCAGAGTGAGAGAGGTCTCTCGTCTTCGTCGTCTTTCCGGGGACACCACCTCAAACCGCCCCTCCCTAACCCAGCTGTGCGGCCCACCCGATCCGATAAAACGAGACAATCGTTACGCACTATGCACGGTCGTCTTGGATACGTCACGTAAATAATAATCGTGTTTCATCATCAAACGCAAACTTTCGTGACGGGTCCATTATTTATTATTATTATTATTTTTTTTTTTTGATTATTTTTTATAATATTATTATTATCGTCGCAAACGACCACCGCCACGCCGTATGTCTCTGCCGCGACGATGATTACGCAGTACGCAAACCACTGGTCACACTGCACTTATGCGGTGGAATTCGTCGTCTGTGACCGGGCCGAAGTCTTAATCAATCGTACCCTCAAAATATATAAATAATTATTATTCGACACGTCATATTATGTCATGTCACGCGAGCCTGCGAGCCTTTCTGTACACGCCATTCACATCTCTCGGCTGTATTACGATTATAATTATTATTATTATTATTATGATTACGTTTTAGACAGCGGCGCGTGCGGGAGCAATGATATAATAATAATTTAAGCTTGACACAGATTCCCAAACAAATCTCAGGTTCCTCGACGTTTTTAATATAATATATATTATTAAAAAAAATAATGCAGTCCTTTTCTTTATCATTATTATTTTTTTTTTTCAAAGCTCTTAAAACGAGCGCATTAGTACATTACGGTTTGACTTATTTTCGTCGTGACTTTACCTCGCATAAATATATGTGTTTTCGGCAAATACAGCTCGGCCGTAACGGCGTTTAACGTCATTCGGCTAATGTCGACATTACCAAATTGCTAACGTCGGGGCACATGACCATAATATATACAATTACGTTTTTACAAATTTTCTTCTACTACGCTACTAATGCGTGTCCGCGACGATGTTTACGGCACTCGAGCTTCGGCGTGGCGGAGGCTATAGAATATAATTATCATAATTTCGAACGTCTCGTGAAATAAAACAAAGACCGTTTGATGTAAAAAAAAAATAATTAATAAAGTTTAGTATCCGAAGGAGAGGGTAGGTGAAATGCAACGAAACACCATTGGAAATTTGAACGAAATATTATTATTAATATTCGTACGAAATATTACTGATTAACTTTATACATGCTTTTTTCATAATTTACGAGCTTAAAGATATTTGTTTTTCCTGGACGAAAACAAAACTGAATTTCATCACGAACTCGGAAAACTTTCGCGGATAGTAATAAATGTATTTTATGGCATGTGCTCACACACAACGATTAACATTTTCTTCTACTACGCTACGCTGTAACGTCTAAAAAATATAACTTTGACTTTCCCAAATCCACTGGTACTCGATTTTGCGATACCTTACCGAAAAAAAAATAAAACTTCACTACGATATATTACATGAATAGAAACGTTTGGCACTCGTACAAACAAAATATGTAATATATCAACTACGGTTATATTTATTTTACTTGTCGTCTGAAATGATAAAAAGTACTGGTTACAGAGTATATCGATACCCACAAACGCTAACCGTGCACGTCAAAAGCGGTTTAAATATACTAAGTCGTAGACCATATTATGATATTTATAAATTGAATTATACTGTTCACTGAGCATGCTATTACCTTTTTTACTTCAATAATGTGGTTCTTCAAAATCTGCAATTTGCAATTTTTAAATACACTTAAAGTATTTTTGATAAATTCCCAACATTTTTAAAAAAATCTATACATTTTAAGGAGATTCATGTGGAGATACAGACTTCTGTTTTTCAAATTAAAACTCCGATTTTCTGCTACTAATTATTTAGTGGACAATTGTTCTGATCATAGGTACACAAAATCAAAATGCAAATGAGTAGTTTTTGAATTATTCAACTTTGGCTACTAATCATAATAGGTCCAATGTCCAAGATCATAGATATTTTGAAAGATACGGGGGCTTTAGTGATTTCATAATTTAACTGATTAATATTATAATGTGTCATCATTTATCATTTTTGAAAATAGTAGAAGTATAATGAATACTAAATCATTTATATTTCATTTGTATTATCTTTACTTATAGTATAAGCATTTTAATATCTGAGTATTTTGAATTGCGTACATAAACATTTTTAAAAAATATATCTAAATAATTTTAAGTAAAAAAGTAGGGTTTACATTTGAAATACAGAAGTTTGCATTACCACAAGAAAATTCGTAATACGACAAAAAAATCAATAATTTGAAAATATGGTCTAGAGTATATACAAAATTTCCAAAAATCAGGATTTGAAAATAAATTTCCCGTTGTTAAAGAGAAATTCATGTTGGTGAATCACCCTGTATTATATATATACAATACATATCATTCTTATGTATTAAGAAAAAAATAAGGATGCAATATAATGTACTGAGAATTTGGACTGATCTATTTTTAAAAAGGATAAAGTACTCACTTCTCGACTTCTCCGTACATTTAGTATGATAATCATATGCGAATTTGTTTGAATTCCACATTGCAGGATTTGTACTATTGTCCTAAATACCTTTTAGTTTATTACAACAAATTGTTATAATAAGAAACTAAACAATAAATAACAGTAATCAATTAGTTAAGTGATTTTCTATATGGTTTCAAAAAAATAAATATGTAAGCACATTATATTTGGATTGTAATGTAATTTTAAGATTTATATTGCTCGGCTATCGACGGCCATCATATATCTCTCTATGGAGTAAAAGACAAAGGGTGAGATTTATTAGTCTACTATACGATCGAAGTTGTCTATACTACGGGTTTCATCAACTTGTACTATTATTATTTATTCCTTTTATGTTTATTTATATACTAACAGTTATTTTCTATCATCAAATTCAACACAAATCCGCCTATTTGCTAACTGTTTCGAATGTAAGAAGAAGTAGTATAAATGCATTATTTATACAGAGTGATTCAAAATTGATGTTAAGGCCATTTTATCACATAAATATTCAAAATACAGAAAAATGTATGACATGAAAGTTTTTTGATTTACAAACATGTAATATTATTTGTAAATCTTACAATTGTTTACAATATATTAGGGGGTTTTAGGAGGTAAACTTAAGAAACTCAAATGGAAACCTATACTCCTTTTGCAAACATACTATGAAGTCATTTTTTTAAACACGTTTTAGTGCTTAAACAACATTAATTGATGCAAAGCTCTATATTTGAGAGATATTTAAAGTTGTATACATTTCTAAAGTTGACCAACCAAAACCCTCCTAAAATATTGTAAAAAATTATTAAATGTACAAATCATTTTAGATGTTTCTAAATAAAAAAAACTTTCTTATCATACATCATTTCTCTATTTTTGAATGAATAAAGCGGCCGTAACATACATTATGAATCGCTCTGTATATTATTCATACCCATTCCATTTAAATAATCATACTTTATTGAGGTTTATACGAACGTTACAGACGACGTTTTTATATAGAAAAATGGTATACTCATAAATTATTATACCCAATAAAAATCAAGTCAACCGTAAATAATAACAATTTAATAACTAACAAAAAAAACCAGTGAAGTCTGTCTGCTGTATAGCAGTTTTCGAATGTACCTCATTATCATTGAGTATATCACTGTAATGGATGTATTTTGAATTCAATGATATTTTTATACATAATCGTTGCAATAGGATTAATTGTTGCTATGCGTTTGAATATCCAATAAAACTTTGAACTTTAAAATGTGTGGCTTTATTCTAAACTTTAATACAAATTTTATTCTTTATAGAACTGAAAATCTTTAAATATTTCTCGACTGTTAGAGTCTAATTAGTTCGTAATTAAGGTACTAATTTTTAATAATGTGATTATCAGAACAACGGTAACAAAGCGTATCACTGTTATAGTTATATCATAATTTTTCCTCGTCATTAACAATAATTAACATTTTTTGTTTTTAATGTCTTATAATGTTATTTTATTACTTTTTAAAAAAAATATCAATGGCATTATACTACGTCTCAAAAAATTAGATTTCACTCGTTAAAAATTCGAAAAGCTACGTATAAAAATGTATACTTATATAATATTATATTATATGTGTGTATGATAAACAACTAAACCGTGATATACATATCGACATATCGCCATTATTATTATCAATATAATAATCGAATTTCCTGTTCATAACGTTTCGTCTGCAGCTCTGCACAATAAAAACAAAAAACTTACAACATAAAAGCGCGGAGCGGAGAATCGTTATTACCCGCAGGTTTACACATGCGTGTAATAAGTATCACCCAGTCAGGGAAAAGATTTTTTATTTTTTTTGAAAATATCCAACCGAATACCATTATTGTACAAAAGACATTCCGTAATATAGGTGGTGGACAAGACGGGAAACCGTTCGTAGATACAACGAAATATGTCTGCGACCGTCGGTGTGACGACAAGAATCGGCCTACGTTTTTGTGATGAGCGAAATGAGAGACAAGTATCCGATGGGGCTGCAAATCCGAAGAGGAGTTTCGTTCGAGTAGCGTAGACATGATTTCTGAAAGGGGGAGATAAAAAAACGCCATATCTAAATGAGAGAGGAAAAGTAGAAAATCCCCTACCCTCTCAAAACGTTTTACTTAGGTAGTAAAATATTTAACGTTAAAAGAAGAATGAATATAATTTGATTCAAAATTCACATCAAACAATATATGGAAGAGTATCCACTATCCACTATCCACTGTACACTGTAACATTGAACTGAACCCGTAGCGATAATGATCTCATATTTTCTTAATTTAATAACAACGATAATATCCGATAACATTTCCAACACAGACATACAGTGGATGAATAGCCTATTTAGTTAGGTACTACCCTACATACATATATGTATATAGTATTGTCTTTATAAATAATAAGATAAGCTATAATAAAGTATAGTCATAGTCGTCATCGACCATTTCGACCAAATAAACATTACTTTGCTTCAAATAAACAAAATAAAATTAAAATATGACAAAATTGTAAAAACTCAATAGCTCGATAGATCAAATATGACAAAATATTACATTATAGTGCATCCTACATTATGTAAGCAAAAACAAAAAAAAGCCAATGTTAGGGAATCCTACTCCCACGCCCTCCCCGTTGTGTAAGCTACTGGTGTCGTCGAGTGGTGTGGGAATAATTCGAAGTGAATTGTTTTTTTTCACATACCTAATATACTCAACGTACCACGTGATACCTTTGTGTCGAATTCTACATAATATTATTATACACGAGGCACAAACCACATAGACATATGGTTCCGGCACAAAACAAAATACGATCGACTTAAAACCTAAAAATGTGATTACAAAATACAATCATTTTTCCCCGAAAACTCGACAACAGTGCGGGCCGCCCGCAGACGGTCGTCGTACTATTCAAATTTTAATCGTATCATCAGGACAACGGCACAACGAAATGGGATGAGGGCCTGTGATTAGAATTATAGCTGATAAGCGTAGTTATGAGTTCGAACTATAACCTCAATTCGTTCGGTGACGTATCACCTAGATCCCCATCCTACAGACCCCCATGGTTATTTTATACCATCATATACCAACGATCCATCAGTGACTTCAAACTTAAAAATGATTTACAGTGATGCTCACGTCGCTCGCTGCGCTGCGCTCGGACTAAAAAAACGAAAATATCCCTCGACTTGCCATGCAACACCACCTCAAGTTGGTCACAGGGTAACCACAGTATAACCACTCATATCACTGATCATGGGGAACTATTTGGACCCATTTCGTTCGGCCCCGATTTCAGGGTTTATTCCATGAGAATAAATCTGGTCTGTTATCACGGGGCCGAACTGCCCCAGGCCTACAACGAAACCTCGCTGATAACCCCGGTGAATTCATATATGGCACACACACACTTTTCACATTTTTATTTCGTTCGTAAAACACATTGTATTATAATATTATGTTATTATTTGTCCCGCGTATATTATGTTGAAAACAATCAATACGTTTGCCGCAGACCACGCTCCGCGACGATATCCGCACGAGAGAAAAACGTCTAGTTAATAATAATATTATTAAAATTGTTTAAAAACCAGCGTCGCGTGAAATCGACCACGTGGTGTTGTGTGCGGTATTATAATATTATACGGGTCAAAGAACACACGCTGCGAGAGTAATCGTACATAATAGTATAGTAATAATAATAATATTAATATAATCAAATACGGTTTGAAGAATAATTAGTATTTATACTCGTTATACAAATGCATTGCAACACGCCGTAATGATAATATGTCCGCACCGTCGCAGTCGTTATTAAAATAATTAATTTACTATAAATGTTAACACGTCACACGTGGCCGAGAAATAGTATTATGTCGCGTTGTGCATTTTTTTATAACATTGTTTTCTTTCGTGTCCGACGAATAATTTTTTCAATCGGTACCTAACTAAAACATTTTATAAAATATTATAAAAAATGTATATTAATATGCGTACCTAGTCACAATATTATTCATCTAACTTCCAATGTTTCTGAATTCTTTTATATCTAGATTCTAGGTCAAAACGTTCGATAACAAGTACAAGTATTTCTAGAAACTAGGTATTTTTTCATGTGTGAATAGCTTTGATAAATCGAAATCGATTTATCGTAAACCATTTGTGCACTTTTATAATATCTGGTATTTTTGACAATGAATTTACTAAGTCTCTTTTATCAGCTTCTATAACTGTTCGCCTGCGATAAAGCTATTTTTTTATGACTATTTCGTCTAATTTATTGGATCTAAAAAAATATATTTCCTTCTCATGCGTTCAATTTACTACTATCAATAAATAAATTATATCTCTTAGTTATTTTTCTTCTATAATATCCATGACATTATACCTGACATTTTGTTTTGAATATTAAAATATTGCAATAACACCAAAACGTATATATATATCTATGTAAATGGTACATTTATAAGTCATTATTCCATTGTGTGCCTCGTTAATTTTAAAATTATATTTTCTTCTAGTTCGGCCATTTTTTATGACACTTAAAACTGCGAAAATAAAGTTACTTATACTTATATCTAGTACACAATTATGTCTTTATTAATAACATACTTAAATCCCATATTTCTTTCATATAAGTTTTATTTCCCAATGCTACTTGTAATTTAAAAAGATCTATAAGCTTAACTTTGACTTTTGATCCATCAAACCCACTTGCTTTTTCTTTTGATGTATCAGTCATCTCGTGTAGTTTATTTTCATGAATTAAAGTCTGGTGAAATAGTTCTTAAATAAAAAGAAAAATAATAAAAAGAAACTGTATACCTAACAAGAAATTTCATACTTTTCCTTTTTCTTTTTCATTTTTTTACTTTTTTATTTATTTATAAGAAAACAATGGGCAAGGCCTATAATACACAAAAGTGGCATGCGATAACAAAATATAATATATCCAGTCGAAAAGATACAAAACAAATGTAATAAATTAAATATAATAAAAATAAAGACGTATTATCCTTAGATGGATAAGGAATGCCGTATATGTTAGAATTGTCATGAGGAGGAAAAAGTATATTTAATGCATACTCGATGAAGTATAAAAACTTTCACTGAACGCGTTAAATTTGTTGATTAGCATTAACTGTCTGAGGGTCCCATACAACTTAGCCACTCACAACAGTTTGTCTAACAAGTAACACTAAATACATTTTAGAGAGAGATTGAGAGTTTGAACTAACCAAAAACTCTTCTGCTGAAACCCAATACGTTGAGAACTCTGCAAATTGCGTTTTCAATGTGAACATAGTGACAAAGAAACAAAGTGAACCCCAAGATCACATAGTATATTAATACTGTTTTTACAGAGAGCAAGTTCGAAGTTTAGAACCATCAATAAATAAGGAAAAGTTATTGGTAGAGAGGTCGCTCTCTTAAATAACATTGACAGACATTTATTAATATTCAATATAAGATTATAGGTTTCAGGTTTCATCCTAGTTGATAAAAATAATTAAGACTATCCTTGGTCGTAAGACAGCTATAACAGTAATTTTTCTTCAAAAAAATGTTCACATCATCAACAAAACAATAATCTAATTGTGTTTTATTGGAAGGAAAAATATATATTTCCAAAAAAAAAAAGAGTGGGAGAGATAAATACTACCATTGAGAGACTCCATATGTAGATAAAAATACCTCTGACTTTATAGTAAACGAAAAATCGACCCACTTCAACCTGTTGTATAAAAATGTTTTAATAAAACAAGGTAAAAGCAGAGTCATCAAATCTTTGACTTACAACTCACTGAAATGAGGACCTTGTTATTAACCGAATCGAAAGCCCACAGACCGTTTATTGGACATAATTTATGTAATTGAAATGTGTAGTTGCGAGTAAAGTAGATCCAACTGAGCGGAAACCGTGTTGTTCGTTAGCTAAAACTATGTTGACAGAATGCTAAATAGTATCTAATTCTGTCGAATTAAATGATATGTGACATTCGTCAAAGTATAGAAGTAGGTTTGTGTATAATTAATATGCTCTTTGTTGAGTTGAGCCAATTTTCCATAGATCAGGAAAAAATCGTATAGTATAAGATATCTGGGAAAAATCCAAAGAAGTTAGAACATAATAAACCGAATTCTATAAAAAAATATACCGTACCAACTTTCTGGGCAACCGATGTTACTTATTCTAGAGCAGTTAGTTTTGAATGAGTAAAGTAGCAATTATTGTTGATCAAATCTACAAAATATGGAATCTGATTAAAACTACATAGACTATTGCAGTATGAATGTAATGCAAATTATCAAATAGGTTATCAGTTTCACACGAACGAATGCAATTATACAAATTTCAGAACATATAAATCGTAAGAACTATGGACAAAACTTCAACCCTTGAATATAATATGTCACCACTACTACTTATAAATTTAATTCCACTAGCTAAGGCATTACAAAAGCGTATTTGTTTTCCTACTTTGAATCGAACGAGATAACAATCCCAACCCTCGATTATTCATCCATTCTTGAATTACTTAATATGTAAAAACGATTAAAGATAATAATATTTTTATCCATTTCGTTTTTCAGACGCCGTTGTATCGTGAACGAGGTGGTGCACCAAGGACAAGGGCATCAGGAGATAGAGCCATCCTGTCTTGAGAGATCGCCATGACCACCAGAACGGCAGAGTCAGCGACAGGGCCGAAGATTCGCCGACGCCCGGCGTGATGTACGTCACCGACACGATGCCACGCCGTCAACACTCAGCCAAGCCGACCACAACGACCACGATGACGATGATATTCGCGGCGGCCGTGATGGCCACCTTGCTGGCCGCGGCTGCGGGTTGCCCACTCGGGTGTACGTGTAAGTGGAAGGGCGGCAAGCAGACCGTGGAGTGCGTGAACCGGAGTCTGTCGGCCATACCAGCGGGAATGGACGCCGGCACCCAGGTGCTGGACATGTCCGGTAATTCTTTGGACGCGCTGTCCCGGGGCCGGTTCATGACGGCCGGGCTGTCCAACCTGCAGAAGATCTTCATGGCCCGGTGCCGGATCACGTACGTGGACGACGCCGCGTTCGAGGGCCTTTCCAACCTGGTCGAGCTGAACCTGTCCGACAACGGTATCACCGACATACCGACCAAGTCGTTCGACGACTACCCGCAGCTCATGAAGCTGGTGCTCAGCGGCAACGCGGTCACGGTGGTGCGGACGGCCGCGTTCAAGCGGCTCGCCTATCTCACGGTGCTCGACCTGAGCCGGTGCCGGGTGTCCACGGTCGAGCCGGGCGCGTTCGACGGCCTGCGCAGCATCGAGTGGCTGCGGCTCGACCACAACCAGATCGTGCGGATCGAGGGCGCGGGCGCGGTCGTGCTGCCGCTGTCGCTGCACGGCATCGAGATGCACCACAACCCGTGGACGTGCGACTGCCGGCTGCGGGACGTGCACAGGTGGCTGAACAACAACAGCGCGCCGCACACGGTCGAGCCCACCTGCCACGGGCCGGACAGGTTGCGCGGAAACGTCATCCGCAAGCTGGACGCCGAAGAGCTGGCGTGCGCGCCCGCGGCCGCCGCCACCTCGCCCGAGTACGTGGAAACGGACGCCGGCAAGAACGTGACGCTCGCGTGCAGGGTGACGCCGGCCGGGCAGGTGCGCGTGTCGTGGTGGTTCGAGGGCCGGCAGGTGGCCAACGGCACGACGGCGACCGGCGCGGAGCTGTCCGTCGAGGACGCGGGACCCGCGGACAACGGCACGTACGCGTGCGTGGCCGAAAACCGGGCCGGATGGGCCGCGTGCAACTTCACGGTGCGCGTGGTCCAAGAACCGTCCGAGGTGGCGGCCGGCTCCTATCCACCGGACGCGCCCCCGCCGGCCCTGTTGGTCGTCGTGCTGGCCGCGTCGGTGTGCTTCGTCACCGTGGCCGTCGTCTGTGCGATCAGCTGCCGGCTGGTGGTCGCGAAACGCCGACGCCGTCGAGATCGCGGAGGACGGTCCGGGGGCAAGTCCGGCGGCGCGGGTGGCGGCGACGCGGGCGCCGACGACCCGTCCAACAGCGGGCAGGGAGCGAAGGCGACGTCCGATATCAGACAATCGGACTCGGTGAACCTCACGGTCTCGTCCACCGTGGACGGCAAGCTGTCGTCGGCCGAGGACGTGAGCGTGTACGGCGAGTACGACGTGACCGCCGGCCCGGGCTCGTCCGCCGGTTACGAAGTGCACGAGGTGCTTCACGTGGGCGGCGGCGGCGGTGGTTACGACGCTTACCAGCAGGTGCACCACGTGGCTTCGGGACATCTGGCCGCGACCGCGGCGACCACCACGCTGGAGGCAAACCCGGATCTGATCAGCGACGCGTCCACCGTGATCCGGGACAACGGCGGCGGCGGCGACTACCGCGACGCCGGCGACGAGGTGTACAAGATAGCCGTGCCGCCGCCTCCGCCGGGTGGCCGGGACTTTTGGACGACCTCCGGCGCGGGCGGCTCGGCCGTCGTGTACCCGTCCGGCGGCGGCTGCGGGTCGTACGAGCTGCAACTCTCGCCCGGCAAGCTGGCCGCCGGCGAACCGTATCCGGCCGATTACGGGCTGCCCAAACTGTCGTCCGGCCAGTATCCGGTTCCGGCGCCGCCGTCGTTGTACCGGACGCTGCCGCACCGCCGGAACGCGGCCAAGCCGCAGGGCCGGTCGTGCCAGGAAGCCGAGTTCGTGCTGTTGCAACAGCACCACCACCACCACCACCATCACCACCAGCAGCAACAGCACCCGCACCACTTGGCCCGGTACGAACCGCAAAACGTCCGGTACAACCAGCAGGGATACCCGTACCCGGCGTCCGCGGTGGCCGCAGACGCGGCGTACTACGCGCAGGCTGCGGCCACTTTCTACGAACCGCCGTCGCTGTCGAACGCGTCCGCGCAGACTCTCGACGACGAGACGATGGTCATGATGATGATGATGCCTCCACCGCCGCCGCCTCCACTCTCGACCGGGGCCGCCGCGTTGCCCCCGTCGGGCAGACAGCCGCAACACTTGACCGCCGCCACCGCCGCCGCCGAGCACGCGAGCCAGCACAAGGCCGTCGCCGCCGTGCAAAAGCAACCGGTCAACACGGAGAGCCCGGACGAAGGGTACGTGGGCGAAGGGCCCGATTCGTAGACCGGTTACGAGCGGCGTCCGAACGTGCCGGTCGCCTACCGAGGTAGACGGCCATAGGTCGGGACGCTTTATGGAAGTCACTCTTACTTCTTGTACATAATATATAACGCGATAGTAATAATATTATATCGTTATAAAAGCTGTGAAATAATATGTAATATTTTGTTGTGCATATATACTTGTTGGCAGGTCCACACCGTAGAAATAGCGTTGTAAAAACATTATTTGATATTTATCGACGACCATTACACACACACACACTCACTGCAGTAATATAATACCCTTTTGGAAAACGTCGGCCGTCTTTCGCCGACGGTTTTCTCCGATCTTCATAATATATAGTTCGGTAGTCGTATAGGGCGCAATATCGTGCGTCGTGGACCGTTAAAGTTAAACGACGTTATTAAATATTAGAAAACTTAAAATATTTCAACTAGATAATAATACCGATAGCGTCATGTTTAGTGATCCGTTCGAATCCAACGCTGCTGAAGATGTAATCCGCTTGATTTTATGTATCTGTGAAGTTAACTCAATTAATGTACCTAATGAATGTATTTTTTTTTTTTATTATCAAACAAATGAGATAAATTTATCTTTTTTAACCGCAATGTTATGTTTGCACCGAATTCTGATATTATCAAAATAACAATAAATTATTGTACGAAATAATAATTTTTTAACGCGACTATTATTTTTAATTTACGGGTGGAATATTTTAGTCGTTGTAACGACGACACTACAATTTTTTTTTAACAAGAATACTGTACAGAGTCTTAAAGCAAGTTTATTTTTATTATTTTTCTTTTTTCGTGAAACCTTGTTTCGTATAAAAATATTGAGATTTTCAATTCATATCATTATTATCAGATTAAATTTTATTCAACTTGAATTATCATACTTGATAGTTACTTTTTTATATATATTTATAAATACATGTCCACGGCGTACTCGTACCGAAAACACTTATAAATGTATTTCCCTTCTCTCGCGAAAACAAATTAAATATAATACCTATCACAAAATTAAAAGAATATAAACTATATTAATATGACAATCCATAATTATTACGACGATAAAAAAAAAAAAAAAAAAAACAATAAAATAGTAAAACGAAACTCTTTTAAATATTGCATTGTACTTGGCTCAAATGTACACAACTATTATTCCCTAAACGGGGTGGGTCTGTTGAAAAAAGAAAATTATGTCTTGACCTTTTTTCCACAGTCCACCATCGCGATTACACGTAGTGAAACATGTTTCCGCGTGTTCCGTTCACTTCCGGTGAACATAATATTTTGACGAGCCGTAGGGCGATCGACCCGATTCGATTTAAAATTACGACCGTTTCTTGTAGTGAAAAAAATTGGTCATGATTCGATACTTAACTCATCCGTTTTGAATAATAAGATCCGACGAGATGTTAAAAAGTGTAGTAAACTATCGTAATGTGTACATATAAATAAAAAAAAAAAATGAATATTATATAACTCGTTAATATTAAAAGAAAAGGAAAAAAAATTACTCATCACATAAATCACCACGAACGGCTTAAATGGAACTTAGCTAGTATTGTTGTACGGAAAAGCGGCGCAAACAGTGGAAAAAAATAAAAATAAATCTGCTGCGAGAATTTACGTTCAGAAATGTTTAGTGGATTTATATTTTACCAAAGTCTCAGGCGAGTGCTGCGGGACACGACTGCCCCTCCACCGCGAAACCTCCTCCGCGGCGCTTTTTCGGCAAACCGATGATTTATAATAATTTTCCGTGCCATTAGGCCCCGGCACGACCCGTAGGATTGATGTAACAATAAAACGCTTAGTTGTCCGAAACTATGCCGGGAGGCCTCTACTATGTACGATGCAGTAAAAAGTGCGCCCGTCGCATTCCACCGCGAACTCGGGCCGAGGCGCATTCCGAGGAGGGGAATTTAATTTCGACGAGTCCGAAACGGCCACGGCGGTGCCGATTGTAAATAACGCGACGATATTCGATTCGATACCGTTTCAACGCGACGCTTCGTGTACGTACAATTTATCAGTTTTCCGTCTCGCCACAAGAGAGGACAGGCGAATAATAATAATTATTGTCGGTGGAAGACATGAGCGCCAAAACGAGATGAGAAAAAAAAATTCGTATCGTACGAAAGCGCCAAAATCCCAGGTACGTTAGGTAGGCCTAACAGATACGTATTATTAAACGTATAACTATATCGTTCAAAAACTCCAAACGTTTAATCTTATTCGCCAAATTTATTAAAATTATATTTATTTTCATTTGCTTATGTCGGGTATAGTAGGTATGTATAATATTAAATTGGCGCTTATGTCCTACAAATGTTAGCGCAAATGATGTGTAATTTTTGTACCTTTGGCGCTTACGTCATAGAGACGTTATCGTGTCCCCTCCACTCTTCGTTCGATCAAACCAGAAAACGTCGATACCTATATCGTAATTTCGTTTTTTTTTTTTTGATTTCCCGAAAAGAGAACACCCCGATTTTCGATGGCCGCAAAACTATCGTGAAACATTAATGTTTAATGACATCCTATAAGAGTAAAGCCGGGTTCTAGCCGCGCCCCGCACGGTGTATATAGTTATGTGAATATAATATATTATTCAGCTCGTGGGTAACCGACATTTCGCTACCTACAAATTAAAAAATATATTGCACGGTGAAGTGTGAACCCGGCACGACGCGTTTGAGGCACCTAACTATTTTAAATCATTATTAATATTGTAATAAATATAACGAAAAACAACAATACTGGTATATTATATAATACACGTGTTATGTATAATTTTAATGATCTTATTTTATGTTAATATAATATAATATATATATATATATATATAAACTGTTAAGCTATAACTATATCATTGTTGTATATTTACGTGTATGTTAATTATTATTATTGTAGAAATATGTTGCCGTGCCGATTCGATTTGGCGTATTGTTGTTATATATTATTGTATTACTCCGTAATAATATTATTATAGGTTCCCATTAGTATATTTTATCATCGAAGGAATTTAAAATTAGTGTTTTTTTACCAGAGAACCATATTATGATAATAATATGACATTGTATATGTATGTACTATATAAATATATATATATTATATTATCGCTGATTATGATATTTATGGTTAAATAAAAATAATAATTTATAGTCATTTAAATTAAGCATTAATAATTTATTATTATTGTTCGTCATTGTAGTGTTCAACTACTATGCCATTACTGTATCGTACGAATCACCTACTCGTCTCGTTTATGCATTTTGTACTCCTATAGTTCCTACCTATACCTATCTAAAACTTATACAGGAAGGTATTTAACGCGGAAAAATGGTCGAAACGCTCGTCATTAAATCAGTACAAGGTAAATTTCCGACTAAACGTCTACGGTTAAATAAATCTGAAGGGAGGACATAAAGGTCCGACCACAAGTTCAAGGATTCTGGAATGTAAATTATTGTACTGTTCGCAAAACATTACGGTCATAAGTATGGGAATTAATTAAAAAATATAAAACAAATAAAAGTTTGTTTCGACCAATTAAAGGTTTTAAGTGTATTAAGCCAACTACAACAACTAAACCGAATAAAAAGTGTATCGCAAGGATTTAACAATATGAACATTATTTTTAATTATCCGCATGCTGAATAAATGAGCAAAAAATATAAAACGACTGGTCTCATAAAAAGCAAGATTAATGCGAGAAATATTAAGTAAACTTTTTTTTGAATACATTAATCATTTTAATTTCATTTCGAAATGTAAATGCACGATTTATTAAAAGTAGTTTAAGTATATAATAATAATAATAATAATAATACACACAACGACGATAGGTATTCAGACGAGTTCTCCGTATATATTGTTGTAACTCGCGCATACCGATACTATATTATATACTTACTAAACGTATTGTATTATATTATGTAGACTTGATGGAGGAAATCACTTTATTAAGTGACCTCTCAGATTTATGTGTTCTACGTAGTTAGAGTGGAGTTATGTCGGAGAGGCCTCTTCCCAGAATTTCTTCCGGAGAGTTGTCGGAATAGTTTCGCGGCAAGAACGTGAATTTACGGATTTGAACGGTTCTAAGTATAGTTTAGTGTTATTTTGAGACGCCAAAATTCGAATTATTTAAAATTTAAGCTCCTGGGCAACTTGGGTTAACCTAAATAAATTAATATAGTATAATATACGTGTAACGATACTGACGAATTACCAAACACTTGTGTATGATATTGGCCAAGAATAGGTAAGTCATTGTTACTGGGTATCAATGTGTTTCTATCAAGTAGGCAATCTAATTTTTTTTTGTTTTTAAATTAAATACACCATTAACGTCTACAAACACGTGACTTGAAATAATACACGGTCTGCTATCGTTCTATCAACTTCAATGTACATATTATATAATATTATAATAAATTATTCAGGATTCTTCTGTCAGATTCTGGAAGTTGTTGGTTTTATAATGACATCTGCTGTTTTGCGAAAAACACTCGAAGAGAAGTAGTAAACCTCAAAAAGTTTCTTACAAGACTATAAATTATTTACAATAAGGATAAAAAAAAAAAAAAATTGAACACACATTTATTGTACTCTGGATGATGATATGTTGTCTGTAGAATTCAAAGTACCTATATATAGTTAACCGATGAAAATATCAGCAGTCGGTTTAAAATAAAACACCGTTTAATATCGAGTAAATTGAATTTAAATCATTCGTGTAAGAGTATTTGGTACAGTTATCGCGGAGCGATGTTTAAGTGAAACTAATTAAATGCGTATTCGAATACATTTTAAGAGTATTCGGCTTAATAGTCTGTCCGGAACGCTGTAATTCGAGTGAATTATTTGCGCTATTTGTTTTTGAGAAAATATACACTTTCCGTAAACAATTCGTGTAATTTGTTGGGGAGGCATAAAGAATTACATTTTTCCAGAATATAAAAACGTTTGAAACGACCTCGTCGTCGATAAATAAAATTAATTTACCAGCACATTATACGCGCGCATACAGATCCGGTCGGGATAATATAGAAGGCGAGCCGAGACCAGAGTTCAGAATAATCTAATAATTTCGTCATTCAAAAGTCGTAAATATTATTAAACAATCACGACGGTCTAAAGCAGGGGTCGGCAACCTTTTTAACCACGCGGGCCATAATTTTTCCGATTGTTCATCGAGGGCCACATTAAAAAAAAAAATTATATATTACGATATAATACTTATGATTGTATTGCTATAATTATATTTGATTATTTTACATAGAAATATGAGAGTAAAAAAACAAATTTTACAATTTATTAGTTAAATTTTCGATATCAGCTTGCATACTTGTTGTTGAGACTCGTGACACAGCTCGTAAATGTTCATCACTAAGGCGCGAAGAGTGCTTACTTTTTCTGTACTTCACAATGGAAAATGTATGCTCATATATAATAATATGTATTATGTACTTGCAAACGCCGCTATAAGTTTTTGTGCGAATCGTCTGATTCCAGGGAAGGTAGATATTGGAAGACAACTATAAAATTGAGGCAAACTAGTTGCTTCCGGAAAAGAATTTTTTAGAACCTCGTCATTTTGAAGTTCAATGACTTACTTCCATTTGTAAATTATCCTTGACATTATTTATGTCCACTTGAAAAGGATCCTGGAATAATTTAATTTCTATTTATAGGGGAAAAATAATTATATAATATTGAAAATTATATGAAAAATGTTATTGAACAAAAATAAAACACAAAAATTAACCACCTTTGTGCGGGCCATCAAAAATTGCTTAGCGGGCTGCGGGTTGCCCACCCCTGGCCTAAAGGATTCCAGTTGGGTTTCACTGAAACTTCGGAGCGTTTGATACTCGACAACTCGTTTGAATATCACTATTGCAAATATTATTTATTCTAATGACAGTTTTTTTTTCTAGACCATTAATTATGACTTGAGTCTATCATAAATTCATAACATATTGCGTAGGTAGTCAAACAGCAAATAGGGTTAATCTATTGCTAGAATATTGGAACGCGTGAAAGTTCCGTAAAACAATAATATTATATTTTAGCCTTATCGTCAACATACAATTCAGTTCGTTTAGTTCGAAAATTGTCATATTATTAATTGCACGAAATCGCGTTAATGTCCTACTAAGTCACGTGGGACATAATATTCTTGACGGAACCGTAATTCATGGTAAAGCTGCAGACTGCAGTTATTATATTATTATATAAGCTCAAATGATGTAGCTTCCTTCGTCATACCGAGACGATAATATTATTATTTCCTTGCCGCGTTTGATTTATATCATTTTTTATGAAATCGAATATTATATTTTGTACATTCAAAAATGTTTAGTCGATAAGGTAAAATATATTGTGTACGATAATATGGGTTCGTGTTATATTTAAAAAAATATATAATAATATGGATACCGGTTCGGTTTAAAATAGTCTACATTAAATTAATATACTAATGATAACGTATGCATAATAATAACTACTAAATAGCTTATAAATATCAACCATTAATCGTACAATAAGTAACTGTAAATAAATTGTGTGGTTTATTTAAATATATAGTAGGTACGTGTGCGATAAATCGAAAAATATGTTCTTTTCATAATAATGTACTGGTTGAGTAACGAATTTAACGAATAACTAATTTCGTTATGACACTAATTCACATTAAACATACTCGAGAATGAAAAAACACTTTTTATCATTTACCTATAAAATGATTGACATTGGAATTGGTTTATTGTTTGTTTTTATTTTGAAGTATTATCAAGTTTAGACATTATTTAATTTTCAAAATATCATTTAGGACGAAAAAACAACTATATAGGTACTTCAATTGATAGTAAATCGTACTAGTAATTAAAATAAAATTTAACCTTATCGTACAGGGGTTAATACATTAACGTAAGTATACGTCTATGATTATATTATTTATTTATTTATTATTATATAACGGGCACAAGGCCCAAAAGTGCATTTTACATGTTATATTTAAATAATCCAATAAATGCAACAGAAAGTAATTAAAAATATCGGTTAATATAACTTAAATAATACAATATTTCGACGAGGTAAAGTAATATTAATAATAAACAAAATACATATAGAATATAATATTATAGACTAAAAAATAAGGTAGGGGGTAGGGTGCTCATTGGCCGAACGCATCATTCGATCAATTAGGTTGTTCTTACCATAGTTCAGTGGTTCCCAATTAGCATTGAACCACGGACCCCTAGCTAAAACTTAAATTAGACGGGGGACCCCTTATTATAAAAATGAAAAAAAAATTATATGATTTATTTTAATTTTACATAAGTACCTTTTTGTAATAATATAAACATTATAAACACAGCTTTTCTCAATAAATACAACACAAAGAAATGTATTTGATTTAACACTTGCCTTAGTACAACATTATTGAAATTACCTTTTACCATTATTTAATTATGAGTTACTTAAATTAGTTATTACATTAATTTTCGAACTTTATGTGACGAGTGAAACCTTTCTTTTTTGTCCATAATCTTGTCCCAAGTTTGGCTGCATGCTTGATATTTCAACTCTTAAATCAGCGTCAATATTAAGTCTCGTACGATATTTGTTTTTCATGTAACAGTAGCAAGAAAAAGGTTGTTCACATCTATATATGTTGTGAAGACAGTATTATCTTCTTCAGTGTCACTTATAGGACTTTTATGTGAACCAGATTTTAACCACTGATACATTATGCGGTTGTTCGTTTATGATTAACTTTCAAAATATAATATGTATAAAAACAGACACACTGCAGTAATAGCTGACCAGTGACCAGTAATGACAATGACTAAACTAAATAATATTGAAAATTTGTTTTACATAATAATTTATGTCCGCAATATATTTTATTGGGTAATAAGAAGAAAATAATCAGTGTACCTCCACGTGGAGCATAATGTGAGTAATATATAGATTATAAATAATACATTAACTGTCAAATTTTTTCGCGATAATCGGCTCTCAAAATACCTGGAAATTCAAACCACTATGTGTTTAATAATTCCACTAAATACTAAAATAAAATAAAAATATCACTTCAGTAGTACATAACCACGGACCCCCCGACACCAACACGAGGACTCCTGGGGGTCCGCGGACCACCAATTGGGAACCACTACCATGGTTAATGTAACGGAAAGGAATTACAAGAGGAAACTTGATCTAGAAAAACGATTATATTATATTATTTTAAAACATAGTATCATACACGTTATTACGAGGATATTACTTTAATAGTATATTATGTAATAGCACGTATTAAAAGTATTAAAAGTATTTTTCTATGGTAACATCGAGACATTTTTGAAAGAAATTTAACAATTTCGTCAGCCAACATTAGACATTTTTTTTTTTTTATTGTGTGGCTTACGAGGCCATTGATCACAGATTAATATCTGTACGTCATGTACGTCATCGTGACATAATATGACAGTGAATCTGTAATTTAGTTTAATCCGATCTAGACATAATATTGTGCAAAAAATAACGGATTCGTTTGAACTTTAAACCGCGGCTCTGCCATTATTGTTTCTAGTGGGAGCAGAAATGGAAAAAATATTAAAAAAAAAAAAAATTGTTCGTTATCCAAATCGTTCGAAATCTTTTTTATCGTCGCCGCTCTCATCCGTATATCTCCCGAGCCTGCAGTCTTCCGCCGCGTTTTATTTTCACTCGTTTTTCTCTCGTACCAGCAGAGGAGTTCATATCGGGTTATTTATCGCCGTGTTATTAATCTTGATACCTAGAGTTTTGACAAGCCCCCCCCCACCACCAAATTCGGCGGCGGAGGCCTTCTGCGGCAGTTATCTGAATTATGCATGACCCGATGTGGAAAACTGTCGACGTTTGCGCCGCGCCATTTAACTTACATGTATAGTTCGAGAGAGAGGCTCGCCGCGCGCGCGGAGGATTTCGCCGCATATTATACACACGGTTACGTCGAGGGCGCGTGTGTGTGGGTGTGTGGGTGTGTGTGGGTTGGTGTGTGTGTGGGGGTATACGGAACGCACACACATATATACGATTCAGCGGTGTGCTATTCAAACGAAATCGTAAAGATTGCGACCCGACGAGGAAAGGGGCAACGGACGCAAAAGGATTTTTTACATTTTCTTTTTTTACGATTTTTTTCTTTCGGTTTTTTTTATGTCGTGTGCGCTCCGGCATCGCGTATAGATCAAAAAGTATGTGAACGTCCCGAGCAACTTACATATTTTACGTTGATCGAATTACGACGGCGACTACTATACGCTCGACTACTTTTTCGATTAAATCACGTTGGCCTCATATACCCGACCCAGACGTTTATTATTATCATTTTTTTTTTTTTTTTTTAAACGCGATTCGATTCGATTTCGGGATACTATATAATCGTTATTGGTTACGAGAATATTTAGTTCGTTCATAATTGAGTGCAAAAAAATGTAAAGAACGTTTTACCGCGGCAGCCGATCGACAGTCGATTTATAAATAATACATACGACGCATAGAGTTATATTATAATATTATGCGGGAAAAAACTTTTCCCCGATTAATGACGACTTTTTCGATTATGAAATTATTCGAGTTACTGATGATACACTAGAGCTTTTTCCGTGTGTTCGCGTATGATTTGGCGTACCTACCAATTATTACTATACCTACCACGTGTTACTCGACATTTTATTAAAATATATTATAGGCGAATGACGTTGCTCGTGTACACACACATAAAAGATCTTTATCGCGTTGTCATCGTATATTCGTATACTCAACTACCTACTATGTATAATTACTACGAGTTTTCAAAACATAAATTTCTTTATAACTCGTTTTTGTTTTAACGGTGACTTCTCTCAGAAACCTCCTTTCCGCACACGTATATTATTGCGTCTGGTATATATATATATATATATATATATACTAACACTTGCATTCAAAACATAGATTTAATTTCGAAGTTCAGTCGCGAAACTTTATTGCACGAGATTTATCTCGAAGACGTTATATATTATATAATGCATTTAATACGTGTGTGTGTGTGTACGTTATACTAGTTAGTGAGTTTTTGACACCTTTACCGTATAAACCGTACTCGTATCTAATTAAAACAAAATACACTTTTTGATCCACTCAATCAATACCCCCCCCCCTCATACGTCCAAAAGTCCAAACGTAATATACATTATAACCAGTGTTGAGACTTATCTAGACAATATTTAGTTATCTTTTACCTCATATAGATGAAAATGTAGATGGGTATCTAGGATAAAAAAAAATCGTTATCTTTTTAGTAATTATCTAGAATCTAGATAATATTAAGTAAACCAAAAATTCTTTTTTTGAGAGCCCTGTTTGCATGCAAGTTAACATTATCGTCTATGGAGTTCGTTTTATAAATGTCAAATAGTCATGATGTAAAATATAATAAAACAGGATCAACAAAAATAATCTACGGACGTCATAATATAGAACAGTCTAGCTTATAACGGGAAAAAATTAATTGCCACTCTATAAGTAGTCATTATATTTATGTAACGCTTAACAAATCTGTATTACTAATCTTAAGATTTTAAACATTGGTAGATATTATATTAATTTCCAATAGTAAAATTTAAATTTAATTGTTGGTTAAATGAAATTATTATAAATATTTAAATTTTCAAATTTTTTCCGTCTAGATAACTTTTGTTTGTATTTTATCTTATCTTAATCTAGATAATCTTAGAGCAATAATCTTTTATCTATATCTAGATAATTTTTTACTTATCTGGTCGCGACACTGATTATAATAAGTAGTTCTTTTAAACCTCGCCCTCGTCGAGAGTCTTTTTATAAACAAATAAATAAGTAGTGTTGACTTATTAGACCCAATTGTGTTTCATAAAACAGAGTACTTAATAATATATAGGTTATCTATAATTTGTACAAACATATTATGAGTATGATTTTATAAAAACCAAAAAAAAAATCCTATCTCTCGAAATAATGTGATACGAGCAGTATACCATATAGTATTTTAGTGAGCGCTTTAAATAATAATGGTTGAAAATAATCAAAAGGGTTCATCGGTTCAATTATTTCATCAGCGCGCGGATATATCTATATAAAAAACAGTGAAACATTGATAAAAACGCGAATGAAAACGAGTACGAGAGTTTTTATTTTTTTACCGAAACTTTTCCAATTAACATTAACCTAACTAAATGGTTTAATGTATTTTATACACGACAAACGCTTTTGTTTTAAGCTCGTACGCGTCACTGTACAACAGTGCGTAAAATGCGTGGTGTGCAATAATTATTAGGACAATTGATTATTACAATTATTATTATTACCACGACGAAACTAAATTCGATCAAACTACGAAATCGCCTACAACCGCTGCAGCGCTGTTTTTACCAGACCACAATAATCGCACTGGACTTTTGACGTGCTCCCACATCGCCGGAATACCAAAGCGCACAAGGCGCACTTCGGATAAAAAAAACGCGTCGACACGTAAATAAAACACTTGAAATCCCAAAGAAGAATAAAAAAAACAACGTTCGCGGTTCAGAAACAACATAATGTAATAGGCACCTACACCTAATTGCGCCGCCGAACGACGATCGTACAAATTCATACAAATTACGTACTAAACCGAAACGTAGTTAAACCTAGAATATATAATTTTCGACCATAAACATACGTAGGTAACACTTTACTCGAATGTTAAGCACGATACCCCACCATGTATTATACCTATACGAATAATACGAGTTTTCCTCGATAAAGATACCGTGAGGGTATTACGTAGATTCTCGTCTTCGTGATCCTCGCCGTTTTTTGTCACGTCGCCACATTTTTAAGACTACAAACGGCAACCGTATACCGGTGTACGACATACCGGTGACGAGCGAATCGAATCCGATCGATTTTTCACGACGACGTCTTCCGAGAAAGAATAATGAAAAGAAAAGAAAAACCCTGAGCGCTTTTCTCGCACCGCAGGTATCTAAGCCCCGACTATATGTTCACGCGGCGGGTATATATATATATACCATATACGTATAAATAGGATATATACGGTATAAATATAGTATATATATATTGTATATAGCAGGAGGACGCGGCGGCGGTGGCGGGCGCACGACGCGCTTGGCAAGGCCCGTCGAGGAATAAGGATTAATTGAGGATTTCAAAAGCGCGACAAAAGATCGTCGTCGCCGCCGCCGCCGCGCCGTTGCGTAGACGTCAACGCCCCGACGACGACGACGACGACGACGACGACTCGTGTGCGTATTATTATGACGTCGACTAGAGGTGTATTATACAAGGCGAACGGGTACGCGAAACGGCAAATGATAATCCTCTCTCTCTCTCTCTCTCGCTACGACGAGTGCGCCGGAGGAATACGACCCCGTGGTGGTGCGCCACACGCGCGTGTAATTACGACACGTGGTTCGCGTAGTGTCGCCCGCGTTCGGCTTTTCATCGGCACGACGCGGCTTACGTGCGTGTGTACAAAATATAATACGACGGAGACGGCGACGAGCACACGACGACCGGAAGACGGAAACAATAAAGGATTACCGGATGATTGGATCTCCAGCGACGGCTGCTCCGTCAGGAGAGAGAGAGAGAGAGAGAGAGAGAGAGTGCGCATTACGGTAGCATATAGTCGTACGGAGGTAATCCGTCGTACAAAAGACTTACGGGATAGTTGTATTGCACTCGTCGCGCGCGACACACACACACACACATAATAATACTTTTTAGGTGTATGCACGAGTCGCCTCCACACAGCGCCAGTCCGCGGTTTGAGTGCGGTGACGAGACGACGACGTCGCGAAAATACCTAACGGATAATAAAATCGATGTATTTAGGTATTATTGTTATTCGCGGGAATTTGGTCTCGACCCAAAATTGTGCTTTTTATGACTTAGATTTGAACGGCGTGGCACTTTAGGATTATCTTGTTGCGGTAAATAGTCATAAAGTACTTCGGTACAGATAATAGACTAAATCGAATATTTTAAACAGGTGTTTGTTTACAATCTATGCTGCCCTGAGGCCGCCAAAGTCAAAGGCTGCAGTAACTGAGACGATTTTCCAAAAACGATAAAATTTCAAAAATACTGTTTACTAGGTTACAGTAAAACAACATTACACCATCGAAACGAGCTTTTAATATGACGTTATAAATTATGACGTAGTGTCTACCAAGATATCGACGAATACTAGACAAATAAGCAGTTAATGAGATACCACAGACCACAGTAGAAAACGTGGTATATAATATGTTGTGTAGTTCCTGCTAAATATTATGTTTAGTTAATTCATTTGAGGGTTTACGTACATACTGCGTGTTTATCTAGTAACCCTGAATTAGCTGATAGCAGTATCTACGTAATATTGTTTATGATTGAATGATGTCAATATTTCAAATTAATTTCGTACCTATTAATAATAATTATTTAATAAAATATAGAGATTTTAACGAGTTTGTTCCTAATTTTTATCAGATATAATAATTGATTAGTTAGAATTAATATCATTAACGTATGTGTAGATATAGCTTTTTTCAATATTGAAATTGTAATCATTTTGGAACATTACAAAATATGCAGTAGGTGTCTACTTAATGTTGCCAAAAAAAGGAATAAATAATTTATTTACCAAAAAATAAAATTATTCAGACCGCCGTCTGAGGTAAATTACTACAAATAATGATCAAAATATTTATTATTATTTACAATTTTGTTAACAAGCAAAACAATTTTTTAAAAATATAAAAAAACCCATTTTCCCAACATTTACATTTTTGTAGATACTGCCTTTGACTTTGGCAGGGCAGTATAATCATACATACAATGGACGTTCATCAAAAATCGGTTAAAGTCAAATTGTGTTCTAGATTTTGATTTGAGCAAAGAATAGCAAAATGTTTTTTTTTTATTGTAATACTCAACTTCTTAAGGCGCTTATAAAACCATACAAAATGCTACAAACTATGCTATGTTATCCTATCAAATCGGATTAAATTGTTAATATTTTTCTGTAAAACAAAAAATATTAACTGTAGAGACACTATACACAATTGCATTTTAAAAATATACGAACCAATTTTAAGCTATTTATACTGCGATCCTATTCACCTGTTTTAAGGTGAAAAAATAAAAAATAAAAATATATAATTTAATATTAGTAGAATAGATGATTTTTACAAAAATTAGTTCAACATAGAAAAACAAATAAACAGAAATCGAAACACATTATAATATTATAATGTCCTTGGAAACAGAGGCTGACATGCACCGTCTCTGCAAAGAACCATTATTATCGTATGCAATGATTTATTATTGAATTCGATATCCAACACATCCATTACAGCGACCTACTCGACTGCAACCGTGCAGGTACACTGACAACCTATACTATATATTATTATAGCAGAGCGACTTCTCCTATTTTTTTTTTTTAACTATGCCTATTGTCAATTATTGTATAGGTGCCAACCCTCATTTAGGTCGCGTGTTTATTATATTCATCTCGTCAGCTCTACAGCAAACTGTACGTTTTTTCGAGGTCATTATGAATTCCGTAAAAATGTAAGTATTTTCACAAAAATATGGTCTTTAAATAAGCTTAAAAATTCCGAAAAAATCGTAGCTCGAATAAATGCACAACTCGAGTACAACGACGCGAAAGGCGCGCTTAAAAATGCTTAAAAAGTTACCATCTCTATTGTATACGGTGCATGTATAGGCGCAGTAATAATTATCGAGAGCTGCGGGCGCCGTCGGGACGGGCAGCGACGATCCGGCCCCTCGTTTTTTTATGTTTTCCCACGGCCAAGCACACCGGAGAGATATTCGTATTACGGTTATCGTCGCAATTATTATTTTTATTACTATTATTATTATTATTATTATTATTATTATTAGAATACGCGCGACCGGCGGGAAGAAAAGATTTTCGGATTCGGCCGACCGCGAACGCCGAGAGCGGCGCGGCGACGGTATATTATTTCTCCGAGGAACTAAATTAAAACCGCGCCGTACAGAGCCATATACATTATACGGTCCTTCGTCCTTCGTCCGCCGCCGCCGCCGAGCCGTCTGAAAATTCTATAATATATGTATATATTATGTATACCGGGAACCGAATTTATTTTTGACTTTTAATTAGTTGTTAAATAGTTTTGCGCGCCAGAGTTTCATTACGCCCGAACGCTCAGCGACGAGCACTGTGCTAGCAGCGCAGGACGACTATGATATACACGCGCGGTGCCGCCGATGAATTATTTAAAACCGCCCAGAGGTGCCCCCCCCGCCGGTTCTTCGTTGACGCCGCACGATTATAATTATTATATAGTACGAGTCTTGCAGGATTCGATGTCGTCCGAAAGACCATCAACAGCCGATAGAAATGATATAAAATATCACATCATCGTCTTATTTGCAAATTAATGTAGTCACAGGCAAACCGACTGAATAGGTAGCCATTCGCTCCTCCGGTGGTCCTCGCCTCATATTATTATCTCCGTCGCCTTCTGCACACAATCGCCAAACGGTAAAATTCGTTATTGCGGGCCCGGTATAGGGCCTGACCCGTAACCGCGTACCGGTGCAACACGATTGCGGACTTTTTACCTTTTTATATTTGAGAAAAACAACACGATTGAGCACCTTAAATATTTTTTTTTTGAGCAAACACAATTAATATTTAAATAATTTTTAAAATAAAGGATTATAGTTTAAGGAACCCAACTATAGTTAGTATACGTAATACGTACACACAATAATTGCACGGCCAGTGGATACTATATGGCGTCTAATAATATTAAAATATTTCATTACTATAATAATACCGATAATAACTGATAAGTGTTAGTTTTGTTAGTTATTATTGTCATCGTTATGAGTACATCCTAATACTTTATTTTTATAAATAAATATCGGCATATTATTTCTTTTTTTAACGCGTAATTACTGTGATATAATATAAGAAGGTTTTTTTTTACATACGTATTAAGTTATTATTAATGTTGGTAAATTTTAATTTAAATATTTGTGTTTGCTCAAAAAAAAAATATTTAAGGTGCGCAATCGTGTTGTTTTTTCTCAAATATAAAAAAGTAAAAAGTCCACAATCGTGTTACGCCCACCGCGTACAGCTCTCCGATATTGTTTCGGAACCACGAGAAATTGTTATTAAATTCAATCAAATAAGCACTACATAGGTAATTCGCAGTAAACAAAAAATCAGTGGAACTCGATACTGCTGTGTAGAAAATAATATCTTCTAATGTTCAATTAAACTGTAATTAATATCAAATACACAAATACCAATAAAATATAACTAATATTTTTGGGTCATGTGACCAAAATTGATGTGGGTAGTTAGTTTTGGTGGCCAATAGCATACATGGTTCGTAAAAATAAAAATAAATATAATTATAATTACAATACTGTCTAATGACACTTAATCATTTTAGAAAATTAAATCATTATCTTATATTTCTGTCTAAGTGACGTTTTTGAGATTGACATATTTTTCTTTGACCACAGAAATAACGTTATATTATTAATTTGTAAATATATAATATTCACGTCCGGATTTTTTTACAATATAAATTTCATAAAAATAAATGTTTAATAAACATAACTTACGTTTTCTCTTTTGCGTGAATGATTCAATTTATTTCCAATTAACTGTATTTTATCCTTTTTATATTTCATTAAAAATAATACAATACATTTATGATAAATGTATTTCGATGAAAAACACTATTAAATGTATAAATTAAATTACATATATTATTATTTTGAGTCATGGCCTTATAAGTTCGATAGCTGGTCGTGTTGTGTGAGACAACTTTAATAAGTAAACATTATATAAAATGAACATGTCAAACAGTACTTCGTACTGAAGTGTTTGGTGCGTTTCAGATAAATGTGTGTTCAAATCAGCATAGGTACCATCAACCGATCCGTCAAGGAAAGAGATAATAACAAATTTGAATTCTTTATCATATTGTTAACTATTTAAATTATATAAGATATTGGTTTCGCAGCAGTACCTTGCATAATATGGTACGTTATTTACTTTTTTTAGGTAACACATAATATTGGAATGAAAATAAATAAAAATACTGTCAAAACACTGAGTTTAATGTTCTATTTTTTCATTTTAATAGAAAATAGTAGACGAATCTTTATCATGACCGAATCAAACATAATTTATGAAAGTACAAAATATGAAAAATATATAGTCCATGAAGTGCATGTAGAATTTTAGGATAAACGTATTATGCAGCGGATCCAAAGTCCGAGAACTCGAAAAAATATTCTAGTCCACTAAGATTTTTTTTTGCAATGTCAATGTTATTATGTTATTATCATTTTGCACATAGATAATATGTACATCAAATCAACTCGAATATTGGTGACTGCTAAATTATTTATCATTGTATTGTACCTAATATTATCTAATCATTTATGAGATATAAAATTACCAAAGAGTTCAAAATCGCCAAAAACCACTACCTAATAAAAAACTTCTTTTCACTCTCGATATCCCCAAAAATCCTAAGAGGCAGATAAAAAGATGCTGGCCTGGGGACTTACTCCTTTAATCTGTTGGTTAGAACTATCGGGTGCTTTCATTCCGCTAGGTATTATAAATTATTTTCAAGGAAATCACTTATGGTACATAAACTGGAATAGACTGTAATTCATTTTTTTTTTAAAAGATATAAATGAGCCATGATGAGCTTTTCGGTTTGGACAATATTGACATACAATTTTAATATCGATGTTCGACGTTCATATTTACTTGATCACTTGTGACATAAAATTGTATATTTGCACATGATCAAACGTTCTAAAAATCTTCGAATTTCATCACCCATCAAAATATTATGTCTACATCAAGCTATTATGTTTGTGGATCGCGTTATTTTTACTTGCGGTAGACTACCGAAAAGTCCGAGGTTAATAAAGTCAGAGGAAAAAGTCAATGGTTAAAAAGTTCACAGTCAAAAATCCTATGCCTAAAAATACCGGTATATATTATATATTTTAAATACCTAATTTATTTCAGATTATGTTACATAAAAAAAAAATAGAATAAATTATTTATACAAAAACAATTTTATAGGAGGTACATAATAATTTACAATAATAATATATTCTATCAGTCTAATTTGAAAAAAAAAATTATCCAATTATAATTACCAGGTTTCGTTATATAAAAACAATTGAATTAATTTTGCATACAAAATCACAATATACATAAATAATAATAATTTCTATCGAATATAGACTACATGCGTTAATTTCGTCAGGTAAATGATTTATATTAATACTAATAATTGGAACGTATTGATTGTGCATCACACCGTATTTTTCCTTTTACCTAATTATATGAACCAGACTTTTTTACAGTGGACTTTTTTACGGTTGACCTTTTATGCCTCGGTCTTTTCAACCACGAACTTTTTTCTCGGTCTCTTTTCCTAGGACTTTTTTACCTCAGACTTTTTACCGAGATTCAATACTCTCAAAGTCACACGTATTATAATATTGTACTTAATCTCCAAATAAAATAATGTAGTTCATAACCGAAACACTTTTCATCAGAATCTTCTGATTTATTAAACAATAAATAAATTTAGGGCCGGCGTAAGGGCAGTGCAACCGGTGCACCTGCACAGGGCCCTGCGCAAATGTGGGGCCCCGCGGGAGCCGGCTCACTCCAGAAAAACAAAATCATTACTGCTAACGAATATTATAATAATTTAAAAAAGATAACATTTTTAATAATAATTTTATAGTTGATAGTATTAATATTATTATTAGTATTGTTTACAATAAAATATATAATTATGGGCATTTTCGTGGTATCGATAACCGATTTTCGGAATGTAGAGTGATTAACCGAAGAGTATAAATAGACTATGTGGAATGTCGTCATGTCGATAATATTATTGTGGTATCTTAATTCTCAGTACTTATAATTCTCCTTATTCTTTACTTAATTCTCCATACTGGACTTTCGACAATATCCATTGAAAAAGCTATAGATAGCTGAAACTATTAATCACGACACGCTCATAAATAATGAGTTGGCAAGTGAAAAGGCGAGAAAAAAATTCTTCGAAAATATATAATAAATAATATACATACATTTATTTTGTTTATTTAAACTTTAAGTATTTAATATATTAAATATTAATTGGTGTGTATCATTTTATTTAAGCTATTTTGCACGGGGCCCCGCAATTTGTAGCTCCGGCCCTTTATTTAAACTAGAATACCATCCTTGGAAATCTTCCATGACACCTTGATCAGTTAAGCGTCATTAGTGCAAACAAAACACCTGAAATCACAAACAACAACTAAAAAGCAGGCTTAAGAAAAAAATATGCCATAGCTGCATGATTTTTTTTTACCTGTCAATTATGACACTTGTTAAACTTTGTCACGTAATATATACACTTATATTGGAACAATTATTTTTACGAATTTGTACCTATATTACTAAAATAAGTGTTTAAATATAACACAATAAGATTTAAATCGAGGAATAATTTATAGTTGTTTTATGGAAAACATAATGAAAAAAGCGTTGAATTGCTTATAAACATTTTAACAAAATACTTTGAAACATTAAAGACACAAGCTATTAAGACAAAACACCACATCCAAACATTTTTCTCAAGACGTGTTACCAGTACCTACGTATTTACATTCAAAAAACCTAAAAATAACTTACAAGTAATATGCCAATATAACTTTTTTATTTTTGATAAATCAATAAAAACATTATTTTATCTACCATTTATTGCACAATTACTAGGAGTCAGAATAATTAAATTGTATACTAAAAAAAAGTATGCATGATTCAATTTAACACCTAACCTCTTCAGAATAAGTATCATTAATTGTATTCTATTAATATTGTAAGTACATAAATATTTTTTTTTTTTTTTTTAAATAAAAATGTTCATTTTAATTTGAGTTATAACATTTTGTCGTTTTGACCAATTGATGACCTTTGATCAAATATACTTGGTCAACACTTTAAAATACCAAATGTACTACATAATACAGTTTACACGCACTAGAAATCGACTGAAAGAAATGAATTAATTTTTAAAATAACAAAAATGTAAAATGAATAGAACATTCAACCTTTCACTAATGAAAGTCTTTTGTTAAATTGTCATTAAAAAAATAAACCGTTGACATAAAAGAATTGTTATTTTTCAATAGAATGTTGCAGTATGTTGTCTCGGATGGCGAAAAGAACTGTGTGGGTACTAAATCTTTCACGCCAGACATGAATTACTTCATCTTATCTTGTAATAGTTTCGTATTATAACTATTTTAACAACAATTATTCGGTCATTCAAAATTTGACAAGATTAGCTAATAATATTTATCTCAACAAATTACGTATCATATTGATTTATTTTTTTATTTTCATTTATATTAATACAAAAACGCGTTATTGGAAGGAATTATTATTTAAAATGTGTAGAAAAAATTGCACAGCACAATTTATTTTCAATAAACAAGGTTTTTTACATGGTTTTTACAAATTTACATGGTTAAAAAAATTGTGGTACGGCGTTTTATTAGTGAAACAACGTTTGTATTGTATGATCTTGCAGGAGTAACGTTAAGAAAAAATCAAATAAATGAAGTGAGAAAAATTCTTAATCAATATTATATTATACATCAGCATAATCGAATTCTACATTAAACACGTCCAGCACTTCAGTACAACCTATTCTTACTTAAAATTATAATAATATTAAAATAATGTGTTATAATAGTATTATTGAATACACTTATTACTATAAAAAGTATAAACATATTATTTGCTTAGAGCTTAGGTAAACATACGTATCTTAAATATATTATATACTTTTACAGTATAAGTATACTAAAATTATAAGAGTACCTAAAAATATTTCTAAGATTAAATAATAGGTTTATTTATGAATCATTAAAAACTGAAATATTAATAAATGTTTATAATCACACACACAATTCATATCTATTTCACTGAATATCGAATATAGTTATAATGAATCTAAAAAATAAATATTAAATACCACTGATAATATGTTGTATATAATGTAATCACACAAATAAAACAATTTTCGTTGGGTCAAAAAGCTTGACAATTTAAAACAAGATTCCTCGTAAGTTGTGAAATTAAAAATATTAAATATATACGTAGTCACATTTTTTTTATAACAATTTTATATTTATGTTTTAATATACAAAATTTGTCAAAATCCCGAAAATTTACAAGATTATTATGTAGCTTAAAATGTATAAAATATTCAAATTTTATAGCTAAGGATTGAAAATGTAAAACAGAGTTTCTAAAGTAGCTTATACTTAAACCAACAAATCTAAAAATATATAAACACAGTTTTTTTTTATAGATATATTCTAACGACGAATAACAATTTTAGTTAATTTGTTGTAATATAAAAATATTATTCGTTGATACTTGAAATTTTAAAAGTATATGATTATATTTTTACACACAATAATAATAATTCCAAATGTCTTCGGCAAAAATTAATTCAACTTTATGTATCATTAATAATATAATAAATGACTTTGATAACAATATAAATATTTCATATAATATAATTACTATAATATAGGCTGACAGACATTTGTGTGACCCAGAGTTTTTGCTCAAAATCGTTTTTTTTTTTTTTTGGTAGACAATGATATACACTTTACCACCTTTTATATTTTGCGTTTATATATTTATTCACAATATAATATATAAACAGTCTGTGTACAATAAGTATATCTTATCTAATTCTAAAAGTAGTGCAAAAAACTGGCCACTTAAACATTTAAGTCGTGATTACATGGTTTTTGTTGTTTGTTCAATGCCAAGTAAGGATCTAGGTCATCTGCGGTTTAGCCACCGTCTTAGATAAAACGTTGTTTTCTTTTAGTACTATTTGGAGTTTGGTTACATAATTCCGTTGGCGTCCCACACGAGTATGGTTAAATAAGATAATTTTTTAGAATTAGTATTGTTCTATGGCCACGGTGAGCATGAGATCATATTATTTATTAATGATTTTAAATCATTTCAAATGTGGCAAGTTTGTTCGTTAGGTTGAATTCGCAAGAGTTGCGGGAACTACGCTTTGAGGAGGGGTCGATTGTTTAGTTAGAAGTTTTTTGAGGTAGTAGAGGAGAATTTGTTGAATTAATTTGTGGTTTCCAGTTAGTTTTAGAAATTTCTGGCTGAAGTAATTTGTTTTTAGATCAATGACTAGCTGATTTCCAGAATTTGTTTAGGTATTTATTTACTTGACATCCTTTATAGTTAGGTCGGACGAAGCCCCCGCTGCATAAAGTACATTTTAACTGGTTCATTTCCATCTTTGGTGCACTGAGTTGAATCGTGGTTTTCACTACAATGAGCATACTTAGGAGTTAGGACGGTGGTAACAATTAGTACTATAGTGTAGTAGATATACGATTGACAGCAAAAACCGTAGACGTTAAGGGCCAAGGAGTATCTTTTCTGGCAGAGGGATCTCGGACTAAGATTTTAGATATGCTCAGTGAACTAAACTCAAACTTTTTGAAGTGGTTTTCGGGAGGACCTGGTTATCACAAAAATTTGGGTAGAGGTGATTTGGTTAGCCTGTGAGTTACATTAATCTTGTTCTTTGTCTGGATAAATAGATCCTCCTCTCTGATAGTTATAAGATAATTCAATTGTATGCTGTAGATTTTTATGACTTTTCTATATTAAGGTAACTAGAATAGTAGCGACTATATCCTATTTGCTACCAAAAATTTCCATCAAAATTACGACCAAAGCATTTTTTCTACTAGGTAGTAAAAGTGTCTTCAAACACAAAAATAATTTTTTTTTAATTTTAAAATCCCACATCATTGTAAAATCAATACATTCTTCAATTCCCTTCCCTTGGAATTACCCTAAAATAATTCGAATTCATTTTATTAGAATAAATTACAAAAAATTGTGTTCGAATATTGTCCTACTCTGCTGTTTACATATTTTAAGATAACGAATAGTCAATATTTCGAACTTTGTATTTTGTTGCTAACGAGAACTTAAAAACACATTTAATCTTAACTATCGGTCTACTAAAGTCGATTGTACCACAAAATGTCATTATTTTTTATTATAATATACATTCAATCTTCTATTTAATTTTTTTAAGGATTAAAATAAATACTCTGATAATAAACTACCATACGACCATTAGCCATTAAAAAAATACAAATTATTTTTTCCAACACTTTATAATGTACAAATATTGTATGAAACATAGTAAATTATATTGTATTTCAAAAGGAAGGTAGTAAAAATTAAATCATCACACGGCGTCTGAAATAGGCATTTTAGCTACACCACTGTCTAGAACTTATTAATTCTTAGGCATGTCAATATTATTATTAATATTTTATGATATTCATAAACGACTGGAAATGAAATAATAAATAAGCTTCAGTGGTATTATTTTAATGCAAAAATTGTTATAAAATATAATTATTTTATTTTCTCTCATATTGCGATTTTAGAGCATTTGTTTTTGCCTCAGAGGCTGGTTTTTTCATCGGATGATAATGTACATTTACGAAAACTGAACATATTATATTATTTTTAAGTATTCTTCAAGGTATTGACGCAATACATTGTTTTACTGAGATAGCTATTGTATGCCGTTAAAAAACATCACTTTGCACGGAGTATACTTTCCAAATTATATATTATAGAAATTATCTATTTATTCCTACTAATATTAAAATTTGTGTTCAATTTCGTGTTTGTCTTATAACAATACATCCAATAATTATTATATACATTAAAACTGCGACACAATATTATAATCAGAACAGTTTACCTGATACATTAGTATAATATAATTGTATTATTATTTAAATACTCGCGCGTTTTCCATCAACAAACCTGTATAAGAATTTTTTTCTCGACCTAACAATATCGTTGATACGCAGGAACGTTTAAACCTAAAGCATAAGGTATAGCTTATTACGAAACAATATTCGAACACTATTCTTAGAATACTTTAATTTAAAATAATACGATACAGACACGCAATCGTTAATGAATTGTGAAAGCCGTAACGTGTACCTGCAAAACGATAACGAGCAAAATACAGAAGCACATATTATTATATAAATTGACAGGTTTATATAATTTTGACGTTCGATCGCTTATTTTGTATTCAATTTCGCGAACCTTAATCAATTTATTAGCCCGTGGCAAATAATAATTATTTGTCACCCCCAAAACGTTTGTTCGGATAACGTTTTGAATTATTCATCGTCCAAACACCGTGCCTGTGTGCATATGGCGTATTATTATTATTTTAGCGAAAGACCACTAGCCATCACGTATAACCGTATAACCCGCGTCGTCGTTGCAGTTGACAAATCGACCTTGTAAAACGACGAGTTGCGATTATTATTATATGCTACTCTCGACAGAATAATATCTCTACTTAAATAACTAGAAAACCAACAGGTAATAACGAAATATAATGGGTTATAAAGTAAAGTAAAGTTAACGAAGAAAGTTTAGTTTTGAAAGCGATATTAAAAGCCGATAAATAGTGAGGAAAAAAACCATAAACAGAAACAACGCCAACTATAAGTCTATAACTATTTCACTAATCCGTTCCATCCATTACAACTCTGTATATTTTACAGTATATCGCCATATCGGTTAATAGTATTTATATTTATCGTTTTTTTTTTTTGTGGAATTCGTTCAGGTCACAGTGTTCACGACAAAACTCAGAGCTTATCGCGATTTCAAACAATATTTTATGTCTACGCTCTAGATGTCGTTTTAAGGATCAAACCGTATACGAAAAAAAAGTGATATTATGACATGGTTT
This sequence comes from Neotoxoptera formosana, assembly GCA_022818045.1. Taxonomy (NCBI): domain Eukaryota; kingdom Metazoa; phylum Arthropoda; class Insecta; order Hemiptera; family Aphididae; genus Neotoxoptera; species Neotoxoptera formosana. Next base: position 65,499,104 of record CM040632.1, on the reverse strand, counting down.
TTAAATTTAATACGATGTATACGCGTTTATATTCCCGAGGGATAATATCGGATTGATTTAAAAGAAATTGTTTGGACGTGTCAAATATAATATATAAGCCCCTCCAAAACGTTAGCTTCAAATGTTTTAATCGGAACGCCATCACTAAGATTATATCTCAAACGACTATAAGAACCTAATATAAATTAAAAATCATTTAAAATGAAAAACAAAGTTTACAAACACGAAAGTCAATTTTAATGGCTACAGAAAGAATGGATGGATATTATTTTTTTATATATATACACGTAGTACACAAACACATGATGTCGGGCACATAATAAATTATAAAACGACCATGAAAAATGTCTTAAATAAAATATAATCTATTTTTCGTGTGAATAACAGCAGGTGTTTGAATGAATTGTGAATATAATCCTAAAGAATTTATTCTCCTTAACATTTAATAACTTTTCTTTGAAAACAAGCAATACAATCCAAACCAAATTCTAAAGGCATAAAAAGAAAAATATGAAAACGCGTCCTATACTCCTATTGACATAGTAGATGTATATCTACCTATTTGATGTATATTTTAAACTAAACCTCGGTTGTTATAAATTAATTTGTTATTAATTTTTTCTATACAAATTCTTCAGACTATAGTATCGGTTTACTTGGCTCAAATTATTATTTCTTTAATATACATTAAACTGAATTAATTCGAGAACAACACTTAGTTTTGACTTTTCACATGGCTAGTACCTATCTCATTCGTGAATGTTTAAAATTTTGTTTTAAAATAATTTACCTAGTAAACCTAAAAAATTATTGTAATCATAAATCGTTTAAAATATTTATGGTTCCACGTCATTTGGTCGCCGTGAAATGAGCGCGTGTCATAAGAGCGAAGTCATTTGGTGGCGAGCAATTTAATCGCGTAAGCAAAAAGAGCTCATATTATAAGAGCGCAAAGTAAAAAAACCATAATTTCAAATTATTATAAAATCAACAAAAATTAGTGTTAATATATAATCACTGATCAGTAAAACAAAATTAATATAAAAAATACAATAAATTATAATACAATCAAAATTAGTGTAAATCAACATGTAAATACAATCTAGTCAATATTATCATATATTATTATAGTCATAATTATACTAAATTTGTAGCTGACAATTTTGTAGCGATGCCCCTTAAATATCCGTCAATAGGTTTAATTTCGAATTGCAATACCAAATTTTTAATCCGTAGAACTGAATCTTTATATTTTATTTTTTTAGGAAGTGAATATCCAGCAATTGCTTGTTCGACTTTGAATTGATTTAAATTGTCTTCTTTTTTTAATGCATTAATAAATGTCCATATGGACGGGTGAACTGCATTCAACATAGAATTAAAACCATTATGCCAACGTTCTATTGCATTGTTTGTGCGTGGAATGTCTTTTTGGATTAATTCATAACAATTCCAAATACTAATATCAAATAATGCAGGTTTTCTATGACCCCTTCTGTTCGGTCTACCGCGATGTACGTATCTTCAAAATAATTTAGTAGTTCAGTTAATGAGTTTTGATTTTTTTCGTAAAAATCTGTACTAATTAATGATTCAAAAGAATCAATAACAGTTTCAATAACAGAATAATATTGTTATCGCGCTCAAATAGCTAACGCTATTTATGTACCGCGACCAAATGACGCGACACCACCTATCTCATTCGCGAGTGTTTAAAATTTCGTTTTAAAATAATATACCTAGTGATAAATTAGTCCATTTTTAAGCAGGTCACTGTCCGTAGTATTGTCCGAGTACTAGCCGTCTCGCAATAAAAAAAAAATGCATAAAACGCATCGTACGTGACCGTTCCGTCGCCGTTCGAGTACGTACCGTCGAAACAAATTTAATAAAACAAAATTTTTATAATAACGTTCTCCGGGGAAAATAATACATAGCAGACGGCGTGTAGTGTACATTAAATCGACAGAGGTCTTAAGAGCTTTATTATTGTTCGGGGTGTGGCATCGAAAGGTGAATCTGTATTCACCGAGCTGATGCGAAACGTGGGACCAGAATCCTTAATTCGGCGGCGCACACATCCATTACGGAGCAGCTACTACTACACGCCGCCGCCGCCGCGCAGTTTATATTTATTTGTATCGTCTTTATTTCTTAGGCTTATTCAGAGTTCGGAGCGTGTGAGAAAGATACTTGCCGCGCTGGCAACGCCGAAGCGTGTGTGCGCTGAATGTATAAATACTATCGGAACGCGAAATGTTGTTCTCCTCTCTCGTCTTTATATTTTTCTTTCGTACCTTTTATTTTTTTTTTGTTTTTGTTTTAGAGTCGGGTTCGGGGTAGAGATTTTCCGGATAAGACGCCCTGCTACTACTGCGCACCACTATTGCGGGATGTGATTTCAAAATAAATCACTATCGCCGATATAAATTATACGTTGGAAATGAAAACGTTTTTATACGTACTAATATCACCGTCGTGAAAATGGGACGATCGACATACGCGTGACGACCCGAAGAATCGTGTTAAACGTTGTTTGAAACGTAAATCATCGTTCTCGATCCGCGTGCATACGAAATGTGTATTGTATTTTATCGCAAAAACAATAATTCATCAGATCATATTTGAATTAGTAAGAAATCGCAGTAAATAGAGAGCTAACGATAAAATACGTCATATTTGAATTTTCGAAATAATATCCAAGAAAATATTGAATAATTAACGTTGTGAATGTTTTAAACAATAAAGACTGAAGAAACTATTTATTATTTTTTAATTAACATTTTACGAACCACGTTAAGTATTTTCTCCCCTTTTCAGTATATAAACATATTTTTATTTTTTAAATATATTATAGTTTCCGTGCTAAGAAGTTTTATTAGTTTCTTATTAAAATTTAGATTTTACTGCTGGACAAGACTTAATCAATTTTGAATGTTAATGAAGATATTAAAAATTTGTCATCGTATTAAGTCAAAAAGACAACTTTAACCCCGGCTTAAATGTTAATCACTTCGGACGTGTGTCGTGTGCATAGTCAAATGCACGAAATAAAGTTTAAACAAATAGTTATATTTTATATTCTCTCGTTAATTTCCTGAAATTTTAAACAAACTAATATTCAAAATATATATGTATGTGAAAATTCAATATTTCAACACGAAAAAACTGTAAGTATTATTGTATTTCCTTGTAATAATGATTTGCAGTTTTTAGATTATTTTTTTCATTTTATACTTAAACTGTAAGTATTGTTGAAAAATGTTTTTGTATTTAACGACATTTAGCATGTAGATTTCGAGATTATCTTACCCACAAAAGTGCATTTACATGTAAAAACTTTATGAAAAAACCTTAAGAAAATTAGACGAAGGAAACAACAATGAAAAAATATCAAGACGTCATATTTTTCTCTTTATGTGATGTACTATTATTTACTATTCTTTCAGATAAATAAACTTTGTAAGTAGTTCGTTTTTATTTCTCTGCATAAATATATATATATTTGTTATTCAATCTAAATATATACTTCGTTATATCCAAATTAAGTGCTCGTCAAACTTTTTATTTTTAGCCAACGCAGTCTATTTCTTATTATAATTAATAACAAACATTTTCTAATATATATTCTTTTTCTCCCATACTTGTAAATTAATATAATTATTGTATTTGGAAATATATGTATAGGTAACTATAAAAGAATAAAAAACTTTTCGTGTACAAAAAAAAACAGCATTTAAACACTCATTTCCTGCTATTATATCACATATATATATATATATATATATATATAACTTATAAGCCCCTTAATGATTCACAACAACTAAAAACTAAAAAAAATAAAGTATTATAATATTTCTTTATGAAATCATATTTAAATACAAATATGTTTTAATGGGAATTATAAAATTAAAAAGAAATATTATGTTTGATTTTATAATAAAAAAAATTGTAAAGTATAAGAGCACGTAATTTTAAGAACTGCATTTTAAATTGAAGTTTCGGCGGTAAGAGTCAATTTTTAATTGCGTATTGTAAGAAAAAATATTATTTGAATAAGCTGATTTGTATGACATGATATTAACCAGTAGCTATATATTTGTTTAAAACACATAGTTATAAGCGTATTCGATAGTAATTATGTCAAAATTTAATTTAACAGATTTTCAAAAATAAATGTTAGATAATATGGTATTGAGTGTGATATCGTAGGGATGTATACTTTTTAGTCCTTACTTTGAGAAAACTCTAAAAAATAAACTTAAAAAATGACCAAAAAATGTACTTAGATGAGCGGAAAAAATGTATTTTTAAAATAAATATTATTATTAATTATTATAGTTATGAACAAAATAGGTATACATTTGACTTGTGAATGCAACCGGTTCCTGGTATAATTATTCTGAAAAATCAATAAAATCATAAATTAAAATAATTTAAGTTAGTTTTTATTCACTTGAGATCGATGTAGAGTCACATATAGGTACGTGTGTCGTATTCATTACTAAAGCTTCTATCGTACACCTATATAGTTTTGTGTTGATAAATCGACAATTAATATGTAGGTAATTGCCTATAGGTACTAATTTATGAATTATGCCTATGTTGTTAATTTTCGGTCGTAATAACAGTTCAAAAATGAAAATCGTATTAATATCAATATATTAAATTTGTATTAAAATATGAATTTTCACTGATAATAATTTTGCAGTCAGCTATATATTCTAATATAATATATACCACGGACGTACATACGTATGTACGTCCGTGATATATACATTACGAATAAATAGTAATAATGCGTATAATATAATGTTTCGTGTATAATATAGTATATTATGCTTTACATATAATATTATGATGCCGTGTTATATAATACTATTACTATTATTATTACAGTTAAAAAAAAAATTATTCTTAAATCATAAGTTATTAATCGAAAAATAATTGACGTTACAAATCCACTAAATAATTTAAGAATTTATGAGTTTTAATTATCAACTCTAAATCATCTCTTGTCTCGTCTTAATGCCACGAGGATAAAAAAAATTACGGTAATTTCATAAGCGTACGTCCATATTCAATATTATCGTCTTGCTATTGTATTATATTCGTTATACTCACTCACAAATAAAGTAAAATGCACTTCTGATGACGTACAAATGCCCCGAACCATCCGACAATACTAATTTAACATAGTTACATAATATTGTATTATAATAATATTTTAATAACATATAAGTCACTATTATAAGCGTATAATAAATAAATAATGATATTATTATAATAAAAATATAATATGCTACGTCGTAGTTCGGTTAACCGCCATCTATACGATTCGTGACGATAATATCCGTCGTGTTTTAAATACTACGTTCTCCGCTAGACGCCTCTGCCCAGTCTCAATATCTTCAATACTGGACGTATGAAATGAATGACGTAGATGCGGTTCACTGTAGTTAGATTCACATTGAATTAGAGTGATTTATAAATTATCGTACCTATATCAACAAGTTATGTTTTGTTATTGTTGTTATGTTAACAACAATAACAACAATCAGTATTTATTAGAAATAGTCAGCTGACTAACACGTGACACGATATTATATTAAACTAGCCGGATTACCCGGTTTCTTACGAATTTCAAACCCTTGTTTTACCCCTTTAGGGGTCGAATTTCCAAAAATCCTTTTTTTATGTCCGTGTCATATTAATATCTTTTTGTGTTTCAAATATCAGCCTTATCCGTCCGACGGTTTGAGCTGTGAGTTGTTGATAGTTTAGTCAGTCAGTCACGTTTTCCGTTTATATATTATATTTATGAATGAACTTTTATCCAAACGGTTAAATAATATTTTTATAATTCATAATGGTGAATTTGTTATTTATCTATTCTAAAATAAAAGTATTGTACAAGATATAGAAACCTAGGGTTGGTGGTACATTTACACTAAATGCATTTCTAATGTTTGGTGTTTAAATTTAAAAGCAATAATGAATTGTTGCAACCCTATGAAATTCTTGGTTTAAAACTTCACTAGCTGACATGACTTCAATATTTTTTGACGTATAAAAGTCAGTCCCTCCTTATTACGACGCCAAGTGAAATAACTGAATCGATTTAAAAATAAACACCTCAAAGTACCATATTAAATATTACATATTTCCTACCTTTATCATACATATATTATGAAACATTTTTAAAGACTGAAAAAATAATTTACAGAAAAGATAATAAAAATCTTAACTAAATATACCAATTCATTCCTATCTTTGAACGTAATCTAAAATCACAACCATAAGCTCAAAATCGATTATACTATTATGTATGTTTAACTAAAATTATTTACTTAATTGTATGCTTGTTAAAGTAACTATAGTGACGTATATTTAATATCATATTTATAGCATAATTTTTAAACACCAAAATATTTTTTCAGTCGAATTCAATTATATCTACTGATTTTGCATTTTTACGGGATTGAATTAGGTTCATGAATACAAACACAATTAATCAATTTAGTTTTTTATAGAAATTCTAAAGGGTGATATCTTATAAAATGTTTAAAAAAAACGAACTTATGTATGAATGCAAACGCTAAAAGTACTTTTATTGAGAAAGGTCACATGATTAATGACTTTTCGGTCGCTTGCAAACGTATAATGATCTATACTCTATAGTGCTGGCTAATGTGTCCAAAATGTATGAAATAATTTAATTGATCATAATTTTTTTTCACCATAATAGAAAAGTGTTATTTATACTTTTGTAGCAATTCATACACAAACAAGAATTAGAATTAGAACGATCCTTCAACAAAATTTAATAATTTCTTATAAAATAAAATACAAAAATTACTGCAATGCCATTGCATGGAATAAAATGTTTGGCTCGTTGCATAAACCACAACGATTAATACTTTATCGAGTTAAACGTATTGATTTGTAAAAGGTAAACCTTTATCGGCTGTCAATAAATAAAAGTAAAAGGTGTTTTACAAAAAAAAAAAATCATTGATACCATAATGATATTTTATAAAAAAAAAGGTAGTTTGAGGTTGTTAGAACAGGTGAAAAAAAAATGTTACATAAATGCAAAAGCATTTCAATTAATAATATTATACGCGATAATATACATGTATCTAAATATTGATATTCCGTTCTCTTCGGCCGATATAAATGTGCGGGAATCGTGAACTCCCTTATTATAATATTATAATTAATTAATCGAACCTTGATTGTTGTTAATTTATATTCGCATTAACGAACGGAATATTCTAAGTGCATAGTGTTGTCGCCGAGCTTTTAGGTCAAGCGCACATCAGTTTAGCCGACACGACATTTAAGTTCCAAACGATGAACGCTCTAGTTGTCGGAATAATATATAAATTCTGCGGTGAATCATAGTGGCGGGCGGCGGCGGCGGCGCACAAAAGGAAATCGTACACATATTTGTATATATTTTACATTGAATAAGCGCTATTTAAACGTTGAATTATAATAATAATTTATTGTAGCCGCACGCACTGTCCTGCTTACGACTTGCGATATAACCATAAAGCAGCTATCACGTCGTTAGACCTCACCAATATCTAATACCTATATTATTATATAAGAGCCTTAGCAATTAACGATAATTATAATAAGTAAAGGTTAAATCAAGAGTTAAGTTTATAATAATATCTACAGACCTGATTTTATATAATCTAACTCAATAAATAACGATTTCATATTTTTTAATCGAATCCTGTAGAGTTTATTAATAGGTAGTTATTGTGGGCACCTTCAATCGTAAATTCGTCACTAAATAATTAATTAATAACACATTTAAATAACTAATTTAAAAAAATGACTCGTTTCGTTTTTTTTATCGTAAATTTAACCTAGTTAAAAGCATTTACTAAATTTCTTTATGGCATCGCTTATTTTTGTGTATAAAATAATAATTTATTGTGGGCTCAGGGCTTAGAACCAAAACGTGCTATCACAAAATATCAAATTGTTCCAAACTTCAAACTACCTAACGAACGATTCTTAATATGATTGTTATACCTAAAGATTAACTAAGTTTTTCTGCTTTAGTCTTAAAATTAAAATTTATTTTAAAAAAATATACAGGTAAAATCTTTTGGTTATAAATATAATTTTTAAAGAAAAAAATTCCTTTAAAATATGTTTTGTCTTGAATTAAATGTAGGTATGTTAACAAAATTGAAAATTAGGATAAGAGGATGTGTCGTGATATAATATTAACCACCAGATGATGGTATTAATATTTATAGCATTTTTAATTTTGTTGACAGATGCGTACAATAATGACTGATATCGGGAGGCTGTATACAAGGAGGGAGGAGATGTGGGGGTCAGATCCCGTCCCTTAGACCTTTTCGTCATTTTAATGTGCTGCATGTTAGGTTTAAAAATTTCTTTTCCACGATAATTGGTTTATTGCAACTGATCCGTCTGACCCCCCCCCCTTTCCTCCCTCCAGTACAAGAGTTATGTATACGTCACTTGATTGTACTCTATCATATATTATCACTTTACAGTTCAAACAATGAATATTAGACTATAAGATAATATATAGTAGATACTTGTTGGTTATCACTAATTTGGTTTTTAACACTATAAACTACATAGTTAAATATCAAAAGGTTCTAGTTAAATCATTATTAATGAACAAACTTGTAAATTTGTGTTAATTTAAAGCCCTTAAATCCGTTAACTCTTTAATTAACCCAAATGGTTGTTCGTGGACTTAAATTATAGGGCATTGATAATTAAACCTATAAAATATGTATAATTAATAAGATTATTTAAAAAAAAAAAAAATAATGTAGCAACTCTGATTCTAAGACCGCTGTATATGAAAGGCGCTAGGCAGATAATGCGAGTGAAAAATATTGTAAACCAATACTCACCTAATCTATTACTATTGATACTGTACCAAAATTCCAAACCCGATTTTCATAACCAGGTCGTAACGTCATAGTCTCGAAACGGAATATATTTCATTTTTGCAATATTTGCATTTATTAATATATGAAACGTAGTGTTTCGACCGAGTAGTCTAGGAGGAATAAAAATAACATTAATTTAGACTCGCGAGATTTTCTGTCCGATAAACATTTTTCCGGACAATATTTTCGCAACACCAAATGTTTATCTCCCGAGTCGGCGAGTGAAACACGGTTTACATATTATTATTTTACAGTACGTGTAAAAAAAAAAAATACTCATCTCTGCGGGCATCCCGCTCTGACGACGGTCGACCTATAATATTGTTTTCCGAAAACAGCGGTATATAAAATACTGCAGAATATTATTATGATTTAAGTTATTAAACTTTTTTTATTTCGCGTTCGTAAAAAGGAAGTGCTAAAACGGAAGCGGTCGCGGACCGAATCGTCGTCGTCGTCGTCGGCCGCGCAACAATAATGCGAAACTCCAAACGAATAATCGTCGTCACGCGTAGGCGTAACATTTTTCATATTATCCGTTCCGTCTAAAATGTTGCCGTCGCGTACGATCGATAATTTATTAGTGTTGTCGTAGGCTCAAGGCTGGGGGGCTTAGCCCCCTCAAAATTTAATATAGACCCCCCCAAAAAAAAACTAATGATTTTATTTTAAGAAAATTGATGTTAAAAAAACAATAATATGTTAATATATTATATTACGATGTGAATTTGATTTTTGATGGTATATAATATATATTATGTACCTACTTATATGTTTATGTTTATTTGTAATTCATGTCGGAGCGCAGCAAAGAAAATTTGTTTTGTGGTTTTGCGATAATATTATAAAAGCATCATAAGAGTATCCAGTATTCTAACCTGAGCTACAGCCTACCCAAATTTCAAACACTATTTGTGCCTATGAGTGTTGTTTTTACTAATTTGGACGGCCGTGAGGAAAATTGTAGGTACGTAGTGTATAAATAGGAAAATAGGAATTTTACAATAATTATTGTCGTCTGCACCGACAGTGTTTACATCTCGCGAGTGATGCGCAACAGTAATATTATTGGTGCATTATAAATAATTTTAATAGCGAGCCAGCAAAGGATAATTGTTTTATACATGACAAACAATCGTCCTAAAACAAGCTGGAAAATCGAAAGAGACTCAAAACATCTGGGTCGCCGTAATTATAAAAATTCAAAATACGAAATATGTTATTGTCGAACATCGCCGTCTGTGAGTCTATATTAAAATATGTTGAACTCGAAAATATATGCTGTACAACCCAAACATAAAATTCGAAATCCTATAAAATACGAGTACTATATAGGACTTGGACAGAAAATTATACGCTCAATATATTTTAATATATAAAATATTGCGCGTATAGCTCATATTATTATACGTTCGTAACACCGCGGCTGTATGTAAACTGCGGAAAAATGAACCTTTTTCTAAAAGTCGACGTGTAAGCTGTGGCAAAAAAAAATTAAGATTATACAATGTGCGACAAAACCGATGAGATACATTAAACAAACTGAGGCAATTTATTTTATACACCTTCTATATAATATACTATATTATAGTACCTAAATCATAATATACAGTGTGTTCAAGCTAAGAGGTACCACTAAATATTTTAGTTCGATGACCTTGTATTTAAATGGGGTTTTCACCAAATGACAGATAGTACTTAAATACACATTTTTGGATAAATTTCAAATGTTTAACACTTTCGATACGCGCATGCGCGATACAACTTACCTTTTTTTAAATAGTAACACCAATTTTTTTTACATATTCAGATAGAGTATTTTTTTCTATACAATTTTTGTAAAAAAAATTTTTTTCTAATTACAAAATTGGCATATGAAATTCAACGTTGAAATTTAATATTTACGAGTAATTTTTGCAAAATAAATTCAACTTATTGTTACCTATTATTTATTAGTATCCAATATTGTTACATACCTGTTTGCATACAGATAAGATATAAATAAACACTTTTTTATCGTAATTTTCTAAAAGTTGAATTTATTTTGCATTTTTTCAAAAAAAAATTACTCATAAATATTAAATTTCAACGTTGAATTTCATATGCCAATTTTGTAATTAGAAAAAAAATTTTTTTACAAAAATTGTATAAAAAAAAATACTCTATTCAAATATGTAAAAAAATATTGGTGTTACCATTTAAAAAAAAGTAAGTTGTATCGCGCATGCGCGTATCGTAAGTGTTAAAAATTTAAAATTCATCTAAAAATGTGTATTTAAGTACTATCTGTCATTCGGTGGAAACCCCATTTAAATACAAGGTCATCGAACTGAAATATTTAGTGGTACCTCTTAACTTAAACACACTGTATACCTATACCTATCTATGTGTACGTATATCGTTTAATTTGTCTTGCGTAGGTACAAAATATCGAATAAAGCGACAAATAAAAGAAGAAGGACGAATTTCAAGATATGAATTTTTGAAAAAAGTATGTCTTAAAATTAAACGACAAAATGTTAAATATTTTAAATTAAATTTTTTTTTTTTTTTGATTATACGATCGAATATTATCGAAGTTTACACGTCGACTTTTTGGAAAAGATTAATTTTGCCGCAGTTTACCGTCTTCCAACGCCCTCGACCTCAAAAATCGGCTGAGACCGTGTACATAAATCGGATATTATTACACAACGATATTATAATATTATATTGTTCAGTATTCGTCGGAACCGCATGAATTGGATGTCCTATGCTAGTGGATCTGCTGCGTATTTTTTTTTTTTTTTTGATTTTTTTTTTTACGATTTTCCTTCGCCCGAGTGCGCGTATAATAATATTATATACATAGGTAAACTCGAAACTCGGCCCGCGTGCTGCAGACGCGGCCGGCGGTAGTATAGAATTTTCGACTTTTACGATCGGACGCGTAGGCGCGGACCGGAAACGTCATCGATTAATATTCGAAGATTTTTCGAGAACGGCGGCCGCGGCGCGGGCTCTCCGGCGAACTTCACGACCATAACGGGAGAACTCGCGTCGTGTCATTGGCGGAGGTTGTCGCGTGTGCGACAGAGATCGGTGCGATAGGCATAGGTATTATATACATAATATTATTAATATGTGTGTTCGCTCGTGACATTGAAAATACGCACCGTCGTCGTCGTCGTGAACGGCGGACGAGAAGAAACGAAAACGCGTGCGTTTGTTTATAAATAAAAGCGTATATACAGAGTGATATAGAGCCGATTTTTTTTTTTTTTAATAACGAGTTTATTCGGCTTTTGATTTTTTAAATACCTTTAGATTTTAATATTATTATTAAATTATTGAGATTTTTTTCGACTACTCGAAGAGGAACCTGTGGCGATACCAAATCCTGACACCTAACCTAACCCTCCCCCACCCTCCCTTTCTACTGCTGTTAGTTATTTGGTAGATAATATTTTGTCTGTTGATGCACCTAATTTATAATTCGCAGTTTCTCGTTTATTAAATCGATATAATAACGATAATAATCCTTAAAAATGGTTTATATAAATTAGATATTACCTATATATTGGATCTAGTATTTATTATACTTGCACCCTTTTTACAAATTATAAAATGATAGATTAATACTCCAAAGTATATAGTGGTCCACAGCACCCATGTTATCTTCCAAACCCATCGTGATGGACTTTTTATCATTACAACACGAAGTTGAATAACTCAAAAACCACTCGTTCGAATTTCGATTTTGACAACGTTTTCTCAAAATATACCCTCTAAATATTATAATTAAAATAAAAGGAGGGGAGGGGGGTGATATATTGAAAAATCGCAAAAGCGTGCTCGGTGAATCGCCCTGTATAATCCAATAGAGGAAAAAAACGTCGTCTTATATTATACTACTACAACAGATCTCGTACCACAACAACAGGTAGGTATAGAAACGATACGGTTTCTCAGTTATTAAATTGATATTGTAGTCCTTAAAAATGGTTTTACAAAAATATAAATTAGATATTAACTTAGGTATATATATTATTACTATTATATATATTATATATATATATATACGATAAGTCAACGTTTTCAGAAAATATACACTCTAAATACTATAATAATTGGTTGCAGAAGTAAAAGGGGGGAGGGTCTTCATTTGAAAACCATAAGTGTGTGTCTCTCACGGCTGACACTCCTTCTTCAGTAACCGATGCTGTAGATACAAAATGTCTCGAGAATTTAAAAGAGCGGAGTTTACGAGTATAGGTATATTGAAAAATCGCAAATGGTTGCTCGGCGAATCGCCCTGTATAATTTAATAGAGGAAAAAACGGACGTCGTCTTATAATATTATACCACAACTACAACAGATCTCGTACCACACCACAACAACAACAGGTAGGTAATGCGAAACGATACGGTTTCGAGTGGGACCCCTCGGCGGCGAACGGCGCTGCACGCGAGACGGCGGCCGAGCTTATAAGGCATAATTGAGCCGGTCCGAGTTTGGGAACCAGTCGAATTGCCTCCGCGACCTGTGCTCGCCGCGGTATATACGACTCGTGATAGCAACAATATTGTGTGTAATTGCGCAATGCCCACAACACAATGTCGTGTGTATTATACACGTATATAATATCATTACTACCATTATTATTATTACTATTATTAGCGGTAGCAGTGGAGGTAGGTATATGATATATAAGTATGCGGTATAGCGCGGTAACAGCCACCGCGCGGCACAGCCTCTTCGTCCGATACGGATCGGTCCATAGTTGGCCGGTCCAATGTCAATAAAATTATTCAGTGTCGAAAAACGACATCGGCGCGACGGACGCGCGGACGGGGTCAAGACCGACCGAAACGCGGTGGCCGCAATGATATTATTATTATTATCTCCGTCTGCCAGTCGATCTGCACGAACAGGGAAACGTCGTACTGTGATAAATAATATAATTTATAATAATATCCCATACTCGGGCGTGCTCGTATATATGTGTTATTATCACGTTATGATTTCAATAATATGATAATATCCTGCACACTCATCGCTTCCTCGTAACAATGACTACGAAAAATGTTCGTATAAGTTTATATTATTATTATTATAATAATATGCAATGATAAACATTCGACGTGTGCATATTATATACCTGTGCATTGCGTTCTCTGTCCGTCTGTATTATATTATTATGTTTCTCTATTGTATCTCCCAAAAATATATAATATATAAATATTATATTGTGTACACGCATAAAATAATAATAAAAAATGGGCATTATATAGGTGCCTATATACAGTGTGATCCATCTAACGTGAAACACTCAATATTTAAAAAAAATATTAACGTTTTTGATAATACTTTTATTACATATGGCATGAATTCGTTAGAAAACGCCGTTTTTGAAAAAAAAAAATATTTTTTTAACTTTATTACTTTTTCGAATTACAACATACAGTTTTAATTTTATAATCCAAAGCAGAATATTTTTCTGAGTATTTTGATACGTTAAAATCGTATTTTCGACGAGTAGTTTATGAGTTATAACTTATAAGTATTTGAAGTTTAGATGAGCAGAGTAGTGGACTAACATTTTGTGGGATACCCACTACCTCCCCACACTGTTTATCTGAACTTTAATACTTATAACTCATAAGCTACTCATCCAAAAATAATAAGGTTAAAAAATATTTTTATTTTTTTTATTTTTGAAATATTTTTTTTTTTTTGAAAATTGTTGTTTTGTAACGACTTTATACCAAGTAACAAAAATATTTCCAAAAATGTAAATACTTTTTAAATAATGAGTGTCTTACGTTAAATGGATCACCCCGTATACACACGGTGGAAGAGACGCGCCGGCGTAAAATTCGCCAAAGGGTGTACCAATAAGAATTGCTGGCATATAATAATAAAATATAAATGTGTAATATTGTTTCGTAAAAACGAATTCCACCTTATTAATTTTTAGTGATTTTTTTATAATTATTATTTCCACGTATCAAAATTACCGGATTCATATTTTATGAGCCGAGGGTGAACGACGGAAGGTTATATTTTTAAATTAACTTTAAGATTGGATAATGTATATTGTATTAGGTAATAGGTTTCGTTTTTAGAATTTCCTATATTATTCTCGTAAATAATAAAAACGTTTTAAATATGCATGGAAAATTGATACAGTAAAAAGTTATACTTTTGCTCGAAGTATTTTTTTTTACGGATTCATTACCCATTTTTCAATTGCCCGAGGCAATATAATGTTATATTATTGTTGTTACCATAATAATTGGTGTACATTAGGCACCAAAAAATTAAGGTTTACAGTAAAAGTAAAATAGCATAATAACAAACGCGTGTGACGCTTCAGTAAATCAGCGGTTTGTATGTGTGCAGTCAGACACGTAATATATTAACAGTATTATGTTACCTAAAGTCAGCTACAGGTATCTGCTGCAGTGCATTCCACGAACGAGTGATAGCCCAGAATTGTTGACCCAATCCGACATTTTGTTGTTGATAAATGTAGATAATTTTTTTATATTTCGAGTACCATACCGGGAGTAATATTCTGCGCGTATAATCGAAATATTATTTATGTTAAATAATTAATTGCATAGGTAAAAAAAGTTCAAATGTCACGAGTGCTACATTGTGGATTAGGTGACAAAATAATAAAAATAGGTACATTTTCATAAATAAATAGACGACGATATACTAAAATATAATAAAAATGGCATAATGCATTGATAATAGAGTAAAATAAAAATTGAATATACAGTAAAACCTCGATAAGACGGAATCGCATGGGACCATGACATTTTTCCGTGTTAACGGGATTTCCGGATTGACGGGGTTCAAAAATATTAAATTTAATTAAATTGAAAATTACATATTTATCTTAAACGGCCAGTTTATACATAATACATATATACAATTTATATTTTTAACTTAATTTTATATTTATACTTATTTATTTATTACATATTAATTTTTAGCCTGCATTAATAATACATGATTATATTTTTTGAATAAAATCGGTTATTGATTTTTTATTTTTATTACGTAAGGCGTCGCGTTAAACACACTCCTTGGCTCTCGAAGTCAAATCCAAAATCTCACTATTGGACACTGGGAGGGAAAACTCAGATAATAATGTTGTATAGTGTAGGTATACATATCAATTTTATTAGTTTTTAATGTCATCGTATACGCGCTCGTTTATCGATTATCTGTGATGTGTGTCGACAATAGGAAAATACATTTATTACACGAAAATCATGTTATATTTCCGTCTTAGCGAGGGTTTTCATCGACTTTTATCACAAAAAAGTGTCCGTTTCCGGCTTGGCGAGGTCTCCGTCTTGGCGGGATAAAATTATATGAAATTTGAAACAGGACCAAAAAATTTTTCCGTAATACCGGGGTTTCCGTCTTACCGAAGTTCCGTCTAAACGAGGTTTTACTGTAATACATTTTTTAATACGATTTTTATAATACAAACACGACGCAATAGCACGACACTAAAAAAAAATTCACTAAATCAATCTATTCGGATTTAACGAAAGTATTAACTGCTATTTTTGTTGCAGTTCGATTTATTTGTTGTAAGTCATGTCTCGGACACGTAATATTATATATTGATAATAATAATTATAGTATTATAATGTTACCGGGGCACTAAAGTTAGCTACAGGTGGTATCTGCGCAGTGTATTATACACGAATCGGTGATGGCCCAGAGCTGTTAACCCAATCCGACCTTTTGTTGTTGTTATTAATTTTAGATAATTTTTTTGTATTTCGCTTCCCGTGAGTATTTACCAGTAAAATATTCTGCGTGTTAATCGTGTATAATCGAAATATATTATTCATGTTGTAAAAGGTGAAAATGATTTTTTCGAGAAAGGGACAACAACGGCAGTCAACAATACACACATTCGGCAGCCCGAGGCGACCTCAAGATTCATATTCTACACGTCACCGATCCCGCGTCGATCGAAACAGACTTTGAACATAGATAATATACTTCTGCGATGTTATCAGAAGTATTTTTTCAAAACTAAAAAAAAAAATGCAATATTACGTGAAATACGTGGACTTTCTAAAACGCGCGCACGGTTTTCGAGCATAATATTTTAATATTTTTCGCTTTCGGTCGAAATCGGTACGATATTTCCAAATAAAACTTTCCATATTTATTGCCAAAGGCTGATGGGCACAATATATTATTACGCGTACCGCCTAAACCTACTTGTGATTAAATTTAACGGCGGCGGCGCGTGTATAAGAGTACGGCAAAACTTTTAGTATTGTAAATTATTAGCAAATACACAAAAGTATAATATATATTAACTAATTCATCAAAAATGTACTAAAATGACAAGTGAAAGTTAAACGGGAGATTATTTTGCTCCGTTTTTGATGGTTAATTAGTAATAATTATTAATATTATACAAACAGTGCGGTAGAAAGGTGATAAATCATACGAGTTAATTTTAAAAGACACGCCGAATGGTAATTTATCGTATTTTGACACATTTACGTTTTTGGCAGAACAGATGACACGTCTTATGAAGGACCTTATGATTTTCATCTCGTTCGATACAGAAAACCTGCACGTTCATTAAAAAAAGACACAACCATTAATTTTCATCGGAGCGAAAGAGAAAAAATAGAAATACCTTAAGGTTATTGATACTCTGCAGTGGCGCTCAAGACGTATTTTTCAGGTGTAGCAAGGCATAATTTTACCCGCCCACCCCTTCCAAAACTCAAAATTGAATGGTCTATTTTTGGTTACACTAACTGTTAATATTAATATACCAAGGAATAAGTATCATCAGAGTTGGAAGTGGTTTGAGCTAGTTATAAGAAAACGATTAGATGACTGAATTTAATCATAAAAGTGATCAAAAAGTGACATATTATATGAGTATTTTTTCCAAGAACTTTCTGTTATCAAATATTTTCTTTTGAATATCGTTATTCCCTTATTTTCACCGTGTAGCGACTGCTACACCTAGTCATAGGGTTGGGCACCACTGTAATGATACGTTTAAGTGAAATCTGTTTTAGAATATGATTCATAATAATATAATTCGTATTCCTTCTTTTATTATTATTACCTATTTTAATGGCGCACAAAGGCGTGTTAGTTATTAAAGTTGTGCTAATATGTAATATGTTAAAAATACCTCAAACGAATCACGCACGCACAGTTCACACCAATGACCCATAGTATTTTAACTATACAATAATAATATGTAAAATATTTGTAAAAATCCAATAAAAAAACGTATAAAAAAAAAAAAAAACGTGAAATGCTCGAAATTATATAAAATTATATTATTCAGTATGTATACACAATAGGCATATTGTTGTAGGATATTATAATAATAATTATAGAACGCACGTCTTCGTACGGTTCACTCACCTCGTTTAGCGCCAAAAAGATACACACAAATAAAGCATTATTATAAAATTATTCCTAAATAATTATCTTTCGGTTTATAAAATATATTGCGATCGTTATTATACGCGAGAAGCAGCTATCGAAATCATTTTATTGGTCCGTCGCGGAGCCCCATTGTTATCTGACGGACATCGCCGTGTGTGCTTAATGAAATGCACAATCGAATTTAATGGTTTTCGGATATAATAATTATAATTGTCGTACCCATTGTTTTTATCGTATTCTAATTTCGCCCGCATTTCTCGTCTGTTCGGCAAGAGTCACGATTCTCGCAGTGTCTTAAATACAATTTTGAACGACCGTTTTCAATGGACCATTGTATTCCGTCCGATATATTTATACGTTTTACGGGCGCATGTACGCGCGAACTTATTTCAGAACAAACGCCGAGTGCCGAGTGTTTTTGTAAGGTCGAAATGATAATAATAATAATAATAATAATAATAATAAAAAATATAGTATAATGTCGTTTCACAGATAAACTTGTTTACTATTCGCGCGCGCCGCCGAGAAAACATTACTTAAGAATTACCTCTTATCCGGAGAGGACTTGGAAGTCCGAATAAAATCTAAACCCTTAAAATCGTTTATATATATATAATATGTATATATGAAAAACACAACGCATAACACTAAAATAAAAATTCACTTTAAATCAATCTATTCGGATTTAACGAAAGTATTAACTGCTATTTCTGTTGCAGTTCCATTTGTTTGTTAAGAGTTCAAAAATTTCAAATTTAATTTTACAAAGAATACACGCGACACATAATATTTCATACGACTCATATTATATTATTATCGGTAGGCCTTGCTGAACAATTATATTCGTGCAAATAGAAAATTTCCACAGCTCAGAGACTACCATAATATGAAAAGTGTCTGTAAACGGAGAAAAACTGTTTGGATAAAATAAAACTTAAAAAGCTCTTAAAAAATTTACAATGCGTCAATTTGGAAAGTAAATTATGGAATAATATAATTTAAATATCAGCAGCTAAGTCTGGATGGTACGCTTTGCAAAAGTCGGTTTTATATTTTATCTTTTCAATCTCAAGGAAAAACTATCGACGACCATCGGAAATGTCTGAAACTATTGGTGTACGTCATATTGCAAGCGAGCATAATACTATTAGGTAACCAAATCTTGCACAAAATCATTTTTCCCGTGTAATCCTTTCAAATTTAATAACACAATTTTGCATATTATTATCTTTTCCGCTTTTATGTAACTATGCAAACGAAATCGAAACGTTAGACGATCTCTATATTCATTGTATAATGTTTAACTTTTATGTTGTTAAAATATTTGAACTAAACTTTTTTACGGAACTTAACATAATAAATGATGCTAGTTAATTGTATTGTTAATTTATTGTTACATAAAAATAAGTAAAGACCATAATATGTTTGTATAGTGTTGAATATTTCATATTTATTTTAAATATAAGCTAAATAATTTTACTATCACGATTTTATCTTTAAAACAAAAAACTAAAAACAACAATATCTGCCACATATCACATGCTATATTTGAGACTTATATCTGGTGTAGAAATTACTAATTAGATGACAATTATTATTAACAGAGTAACTATCACTAAAAAAAAAAAAACCATATCGTTATAATAATTATTATAATAACACACAAAAATGATCGATATGATTATTTTGATGTCAAATGTAATACCTCGGTACGCGTAACTTGCAAATATAAAATATTCAAGGTCATTGTCAAATATATATTTTCTCGAGAGCAAATCATCTTTCTACGCCCTTTAAGCATCCACCGAGTTATTTTTAATATTATTTTATGTACTTTTATACATTTATATATTTATATATATTATTTTTTTTTTTAACGCACGTTGCTACTTTTGTGGTTGGCCAAGACATTCCATATAAAGTTATGTTGGCGAAAAAACGCACATTGGCCGTCCCACGTCCTAAAATGGATACAAAATCTCATACATTTATTCTAAATCAAGGCTCTCGACGTTCCTGTAAAGTAATTTTTTATTAATTTTTTTATCCTATTATTGAGTATCAAGGACGTGTCGTCGGTACAATGGCAGTGTTGACGGAAGTACATAGAAGAAAACTGGAAAACTGATGTATCATAATAATATACGTAATAGACTGAATCGTTTTAGTTCTATTATCTTGTGTGCAAAAAAAAAATCGCCACATCGGATATTTTTTTTTTTATCAAAAAATAATGAATTAATATTTAACTCCAGTAGGTATATGCGTATTACAAAAAATCATAAAACCTCCTAGAAAACAGCATAATCTACATAATATGACGATATTTATTTATATATTCATAAAAAGAAAATGGCACACGATACAAATGTAAATTATAAACTTAAATTAAACAATTACTACAGACATTATATTAAATGTATTTTATTTTAAGTTCTACTACGGTTCTACAAATATCTATACACCCTTTGATAACATTGCGGGTGTATTTCTAATTATTTGTTTCGATGATATTTTAGTTTTCGACAATGCAAAGAGATTAAAATTAATTATTATCTACATTTAACTCAATGCATGACATTTTACCCCAGTACAATAAATTATGTTGGTCTTGGTAAGGGATAGCGGGAATGAAAAACAAATGGCAGTATTATATAAGACTATCATAATATAGAAGATAAAACCAATAAAATAATATTATTAATAATTAGTAATAAACGATATACCAATATTACATTATTGCCTCCATTATAACAATGTATATTATATAATATTATTATAGTGATTATTATACTCGTAGGTTTATATAACACAACCAACATAACCATATAAGTATATTTATTTTATGTATAAATATTTTATGCAAACCTATAGATACAACTCTTATCTCTAAAAAAATGAATTATTTTTTAGAATTAAATTTATTATTAAAAAACATATTATCTTGCTATACATTTTTATTTTATTCGTAAGTCAATATTCCATATTATGAAAATCGGGTGTATTTTATATTGCAGTGGTCTTCAACCTGTGGCTTGAGACCCAGTTTTGGGTGGCGTAATCTTTAAAAATCGACCTGTCTTCTTTATATAAAAAAAAAGTTGTTTTTTTATCGCATAATAGATATAACCGGTAAAAAAAAAAAAATACTTCCTATACATGAATTAAAATTTGTATTTATTTAGCTATAATTATAACAGTACGCATAGGTAAATTTAGCTATTTCGTCTTTATTTTTTTTTCTGATATGGGTCGCTAACATTCTTAAAAAATAAATGATAGGTCGCGAGTCAAAAAGGTTGAAGACCACTGTATAGGTACGTTGAGAAATTACTTTTAAACATAATAATATTAAACTAACCATTATAAAAAAAAGATATATTGTACTAAGTAATTGTTAACAATGATATTATACATAACAATATAATAAAGTTTAATATTTTAAATTCCTAATTCGCTTGTAAAAATACTTAATACATATTTAATAATAAGATGTATTCCTAATATGTCGACTACCCTGAAATTAAAAAATAATCAAGTTTCTAATTCTAATATTTTGCGTGTTTTTACGACATTCTTAGACAATTTGCAGACGTATACGTCAAAAGTATGTGTTCTTGATTATATTTTTTTATGACAGGGAAATAATAACTAGGAATTTGTAGAACTAATATCTATAATTATTTAAGAAGCTGACAAAGTAGTAGAAATCATTACCTAATATGGTCAAACTTTCAAAACCCCTGTCAATTAAAAAAAAAACACTTAATATAAGTATGACAAATGTATTAATTATCCTATACATATATTATTAAATAATAAATACTTTACACGAAATTGACACAATTATGTCACTTTACGTTCAAACTATATATTGTTCAATACACAAGTAAATGAAACTAAGTTCTGGGTCGTACATTTATCACGAAAAAATAATCTTACAATATTGTTTAAATTAATATATGACTACATGAGTATATTTATATTATCGAAAGTCTTTTAAGACATTAAAATGATTAAATGTGTCTATATTTTATCAATTTTATTATATTACAAAGACTTTTTTCGGAGACCATATAATTCAGTTAATACAAATATTATATAACTTTCATAATTGTATTATATTAAAATATTATTATTTAAACAGTTTATTTGGATAGGTAACCCGTGGTAATATATAGCTCATGGGGATTTCAGTGTTTCACAGTACAATGGTTATACAAATTACAATTTACAGAATTCCAGGCCAAAGTACCGTGAGAAACATCAACACAATGCACAGGAAAATGCAACGAAGTTAATATCTCCTTCTGTAAAAGTAAAAACTAAATAACTAATAACAAACATTATAGTGTTGCTATTAATTTTCATAAAAACATAATAAGAGATACAACCAAGTCGGTTTCAATAAATATTTTTAGTTACTGTTGAACATAGAACGTCCATTAATATTAGCAAAACTACTTATTATACAATTATTAGTTTTACGATGACATAACTGTGATACACTGGTTGTAAAAATTAATAATTATTACCTATATTATTTTACATAGAGTGGAAAATTAAACAAAATTAAATAATGACAGAAACATTACATATCCCAAATGGCATGATAAGTAGGAGGTAGATGGTTCTAAGGAGGTAAGTAGGTAGTTAATCATATCTAACAAAACTATTTTTCGTTTAATATACTAAACGTGCAAGTAATTTAGTGAGTTGCTCGTCGATCCTGAACGAAAAGATGAATCTATTTTTTTTTTTTAATTGTTATGACACTTTATACAGAAAAATTCTTTGATCTACAAATTTGAGGATTTTTTAATAGAAAATTATATCAATTATAAGTGTTTTAAGTTTAGATGTTAATACATTTTGAAAATGAACAAATTATTTTATTTATTTTAATAAATCAGACTAGGTAACGATAACATAACATATTATAATATTATGATATTATTATGGTTTAACATTTTTATACTTTATACTTTAGGCATTGGGTTTTAGCAGTTTTGAAATAATATGAAACAATACACTATGTTTTGCAGGGCAAAAAATAATTCAACTTACTTTATTAATAATAAAAAAAAATATAGAATATATAAATTATCTTTAGCGTCAGAAGCTGACACAATGACACATGGTCTTTCCTTAGTATCGTTTTTTATGTGCAATGACTTATTATTGAATTAAAATTTAACACATCCATTACAGTATGACCTATACTCAATGATGTATGTTGGCTACACTATAGCTAGTAGCTACTATGTGTATATACAGCATAGCTATTTTCTTGATTTTTTTTTATAAAGTCTAACTTAATTTAGTAACCTTTTAAATGTGTAACTTACGATGCACATGCGCCCACAGGTGGGAAGGAAAGTGGGTGGCCAAATGACAATGCACCCACTTGCATTTTATAAGTTACAAAAATAAAGTAGGTACAAGTGCAATTATAAGACTCCAGGTAAAAGCCTATAGGTTTTGATTAATATTGTATTATCACAGAACCACTCAACCACTAATATTCCAAAATCCAAAACACTCCCTATGACCTTATATCCCTTTTATTTTAAATCTTTTTTTATTGCACACTCTGTTTATATAAATATAGAACAATAAGTGTTTGGAGAGAAAAAAAAGAAATCTCCCGGTGGAGGAACTTGAATAGTAATATATAATATTTATGAGTTTATGACTTAAAATGCATAAACAGATAATACCAACAACGCAAATTAAAATAATAAATTAATAACACAACATAATATGTAACAATAATTAATAATAATACATTTTTTTTTTTTTTTTATTAATTTTAAAATGTCTCAACATATCACATGCTATTACAAATCTTAAAAAAATAATAATAAAATGTCAACGCCTAACACGATTAAATATCACTCATCAGAGTAATTTATTTGACTTATCATCAAACTTAAAGGTTAGAGCATAATCTATTATGTTTTTTCGTGGGTTTTTTACGATACTTTAATTTTAAAGCAAATTACGAGTGTGTAAGATATATATATTCTATATTCATATTATATTATGCTACCTACTTATCAAAATATAAGCACCCATAGTTGGTCGACGATTCTCTTATTTGATTAAAAATTGAAAACGATTAATGTACAGAAAATTGAAAATTCACACGCACGTTTGATTACACGGCAAATATTGTATTCGGGTCGAACTGGCAGAAGAAAAAATCTCACTGCAGAACACGTGGACAAGACCGCCCGACCGTTGTTTAAATATTTGTATGCATGGTGTCTAATATTATATGTGTAGTATATATTATATAAATTATATTATTATAACATCGTCTAAATTTACGGAAAACGTACGAAGTCAAAAAGTTAGTTTTAAGATTAATAAACACTCGTTATTTCAACATTTTTGAAAAAAAAATTTTACATCATTTTTTGTTATTTTAAAACAGCATTTCTGAAATAAAAATATCTTTTTTACTATTCTAAGTGCGAAGCAAAATATTATTCGGAATATTTCAATCCATAAAGATCGAATTTCGGACAAGTAGTTCATTAGTTATAAGCATTTAAAGTTTACAGGGGTACCCCGCAAAATGTCCACTACTCCGCTCATCGAAACTTTAGATGCTTATTAGTTATTACTAATGAACTACTTGTCCAAAATTTGATCTTTATAGATTTAAATACTCCGAATAATATTCTGCTTTGGAATACGAAATTAAAAATGCATGGTGTAATTCAAAAAAAAAAAAACTTAAAAAATAACAACGATAAAAATAGTAAAAAATATCATTTTTTTCAGAAAATATGTTGTTTTGAAATTACATCAAATTATGTAAAAAAAAAAATATTTTTAAAAAAGTTGAAACTTTTCGAAATAATGAATGTAGAAGCTTAAATTGATCACCTTTTATACCATAGGTACCTATATGCGGTATAACAGTGAGTATACAACCCATTATGGAGAAAAAAATGTAGATACTTTCGGGAGAAATTTTAATGTTTGAACATAATTTTAAAAACATTATTTCCCAAATCAGTTCGTTTTGGACTTGGAATGTACAAAGACCATAATAAATTATTATCATCTAGTCCCAGAAAAAACCTACATACCCGTTCGGGGGGGAAGTCATCCGGTACACGAGAGTCTTTGCCCCTCCTCTCCCCACCGATACTGTCGTTTGGCTGTATATGAGATAAGCGCCAAAGGTACAAAAATTACATATCATTTGCGCCAAAATGTGTAGGACATAAACGCCAATAAAATATTATATACCTGTTATACCCAACATATACGCGCCAAAGGTACATATTATTATAACGTTATACATCGTTTGATTTTTTTCGAGTTTATAAAAAACTTTCAAAAATATACATCATACAAATAAATATAATTTTAATGAATTGGTAGATTTTTTCGACTTTATAAAACAACTGTCAATAATATAGGTACGTACAAATAAATATAATTTTAAAAAATTAGTTGATTTTGTAAAAAAATTTTAATATCTGTTAGGCCTACCTAACCTACTTAGGATTTTGGCGCTTTAGTACGATACGATTTTGGAGCTTTCGTACGATACTACTTTTTTTCTTCTTATTTCATTTTAGCTCTTGTAGTCTTATGTCTTCCACCGTGTCGTTTACGCTAGAAATATGAACGGTGTACACACTGTACAGACGTGAAGACATAGTAAGCTAAGCGATCGTCTCATAAAATATCATTAACCACTCGCCGTCTACACAGACAACAGTACGTAATATTGTACGGATCGGACATGACTAAAAAATTAATATTCTGCGCGAGCTATTTTTTTCGCGGCTGTTAGGGAGGAAAGAGAGAGAGAGAGAGAGGGAGAGAGACGTAAACGTATATAGTATTTACTGTGATAGAGTATATTAAATGCGTATAATATTATTATTATATATACGTGTATCGTGGTATATTTATGTACGTTTCGTACGTCTTTCTCTTTCCCGCACGATATTATGACGTGCGTTTAATATTGCATAATAATATATTTTATTGTCGTGTATACAACAATCGTTGTCCGCCCGCATAATGTAGACCCATAATGTTATGATAACCTCAAACGATGACCAATCCGTTCGCTTTACTACCTACTAGTAAACGTGTAATACGAGAAGTTCGAAAAAAATTGAAATCGTATATATTATTTTGTTGACATATTTAATAACGCTGCGGAGTATAATATTATATTATAGTAGTTGATAAATTAATAATCGAAAGGTAAACAACAATTAAATACGTTAAATAGCAACAAGACTACGACAGTCATAATACTTAAATGTAAACAACGTTGAACATACTGCAAAAACAATTGGACATTTTATATTCTGCCAATAAGTTGGTTTTTTTACTAAGAAAAATATCTTTTCCGTGCTCTAACCAAATGTGTTATAATTTTGAAATTCCACGTACAATAATAAGGCCTCAGTTGCAGCTTAAGTCGAACTAACGTCTGATATATTAATCCAAAAATATATTCATTTAAAATACGATGGTCCTACTGCAGTAAAATAATACTTAAAAAGTACCAATAGAATATTATATTCAATATAACTAAAAACAGACTGGCTCTATTGTATTTTTTGATTGAATAAAATGTAATGATTATAGGCTATAGTAACCTCTGTAGTCGAAGCTAAAAAGTAAAAAAAATGTGCTCTATTTTATTTATTTTTTACCTCGTGCTTCAATTATTCGTGTAAAAATAACCTACACAAAATACAAATGCAATACAATACATATTTTATATTAAAATTTTGATTTTATAGTTGATCTAATTTTTTTTTTACTTTAATCCAAAGTACATAAATTAATGTCACTAAATTAATTTTTTTAAATTTAACATTTTTGTCACGGTTTGCCAATAAATAGTAATCTTATTATAATTAATTGTATTAGCTTTAACGAAAAGTAATTATATTATACAAATAGTAATCTTATAACGAACGTTATTATAATAATGTATACAAAATTTCAGAGTTTAAAATTAAAATTTTTTATAATCTGACTACACTGCCAAATACCTATTATATACTATTATTAAACCAATCTTTCTACATTCTAATTTTTAGTAAGCCTGTAACTCAAATACGTAATGAATCCAAATCGTCCAAAATCGCCATCGTTGTTACACCATCCGCATACTATATTAAATGTATACTGCTATTTATTATCTCAGCGAAATTACACGCCTTTATAACAAACCAAAATATACAGTTATTATATTATTTAACTAATTATATTTTATTCTAACTAATTTTTCCCATTTAGTATAATATTTTGTTTTCGGTGTACAGTGTACACGTAATAAACGCGTAAAACAATTATTGAACAATTAAATTCTCAAACAAATTATTAACAAATAAATTCTAATAGTATAAAACGAATTTATTACGACATTATTTGTTTGTTTATATTTAGTATTACTGCCTAAATATCAGTGAAAATAATAATACACTATAATATTATATTATTATACCTAAACTGTACTTATAATATCTACTTTTATTATGTTTATGTATGTATATGTTATTTGTTGCAATCTGTATGCATATTATCTTGTACTATTTTAATTGTAGAGCTATAATATAGTCTATATACTATAGAAGCTAAATAAAAAATAAATAAAAATATAAATATTATATTATTTAATATCGTGCACGCAGGACCAGTTTAGTAGTGCGACCGCGACTGCGCCGTATAGTATCCGCCCCGGGCTTCCGATTCCAGAAAACGGCTGGTGACTGATTGGTTTGGTCTTAGTATACAATACGTCGTGTACGACCAGCGGGTCGAATTTTTCAAATTAAATTTCCAACAAATCGTTCCGTACAAGCAGTCCCGTCAGCCTGTTCGGCCGAGCCCGGGGCGCCGGCGGCGGCGTCGTTGTCAAACCGTCGATAAAAATTGTTTCCGAGCAAAATATATTCGCGGGAAGACGATATAGAATATTCTCGTTTCGTTATATGAGTACCTATTTACCGCTGTATAGATTCGACGAAATGCGCGTTAACACGCGTCTCTCGTACGTATTATTATATAATTTCGTGCACATTTTCGTTTTGCTATACGATATAATAATTACAAAGTACTGCCGTCTCCGGCGAAAGAAATAAAATATTTAGGTATAGGTAAACCCGTCTATTATATAACGATATATGAAAATAAAACGTGAAAACGGCATAGGTCGTACTGAGTATTATATACGAAAACGCCTAGTGGGCTTATAATTGTTCGAATCGAGCGATGAATCTCCGTACAGTCCATTCGTCCGGAGTGTATTATAAATCAATTACGAATTAAAATAATAATAATAATAATATTGTCACGGTGAGTTTCGCAACACGCGGCGGCAATATTATAACGAGCGAGCGAGCGATTCGGTTCAGATAACTCTGAAGGCATCGCCGCGGTCTATAGGCGACCACCGGTGATTTACGACGCATGAGTGTGCCATACGCGCGTCGTCTTTGGAGATATTATTATTACTAAACACGCTCGTGCGAACGTACCGCTTTATTATTATTATTATACGCTGTAAATGAAATTATGATACTTCGGAGGAGAAGAATCAAAAAAAAAAAAAATGAAATGAAATCGCACGATTTTTATTAGTAGGTACGCCGCCGCCGGTACGATGTTGTATTTTAATCGTATACCCGACTCGTATATACGACGTCTGCAGCGGTATCGTTACAATCGCACACTTTGGTAGCCGCGGTATATACCTACCCGAAGGAAGAATATCGACCGACGCACATTATGTTATGTTATTGCCCGCGAGAAGGAGGAATAACGAGTAGGTATATTATACACACCGCGGTAAGGTATACGAATCTAGGGAAACAAAAATCCCAAAAATGTTTGCTCTGTTGAGTTTGCAAACTTTATTTGTATATATATATAGTCGTAAGTCTTAAACAAAGACATCAAATGTAACGTCCTCTTGATAAACGCGATTTCGATATTGTAATATAGGTACCGACACAAAAAATAAAAACGAAATTAACGCCGATCGAGCCAAGTATTAGCATTGGATGCTTTAGGCGAGAGAGTAGTACAATAAAACTGTCAATGTCTGACTAAAAGAGTTAGTTAAAAGACAAAATGAAAATAACCTAACCATTGGAGATTTTTTAACAGCTGTGAGTAATAACACAAGCAAGTGAACTGATTAACTTGTAAAAGTTCTAATAATTATCATTCCGATTTTATATATTTTAAATTATTTATTTTATTTTTACATCTGTATATCCAACATGTAGGTCTAGCTTTGTAAATTTTTTTCCGATTACCAGGTATACTCGCCAGAACTCGGGTTAAGGAATAATTTTTTTAGACTGCCATTATATTTTTGAGCACGGGGGTGAACAAAATTTGGCACTCGCTCAACAATCTGCAGTATACACAAGACTACATCATATTTTAATCTATTATTTTATAGTATATTACAATATATCACGGATTAAAATGTTTAAAGCCTCTTCACTGCTCTGCATGTCCTCGTTTTTAATTATTTTATTTTGTCTGATTCCGTTAAAATAATGCTATGATTTTTTACATGAATATTCGTGGCGAACTGTATCCTTACGATGGCATCCGTATAGAATGATGCATCCGTGCAGGTATATATTATAACTATTGAAGTGCAAGTACAAATAATTGTTCAGTCATAGTTGAGCGTAATGGTAAATTTTAATAAGTCACTTGCGCCGATTAAAGGCTCTACATTAGCACCGTGCAGATAGATTTAGCTCTGCAGCAATTCTCACAAACGTGTACAATACCGACATGTTTTGGAAAATATTTTGAAGCACGCACAATGTTTATTTACTAGCTCCGAGAGATTCATTTTTCGTGTTAAAATCCGTGGTTCGGTTTTAACCACATACGTCATAATATGTTAATTAAGGCTTCCAATATTCGATAGCAATAGTGGGATGGAACTGCACGTCTTGAAATTTGGAAATCGGAACAATGATTATCAATCGATAAAATCTACGTTGATCGTTAGACGTTTAAAATATACATCACTGAAAAAAAAACATTACAATATCGTAATGCCATCGTAGTAGATATAATACTGTACATAAAACAATAAGTACCTCAGTGCATGATATGCGGCCAATGTACCAAAAGGCCCTTAAATTTAATTTTAAAAGTTGAAATATGAATTTTTTTTTTTTAGGGGGATATAAAATAAATGTTACAAAATTTTCCATTCACACGACTATAAAGTATGTAAAAATAAGAAAAATGTCTTAAAAACTTGAAAATGCACTTAAAATGTCAAAAAAATACAGAATAAAGGTTACATTTTTTAATTCTTTGATATATGAAACGAATTTTGTGCTTGGAAAGCATTGTTTTAAGACGTTCAGAAAAAAATTCACGTTGAAATCCGCACTCTAGTCATGATGAGTAATATTTTTTTAACGAATAAATAGCTAGTATATTAAACGGTAAGCTCAATATATACTTTTATGTTGCAATATTAAATGAATTACATTTTTTTGTTAAAATTTAATGCAATTATTTTATAAAAGAAATTTATTTTAAAAATGTCCATAATACATACATATTATTGTATTTATGAGTACGAGTACTCAGTACACGTCATATAATATGTGGGCACCAGCTGCAGCTCTGGTCGGTCGAAGAAAATAATAATCGATTTTCCGCCGCTATACGACCGCACGGCAGTCTAGACGCGCGGCGCGCAATGATAATAATATAGAGGTATATAGGTAGGTGGGTACAATATTTATGTTCCAAATACACGAAATTCGCGAGTTGAGTCACCCACGGTGCGACTCCGACGACGCCTATATAATATAATAATATTATAATGTACCCACAATATATACGTAATGTCCCTAACGCATATAATATTGTTGCACTATATATTTTTGCAATAGGTGGGTAGGTCGTAAGTCTCACGATATGCGCGCGCGTACCCACAGTGATATTATGTATATATAGTGCGTACAGAGCATATTGTATGTATAGTAAGTACACTGTCGTACATATATATATTATACGTACGACGACGCACTCGCCACTAGCACGACGACGTAAGTATCGCGTGCACTGCTGTTTTTTTTTTCTAAAAAAAAACGCGTAATTACTCTCTGCTCAAACACACACACACACACAGTGACGGCGTCTTATTTTTTCACCGCCGTCGAAATCACAAACTCACTCACGCCGACACACACACACGCTCGCTCGCGCAAGACGTCGGAAAAATAATATGTTACGGCGAGGTCGTTGACGCGATCGCGAGGGGGGGGGCGACGAGAAGGGAGAAGTCCATATTATACTGCGGATAATAATATTAATATTATTTTCGCCTGCAATACAATATACGTCGGTCTCCGGTTCGTGCGACATCGCCGGGATAATATGCGTATGTGTGCTCGCAAGTCTGACATACGACGTACTCGTTATAAAATATAATAATATTATTATATATACCTAGGTAATACACGTGTAGTCGTTGGAGGCACGCCGCCGCCGCCGTATTTCGGCGATCGCTTGTCAGGTCGGCGGCGATCGTTATCAGCCATAATAATATTGTACGAGCTGTTGCGCGGTGCCGCCCGAGTTTCGAGCAGAGGGCCGTGTGCAATCCGCCGCATAATAATATACGCGGACACGAAACATACCATTGCGGCTCTCGCGTACGAGACATGACGTTATATTATTATGACCATAATATAGTAAACGACATCGAAATATCTCGCAACGCAAATCATTATCATAATATTATTATAATAATACGCATAATTTATCTGCCCAATTTTAATCTCGTTACTATTACGTATGTCGCGCGGTTCCGCAATAATACCGACATGGTCGGCACACTTCAACAACTAGGATTATTAGCCTGACATTTAGTTTTACGTGGTATTTTTCTTAAGATTAGTTGTTACAATACAATGTATACGTGTTTTACAAGTTACAATTTTTAAATGATATTTGTGATGCTTAAAAATGTAAGTATTTTGTGTGTTTGATTTTCGCCAAGTGCTTCTGCTATGGTAGGTGGCATGTTGAGGTCGGTGTGAATTTGGGAATATTGTGAGCACTCCTCCGTTATGTGCTTGATGGTTAATGCAGTGTGGCAGGATTCGCATATTGCAGGTTGGGGTTCTTTACTGATTAAGTATGAGTGAGTGAGGAAAGAGTGCCCGATTCTGGTGCGGGTGATTGCAATATCATGGCGTCGGTTGTAATTTGGGGGGGGGGGGTGTTCCATTTTTTATTTGTTTTTTTGATGTTTTGAAGTTTGTTGGACGATGATATTGAGTTCCAGTGGCAGTCGTAATTATTATTACTGATTGTAATAACATATTATATGCACATTTAATCAGTACGCCTAAAATACGTTAAATATTTGTGAAATAGTCGTTAAATAGTCTTAAATTAAAAACTATTTCGTGAAAAAGGTTCAACTTTTGCATATTGTATCTAACTAATGACTATACCGAAGTATATAATTTTATGTAGATAAATGGATATTTTAAGCTTACCGTTTAACACAATATTTATTCGTTAAAAAAATATTACTGATGACTATATAGGATGCGGATTTCAATGCGAATTGCATTTTTTTCTAAATCAATGCTTTTAACATCATTTTAATTTTGCATTTTTAACATTTTAAGTGGTGAAAGTTTTTAAGGCATTTTCTCATTTTTTCATACTTCATATAGTCGTGTGATTGGAAAATTGATTTTCATATCCTCTGCAAAAAAAAAATACAATTTACAGTAATATCATCTACTACGACGGCATTACGATATTATAAGTTTAACACACACACACACACACACTCACACCCTTATTAGAGATTTTCATCGAAAACGATACGCTAATATGCACATATATAGGCAGACCCTATCCGCCGCACCGCGCGGAAGTCGTCGTGCGGAAGCAAACCGCGGGTTTGAAAATCCACGGCGGTTTTATTACGAGTTTTTTTTTTCACTCCATTTTTTACCTCTCTCCGATATTATTATACATCCTGTTGTCGTTATACGTTTTAAGCGTTTTATTCAATCCGAGCTTATCCCGCGTATGCAACGATATTATATGTATTAAAATATTAACACTATTATATATTATATATGCATAGGTATAGAAATATAGGATATAATATTTATGTAAGCCTGCGTGAGAAATTACTTTCATCATAATTTTCATTTTTTTTTTTTTTTTCATATAATATTATCATAATAATATTGTTATATACCTACCTAATTGTGAAAACTCACCACTGCAGCCTGTATACAATTAACAACGCAGACATGATACGTTACTGCGTTGTGGGTGATATTAATATTCAACGTCGTGCCCATTGTGTATATTAATACATTAAAAAGTGTATAATATAATTATCATATTATTATTGTATATAGTTTTCAGAGAACCTCACCGCCGTACGTTATTATAACGTTACATAATTCGTCTGTTTCCTGGCAATAACGTTTTTTTTTTTTTGCAAAAAACGTATAATTATTTCCACAAATTAAAATTTTTCAACGATTAGGTTCATCGATAATATTATAAAATACAAACTCGTTATTGAATTCAACAATATATTGTATAAAGCGAGTAAATCAACTACGTCACGTCGAATTACCGGGAAAGAAAAATACAGTAGAAATCACTTAGTATATTATGATTTTATACGACCGATTATAAGGTTATAATGACCAATTATTTAAAAAAAAAAAAGTCCCCGTAGAAAAAATTGTTATTATCATACCTTTAATAAAACGCATATCGGCTAATAAGACCATTTTTCCGAGGTCATATAGTATAATATTAAACGGTTTACAGTTTAAATAATAAAGATATTATGTATTTAAAAACGCGAATCAATCTATAATTTATTCTAACATAATAGTTGCACAACCATGTATTTAAAATATAAAGGTATACAGAGTGTTCATTTTATCGCATTGGCAATCGTTTTCCTAATTACATTTTTTTAATACATTTGATTTCAGTCGTTATAAAATCTGAAAAGCTTTTATTTGCATATTATATTAATTAAAAAAACGTAAACTCTTATAGGTCTTTAGATTTCAGATAACTCGAACAGAGGAACAGCTGAAGATGTTTCTCAAAATTATTGTTCTGCCTCGCTCATATAAACTATACTTTGTAATAAATAATATAGACGATTTGTTCAGCATTTGAAATATATACATCAACATTTTCAGAAAAATATCCTCATTTAGTAATTTTGTATATAAGCACAAAAGTTTAAAAAATCACTAAAAAATAGAAGAAAAAGTGAAAATTTAAAAATTTAATGGAAGCTTTCCATGATTCCATGAGAAAATTGGACTAGAAATTTTCGGAAATCATTGCCAAGCTAAAATTATTAAAATTATCATTATGTATACCTATAAATTATTTTAATAAATATTAAAACCGCATGAATAACTGGTTGTTTGTTCAGTACGCAGTACGATATTTCAATAAAAAATTAACTCCTTCAGACTTGACAACACCGAAAACGGGTTCTTCTAATATTTAGTTGAGAAAAATTACCATATTATTGTTTAAAAACCTAAAGTACCTGCATACAGTTTATTATTATACTATTATTTACATACGGTAAATTAGCCGTTATTATAATCCATTAGACGGCCGTCGGTATTAATTAAAGACTTGCGACTATATACAGTAGGTAAGTAGGTAGGTATATAAGTATGTCATAATATTATGATTGTGTTTATTTGTATTAAATTCAATTAATATAGGTATGTTTAATAGTGAATAATTAACGACCGCGCAAGTACTCAATAATATGTATTATTATATAATGAGATTGTACCTACATAATATAATACACAGCAGTTTGGTGTGCTTACTGTTTTTTATTTGTGTATAGACGTTATGTGTATTTTATTATTTCAGAATCTTACAAAAACATCGGCACTCGAGAAACAATAATACTATTTCGAGACTGAAGTAGGTATACGATACTATGCGTTCAAAACAACAGAACTTCTGAAGTCTCCTGACCGTTCGATTTGCTGCAGCTGCGTCCGTTGTGCCGTTTTCACCCCTACGTCTACATATATTATGTGTTTTCGAGACAAAAACAAATCCAAAAACGAAATGCTTAAGCAGTATTTCCCTCCACCGCCCCCTCCCCATCCCCCTTAGACGGGCTCCGGGATTTTTAGACCCACAGGAATGCGACCAAGTTTGTTCCTACTATATTATATAGACGCATTCAAAGTGCGTCGTATTATAATACGCACGTCATGTACTCCCCGTAGACGCGCGAGCACTATACTTTTGAGGGGTAGTAAATGTAAAAAAAATATAGCCATTTCGTAGATTTTTTTCTTTTACTACCCAGTAATGTCATTCCATAGTAGCGTGACGAATGACGACGAATGTGCCTTAGCACAAAGGTTAGGTTTTTCGACGCCGAAAGGCTCTCATATCACCACTGTTCTCGGGACTGGGTTTTTCTCCTCGTTTGCTCTCTGTCTATAATATACAATATTGATCATTAGCTTATTGAACGATTCGATAACCGACTTTTTCACAAGCCTATGGTGAATATAGTGGAAAATAACAATACTAAGAATATAAACTGCAGTAATGTCGTTCACAAACCGTCGGCGTAGAGGGTGTGTATTTCGGCGATTGTTGACATATGTTCGAAAAGTTTTACTATAGCTGTGGCCATCGGTTTGTGAGTTCATTACGACAAATACAATTTACCATCAACTAGTCATTACTCATTAAAGTCATTGCCATGACTAGTAACTAAATTATACATATATTACAATGTACACCTAACCTAACCGATTTCCGAACCACTTTTCATTATGTATAGTATATAAGATTTTTTTCCGTGCTATTTACAGTTTACAAGACGTGAATTAATTATTTTAAAATTCCACGTATTTGCAAGATCTGTTCGTAAACCACCTGCAGTTTTCCCGGTGACACTATATTATAATATATTATATTAGTCCGATTATGGTACGCGAAGTGGTCGCGCACTATTAGAGAAAAACTATCCCCACAAGAGCCACTGCATGTGGACTTTTTATTATTATTATTATTATTTCGTGTCGAGCAACCTTTACGTATATAAATATGACTAGGATTAAAATTAATTAAAAATTAGAATTAACAGCTATGAGACGGGAACATTAATAATAGATAAGCTGATATAAACATGAATAAAATAAATCAAACAAATAAATAATGGTAGTAATATGGGGTACCAAGGGTAGATCGCTTCCACGCAGTGTACCCCGGGCGACATTTATCGGCTAAAGATCTACCGCTGAGCGCGCAGAGAACCTTTTAGCTTTGCGTTAAAAGGTGCGCAATAAAATCTCTGCACCACAAGCAACCTCCTTTTCTGCGGACTTATTAATTATCATTGAGCGATTTAACAGAGTTTTTTCTCCTTTGCATGTCGAAAATATGGATTAGTAGAGAACGGTGGCCATCGTACGCATAATATTTCATAACATGACGTATATTTTTCTGCAGTTGCTTATAATAAATCAAAATCGTTTTTCTCGTACCTATTAACAACAGTACTTTCACACGAAAATATTATGTGTTCTATTAGCAAATAACCAGGATCGCGTGCACGATGTCGGCTATGATATTATTATTTATAATTTAGTGCGTGCGCGTATAGCAGAGGTTCGTAAAAACGTCATTTCGCGCGTCGGACCGTACATATATTATACAAAACGGAAACGAATATTATAATATAACGTGTAAATCATGAATGAAAACCAATAACGGCTAAAAAAAAAAAGGAAAAAGAAAACGGGGGGGGGAGCATCGTCTGCTGCAGGATGCTATATATATTATTATTATATATATTCCGGCCTTTTACGTCATAATATTCCGTACGGTGTTCACACATTATGATAATGATATTTTATCACCGGCGCGATCGTAAACAATTATTGATGTAAGCCGTTTAATGTCTTTCTAATGAAAAAATTCGCTCCTCGCAAATGACTTCTCGGCTTTCTTGCGCTGTGCGTATCGACCACGTTCGAGTGTCCCCCTCGGAATATTATTATTGTTATTGAGGTCACCGCATCGATTGCTCCGCGTGACGTGTGTACAGGTGACGGGCCGTGTTATATATTATATATGTATATAGCTGTAACGATTGAATAATTATTTAATAACTCTGTATTATATATTATATATAGTCGACGGTCGTAAATCGATTCCGTGCACAGCGGAAAAGTGAAAACTATTCACATTTTCTTTATAATATTATAATATATTCTACACGGACAACCGGGTACCTATATATATATATATGTATTGTACGTGTTCCGTTTGACACGAAATAATATGAGACTGCGGCGTATCGAGCTGGGGAGACGTCTCGTCGACGTCTCGAAAACAATAACGACGAAAAAGGAGTGCGAAAACGCGTCGCCGAGCGGTCAAACATAATACCTATATAAATACCTACAATATTATACAGTGTGTCCCAAAAGTCCCGTATCACCATAGTATCTACGTGGAAAATCAATTTATTATTTAAATGCGGGTTTTTTGCAGTAATAAGTAAAGAAATTCCAATTGAATAGCGTAAATTTCAAATATATTTTTCAAAAATTAAAAAAAAAATTTTTTTATACAGTTAAGTTTTTAAATTTTTAAAATAGCTATTTTTCTAATCATATTTTTAAAACTGTTCAAAAAAAAAAAAATATTAAAATTGAGCGAAAATCGACCGAGTTAAAGCAGATTAAGTTAATTCGAAAAATAGTTTAGATAATATAGTTTACATTTAACAAATTAGTTTTGTTTTTGTGTAGGTATTTAAATCAATTTTTTTTTTTAATCAACAATAAAGATTAGAAATATTATTTTGAATTGTAATTTTAATGTTAATTAAAAGCTCTAATAATAAATAGATATTTATAGATTGTCATAAATAATCACTGTTACAATCGATATTGATTAAAGCATAATTATACGATTCGTGTTGTGTCAACATAACTATATATTATTCTTAGAAAACCAAAAACTCAATTTACTTTAACTTTGTCGATTTTCGCCCAATTTTAATATTTTTCTTTTTCAACAGTTTTAGAACATATGGTTAAAAAAATGGCTATCTCAAAAATGTAAAAACCTTTATTTAAATATATTGATTTTCCACGGAGGTACTGTGGGTGATACGGGACTTTTGGGGCATATACTGTATACAGAGTGGGCCGACGGCGCTGCATTTTTCCGTTCCGTCGTATATAATATACAATATAATATCAGCTGACGGTATATGTTCACGCCGTATTTATTGCGCACGGCCGGCGCGAAAACTACTGAAAATTCTGGTCGAGTTCTTTTCGGGCCGAGACACTCCCAGCGTAGTATTATGACGTCTGCAGCGGGCTCGCCCGTGTAAATAAGTTATTTCCCGTCGGAAAGTGCTCTCTCGCGTCTTCCGTTTCCGCAGACGTTATAACAGTCGAGTATATTATATAGGTACCACGATGCAGGTATATACCTATAATAATATTATAATACACGAGTTGTGTGTACACACGCTCGTCGTCGTCGCCATCGTCGGCCGGCAGTGTAAATAATAATAATAATAATAATAACAGTATAGTATGGTTGCTACTTGTCGTCGTAAAAAAAAAAAAAACCCCCGATGACAGTAAATATTATACTTTCCAGATATTATTATTATTATTACAGTAGTATAAGTTCATAGGATCTATATATGTTATGTTTTACGAACCACAGTCGTTGTAGTCGTTGTAACAAAATGAATAATTCACTCGGGAATCGCGTATATAGTATATATGATATAGTATTTCCACCATATTTTTTTTCGACACGAATTTCCAATCGCCCGATCTCGAGTATAATATTATATTTTGCTGGTATATATACCACGCACGTTTATGCGCATAATCTGTATACAATAATATACGGACGATACGTTAAAAATATTAGGTTTTATGCCGCCATCGTTGATTAAATAATTTTAATTTGTGCGCCACTCGACCTGAAATCCGCCATGACGTTTCACTCGTTGGCCTCTCTCAAATGTTTATCGGCCAAGTGCATTTTATTGTTTCGTTTTTATTTGAAATAAAACGTTAAAGTTTACATACAGGTACGCAGCACGCATTATACGACGCCTCTGATTCGGCGTTGGTAATATATACCTATATAATGAAAAAAAACCTTGATATACATAATAATTTCGTTGTTGTGATTTGAGTCGTTAATTCGGAAAATGTTATTATACGCGACTCTCTGACCTTATTATTCGCTATATTATTACGACCCTTTTTTTTATATTTAAATCGCTTCGTTCGTGATGTCTATACGCGTATTTAACCACCAACAAAAATGGTCACAATCTGTAGGAAAAAACAATATTATTGTTATTGCACGCTCTATTGTCTATAATAATGTATTACTTACGAATTAAAATATGTATTATAATATTGTGCACGTAGGTCGTCGTCGTTTCGAGTGCAAACATTTCTGAAGTAACATTTTTTTTTCATTGCGTAAGGCGTGAGCAATTCACTCTGTGGGTACAATAATATATTTCACGGAAAACATACCTATATAATGATATATTATATTTTGAGAAATTCGGTTCAGGGGCGTTCTCGCGGGGAGAGGCTGCAGGTGCACGTGCAGCACGTATCAAGTGCATTTCGGTTTCTTATTGTTTTTCACCACCACCACCACCACCACCACCACCACCACTAGTGCCCGGCTATTGTTGTACCTTAAACTATATTTGTCAGTTTATATTTTATTAAATTTGATAATACGGATATAGGTATACCTACCTACCTACCACGACAATATTATTAGCAGTGAAATGGCTTACGCCCTCCAAAACACTCGTGTGAACGCCATTCGTTCCGCAGGTAAATATAATATTGCTATTACGCGCAATACGCTTTAATACCCAAACACAATAATATGACGTTTTTACGCCGTTTTGCCGTGTTTATAGAGCAAAGTCTACCTCCACGGAAATCCGCCCTACGATATTTTGTGTCGATTGAGTATGATGCCCGTTTATCAAAGCCATTACATTTCTCCAAAATATATTGTATAAAGCAACAACATTTTACTATGTTATTATGTTCCGAAGCAAATCTTGAACAGAGTGGTTTACCGAGTATGCTTACCGGATAAGCCTTACCCCCCACTTTTTCATTTAAACAACTCATGAATTTATTAAAATTCTGATTTTTGGAATTTTCATGTATAAGACCATATTTTAAACTCTCGAGATTAATTGTTGTACTATTTAAGAACTAGGTATAGTATATTAATATATTAGTTTATAATCGATATTCTTGTGATAACACAAACTTCTGTTTTTCAAAATATCCCAATTTTCTTGCTTTCAGTTATTTAATGGATAATTTCTTTGAAAATTTAGGTTTACCTAATTATAAATTCAAACTATTAGTTTTTCCATTATTAAAATGTTTTTTATTACTTAAGAAATATATAATTATAGATGTAATATTGGATCTAGTGTTTATAATACTTGGACCATGCTTACAAATTATAAATGTTGATTGATTAATATAAATTACTAACATTTTGAATTCAGCATAACCCCCATATCTCCCAAACCCATAATCATGATGCTTAGTACACAATATTAAGTAACTCAAAAACTATTCGTCAGAAGTCTAATTTTTATAAGTCAACATTTTCAGCTAAATAATTTACAGTAGAGAAAAGGAATCTTATTTGAAAAAACCAGAAGTTTGTAACTCCACCGGACACTCCTTAAGTACCTAGTACGAAAAATGCCGAGAATTTGAAAATATGGTATTTAGGTATATTTAAAAAGTCCAAAAATCATATTTTGAACGACTGCATTATTGAAGAAAAAGGGGCTTGGTGAATCACCCTGTATGCAAACATACATTATATACCTATAATAAATATCTGTGAGTATATGATAATTTATCGTATTATAATTTATAATCGTTTTTTTTTTCAAATCGTTTTTGACCGAACGGCATAAATTATGACGTTACAACAACTCTCGAGTTTTCGACTGTTGAACTCCTCCTATTAAAATTTAAAACACTTTATGTATCGCTTAATAGCGTCGACGATTATATGTGTATAGCGTAATAATGATATGCAAATGTAATCGAAAAAAAATCATCAAAATGTCCAAACAATATTTTACTAATACCTATATACAATATTATGTCTTTAAGCACACATATACATATAGTTCCTGTTTGGAAATAATTTATGAAGGTTGAACAATACCTACTGAATACTACCATACGTCTGTATAATCATGGTCAACGAAACCAGATTTTTTTTCTCCATAAATAGAGTCGTAATAATATTAAAACGATACTTTGGATACGCGTATATGTGTATATATTATAATATAAATAATATTGTAATTCTCGACGGACGATATGATTTAGACTCCTTTCCGCAGTTATGACGTGCCCGCGATGTAGGTATTGTATATTATTATTATTATTATTATTATTATTATTATTATTATTATTCCATATATCTACGTCAGATGTCAACGACTATAATGTCTTTATATATAGTAAAAGTTTTATCGGTTGTATATAATATATACGTGTGTGTGTGTGTGTGTGTGTGACGGAAAACACGGAATATAACGATAGGATATGTGACGATTGGAAACCATATTTTGAACGGAATCGATTTTTCGCGGGAATTTTCCAGAGTCTCTTATCGGAATCTGCAGCAGTCTTTCCGCCATGCATCGTCCGATCGAAAAAAAAAAACGCCACCGCACTAATCTTCGGCGTTATTTTTACACGACAGTCGTACAGTAATAGAAATACGCCCCTCGCGACGTACGCGAAGCGTTTTCGACGAGTCGGCGTTAAGTGCCCTCGGCGGAGGAGAGGGAGAGACATATAATATCGTAAAGAGCGAGAAAGAGAGACGTTTAAGTATTTAAACGTGTTAATGACTATACGGGCGTGTGTGCTGACGACGTACACAGGCGGACGGAGGAGATTTACATAATAATAATAATAATAATACAATATATTATTCGTTTAAACAGCTTCGGCCGGCCGTTTGCGTCCCGACGACGACGTCCTATCGCCCCTGCCGCGAGTGCAGAGCAGACGTCGTCGTATTTGTATATTTTGTATACATACATCGTAGTGACTTTGAACGAGTTACAATAATAGCAGCTATTAAACAGACATAATAACATAATACACTCGTCGCATGCGGTTCAGAACGAATCTGTGACCATATCGGCTGCGAAATAAGAACACACATGTGGCCGGATATGGGACAACAAGGTCTCGTCGTCGTATAATAATGACAGCGTTTACGAGGCGTCGTACGGCGTCGTACGTCGTTGTTGTTATTATTATTATTATTATTATTATTATTATTATTATTATTATTATTATGGTAGGTAGGTAGGCAATATTATTATAATAAAATATTATGTCGAATAGAATATATCGTTATGACGTTGCGCGGCACCAAAATGTGAACTCCATGCGATCATCGCAAGCAGCGGTAGGCACGAGTCCAGGCGACGATTATGTAATATTTAATATTTATAGTGTTAATAAATTATTGTATTATCATCACATTTTATAGGCCACCGTATTAGTCGTCAAAGTATAACTACGCCGATGAGTCATCGCGGACGACACCATATTTTTATCTATACGATATGTAGTTATCGATTCGATTATGTGCACGAGCGAATATACGCGCTATACGATATATTATAGCGAATATAATATTATTATGAATAATACGAACGCATTGAGTGTTTTCTGTTTTTTTTTTTTTTTGTAAATGTTTTTGTTCGCGAGTCAACACACACACGACGCAGTCCACTTCAAAACCATTTGCTATAAGCGTGGAAAAATATTAAACCTATTTTATCGATCTCGTAATATTATAATACTATGACGAATGGCGAACGGCCGAGTTTTCGCTAGCATAAAACAGTACAGTCATAATATTGTGTATAAATGTAGGTACTCGTGTGAGCTGCACGCGTGCTCGTCGATCGCGTGTGCATAAAACTCGTTAAAATAATAATGTATTCCGAATTCTGTAATAAATGATGGTAATATTAAAAAACGAAACGAAATGCTAATATTATATGCGTGAATATAAATAAATATATGAATTGAAAAACTGACGTGGGTTCGATTTTTGTATAAACCAAAATATTATACGACTATAATATAATATAGTTAAATCGAATATATTACAATGATACATAGAGAGAGGTGGCCCGGTAGGTATAAAAAATATATAATCGAACATGTCCTGACTGACTGACTGATCGACGTGCATCCTACGTTATGATAGCCATAGGGACTTGACGTTTGGACAGTACCCAAGTGGTGCACTAAGAAAGGATTTTCCAAAATTCGCGTTTTAAAAAGGGCGTGTTCATTACATAAGGATTTTGAGATTCGAGGGGGAAATATAGAATACTTTTTTTTATGTATAAAATATGGTCGCCATTGGTTATATATAATACTATAATGGTAATAGTAGAACTATTGTACTACTCTAGTATTACTATTTTTTGTACGGATAAATGGTTGCCACCGGTTACATAAAATAAAATATAGTTATTATGTTTGGATATAATTTTAACCCGTATATTTTGATATTTTCAGGTCAATTTATTTTTATCAGCGTATGGTAATTGGATATAATTATTTTAAACCTGTATTTTTGATATTTGGTTACTTTTTTAAACACGCGATAATTGCACTGTCACCGCGGCCACATCGCCACTGCTGTGATTCGACAAGTCTCATGATGATGTTTGGTGTAATCTTTTTTCCGAGTTGAAAGTCACAGATATACAATATATATATTTAAAGATCACCCTACCTGACCGACTGACCGACAACGTAGAGTCTAAACTATATTAATAAGTAAATACTTGGGATTTCGACAGTACCTGTTGATTTTTTGA
This sequence comes from Neotoxoptera formosana, assembly GCA_022818045.1. Lineage (NCBI taxonomy): Eukaryota > Metazoa > Arthropoda > Insecta > Hemiptera > Aphididae > Neotoxoptera > Neotoxoptera formosana. The sequence continues at coordinate 65,454,655 of CM040632.1, read as the reverse complement.
TTCACCTGAGGTGGTTTATTATTATACTGTACGACTGAGGCCTATGGAATAAAAATATAATCGAAAGATTTTGACGATTCGAGAAAGGTTTGGATAATAGACTAAATCAGTCATTTTAGGTTGACTTTAGAGCTATTAAAATCATAACTCCGTATATTTGTATAATCCTGTTAGCAATTGGTTAACCGTAAAAAAAATGTCTTATTACTAACCACCGGTTTAAAGTTGAATCTTTTCTTTTTTCAATTTTTTTTTCTTGTTTTGTTCTGAACATCATTACTTAATTATTTGATTGGAATTTTCAAGATGTGCACGGCGTCAGCTAATAATATTATAGGTATATATTATTATTTTATGCGACCCGCGGTGATCGCGACGTCACTTGTACAAAGAGTAACTGATTTGGTTTTTCAAAACACTTCTGCAGAAAAGGTTTTTTTATTAAATATATTAAACAAAATAATAATTAAATAAATAAACAAACGTAAGGTCAACGCAAAATATCCAACACACACTCGCCCCAATAGGTGATACACATTAACCAAGACATTATAATATATAGGACGTACATCACCTACAAAAACACACGATAATAATAAATCCAGTAACACGTCAGAGAACGATGATAACTAAGCCTTTCCGATATTTCCAGACTAAAATCACTTTGAAATGTCTACAAACGCGTAAAACGTTTGCTATTTACTATATATAATATCATAATAAAATATACTCTCCGTCCGTATACTAAAGAATTTCGAAAACGCGGTAATTCGAATTCTTCTGCTATATAATATTATAGTATGCTCAGCCTGACGATCTATCCGTCTGTTTTTAATAGTCGCGTGAGATATCACTCGCAGTTTAACAATAACACAATTACAGTCGACTTGTATGCACCTACAGCACGTCAAAGAACCAGCGCTCGGGAGTTCATGAATTTGCATGTTTTTACTGAGTGCATCAAAAAGTTGCCGGATGAGCTACAGATTTGAATCACAACCAAACGAGTTCAAAAATGAAATTTTAGTTTGCATAGTTTCGCATATTTTGTGGTTTTTTTTTTACATAAATATGCATATTTAAAAACAAAATTGCATTTTATCGCATTTTACTTGTGTTGTTTTTTTTTTCATTTATTAATATTTCGGCCTTTGAGTATATTTCAAAATATATTTGTTCAGAAATCATGTCAGGAGAAAAAACAACAACAGACGACCTTCCAGAAGATCTTATAAAATTAATGACTACATACATTTCAAGTATGCGTCAATTTCTTTATTGAAATTATATCTTCATGTAAATTGTAATTATTGAAGTAAATACAACATAATATACCATAATATTAATAACATTTTTCATATTTTTCCCCATCTTTTAATTATAATTTTTACCAAAAACTTATTTAAAAAAAAAATTAAATGCATATTTAGCGCATATTCGCATGCATATTTTGATAGTTTCAAGCGCATGGACTTCCGGGCCCTAATGATAACTAAGCCTTCCCGATATTTCGAGACTAAAATCACTTTGAAATGTCTACAAACGCGTAAAACATTTTATATTTACTATAAAATATCATAATATTATTATACTCTCCGTTCGTACTAAAGAATTTAGAAAACGCGGTAATTCGAATTCTTTTGCTATATAATATACCGCATGGTATGCTCAGCCAGTGGCGGCTTGAACTTTTTTTTCCCTCGAATCACATTTAATATTTTGAGTTACACCACCCTCCCTTAAAAAATTGTCACTGCCCTCCGAGGAGTGAATATACTTATAGGTTGTGTAAGTGGTTAAATAATCGGTTCTTAATATTGATATACACAGTAAATCGCGGAAGCGAAAATTCAAGCAATAAGTTACAACTATTTTCGTAATAACCTATACCAATATAATATATAATGTCTTCGACGAAAGAATTAATAAATTCAATATTTCTATTCAATCCTTTACCAAGCTTTTTATAGTAATTATAATTTAATTATTGTCAACCTTTAAAAATTGTTCAAATTACATTTTCCAACCATAGGACCAATACTTTTGTGAATCGTGTGATTCAAATTACCTCCTTCGAGCCGCCACTGTGCTCAGCCTCCTGACGATCTATCCGTCTGTTTTTAATAGTCGCATGAGATATCACCGAATATGGGCGTCCCCAGGAGGAGGACAAGACGGGGCACTTGCCCCCCCCCCTGGAAAAATGTTATTTCCACAGTAATTAGTAAAATTCCTAATGAGAAATTAGCTTCTAAAAATAGGTCTACCTATGTTGCTATATTATGTCAACGCACGGCTATCCATGAAAACTATCATTAATAATAATCGGATTATATTTTTATCTTATCGTAATTTTTGATTGGTCACATGACAATAAATTATTAGCTGTTTGCTGTTATATTGTGTATATTATTGTGTCGCTTACATATATGACAATATACCTATCATTATTATTACACCATTTACTAATTTCCAATAAATTATTATTATTATTATGTTTATTATTACTATAAACAAAATATATAAAAAAATTTTCATTTATTTTCTAAATTAATTTTGCCCCCCCCCCCCCATAGAAAAATGTCTGGAGACGCACATGTCACCGAAGATTCTTCGGCCCCACGGCGGAGCGCGAACGTCGTGATTCGAAAAAAAAAAGAAAAAACCGTTCAATAAATATCTATTTTCCAATCGTTTGGCTCGACGCGAGCACGGTAGGTATTCGCGATGGCACATTATCGTCGTTATAAAATATTACCTCATAACCTAGCCTGAGACTACAACTGCAGTGTCCGTCAGACGTCAAAGGACGACGATGTATATAATAATATAATTATTATTATTATAATTATTGACATATTATGTGCGATTCTTTAAACGACGACGACGACAACAATATTTATGTACACATCATGACGTAATGATCGATCGACTTAATTATACGAAGACAAAAACTTTTGGAGACGGCAAAAGTAAAAATGAAACAAGAAAAAAAAACGGGGTACTTAAAATACTTGAAAAAACGTCACTTATTTTTATAAAAAGAATATAAAATTAAACGAAAAACCTTGCAATCTCGTATAATATGTATATAGAATATACAACAATAATAATATAATATGCGTAATAGTATAATCGACGTGTGTGAACGACCAGCCACCCACCCACCCACCCACCCACCGGCGCGCTAGTGCAGTTCGGTCCGCGGCCGGCCGGCAACATTACTCACTTTAAGTGTGATCGTCGTCGCGCGTTAATTAACATACGAGTGCATAAATCTCGTTTTTTTCGTTTTGAAAACAAAAAACGGAATAATCGCGCAATTATTATAATATATCACATTCCAGGATCGTTTCTCGCGGGAGGAGCGCGAAAAACGTGCATTATTAATATTCGTTAGGTCGGCCTTGCAGTCGTACGAAATATATTTAGATACCGGGTGATGCGTTTGACGCAAGTCTCTCATTTTTTCAAAAACTGTTTTTCAAATATTTTTTTACACAATTTTTAATCGTCTGAAAAAACATTTTTTTTTACAATTTCAATTACGAAGCACAATATTTTTCGAATTTTAGACGAGCGGTTTGAGACTTATGTAGTTAGGTCTAAGCTAGGTACCATATAGTAATAAATATATTAAACTACTTGTCCGAAATTCGATTTTCATGGATAATATTCTGCTTCGAAGTATGAAATTATTGAAAACGATGTTGTCGTCGCAGAGTTGGGCAAAATTTTATCTAGATAATTATTCGAACCAATAATTATTTGAATGATTTTTTCACAATTATACGAATAAAAATGTATTCGAATAATTTTAAAATATTATTATTTGAATAAAAAATTATTCGAATCATTATTTTTATAATTGTACTTATTAAATAGTCCAGTTTCAGTACTACATAGTACATTGTCTTAGCTTTATAATTTGAGTAAAAAATCGAACGATTTTTTCACAATTATTCGAATAAAATGTTATCTAAATAAAATTTCATTCGAATAACGCCCTACTCTGGTTGTCGTTTTCAAAAGAGAAAAATTTTTTAAAAAAATGTAACACTGTATAACGGGTAGTGAAAAAGTACAATTTTTTCCAAAAACCGCCTAAGACTATAAAAGAAAATGTATTAAAAAAAAAAAGTTGTGTTTTAATAGAATACGCGTAAACGTTACGACGACGTTATACGCGCGAGAGCGCAGCAGAGTCTTAAATTTAGTCGTCGTCGTCGTCGTCGTCGTCGTCGTCGTCGTCGTTATATAATATTATTACAGTCGTCGGACATTTCGTCCAACAATTTATTATAGCCCTCTCGTCGTCGTGGAGGCTGCTGCTGCGGCGGACGAGGACCAACGCGTCGTCGTAGTGCGGTTCGGCGTGTGTGCTGTACGTCATACTATCGTCGCGGTCGTCGTGATTTTGTGCACACGATAATAATAATAAAATATATTCTCGATAATAATAATTGTTGCACGTATGTGTTCGCGTCGTATATTATTATTATTACGATTTCGGTCGGTCGTGTCGTTTAAATAACGCGCGCCGAGATTACAATAGTCGATATTATTATTATATTATTTTCATATAGTCGGCGGCGGCGGTCCTGTCGATCGTACGCGAGTCATAAAAAAAAAAAAAAACAGCGTGTACATAATATTATAATATACTCCTATATAGTAATATTATAATATACTCGACGGTACCTATTACGTATAATATTATGTATATGGTAGGTACACGCGAAAATCGTTTTTAACGTCTTTTCGTGATTTAAAAAACACACACACACACGCGTCTGAACTATACACAGTGTGTCCCAAAAGTGCCGTATCAACCATAGTATGATTCTACCATAGTATCTACGTGGAAAGTCGATATATTATTTAAATGCGGTTTTTTTTTACAGTAATAAGTATAGAAATTCCATTTGAATGGCGTAAATTTCAAATATTTTTTTCAAAAATGGTAAAAGAAAAAAATATTAAAATCGAGCGAAAATTGACCAAGTCAGAGCAAATTAAGTTTTTGGTTTTCTTAGAATAAGTCATAAAAAAATCATTGTTCTAATCGATATTATCGAGCATACGATTCGTGTTGTGCAAACATAACTATATATTATTCTTAAAAAAATTTAATTTGCTTTGACTCGGTCAATTTTTGCTCGATTTTAATGATTTTTTTTTTTAATTAGTTTTAAAAAAATGATTAAAAAAATGACTATCTCAAAAATGTAAAAAAAACTTAACTGTATTATAAACATATTATTTTAAAATTTTTAAAAAAAAAAAATTGGAATTTATGCCATTCGATTGGAATTTATCTATACTGTACAAAAAACCCGTATAGGTATTTAAATATATTGATTTTCCACGGAGATACTATACGGGTGATACGGGACTTTTGGGACACGCTGTATGTACGTATATATATGTATACAATAATATATTAATATAATAATAATAAAAAAAAAAACACTCTCATCCGAGCCACACGCAGTGATTGTAGTATAATATGTGTATAGTACCTGATTGTGTGTGTGTGTGTGTGTGTACATCATAAAACTGGTTATAGCACACGCGCGGAGGTTGGCCGCAGTAACGACGACGACGAAAAAATGGCAATCGCGTCTATACCGCCCGACAAAAACCATAATAATAATATCATGAAACAGCAGCCGCGACGAGGAACGAGTGGGCAACAGTAATGCGCCGAACGTGTACGAGGCGTTTAAGTAAATATGAATACCTTCTGCATGTACCCTTTTTAAAGTTTTGCAGAAATCGTCAAAATCATATCGTCTTTTAAGCGGGTTTTTCTTGAAGTTTCCTCGCTGCAGTGAGAGCAGGAGGCTCGTCGTACTTGTAATAATAATTATTCATAAACGGAAAAACGATCTGCTCGTGCTGCCGTACATGCCGTACATGGCATTGATACAAAGGCGTGAGCGCGGGGGGTGTTCCGAGTGGGCCCCCGAGCACCCCCCGACATTTAATTGGGGCCCTAAAATTGAAGTATAATTTATTAAAATATGTATTATGTACATGTGTGTATTGTTGAGAGAGGGCCTGAATTAAGGAAATGGCCCAAACATATTGTAGGCACCCCCCCCCCGAATTGCAGCAGGTCTGCGCACTCCTGCGTATTGGCAATAATACGCGATGATGATGAGATGATGATGATGATGATGATGATGATGATGATGATAAAATAAAATAAAAGAAAAAAATATCCTCAACAATTTTGTTAGTATATTTTTAGCTAATTTAGAATATAATGCATTGTATATAATAAATTTTCTATATGATATAATATTACACAATAATAATAAAATATGATGTGTGTCGGTACGGCAGGATAATACTATAATATTTATTTTATTGTAATCTGTAGGTACACGATTTCAAGCAGTCGACTATATAATATTATATAGATAACAATAATAGCGCACACATCCTTATAAATTTGCCTACACATATTACAAAAAAAAATGTACCGATCTGTATAATAATATATATAACATAAAAATTAGTCATCGCAAATCTATGCCGCACGTCTATGTATATACTGTTTTTTTATTATTATATATACATTCATATACATATATAATATTATTATCTATACATGAAGATCGTGTTCTAGCAGAAATCGTACAGTCAGCGGTAATGTATATATAAACATATAAGCATATACACGAGATAACGCGCGATACATAATATATATATATATATATATATATATTTTACAATGGTAATAATAATAATAATAATAATAATAATAATAATAATAATGATAATGATAACTAATACACTGCACGCTAACCCAGTGACGCACGCGAAAAAGAGGAAGGGAGGAGGTAAGGGGTCGCACACCTCTGAATTTTTTTATTTTTTTAAGAGCATTTAATTTAGAGGGGAGGCGCGGTGGTTTTAACCCCGACGACCCCTCCGAAAAATCAAAAAAAAAATCACGAGTTTGCCACTGCGTTAACCCGTAATAATATAATATTTTTTGTAATATTATTTTAAACGTAACACTAATAATAATCATAATAATAATTAAGGTCGGTTTTTAGCACCATTCGTTCGCGCGGGAAAAGCATGAAATATAATAATAATATCGTCTTTCCCGTCTGCCATCGTCGACAATCACATATTATAATAATATTATAACAACAAAACAATATTATTAATTTACGCGCAACTATATAACGTTATAATAATAATAATATGATAAATAATAAATATAATATGATATAATATAATATGCACGCGACAATAATATACGGTCGGAGAAAAAACAACATATAATATAAAACGATAGAGCGCGTACATCGCGATATTATAACAATAAACGTTTTTAAATACATAAATATATCGTTTCGTCGGAATAAGTAGAGAGACCCATATATAGTTATTATTATCGCGTGTCCCCGGCCTGTCGTCGCGACAATAATATATTATAAGAGTAGGTACGATATAATATATAGGTAGTCGTTTTATTTGCCGACCAGGGGGGCGAAAAACCAAAGGAGTATATTTTATTGATGTTTTTCGAGAAGAGGTATATGCCCCCTCCGCCACCACGCCCCTCCCGTGACGATTCGACCGCGGTCGACGATCAAGTCCTCTGGACGGGCGCCGGTATCCTGGTGACGATCGGCGAGTCGGGTTTCGAGTCTTTCCGGGGACTGGGCGCCATCGCTGCGTACCGGTTGATGATGTCGGCCACCTGTTGGCAGAACGTGTCGGCCGACAGGTGCGGCCGCTGTTTGGACGACCAGTGCCGGCCGCCGGCGGCGTTCCACGTGTTGTTCCGGCCCAGCAGCGGCGTGGCCGGCGACGACGACGTCGACGTCGAGAAGGGCTGTTGGTGTAAGCCGTCCGCGTACGGCCCGGGCGACCGGCGGCTCGGCGTCGGCGTCTGCGACCGGCCGAACGCCGGACCGGCCTGCTGCTGCTGCTGGTGTCTAGACGACTGGGTGGTGGAACGGTTCCGGCGGAACGGCGACTGTTGCGGGCTGGGCGTCTCCTTGCCGCCGGCCGAACGGCTGCGCGGCGGCCGCGTCACTCGCGTCACCGGTGGCGTGCCTGAAACCAAACGCATAACAAAAATGACACACTGCGACGAGTTAAAGGTTAGAGGTAATAGGTCGGGTGAGGTTGGGTCGGATCGAGTGTATAGAATAATAGGGGAATAGTAAGTTCCTACACGAGACCTAGCAGGTAAACGATTACAAACGTTAGTTCCTACAAATGTGATGTGTAGGGAACGGACTTTATTGTAATAAAAAAATCAAAATATTATGTACATAAATATGTAATTATTTTTATCAAAATATGTAAAAAAAATATTAAAATATGTTAAAAAAAAATTAAAAATATGTATATCGAAAAAATGTATTTGTAGATATTGAAAATTACAAAAAAAATTTTTTTATAAATAAAAGCAATACATACGATGTAGGTTTATAAAACTAGTACTATTCTGGAGCATAACAATGCGAAACAACATATTGTTGAAGGTTTGCAAATGAAAAATTGCGACGGTTTGGTCGGAGAATACTATTATATTGACTAAACGACCGTTTTACGTCAACAGATCATGATCGAGGCGTAATTCATGTTCACTATATCAGAAGGAGTGAATTCAATGTCCAGAGAGCCTTGTTGATTTTTACCAATTAAAATATCTCAGATAATTTTAATAGTTTGAAATCCAGAATTTTTTCCAATGATATCGGCAAATTTGTTTTTGACTATTTTCCCCGTGTGTCCTTGAGTTTAAAGTCGTCGAAAATTAAAAATCACTAAAATATGTACTTATTTACTAAATATGTAAAAATATGTATTTATACCAAATTATGAAAAATAAATTTGGGTTTATTTTAATTAGAATGATCTAAATCGTGTACATCTTTTATCAGATTTAAAATATCTCATTCTAATAAAAATATGTATTTACAATAAAATCCGTTCCCTAGTGATGTGTTAATTCCTACACGAATATAAAAATGAGGTGTGTAAGTTCCTACGCGGTAAAAAAAATTCAAATATCGGTAAGTGTATACTTAATCTATATTATGGATTAGGCGACAAAATAATAAAAATAGGTACATTTTCATAAATAAATAGAATAAAATATAAATTAATAAAAATCGCATAATGCATTTATAATATACAGCAGGGGTCGCCAACCTTTTCAAACAAGTGAGCTACATTTGAAATTTTTAGTCCCAGGTGATCGACATCCAGGAAAATTTAGGTTTTTAGGAAGAGATTTGTCTTATGAGCAAAAAAAAAAAGGTCCAAGCTCCAAAGAATAAATATTTATTGTTTCTTCATGATAATAATAATAATTCCGAAATAATATCTGATTATTTATTACGCGATCGACCGATAATGGTAAAATTAATTTTTATAACGATCGACCTATATTCCTAGAAAGATCGACCAGTCGATCGCGATCGACTGGTTGGCGACCCCTGATATACAGTATAATAAAAATTGAATAATACTATTTTTATTATACTCGTATTATCAATGCATTATACGATTTTTATTATATTTTAGTATCATCATCTATTTATTTATGAAAACCTATTTATTTACCAGTACTTCAATTATATTTTTCCTCGAATACTCGCCTCCCGAAGTCTGAGTTGTGTAATATGTTTATTATTATTATGGCGTGTAACAGAACACTATTACTAGTGGTTTTATTTACTCCGCCATTAAAACTGGTAGGTATAGGTAATATTACTAAATCACATTTTTCATCACTCCGAGATTTCGAGTTTTGCCTATATTCTAGTCTTTTGGCCGAAATCGTCCGACAGATCTAATAGAACAGATCCAGGGTAACTATAATACATATATTTTTCTATATGACCGCGATTCTTGTTTTATTTTTTGCATAACAGTTTTGCAATTTTGGACGGAAACCGAGATTTTATACGTACGAAAGAACATCGGCGATATTATGCCCGCAGGATTCGCATCATTATTTAATTATTACATAATAATAATAATAATACGTCATAGCGTATGTCCCGCGGACTATATACACTTTATTTTAATAATAACAACACAATGACGACGACGACGACGACGACTATTACGAATTATTTAAGAGCGCGCGAGGCGGTTTGGCGTGACGTCGTGCAGACGAGTTCGCGGTGACGATTACGGCACACGCGTATAATGTTATATTTTTTACAATATAATATTATGTTAAAAAAATGTACGTATAGGCGTGTCCGACAGTGCGGACGGCGGTAAAGTCGTATAATAATAATAATAATATGTGTGTACGCGTAGTTATATTATATGCGCGGCGTAGGTATAAAAAAACATCGTGTATACCATATAGCTATAACAAATTATATATAATATACGTAATACGTATGTTTATTATTTTTTATTCCGTCTCTCGTCCGAAGTCGTTTCGCCGGTCAGCCCCGCGGCTATTATTCGTCAATTTTGGCCGTCATCTGCGCGCATATCGTGAGCCCCCTCTCGCGATCCGTTTCAGACGTCGGCCGCCACCGTCGATTTATCATGCGGCGGGAAAACTATTTTTTAATCGTCGTTCGCTGCTCGCACGATAGAATATAATATGCAGTCCGTATGGAGTTGGGTTAGGTCAGTGTTGAATGCGTGCTCGGACGACTGTGTGTATATATATATAGATAGATAAAGCGTAACCACCTCCACCCCCGAAAGGTATCGGAGGCGTAAATCACACGTCCAACCAACGATATAGATAATTAAACATGTTTTTACGAGCGGCGAGCGGGTTTTTCGTTTACAGGTAACTACATATACGAAAACGAGTCGAAAAAATGAATCGGCGATGGTTTTTTTTTTTCATCTTACCGCCAATGAATTCGACTACTGCTTTCCGGTTTTCGACGTTAGGCCGCCCCTGCGCCGATTCGTGTGCAGATATCCCGCCGGCCTTCGTGCAGGGATCTGCTCAGTGCCCGCGGGGCGTTTATAAGCACAAAACAAGCTAGTCATCTCGGTCGATTTTCGGGTTATTTTTCTGTTTTTTGTATCGTGATATTATTTGAACTGCAGCAGCATATAACCGAAGAGCGTCGAGACGTCATCAGACTATATACGTTTTTACTGTTCTCGGTTATATTACGTCAACGTTTATAGTATGAAAACCATATTTTTCTGCGATTGAAAAATACAATAAATTCTAATAAAAATAATCATTAACCGCCCTAATATCTAACAGACATCGAGTGGAGCGATCGATAAACTCGCACACGCGACGTGATGACGACTAAACCTGCGTGTACCATATTATCACATATAATAAACAGCGATGTATACACAAAAGTATTACCGACGGTTTTTATTTTATTTTTTGTATTTTTTTAATGCCGTTCGCGTTCATGGTTTGTTTAAAACCGTACCTATTATATATTATTATTATATTTATTATATTGAACCGCACACTAACTGGCTACGCTTTTCATTCGTTTCCCTCTTTTTCTCCATTGTCGATTTAACAAGTAAAAGTTATTGGTTCTATTATTTTCAAGATCACATCGCGTCGAACTACGATATAATGTCTTATTATTATTTAAACATTACGCGTTTTTCTCTCGAAATACAATTAAACCACTTTTCTTTCGACGCTAAACGCACGCTTTCGAATAAATAGTATATAAAACGAATGTAAACAGAATATCGTGTATCCAATTATTTCTCTATTATTTCGAAACTATTATGTAAAATATATTTTATGAGGTAAAAGTTATACAAATTAAAAAAAAAAATTTTCTTCGTCCAAAAATTGTATAATCAAATCAGTATTGTATGACTGCGTATATGCGTTTACTCCACTCCACAATATATCTTTATTATATCTCGAAAATGTACCGGTGCCTACGTTCCTATGTAATAATTATAAAACATACGCGTAATAGTATATATTGTATACTAACATATTATGTACCACTAACCACTTCGAGCTACACCCTTCGATTCCAGTTCTGGAAAACGTGTATATTATGATAGGTATATTATATACGGCAGGTAAGGGCACCCGGCATTCCTGTTGCAACTATTATTCCAATGCGATCGGAGTGCTGCAGTTCGATCAAACAGGTATATATACGGTACACGCGTGGGCAATTTTGACGGGTCGAGAAAAACGTTTTATTTTTTTTTTTTTGAACCCAAATCGCCGCTCGAGACGCGGTTTTGGCTCGGCGTGTCAAAACGTGGGCGGCATAACATTTTAAATACGAGCGTGGATTAAATTATTCGCTGGAATATGCGTGTATGTATATGCACATTTAATGTGTACCTATATGAACGCGATGATGTATGGGCCAGCCGGCCAACTGAAAACATGTTGAACCACGTAGGGTTTCGACACAGTAGTCTGCGTCAGTGGGAAGGTGTTTGCATGACAGTTATGTATTATAAGGGATTGGTCGACTAAACCTGGAGACAGCGTTCGAGACGAGAATATTTATGGACTTCGTGTAGTTTTGAAATTATTCGAGTAAACAGCCATAAATTCACAGCTTGCGCAAACCGTTCGAATATAATATATATAATAATATTAAAATATATTTTACATCTAGTTATATGCGTTATAATTTATTGTGCGCCGCACATAAAATATATGTAAATCGTGCCAACAGAGTGATAACGGCGACGAGACTAATGTGCGTATGGCGATCGTGTGAACGGTCGTCACCGTCGGATATTTCTCAATCGGCCTAAATAATAATGATAGTAATAATAATGATTTCTAGTTGAGAAACAACGTTTTCCAGCTAAGATAATATAATATAGTTATTCTTATTGCGACGGTTTGACGATGTCCATATAAACAGCGATGTTACTCATCATATAGGAGGGGAGACGTTTATTAAATCGCTATACCGTATACCTCCACTACCACCACACCTCGTCAACATAATGTTATTGCAATCCGTCCTACCTGATTTAATCCTTTGGTTCGGTTCGTGTCGACTGCGAGTTCTCACATAACATATATTACATTCATAAACTCTGACCACAATCAGATATTATATATTATATGCTATAATGTGGTTATAAACATTATGAGTATGTATATGCGGCTATAAATACTAATACATACACGGCAATTCAAAATGCATGCACGAGACTCAAAAAAAGTATATTCTACCAAAATGCAAAGCGGTTTTGTCAAAACACGTACGATATATTATAATATACATATTATACCAATCTACTTATTGTTTGCACACATTTTATGTTACGCGACTGAAAAGAATGAATGAGTATTTCAGTATAATTTAAAATGTATTAAAACGAGATTACCAATCGTGACAAAACGCTCGTGGCTACGCGTAGGATGATGTTACCTGTATCGTAACATTACAAAACTAATTATTGCATATGATTAATATTCTTTGTGGTGGTCCTAAGTCGTGAGTGATTATAACATATGTTGCGTTAATTAACCATCGCGCGTACGTTGAGCTGAGAATTAATTAAATTTTCTCATTTAAAATATAAAAACACTAAAAAAAAATGTAACGTTTGATAATTTAAAACGGTATGTATTTAAATAATGACGAAAACAATTGAACTATTACGTCCCGATTAATAGCGGGAATATCATCGAACTATTCTCATCTAAGTAATTCGTGAAGCATAATATGTTATATTTTATAACGCGTAAAGTTCGTCGTTATATTTATTTATTATAAGTTATAACCAGTAAATCTAAAAGTATCTAAAAAATATCGAAAAGCTTCTTCGAAACCATTTAATGCGTACGCGTTTAGGTCAACGACACAAACCCTCGGAAACGTTATACGCGCGCATAAAGGTATTATTATTAAAGTAGAATTTTCTCTGACACACATCACGTCAATGCCAATGTCAACGATCCGAAAACAATATATTATATTATATTTTACAGTGTACACGTTTATATAATGTATGCTAATGATATTATAAACGGTGTTTATAAACAGATAATAATGATTGTGACTGAATAAATGTATAATATTATCAACGCGAGTGTAGAATCTATATATTATATTAGTGATGGGCAACGATATAATTTTGGGTATCGATATCGTATGGAAAATATCGAAAATATATAAAACATATATTACCGTTAGGTATAAATCATTATAAATATTGAATTAGAGGTATTTTTGATTTTGATCCTTTGAAATACGTAGCAACACTGCGAGAGTGATACTATTATTTATCAAAGAGCTATATGACCTAAAATTTGTATCTAATTGTAGGCTACAAATAATTTCCGATATAGGATACATCGATACTGTTGCCCATCACTAAATTATATATAAGGTCTACACTAGTACGTAATAATATGATCCGTCAAAACGCGAATCCTATGATGTGAAGGCACGAACTTAGTGATTTTTTTAAAACCGAATTTAAACCGTTTAAAAAATATCAGAAACAGTTATTTTCGGGTCGGGCAAATGGTTGTTGATATGTATGACGTATACGAATTTAATAACGAACTATCGCGTAGTGTCCCTCCAAGCCCACAGAGTCCCTCCGAGCTAACGAATGACATATTATATTGTTACATAACGACGTTTTGCATAATATTATTTTATACATTATTGGGACGCTTACCGTTGGATTTTTGCACGTTTTTCACACTAGAGTTGAACTGCGGCGATGCCACCAGCCCCAGACTCCTGTAGCCCTCGTCTGACACTTCCGAGCCGCTGTCCGTGCCCACCGGTTCAGACTTCTTCGCGTCTCCGCGGGGCGCGTGCGACTTCTTCCGGGCCGCCGCGGACGGCGGACAATCGCACACCGCCACCCTCAGGCTGTCCGACACGCGGCTGAACGGCGTCGTGTCCACCACGGACTCTTCCTCCCTGACGGTCGAGTGTCGCCGCTCGCCGCCGATGGCCGTCACAGGCGTGGGGTTTAGCGCGCGGTACTGTCCGGTGCCCCGGAAGTTGTCCGACACCCGGCACGTGGACGACGTGTCCACCGTCACGTCCTCGTCGTCGTCGTCGTCGTCGTCGTCTTCGCCTTCGTCGCCGTCGTCGTCGCCGCCGCCGCCGCCGCCGCCGTTGGTTTTTTGCTGTACGTCCGCGGACGACTCTCTGGACGTGCGCTGCTGCAGACGGTCGCCCAGCTCGGCGGCCAGTTCCGCGGGCGCGAAGTTCAACGATATCTTGGGCGTCGGGGTGTCGTCCACTCCGCTCCGCTGGCGCGCCGCCGACGGCGAACGGCTGCGGTCGTTGCGGGGCCGCGGCCGCTGTCCCCCGGGCACGTGCAGCAGCTGACAGTCGCCGCCGTTGCCCGTCGCTCCGGACGAAGGCGACGCCGATCGCCGCGCACGTCTGCCGGCCGGCGTCACCGACCTGGACCTGCAGCCGGCCGCGGCGGCGTTGGCCGCGACCAGGTGGTCGGCGGCGGCGGCCCGCCGGGGCGTGGGGCTCCTGCTCCGGCGGCCCGCGTCCACGGGCGCGCTCAGCAGTTTGGAGGCGGCGGCGGTCGGCCGCGGGGACGGCGATCGGCTCCGGCGGCGGCTCGCCCGCTTGGCCGTGGCCAGGCCGCCCGAGGTCAGGCTCAGGCCGCCGGAGTAACCGCCGTTACCGCTGCTGCCCGTGCTCGACGTGGACGAGCGTCGTGTTCTCGGCGGCGATCTATATATAGATTATACACACACACACACACACAATACAATACAATACAATACATAATAATATTATACTGGGAGATGATAAATTATGCGATTGATTAAAATATTATGTTATTCGTAGTGCAGAATCGTTGCACCCTGAAGAACTGCAGGGCAAAACTGCAGATGCAATGTTTTATTATGTAATATTAAGGCTGTGAATATAATAATATATTATTATGCATCTAAAGGCAGTACCTTTCGGGTTGACTTTATTGCGATAGGAAATCGTATAATATACGGTCAAGAAAAATAGAAGTAAACGGTTGAGTGATGGTAACCGCGGTAACAATATTTATTATCCGCAATAGGATAATCTACTCGTTTTTAGTTCTATAAGTGTACACTACTACTTGATAATAATTAATTAGTTATAACTTTATAAGTATAGGCACTCGCTAATAATTCCTAATAATTGAAATTGAAAAAGGAAGGAGTTACAGCTTAAGAAAACGGATTATCTCAAGTAGGTATTCCGGGTGCTTTCTAAACTATTATTCATTCTTAAATTAAAATTAGATATGACACAATTAAAAAATACTTAAGAAGTACTCCAAATAATCAAATTAAATTTTCTTAAAACATGTTTAGAACCTAATTATCGAATGAAATTCATTATTCCGCGTGTCCCTCATAATTAGAGTGATTTTTTAACTGTGCTTATCCCATTTTTATATTTAAATTATGCATACATTAAAATCCTGATTTTTGGAATTTTTAACAATAGTTAAAGACGATATTTTCGATTATTTGGATGACTATTATTCTTAGTATTTAAAGTAGAATAACTCAAAACATTTTCGTCCAAATCTCGATTACGCAATGAATCAACGTTTTCAAAAAAATCATCAATTTCACAATATTTACATTAAAACATTTGAGTTTTCGTTTAAATACACCAATTTTGGTTTCGCCACACGATACCTACTCCTTAAATTTTGTTGAAAATCTAAATATTTAAAAATATCGTCTTTAATTACACTTAAAAATTCCAAAAATCATAATCTGAATATATTATGTATTCATAGTTTAAATATTAAAATGGAGCAAGCCGACTTAAAAAGTCACTCTGTATAGTGTATAATATATATAAGTACTCTATAAATTCGATAATTTAAATTTTAAAAAAAATTAAAAAACATGAATTTATATTTTATTATGTTTAATATTTGTATAATGCATTATATTCACAGCCCTAATTTTAATATTATCATTATTATAACAGTAATGTCGTTATTAGAAACAAAAAAAAACACCTTCTCGTGGTATTTATATTATTGTCGTATCTGGCAATAAGATTATGCCATTCGTTTTAACTGCACTGCGATGTCATAATTATTATAGTATTAAATATCCTTGTACTTTGCAGAAACTCGTCGGCGTTTATGTCTTACTGATTGTATAATACGTATGTCAGTACGTCAATTTGGAGTGCTACGATATTTTTCGTGTTCCCGTCGAAGAACATTATTTCTTACGAAACGTACAAGATTTTTATGCGTTTTTAAACAAAAAAACCAAATGGTTTATTAAAATAATATATACGTTTATCTCTTTCCGCACATTATAAACGCGCAGTTGTGCATGCCTACGAATAATAGTATATACTGCATGCAAATCCTACTCGGTACATGCTAAACGTATTAATGCGTATCGTACAAACATGTACATTTAATGTAATAAAATACAACAAAGTACTGACCTTTCGTAGTGTACTTGGGCGTGCGATATTTCCAACGTGGGCCCGCCGCTCCTGACACCCGTCAGTTTCGCAGACACCGGGGCTCGATGAGCTATATTTAAGTAAAATTAATAAAAAAAAAAAAATAAAAACAAACAAACAAACAAATAAAAAAAAAAAAAAAATAGAAGCTAAAAACGATAAAACAACAAACGCATGACCAAAACTATACTAACTACGACGACGCTGCTATACGACAACACGACAATATAATATTATTATAATAAAATGCGTGTCCAGTGGGACATTTTTACGCAAGAATCAATTGCTCGACAAATGGCCTACGCCGATACTATTTATTACCGTCGACCTTGTAGGAAACGTTTATTTTATTCCCTGCCGCCCATATAATATAAACTATTCGCTAATACGTAGGTATATATTATTGTATTATAAAACACACGGGCACGATAACGTACGGCTTTGCGGTGTGTTGTTTATAGCGAACGAGATATGTTTTTCCTGCCATTACATATTATTATATACGTGTTTGTTTTCTTTCACTTTGGGTGAATAATATTATGTGGCTTACCAGTTTTGCACCGACACGGGTCGTGTTTGTCCAAGTAATGAGACAGTGTGTCCCAGCCTCCGCCCACTCTGACCATAACGTGACTCCTCAGTATCTGTATAAAGATGATATTATTATTATTATTATTATTATTATGCACGCACGCCGCCGAATAGAACACAATAATATTATATAGTATAATATTAATCTAGTGGACACGAGTAGTTTTTTTTTTTAAAAACGGTCGCCTACGCAGCGACCCGTGGGGGGTACTCACCCTGACGAATATCAAGACTTTAGTATCGCCGATACGATATTTTCCCTCCGACACTCTGATCATCGGGAACTGGGTCGGACACTTGCACCTCTCTACGAGATCCCGTACCTGATGAAATAAATAAAAAAAAAATGAGGTTACGTTTGGCTAATGTATAAAAAAAAAAAAACGAAAAACGAAAAATAATAGGAGATGAGATTTTGTGGGCACGGCGAACGCAGTAATTTGTATTTGGCACTGCTCGAACATTGGTACACGTATGTACCGTGTGTTTCGCAGCAATCCATAGTAAGTATATAATATGAAGAACATTATCGTTCATATTTTAGAAAGTATATTCCGCCGAAATTCGTGAATTCAATTACATATCGTTGGCCAAAAATAATAGGGTAATAACAGTACTTAAACAAATCAAACTAGCTATAATATAAATTTTTTTTTGCCCAGTTGAAACCGATATACTTATTTTGGCCCATATATTATATGAATAATAATAAAAATGTACGATTTTATTCGTTTTCAATTATATTTTCAAATGATCAGATTTTAAGACTAAATATATATATTTTTTTTTAATACTTTTTTTCTATTCCTAGGTTAGGCTAGCTAGGTTTTCGATTTTAACCTACATTATGACTCTTTTATTACTCTTTGATATTATAATAATTTGAAAAAAGTAAATATTTTGTCATATTAATTTTACGCTACTTATAATGTACCTAACCTATTTACGACGGATTTCTTACCAGTATAATAAACACTATCTTGTGTAAAAAAAAAAAATACCTCAAATTATATTACAATTTTAAATTATTTTAAAACTAGATAAACAATATTATAATAGGTACATGTTATATTTAATAAATATGCGTGTAATAACTACTAATTTGTTCAGCATATTATTTACTACGATCATCAGTAATCGTTTAAGATAACGTATAATGACTCGAACTACTATAATTTGCTATGTATCGTACATCAAATATAATATAAGGACATAATATATAATATTAAGACACGTCGATCGTCCGTGAGATAAAGCTATATAATAGAAAATAATAGAAAATATTAACAACTATACGAATATTATAATATAATATTATACAATATAGTGATTATCGGCCCACGGATTGTTTACCGAAATAACTGGTTTTACAGTGTTATACCTATAAGTTTATATTTTTTTTTCACATGATATACCTACTATACTATACATCTGTTTTATCTGCTCGTACGATTTAAGCAATAAGGCGTATCTCGTTCGGATAAAATATATTATTTAATATTTCCACGCAACATCGTCGTGCGCACAATTTCCCATTGTACGATACCCATGTTTTTCATTGAGCTTTCCGTTGTGGCGGCGTCGACTTGGAGGTTTTTTTTTTCTCATTTTTTTTAATTAACTTCATAACTGCGCATTGCACCGAATTTATTCTCGTGTCATTGTACTAAACAATTTTAATTAAGCCGGGCCCGGTGTGTGTGTGTGGTGTGTGATTATGTATTATAGTTGTGTATCGATCACACAATCCACCGCTGCTGTGTTCGTGCGAGTTGTGTGCCCCGGGTACCTACTGCGGTGCACCGGTGGCTATAAGGTCGGCAACTTCTTCTCGACGCTTTGTTTTCTCACTAATTCGCAGTGTCACGACGTTTTCTTTTTGTCCGATAAAAATCAAGGCCGTGCGCGCGGCGGCATTCGCGCGCCGATAAAGGATCGCAGTTTGGTTGTTTTTTTTTTTTTTTTACGAACATCGTCGAATGATATTTCGGTAAACAAAACAAATCGTATAACTGATATTTTTTGACGCAAAAATAATATTATAGATAATATATGTGTGTGGTAAATTGATAAAATATTTGAATATACATAATAATTGAATCGTGTTTGAAAGCAAAATGTCAAAATGGTTGTGTTTGTATATAAACATTTATTCGTAACTATAAATTCGATCATTACAAAATATAATCAATGTCAATAAAACCAATATATTTCATCGTGTGGTATAAAGGATGTAGGTACCTACTATGGCGAGTTATATCTCGAAATAATTGATTGTATTCAATAAGTATACGAACATATCAAATTTATTCAAATACACAATTTATCTCTATTCTATAAACACTGCTCATATTTTTTTTTATCATAAAACGATAAAATATGTTTATATATTTCATATGGGCACCGTCGCATAATGCTTGATGATAATATTGTCCGAGAATATTGGTAATCATAAAAATATACTTCGTACATTAAAGTACCACTGGTGTCTGGTTACAATTATATGTAAAATATGCCCAATGCCCCTGCATTACGCACCTCTATGACGGTAACTTATTCTTTCAAACATGTTTTTGTATAAACAATGTTAATTTCATAATTCGAGATATTTTTACTCGTTTCAAAATATTTATGGTACCGATGAAAAATTCTTTGGTGCTACCTATATTACCTAATAATTATTGCTTTATACACAGGAAAACCTACGTTAACCTACGTAGTTAAGTCCAATTGAGAATAAATAATATAACTTTGACTGTAAATCACGCCAACCATCACTATAATTCCGTTACTCTATTACATTATTCATATTATACGGCTACAGCAGGCGACTACACATTCAGACACCTTACAATAATAAATATATTATATCTCTGCAGTTTAGTAGGTAACATATTTTCAATACTACAAACATTTCACTTCCTAGCTTTTTGTGGTTTTATCGTAATATATCATCACCATCCTGTACATACGCTTCTCTTATTATAAGTGATTGCAATATTAACTCGATCAACGCGTAGAACGAATATAAAATTGTGGTTACATATTATATTATTATATGGTTATAAATTCGTGTTTTAGTTCTTATCCGAACTAAATTGAAGAATAATTTTCCAATACACATTAAACACCTTTAAGTAGATCATTATACGGTTAGATAGGTATAATATTATAAACGTATATAGTTTAAGTAGGCATCCGTGTGGTAACGACTAGCAAATAGCAACGAATTCGGTGTTATATATACAATGCATACAATAATCCACATTTCTATCATCAATATTAATATTGATCGTTATTCATTATAAATATCTCTATTTTCACACTTACCATTTCGTCTAAGCTTTTCAAATCGTTAGTAACGATTTGAGGCAATGGCGCGTATTCGGTTAGGTCTTCGCCGTCGCTCAAATCTGTATCGTCGCCGTCGTTGAAATCGGTTCCTTGCGAAAATTGAGCATACTTTTTGTCCGCTGCGATTTCCCGATCGATCTGTCTTTCCATTTGTACTAACATCGGAGCTGGCACGCCAACTCTAGCACCGCGTCTAGCGACCTAGAAAAAATAATTCAACCATCTATTTTGTTTTTTTTTTGTCAATATTAATATTTGAAACTTTTTTGTACAATACGATTTTATACCTCTAACAAGCATAGGATCACGTGTTTTTCATTCTTTCGCATTATAAGATCGTCGGTTTCGAACAGCAGACACTCGAACACGCCGAGACTATTCCTGCACCAATTGATGAAATTGGAAACATTGTCTCTGGCAAAAAACGTACCACCTTTAGCGCCGGGCAAGTACCGTACGGCTGGTAACTGAAGAACTGTGCTCGCGATGCCGCTAATATTAGATTTCCCAGCCGCTTGTCGCCGGTTCACGTGTTCCTCCGCATAATTCCGTACACAGTTTGAATGCTACAGAACAAAATTAAACTATATAATATGTTAAGGGTTTTTATTACTTAAGTTCACATAGCGTCTATACTCATAACAGTGTATATTTTATATCTTTAGTATTTCATCATGTCTTTAACATTGTCAGAAATTAAAATTAGATAGCTAGTATGATAGCTATATAAACATAAACATATTTTAGAATGACTACATTTTTATTGAGTAGGTATATATTTTTTTTCGGTTTTTTTTTTTAAAGTCAACGGTTATTATTATAATAAGATATGTATATGTATAATATAATGTTTACACGTCAAAGTAAAAAATAAACAAATACTACGCAGTTAGGACTATAATTTTCCGTCGATCAGATAATCAAATTATTATTTTCAAGCTGACGCCTACGTAGTTATTGTAAATAAAAAAGTATCAAAATTTTAGATGAGTCTAACCATGTTCCAGTTTTTTTTGCATGTCAAGGTCGATTATGAAAATAGTGATACTTTGCTAGTACGATATCGTTTGTTGGCAATAACTATAATAATATAATATCGAATATTAATACGTCATCCGTACTGCAAGTATATGCACCAGAGCACAGAAGACAAGAGCTGTACAGTTAAACACAAAAAACCGTGCGAAGTACACACACATTCAATGCAGTTAACTAGACTTGACACCTATTACTAAAGTACCTATTCAACAACTACAATTCATTACCATATATTGAATACGTTAACCGTAATTTATTGTATTTAATCAATAGTGTTTAATTCAGTAGAATACAGATGGGAACAATAATTGCGTATGCTGACAATGTTCCTATAATATTATATGATAATGAATATATTGAATGAATCTTTGTCACACCAGTAAACACTAAATCCGACGCATATCGCAGAAAGACTATACCTATATAGGTACTCAAGTTACATCATAATATAAAATTTATTTTCTGCAAGTCTCTGCATACTGTATACGAATTGCTCATGATTTATCTGTGTAATAGTATAAACCATTTTTCAAATTAAAATATAATATTCACTCAAATATTTTACATTATAGTTGTATTCATTAATATACAATATAATATATCATATGAAGAAATAAAATATGAGTGTATAGTTTTCTTAGATATAATTATGGTCCTGTAGAGATAATTTATTGTTGGCAAAATATTATTATTTTTATCGTATTGAATATTATTTGAACCAAACTTCAATTAAAAGTATGTTCATATTTTTATATTTATTATAACTTTGTTTGAAAAATTAAATAATATATCCAATGTGAGAGATTTATTTAGGTCAGCCCATTGTTATTAAATCAAGGTTAAATTTAAAAAGGCTTCTACACCTATTTGCACCCTAATCCACGTATGACGTTAAGTACTCGTGAACTTTTAACCAGAGTAATATTTTTATAACCATAAATAAAATAAATAATTGTTTAAGACATTTATTATTAGTTTTTTTTAATAATAAAATAGAAAATGAAGGTATACACCAATACGTTAATAACGAATCATAACCAACCGTTCTACTACTAGTAAAAACTAGTAGGTATTATAAACATTTATTAGAACTTTTTTGAATGTACATTCGAAAAAAAAATAATAAAAATGTGAATTGTGGGGTTTTTTACAAGAAATAATTATGATCCATGCACATTGAATAAGAATTCTTATTTTTTTAACAAGTGAGAGAGACGCGTTTGCTATACAATATAATATAAGTAAATAATACAAATATTGTCTATTTAAATATAACACATGTGACCAACATATTATATTATAGCTTTGCGAGTAAATATAATATTATTCTCGGTGTTTGTTATGTTAACATATTATGACTACTAATATCCTAGAGTCGCCGATTGACGCACGGAGGTAGATATTTCTTTTCAAAACTAAAGAGCTACTACACTATTATTCTACGATTTATATTCAGTTATAGAAAACGTCTAAGGGTATACGATTTCAGAATGGCGGTGAAAAAAAGACAATGTAGAGCAAATCGAATTGTAAAAATAATCGACCGTAGCCATTTACGCAGCAAAAATTTTAATCTGAATTCAACTTGCGTTGAAAGTACCGCCGCTGTTTTCTATTTCTCTATAAATATATCGTTTTCGTTTCACCCAAACTATATGATATTTCCCATCTGCTTTGGTCAATCGAAACACAGGTATGACGCTTTCCAATAGACTGAAAATAACCAGCGTAATGTAACCTTACGCGCGACAACCAAAACGAATCAAAATAATTTATTTCCTGTCATTAATTATTGCTATTTCCACGAGCAACTTGTTACATTTATGTTTTAGCGAAAAACATAAAAATAAACTAAAACTATGGAGGAAAAGAAATAAATTGTATTAAAATAAATATAAAAAAAAAATACATGACGCAATAAATAGTATAGGTATCTGGTACATATTATAATGGTGTCATGTAAAATAGTCAATATCCTTAATATGCCTTAATACCTAAGTATAATAATATTATAAATGAAAACAGATAAAAATCTTATTAAGCGATATAATTATATAGTGAGTACCTATATACCGAGCAGTGGACATGTATATAATATGTATAAAATGAGTATCCACACTTAGATTTTTCAATAACTCGCTGTAATAAAATAATTTTCTGCAGTCTTATAAAACAAATTTATTAAATAAGTTAGGTTAGGTAGAGAATATAATATAGACTCGGATTGGATCATAGTTTATGCAAGACGTTATACTCGTTATGAATAAATAACATTTTTGTACCTATATATGTACGTTCCAACGCGTCGGGCTGAGGTAATAATAATTGGTGAGAAATAAAA
Source organism: Neotoxoptera formosana (assembly GCA_022818045.1). NCBI lineage: Eukaryota > Metazoa > Arthropoda > Insecta > Hemiptera > Aphididae > Neotoxoptera > Neotoxoptera formosana. The sequence continues at coordinate 65,429,905 of CM040632.1, read as the reverse complement.
ATAAATTTTAATGGATAATTAATTTACAAATACCATTAAACACATATAACCATTATAATATATTTCAACATATTATACTATATCACTGTAATTAATTTAAATTCTAAGATTATAATAATTTGTAAGATTTGTTTTTCAAAAATATGTTATTGGCTAAATATCCTTTGGTTTTTCGAATTAAATAATCAAATCATATTAATTATTGGTTGCTTAAAATGTTGCATTTATTATAAACCATATTTTATGGTAATAGCGGATAATACATCAAATATCTGAAATGTATACTTTCTACGGTTTTTGACCTCACAAACATTGTATGGTTTATTTACCAGATTTCTTTTCGACCTTTACACTTGAATATAATTTGCAAATCATCATGTACATTATTGTGTACATACTAGTTTGACATACTATAAGTCCATAACCGTTCATTGTGACCCGATTTAGTATGTCCGAAAACATTTCTAATGATCGCGAAAGACACCAGCAGAAGGTTTATTATTGGTCACGTACTTACATATACCGTTATGCAAAAAATTTACATTATTACAAAATATAAATGTATAAAAATTTAAAACCAAACATAATAATTATTTAGTTGGATAAATTTGAAAGAATTGAATAACGTGGCAATAATTATCGTTTTGTTGATAAAATGTTCCGTTAGCTGAAATATGCTTTTATTTATTGTTGTTTATATTATATATATATATATAGTATATACTTTTATCACTTATTCCGTGGTAATTATTATCCAACTGTACATGTGTTGCTAAATGATAATTATAAATCTATGTTCTAAGAGATACGAAAACCGACACTCATCAGTTATAACTTATTACATTTCCGGAGTTCGGTCATGCATCGTAAGAAAGCAATTATGTAATCATGGGAACTGAAAACAAAATATTTTGAACTTGAATAACAGTTTAAAATATTTCTAAAAACTAGACGTATATTATTTTTTTAAAGAAAGTGTCTGTTTTTAAATTAAAAGCATACAAAATTAATTTAATTGGACTACATTTTGAATTCCATAATGCTGAATGAAAAGATTACAACAAGAAATTACAAAATTATAATTTAACAAAAAAAAATTAAATATTTACAGAGTCATGTAGTTGGCCGAGTATTTTTCTAAGACACGATTAGTATAGGAACATGCTGCAGATATCGTTAGTTGCAGACTGCAGCAGTATCCAATCTAGTTATTATATGAAAACGTTATTTCTAAGTTATACGTATCGAATAATATAACAACCACTATAAAAATATATAATAAGCAATTTATGTATATAACGCGATAAAATTCTATCCTAGGTTTAAACTTCTTTAAAATGAAAATAAGAACAATGCAATATGGTTGGGTGAGGGTGACACGTATAATAGTGTATACTAATGACTTGTATATGGTCGTATATAGTAAGGTCTGTTTTAGAGATAATATCAAATATAGTAGGTACTCGCATCATTGAGAGAATACAGCATAATATAATATGATATCAATAAATCGCATGGAATTTATGCATAACTGCAGTGGATTATGTCAACAAAACGCATTATTTCAATAAACAATAATATATATTTTATACGATTTTAAAACTGATAATAATAATAATAATAATAATAATAATAATAGTATAATAATTCACGAGAGAAAACGAACCGCACTACCCTAAAATCTCGTTAATCGAAATAATAAAACGACTCCAGAACGAATACACGAATTATTATTATTTGTCAATTTGCTTTACGTTCGCCGGTCGAATACACTAAGGGCCGTTAATCCATTAAGGTGTTTTAAACGCACATAATGGAGACCATCAATAAATGGACGGAGCACGTTGTACGTGATTTCCTACAGGAAAGAGAAAATCGTGCGGCAATCGTGTGCGATACAATAATACGCGGTACGGGCGTATACCACACGTTCGGCGCGGTATGCGGAATAGAAACTACCGAGGTATAATATACGCTTATAATGATACGCGGTGAATATTATAACCGATACGATTTACTGGAGAATAAGGACTTATCGAGTAGGTATATATTATAATAGCACTTAAATGTATAATTGTAGCCAGTAATTGACTATCCCATATACGATGTGTACACATAAAATAAGCGAATAGTCCAGTATCCACTGCACATGCAGATTAACGGTTATAATAGGTACGCGATAAAAGTTTTAAAAAAAAAAAAACTTTTTTTACAGATCGCCGTAAATTATTATATGCCTAATCAATTGAATGGATTCCAGTTAATAAGTGGTTATTTCCTCTGGGCCCCTCCGTTTAAAATAGTTTAAACTAATTATTAATCGAGACGCATAAATAACACGAACAATGATGAAAAAAATATTCGTCAATTACTTATATAAACAAAAAATGTGTTTGATTGAATGTTTTGTATTCAATACATCCACGTTTTCAAATATTTATATATTTTTTTTACACGTAGATTAAATACTAAAATAAGCTAAATATTTATTTAAATTATGATTAATACAATAAAAGTACCTAGACTAATATAAAAAAAATTTGTTTGATGAATAAATGTCGAGTGATCTCAATACATATTACTAATTAGTTAGTTATTACAGTCATCAATGGGTTTTTTTGCGCTAGGTAGGTGCAGGATCATTTAAAGTGTCAAACAAATATATAACACAATAATTATTCATCAGTGTTGTTTTAAACTATATACATAACTCTTCAATTCGTTTATAATATTATTCAATGTCAAGAGAGATAAAGAAGTTGTTGATACTAAATCATTCATTACTCTTACTTAAATTTAAAAATGAATAATAACTATTTAGTATTTAGTAACAAGCGTATTATACAAATTATACTCTTAATTTCTCGAATGACGATGAAAGCCAGTTAATAATAATAAAGTAATTCAACCATAAAATGCTTTGTTTTTTTATTTGATTAATTATTACTATTTTAAGAATTAATTTGGTAATATGTGAATACAATTATTTTGATGAAAATAATCATATGATAAATTTATTTTATATTCAAATGTTTTTACATTAGAACATATTGTGTAGGAGTCGAGTACTAGTAAATAGTTAAAGAACAAAAAGATTCTAAATAGAAAAACTAAGGTTAACATAATAACAATAAATGTCTGTGAGCAATTATTATACATTTTAACCACAATCATATTCAAACACGTATTATTTATTTAAAAGTAAAAGTAAAAGTTGTTCATAAAATGTCAAGAAATGTATAAAAAAACGTTTTTGTTTTGCTTCTATTTTGTTAAATCGAGCTAATTATATTGTAGTACCTACATACTTAAAGTAAATGCGTATTTCCATGCCCTGCAGTTCACGTACAATGTACATCGGTATATTTAGTTATTCATTCTAAATCTAGAAGTAGACTCAAAGAAAAGAATTTCGTAGAGTTTAAAAATACGCTTGTCGTTAAAAAAGGAATGACCTTTTTAAACGGAATCTTCCAGAGAGATTAAAACTCTATACATTGTAATATCCATGCCAAGTACATTCTAACTCTGATTCCAATAAAACGATGAGATTTGTTAGATAGGTACCTACTATTACAGCAAGTATATTGAATAGTGTTATTTCGAACGTAGACCTTAAGTGTGTTTAGTGGATAGTGTGACATATTATATTGTAACGGGATGATTCAGTCCAATAATATTTTATCACAGCGCATAGTTCACGTTTTAATTTATATCCCACTTCTATATGCATCATTCATGATGAATTCAGATTACCCAATAATAATGATAAAATATAACACTATACCTTGCACAAAGCCACGCCGGTGTCAAGTCTATCCATGAAATTATTTACGTTTATGTAGAGCTCGGGATATAAACCATTCAGCCATTCGGCTAAATCCTCTTTCATGGCGTAAAGATATTCTTCACTGGACTTGAACGGCCGAAACGACCGTGATTCCACTAATAATGCCATCTGTAACAAAATATTTTACATTACTACTTTACAAAAGATGTATTTAATATTGAATATCAGTTAAGTATTTTTGCAGGTTATGAAATAGTATTGCACCATAGCTTATAATAATATATTAATATGATGTAGTAACAGTATAAAAAATATTAAGTACCTACTAGAATTTAATTCCTATAAAGAAGAGTTTATTTATTTGTAAAATGTAAAGACCTCAAAATCGTACAGCATTCTATAAATAGATGGCACAACACATAAATCATAACACTTTTCAAAAATATCACAAATTAAACTCTTCACTATACACAGTATATTATGCAATTATGCACCTATGACCTGTGCATGTGTTTAAATTATTTACAGAAAGTGAAAGACGTTCAGATCCGTATTTTTGTTAAAAAATATCCCGTTGAAAACAAATATCATTATTTATTTAAATTGTGAAAATATTCTATTGAAAACATCTTATGTTGTTTGAACTGTGATGTACTGAACATAATTACATATGAACTTATTTTATTGGGTTACGGTATTATACAGTTCAAAACAAATACTTTTCCGAAAAATACGTTTTTGAGCTAATACTATTCCAACAAATTACGTTTACAAATAATTAATACGATTTCAAAATTATATTTTCCGACGGTTTCAAGTAAATATTTTTTAAACGAAATACACTTCCAATAAGCCAATACTTTTTCGACAAGATATGTTTTAAAATCTCAATACAGTTCCAGGATGAAAACGATTCATAATAAATATTTTCCTATTTTTTACACTCTGATCAATTACTATCCACCAAAATATAACTCAAATTCTGGATAAATGTTTTATATATAAAATAATGTATTAATGTTTATTAATATAATATTTATAGCATATGATACAAATAAATTATACATGTGTTTATTCTTCACACATTATTTTTCACTATTCACATTCACTATTCATTAGAATTAATGTAACTATATATGCTAAAAATTTTGATTATCATGGATAATTCGCTATGCTGAGTAGTGAGTTCATACACCCGGATACCATTGTTGTAACTTTGTAATTGATTAGTTTTATTTTATTGAATGATAATAGTTATTAATTTAGAAAAAACTCTTCGGAAAATGTATTAAAATAAAAAAATAATTTTCAAGTGACTCAACTTTTAATACTGAATCATACCAAATCATACATAGGTACCTGAATCATTTATAATAGTAAATAGTAATAAATATACAATATGTAATATGTAAAGGGTAATATTCAATGTTTTAAAATGTAATGATAAACTACAAAATAGACCATTTATAATACTAATTTATCTTATAATTACAATATTTAGAACACCAACTGAATGCACGGTATAGTATAAACTTGGATTCAAAATTTTAATTTTCTATAATTTTAATAACAAAAGTTATAAGTACCTTCGGATTTTCGAAATGTATTAAATATTATAATTGATATATGATATCAGAAGACTTGTATTAAAATATCGTCTTCATACTCAAAATCACTATAGAAAAATATATTTTAATAAAATGCATGTCACACGCATTAATATATCACACTATCTTTATGACAATAATTGTAGGACCTAGAAATCAGAATATATATTTTAGTTTATTATAAGACACATCATTTTTTGTTTAAAATTTTAAATATAATTATTTATGAGACTCAGAGCAACTTTATATAACAGGATTTTGTACTGCTAAAAAAAAGAGCACGCACGTGGCATGATTGTCGCCCACACTGTTTATAACGGACCACTTCCAAATTAAGCTGTTATTTAATGTACTGAAAGGGAATAATCTAATCATTCAATATGAAACAAATTTATTATGAAGCATATTGTAGTAACAATAACTGTTTAACAAGACGGCATCAATTTAATTTGTTCAATTATAATAACTAAAATACTTAATACAAATTTAAAATGCATAATAAATATTAATGAAATAAAACCCTATGAGTTATGACTTCGAAATATTTAAAAAAACGATGTGAACAAACCAAACATATATTTTTCACGTGTTAAGTAAAATATTCCACATGTGAAAATAAACATATGCACTTGTATTTTACAGATTAACTTGAAAAAATCTAAGTAACATTAATGAGTGCTAGTACTAAGTAGAAGTGTTCTTTATATGAATTATTTATTATATTAAGTGCATCAATATAGACAGGAGGTTATTACAATTTTTTCATGCCACGACTTTTCAATTTTTTTCACAATATTTTGGTGGTTCCCTAATTAATAAGGTCCAAAATGTATGATGTTTAAACGTATGTAAATGTGTTTATTTATAATATACTTATATTATTGTACATATACTTCAATGATTATCTGATAACAGGCAAACAAATGTTATAATTATATGCATAGAAAACTAAAATTTAAAAATTTAACATTTAGAATAAAATAAAATATTTATTGCCATCATCATTATTATAATTATTTGTTCCTATTTATTTTATGCCGCGGCTCTCCTGAGCACAGTTTGAATACCTCTGACCAGTCTGACGTAGACCGTAAAATTAGTTTTAGATTTAAATTTACATAATATAAAGCATTTAAGTGAATAATTTAGCTTAAAATAATTATATAACTGTTAATTTTATAGAATTCTATAACATATTGAGTTATGTATTTAAATTATAATACCTATACAGATGCATTAAACTACATTTTTATAATTTAAATTTGATACCTATTTGGTGGAAACTAATATAACAAGTGTATTTAAATTTTAATTCTATAACAATAATATTTTATTTATCATTAATTAAATATAAAAAAAAAACCATACAATAATTATCGCATCTAAATAACTATATAACTATATTTTATAAGTAAAGTTCTGTTAAAAAAAATTATGTGCTTATATGTTTTAACATAAATTAATTTATAAAATCATTTAGGTACCTATGTGGATCATGCAACTCTTAGGATATTTCTAAGTGTACAGAGACAAACTACCTATCTAAAATTGTATTATGTTGTGTTGTGTATCACGAAATTTAAAAATAGGTATGCACAGACACTTTCGACTTAGGTGAAATATTTTTTAGAGAAGCATTGTGAATACAGTTCTCCCCTATCGTCAAATTCAAACAGTTCTAACTCGAGTATGGCAGTTAATAATAAATTTTTTTTTTTAAATTATATTTTAGGTTATAGTGGTTTACTTACTAATTTGCTATATTTTACGTTTGATGATAAAGCAAAGTTCTATTATTTAAACGTAACGGTATACACATTAGTCATTACCAATAAATAATATTGTTTTTAATTTAGAAATTTTGAAATTAAACAAATAAAAAAAAAGAATACAGATTTTTATATCGACTAATATTATAAACAAATAAACAATACTATATATTATTTATATGCTATTAGCCACACAGTTAGTTGGTAATTAAAATAAGTAGGAAATTATATATTATTATAAAATAGCTTAATAGCTTAATATTCAAAATGGACTTATCAATACATAGTCTATAGTACAATGTTCATCAAATATTAGCTGTCATTAAATAATTTATAGTATACTTTGCATGATTTAAATGACATATATAATCGATAATTGCAATATAATAATAGGTTTGATTATTTGATTAAAGACTACAAAACTACATAATAAACATAATCCGTTGTAAAATATATTATGTTTAACAGCAATATATTTTAAAACCGATAAGATCGAAGTAAAAAATGAGATTATCAGAAACGGTCTAAATCGGTTTTAATATGAGGTCACTTATAATTATTGTCGTGTACTTACGACGTTATACTAGATTTTTAATACAATATACTATATTATGTACTTTATTTCTGTCAATGCATTATCCGAGAGTCGTAATACAACACACGGTCACTATGTAAGACTCGGCGCACGTGTTTAATTATAAACGCATCACGAGCCTGCGGTGGTACAAGAGCGCCGCATTTTATCGATGTTCCTGCCCTCCGGCGGCCAAAAGCGACACACCTCGGAACATTTTTGCGCATTGTATTTGGCGCAATCGATTGCGGGGCAGCCGCAGCCGGCAAAGGGAGCGCGTGAGTGCTGCACATCATATAATATAACATCTGACCGAATGCTCTCTCTAACGTCGTGTCGTGATAACACGAAACCAAAAATTAATATAAAACTGCTAAAAATCACGTACTTTTGCAACCGTGGTTCCGACTTTGGCCTTTGCCCCATTCACACGCCTTATAGCAGTGTTATAATACGATCGCATATAATAATATTGACCAACACACTGTTATAATAATATTATACGAACTGTATACTGAATGCCGATCCGTAGTTGCCCAGCGCGGTTTTATACTGACAGTCCAGACTACTTTAATTATTGGGGTGGACAAGGATATTTATTCCTTATGCGTTCGGTTATTATTTGAGGGTCGACGATTATTATGTTGTAAATACCATATACGACTACACCGATAAACGAGTCCAAACGACTATTAGCCTAACTCAGCTGCATTCGCCTTTATCTACACGACCGAATATTATATAAATAAATAAATGTATCGTAATATATTATATTATGTACCTTTAGTCATCTATATATAACAATGTAACACATATACAACACCCAGAGCGATATTCGACAATAATTATATTGAAATTAAAAACACGCGTTCCACATATTATTATATATTGTTGTTCGAAAGTCGTTCCGTGTATGATATATCGACTCTGAATATATAATACCTACGTTACGCACTATTATAATATATAAGTACCTATGTGGAACAATATCGTAACATTATATAACGATTGTCGTGTTTATTAATTGTTGAAAAAAAAATCGATTACAAACCTCGGTGTCTGACGGACGACGGGATCACCACGATTGGATTTGAGCGGTATCAGAAATTTGAAAGTCTAAACGCAACTGCGGTAACGGTCAAGTATTTAGTGTTGTTAGTCTTCGGACCAGCCATGTTGTTGGCCGTCGATCGCGTACGGCAATGTTACGACGAAATTAAATCGATTAAAAAATTAATTAAACTATAATATTGTTAAACAAAAAAAAAAAAACACGGTGATATAATAACGAAACACTAATATTAAATTATGATGTGCAGGGCGAGTTAAAACTATATAAGATTAATTAATTATACGAAGTAATTATTGAAAAACGAAAAACAGCAACGCAGTGCCGGGGATACTGAGAAAGAAGTCGACGCGGAAATAATAAATAAAACGATATAATATATTATAATAATATTATTGTTGAAAATCGTCGGCTGGTCGCGGAACGGCGGCGTGACGTGCGGCCCGGTGTCGGAATTGTGACTGCCGCGCGTCGGGTCCCGGCGCTCGGCCACGTTGGATTGTCTTCGCGCACACGCCTTCCGTCCGAAAACTCGCGGCCGGCCGTCGGCGGGGAAGGGGGTGTCGGCGGCAACCCTACCCCAATCTCCGGGCCGAGAGACGCGCGGTCGGTAAGCGATGAGCGCACACACACACACACACACACACACACACACACACACTCGCGACGAGCTCACACGCACACACTCGCGCGGGACATCCGTCGACGCGCGCCGATATTGTAATAATAACAATAACACTGTTGTACCGGTAAAAAAATGTAGTTATGAGATACGCCGCCGCCGCCGTCGATCTCACGTGGCGTGTGAAGACGAACGAGCGTGTTGTGGTGTAGTCGATGTGTGTCGTGTCGTTGGAGGCTTAGATGTTGTTAGAGTCGTGTATACTATTCTTTTTATTATAAAAAAGTAGACAACGGTGTACAGTGTAGACATAGGCATGCGCAGACCTGAATTTCGGGGGGGGGGGGTGCCTACAATATTTTTAGCCCTCCCAAGACATGTACCTATCAGTGGTATATTATAATTATTATAAGTACTAATAGTTATATATTAATATTTCCTTGGATCTAATGTCTATTTCTAAGATATAATTGCAACGTTTATTTATTAAAGTTATTTCACACAGTTTTAAAATATTTTCCGTTTTATTATTCCGTTCATAAATCGCTATTTTTAAAAAAAATGTAAGGATGTTTTCCTGCAACTTTTGCAGATTAAAGCAAGATACTATTTTTATCACACATCATTTTATCGTGAAATTGTAAGGTTAGAGGTATCGAGTAATTGATATTTTATCATGATTTATAATATGTATTTTAATAAATTATAGTCAATAAAATAGTGATAATACTGCTTTTAAAAAAAAAAAAAATGTTTTCTTAAATCTTAATCCTAAGCATTTTTAAAATAGCCATATTAGTATGCTATAATTAAACTAAGAATTGCTTATATTACCTTCAAACACCTACTTAGATTTTTATTACATTGCTACCTATGTCAATTTTAATATTAAAATGGTTCCCGTAATCCCATCATCTAACCATCATTCTAGCCTACGGACAGTATGATTATATTTGAATAATAAGTGGAATATTTGCAGGTGGTTTAAAATATGCAGAGTAAATAAGAAGCTTTTCTCAGAAATAGCTTCATGTTTTTGGAAAACTAGTTGTAATTTAGGATTTATTATTATTTTGTCAGAGAAAGATAAAGAATAATATTTCATTACTATTTACTAAAGTAATAAGAAATTATAATACTGCAGCATATTATTTGTTTTGTTGTTTCAGTATATATTATTTCTGGTATTACTTCACCTGCTAGACGTTCGGGTTTAGAATAGTCGCAGCCCTACTTCGATGAATCCGTGGAAAATCCTGAGCCGCGACAGCTGCTGATAATACCCGCGATGCCCCAGTGACACGCATCAATCTGCACGTGGGTATGGGTCAGATATTACGAATGACATCTGACGATAATCATCATCACGTCGTTCAGGTCCAATCGACGTCCGTGACTCGATCGTCAAATCACCACGCCTATAGGTACAATATTTGAACAAAATATAAAAAAAAAACAAACGACGCGGACAACAATGTAAATAATTGCGAGTCACAGACACGGTTTACGCGCGGTCACACGATGTCTCTCCGTATACGCGAGACGGCGGACGGCAGACGTTTTTGGGGTTGTGGAACCCGCGACGAGTACGACGTGCGTGACAGCAGCAGACATAAAACACGAAACGCGATACCGCCGATGACTATATTCGCATTGATTATATATAGATAGTACTCTATATATATATATATATATATAATACTCTATGTGTATATATTATATAGTACTCTATGTATATAATCAATGCTATTCGGTACACTACGCGTAGTCTTTGCGTGACGAATCGTGCACCGCGATCATAGGCTAAAGTAGGATGGGGCTTAGAGAGGCTTAGCCCCCCCCCCCCACCAAAGAAAAAATTGACTCATAATGTTGTTTTTGACTGCTCGCCCCGTGGCTCTACACGATTTCAAATATTTTTAAACTTATTAAAATTCATTATAATAAAATTAATCATGTTATATGGCGGCCGAGCGACGTTTATTTGTTCGTCTTCAACATTTTTCTCTCCACCGCAGTTGACGACAGCGTTCTCCGCTACCTATTTAATATTATAAAGAATTTTAAATACAGCGTTTGTACATATTTTTTAATTCGATGTAAACGGTTTTTGCTAACTCGAACAGCAAAGTCAATTTAAGAGCTCTGCTCGTGTCTCTATTATAAGGGGCAATATTTAGGCAATATGCAATTGCGTCGACGCCGCATTTGTGTTAGTCGTCAATGATTTATGTGCGTGATTTTTACTCAAAACAGGCTTTACAGGAAAAACTCTCACGCCACTCGGAGTAAAAAAGAAGGACGATTTTTCACAGGGCACATTATGCTTACAGGACTTTGGTTTTTGATTAAAACTTAAAACAAAACAGCTTAAAACAAAAATAATTAAAAAACAAAAGTTGAGAAAATGTCTCATATATAAGATCTTATTATGTGGTTTTGAAATGGAATTTTGAAAATCCAAGTCCAATGCACCCTGTAAGAAGTGTTTCTCATCCAATAAAAAAAAATTATCAAACTCGGATCACTCTACAATCTACGATAGGCATGATAGATTTTTTCCTATAAGGCATGTTTTTGATCAAAAAACCAGGTCAAGTGCTGGTCTAATATTGTAGTTACTTATTAATTACTTATTAATTACTTTATTATTATTAGTTACTTACTATAATTGATAATTAACGTACTTATATTAATGTATTAATATTTAGTAATATTTTGATATGGCGACGGAGGAGTTTAAGATTTTTTTTTTATTGTTAAAAGATAAAAAGGCAATGCAATCCCCCGTCAGCGCAATTCCACCTATTTTCTCCTCTACGGCCACGATATTATTGTCTTCGAAATTCGCACACGAAACGATGATGACATTCGACCAGCTTTTCGGCAGTGTACAGAGAACAATATTCGCATTGCAAACCCGACGACGCAAGACTACGCGTGACAAGGCGGACGACCGTCGACCGGTGATAGACGTCTCGACGTGCGGACACACAAAACACACACGACGACGGACTCGTCGTAATAATATCATAACGTGTGGCAGCCGACACGGCACAGAAGTCGGAACCATGATGGCTATAGTCATATAATAGAAAAGAGATTAAATATTATAGTATCTATATAGTATCATGATCAGAACCACGGTCTTAGAAGATAAAAATCCAAGACCGTGGTGAGAATAGAAACGAGCCGACGGAAGAAGCTCTTTCTGCGGGGTGGCGCATGTGAAAAAAGAAAAAAAATCGCCAACGGTACCGATGAGTGTTTATAAAAACCGAGACATCTGTGTATTATATGATTTAAGACAAGAACCAATTAATATTTTGATATCGTTCTGCTGCTGCGTGTAGAACATGATTGTATTTTTTTCGACCCGGCCGCGGCTGCAGATAGAGTGCGATGAGATGATTGAAAAATTTCCAAATTTACTCGTTTTCTTTTACCCGCGCGCCGTCCATTACTACTATATAGTACATAAATGGTATAATATAATTATTATTATAACGCATTATAATATAGCATATCTATATATACAGAGTCATTGCAGGTCATGCCTACTGTTAAAAAGAGAATGTTTTTTTTTTCTGATCGTTGAATCCGAACTGCATTACTGCAATACGCCAATATTATACCTATCTGGTTCTGTTAAAATAAAAAAACAGTTTAATTCGAGAACGTCTATACGGATTACATTTTCTGGAAACTAAAATTTCAAATAATTCTGAGAGATTCGTAAATTCGACTACCGCGACGATTGCTCCGGCAACTGAAAATTATTATAATATCCTAATTAGATTTTCCGGTATACCCTAATCTTCTGTGTTAGGTAAGGTATAACGATACGTTATTTGACCATTAATTATATTATACTCGATTATAAACAGAACGCCCGTCACCCTATATAATAATATGGCCTATCGACCTTTCGGCTTTCGTTATCAATCATGAAATAAAATATAATAATTTTGTCCTATAATGGTATTTGAACACGGCAATAATTAGTAATTATTATATACTATTATTTTGAACACATTAAATTCGGTATGCATAGTTATTAATTTTATAGTCTTAGAAATACTGCTGTGATCAGTTAGAGTAGTTTGACCTTTGTATTGGTATGAGTATATTATGACATCAGGCGACGGGCACATTAAGCAGTTGATATTATTGTGTAGAGTTTAATGTTAATACTGAATTTGATAATGTGGCATTCAAACCGGACTGATTTTTCGTTCTTTATAGACATATTTAGACATTTCGCATTTTCATTCCAACGTATATTGTCGACTGTGGTACTGATCGATCTATAACAATATTATTGTGCGAAATGAATTTTTTAAACAAGTTTAGATTCCTTGTCTGGTTTTCTCAATAGTCTCAACATTTCTTTATTTTAAGACAAACGATCTGTAATTTAATATTACGATAAGCGTGTATGCGGATATTTTTTTTATAATAATATATGAAAACGTGTGAGAAAAATAGCCGCACCCAATGGCAACACTTCACAATATATTCTTATACTAACAATTTTTAAACAAATTTAGACATTCGCTTATAGTAGACATCTGCGGTCAGCATAATTTGAGTTTAAAAATGCACAAATTGTGTATACATTATTTTTGTTTATTCAACTATTTATTATGCTCTTCCGATAAATAAAATATTATGTAAGAAGTATATTAAATTCACATCATCGGAACTGCGGTAGCTAACCTGCTAAACCCCAGTCAAATGTTAAGAGAGAATGTGTCTACCGTGCGAAGGTGGGCATTAACTAGTCAAAAAGTTATTTTTTTAAACTTTTTTACTTAACTAGTTTGATTAGCAGTTGAAATAACTTAGTTTTTCACAGTTAATCTAAAAATGATCTATCAAGTTACAACATTTTTGAAATTTTTTCTTTATACGTAAATATTAATATAAAAATAAAATCAATCCAATACTATATAATAACACAAATATTTCTGTTATTTTTCTTGATAAAACAATTTTGTATATTGATATATTTTAGTAGATTAAATAAAGCCATAAGACATATACACGATATTATTACGTTTCCAGTACAAATAACAATTATTATCGATAAGAAAAATGCGGCGCCAGTCACTCTTTATGTGATCCACATACTAATTTAAAAAAGTAGATTAACTTTTTTTAAACTGAGTTAAGTTAATATTTTTTTTCTGTATTAACTTTTAACTTATTGAGCGATATTGTGAGGAAACAGAGCAAACAACGAATCACATAATATTTTATTATAGGTAGTGACAATTTTTTGAAAAAAATCAAAATAGCCAATTTATAAACATAATGAAAAAAAATAAGTTTGAGCGTTTACAATTTTTAATTTGAGTAATCCGTCTGCGACTTATGAACGTTTAAATAATCGTCCAATTTTCTGCTACTGTGAATTTAATCAAAACCGAAAGTAAAAACCAGTAGTCGAGATGACGTTTTTATCTGAAGGTAACGATAATCCATATTATTACTCTATGCGATAACCATATGTCCATATCCGTATACTGATAACTGTATTAGCCCCTAGAAAAAAAAGGTCATAGATAATAAAGAATATGGTTATCGGTTATCGTATTAATTATTGTATTGTATTATTCATTCTGAGACGACTGATTAATGATTATTATTCATTACTTTTTGTTTTGGTAAATTACCCGCGGTAGCAGAAAGTTGAATGAATATTTAAACGTTTATAAGTCGCAAACGGATTACTCAAATTAAAAATTGTAAACGCTAAAACTATTTTTTGTATAACTCGTCAATAATAATGTTCATTAAATTGTTTACTTGGGTATACGATTTAATAATAATATAATGATTATGTGAGACGTATTTTGTCAGTATGCCATACGACTTAACATTGATTGTAAATACATACTAATATTACTAATAGTATTATTGGAAATAAACAAACAGTGAAATAATAATATGCGATTATACGTGACATAATACATACCTACTTTTTTTTTTGTTTGTTTATTTACAATAAGATATTCCTAGCTTGCGCTCTCTATATATATATTCTAGAGATAATGGGAAATAGTACATGATTTTGGTTTGTTAAGTGCGATGGTTTAATCGAAATTTTAAGTCAAACAAAAGTGATAGTGACTAAATAGTAATTATTATAATGCTAAGTTAGAATCAGTGCCGTAACTACCTTTATGTGCGTCCAGGAGATCGGAGACGGCGTCGGGGTGGTGGCCTAGTGTCGATGCGGTAGTGCATTGAACCCGTTGACTTGTGGATGGATTTGAAGAAACTCTCAGCCAAGTGTTTGATGTGGTCTTGACGATTTGGAATTTTGAGGTCTTTGTGTATATTAAGGTCCCTTACGAACCATGGAGCGTCTGTTTTTGTTCTTATAACACTATAACATACCTACTAAAATGTTGATATTTGCGTGTATACGTGTGAAAAAAAACATACTACCACATATTATACCATATTTTTTGACCATATTATATTATCAATAATTATCTTTACACACAATACATAAAAACAATGATAATTTACAAGTATTACAACGCACACGAAACCACGACTAGCACGATGGAATCTTATTATTGCCTATACAAAACTCCTTACAAACGATAAGTTTCGAATCCCCTTAAAAATGAATAGGAGTGCCGTAATGTTCTACTAAACAAAAACACTACGCCAAAGTCCGTGTAAAAAAACGCTCAGTATAAAAAAAAACCAACTCAAAAAGTTGTGATATCATTTTATAGCCATGTATTTAAACTATATAGGAATAGATATATTATTATAATTTATGTTAAAATTCATTGCTTATAAATTGAACTTAGCTGGCGACTTTAAAATTATAACACTTAATTAGTAATTTATGTAACACTTAATTAGTATCACTCATTTTCAAAGATAACATGTATACTCAATGCGAAATGAATTCTCATGAGTTTTAAATAATGTCACCAGCTAAGTTCAATTTATAAGCAATGAATTTTAACATAAATGTATCATAATAATATATCTATCTATTCCTATATAGTTTAAATACATAGCTATAAAATGATATCACAACTTTTTGAGTTGGTTTTTTTTTATACTGAGCGTTTTTTTACACGGAGTTTGGCGTAGTGTTTTTGTTTAGATATCACTAATTTTTTTTATGTTATTATTATTATTATAATTATTATATACGAGTCATTCTCAAAATTTAATGTGTACGTATTTTGATACTGCAGTCAGTAGGTACCTACTCAGTTAAAATAATAATACAAAATTTTATGTATAAAATACATAAAATAATACACAGTCAAAATAACGTGCGCGTATTTGAGGTTATAATACGGCAGTCAATAGAACGTAAAACGCTGGACGTGCAAAGACGGACGGCGGTCGACGCAAGGAAGAACAATATTGAATAATAATAATATAATATATTATATACGCGAGCCGTTACGTATTAACTGAAAACACCGCCGCCGCAAGAGCTGTGACAAAGCACGCGCGTACGGTCAGCGCGTGTGTGTATCTCCTCAGTGGGCGGGGAACTTCATGCGGGCCGCAGGGAATATTATAGAATAACATTTTCTTTTTAAAAATTCATAATATATTTGGCTATAACTCCATTTATAATGTTCAGATCGGATTAAAAAGTGCAGCATGCACTTCTACGGAACATTTCCAATAAGATTGGTGCATTGTCAAACTAAATTATTGTACAATGAATTAGGTATGCATGGACAACTATTTTTTTTCGTGATTTCAGATGCTTCGTGTAATTATACCCGGCAGTTGTCGCGCGTTGTGATTGCCGATGCGTTCATTTTAAGGCGTTTTTTTCTTTATACTTAGCGCGACCCTGCCGGGTCGTTGGATTAAAATTTAAAATGTATATATTATATAGGTTATAGGTATACTCCACGATTACACTAACTGTTCTGTACTTATTCAAAATAAAAAAGTGCAATCACGTACGTATAATATGTGAAACTAAATAAGATGTTGGAAATTATTTAAAAGTTGTGAAATTTAAAATTTTGAAAAAATGTATTTATTGTGAAAGTAATAGGCAAATAAGACGATAATATTTTATATACTGGCGTCAACGTTTCGTTTGGCTTTTAGAAACCTACGTATACAATGATTATTGAGATTATTTTCGAGTTTCCAAAAAGTTATCGTATAGAGAACACGTGTTGATCGTGTTTAGATAATAGCTATAAAGTATTTTTTTTGTAAAGAACATTTTTTTTATGACAATTTTAAAAAGCGATCGAGATTGCAAAAATATCGTGCATATTAGATAAAATAGTCCGATAGTTTTTGTACATTCAAAAGTCTCATTTGTCTCAACATAATATAATACTTATTAATTGACTCGAAGGTATTGAAGGTTATAAAATAATGTAAAATATAACGTGTCTACAACTGTGTAATCTATAAATTATTAGAGTAGTTTAGTAAATATATCTACAATTTATTCATTATTAGAAATGGTAGGTACTATAAATCAACTAAAAATTGAATAACCTTTTGATGAAAATTATTTAAAATTATCTCACGGTTTAGTTCACAGACGATTAGATAAAATATTTTTAAATGTGTAAATTTTTACTTTCCCCTTTATTATTTCGTACAGTCTAAAATTGTAATTTATAACGACAACAGTCAACAAAGGGTGCAATATTACACGATTTACAAAGGTCGAAAGGTTATATTTTTCGATCATTCGTTCGTAAATCGTAGGTACTATATACGTATATCGAACAAATTATAACTGGTTTAGCACTATAGATAATATATTATATACTATATTATATTATAATAGTGCCTTAGTTTAGCATATACTATTTTGAAATACGATAAAATAATCTCTGTGGCAATCCATAAAACGGTTTATAAAATGCAATAATCTATAACCCAGACGCATCAGTTTAAAAAAAATTTTCAACCCGTATTGTTATAGAAAAAGGGTTTTGGATGAATTTATTATAATGATTAGTAAACGATAATAAATAAAATAAATAATAAAATTACAACGGTGGTTACATAATTTACGGTCATAGAACACATTTCTTTAAATTCGTACCTAGGTACTTATGATATTTACTACATTTTAATGTTAAATATACAGTGAGACCTCCCCTAACGGTTATCTCTAAAAAGCGGACACCTCCAAATAGCGGACGTTCTTTTGAGAACAAACTACACTTTTTCTACAAACTGAAGCCTCTGAATAACGGACACCTCCGAATAGAGGACACAATTTCAGTGACCGAGAGTCAGAGATTTCAGTGTCCGGTATTTAGAGGTTTCACTGTATATTGTAATTAATCAAAATTTGACTTGAATTTAGACTTGCACCTGCTACAATAGTTGTGTACAATATACTTAATATACGACAGCAGTGGTGAGTTGTGGCCAACCTTTTTTCCCGGGCCATAAAAAAAACTTCTTGGAGGGCTTAAGAGAATTAACATTTTTCATTTAGTACTTTAGTTAATAAAACTAAATATCGTTATTGGTGATGGATAATGTTAACATATAGTATAATCACGCAAAAAGATAAATACCTACGATAATGTTTTATGTTATTTCTATAATTCTTCTTCTATATAATAAACAACGTAGGTGACGACAATAAAAATATGTTGTAAAGCCGGGATAGCGGTATAATAATAAAAAAAAAACTAAAAACCGTCTGATCTGACTATTCTGATTGATGATTTTTGGGGTATAAGAGACAGATTAGATTTAGATTTAATTCCTATAACTTTCAATTCTTTTTTTTTTGCATTTCAAAATTAAGCTATGCAATTGCGATCTCTATAATTATTATAACCAATAGGTATACCCAGTGAAAATTTATCATTTTGTTTAATTTTTCGTTATTAAGAATCTGGAAACTAGACTGCAGTCTCATTCTATCTTTTCTATATATGTAAAAAAAATTGTCTGCTTCTTAAAACGAATATGCCTGTTGTGCCCCCTTCCAATTTTTTTTTTCATTAAATTAATTTGTGTAAATTTTTTTTATACTTAAAACGTATTAGCCCGCAGGCGTTTGTAATTTCTTTCATTTTTCAAACCTAAAATAAATAGATATCCTAGTTAATTCTTTGGAAACATATCCCATTGCGATCTCTATATGAATAAACAATACCTAGTGAAAATTTATTATTTTGTTTAATTTTTCGTATAATATCTTTAATCGTGGTCTAACCTGACCTTAGGCACCTACTGGTAGTGGATAAAATACACGCTGGTACAAGTATTGTACATTCAAACTGCTTATCAGCATTTCCAATAACAAACAATTTGATAGTTGAGATACTATTTTGATACTATCTTGTTATAATAATAATAAATATTATCTATGTTTATAATTCCATTTTCCACATTTCCGTTAAAATGATTTAGAGATGAAAGAATGAAACACTTACAAAGTTATGTTTAACACTGTTTTAATGTAAAATTCCATAATAAAACTTTATTATAAAACTATGGAACGTGCAAGAACATCAATCGAAGAACTGATTTCGAGTTTCAAGTACCTAATTTTATTTATTTCGTGTCTATCGACAATTTGATATGGGTGAAACGTAGCATAACTTTTGACACTCTTTTTGATCTAGATCAACTATTACGGTTGAAGATATATTTGATAAATTGGAAGTATGGAATCACAATGATGCCCAACAAATTCAACTTGAACATTCAAAAGAGCACTCATTGCGGAAACTGTTGCTTCATTCTGACAATCCTGTAAAATTAAAAGAAAAAGTACAGATCGTCGAGTAAGTATATATTTTAGTTTTAGTAACAAAAGTTTGGAAAAACATCAAACTGTATTGTTTATTTTTACAGAGAATTAACTAATGACTATGATTTTGTGTTTTTAGTAAGAATAAACTGGCAAATAAATTTATGGAATTGATTCAAGAAATAAGTGAAGATAAAAAATTGACAGTATTTTTAGAAAAACGGTACAAAGAATATGAGAAAGATACAAGTTGTTCAGAAGTTGTACAGTATTATAAAGATGAAATCGAGGTATGTACCTATATTTAATAGATTATAATATAATACTACTACTTGAGGCCCGAGGGTAAACATTACATAATGATATTAATTTATATTATAATTAATCATTTGACTAATATACATATATAATATGTTTATTATTCATTTGATTTTATAACTAATTTCTTAGTTCTAGAAGATTTATAATTTTTGTCTTAGAAAATTGCCTTTTAGGTAAAACAAATATCAAGGATAATGTATTGCCAAGATAATTATTAATTTTATTGAATCATACAAATTTCAATATGAATGTATGTACTAAAAATAACTAAACACAGGGTTGGTATACCCTCTGATAATTTAGTACTAAAATAAAATATTAAAAATACTAGAGACCTTATTCTTGAAATGTCTCTATTTTTAAATAAATAGTTTAGACCAGCGGTTCTCAACCTTTTTTGAGACAGCAGTCCCTTATAATGTCACCAATATTTTTGTTGACGCTTTTGAAGTGTTAGCATTAAATAGTTGTTACAAACTATTATGATTATTATTGAATGGAAAATAAAATAAACACTAGATAAGTTCATAATACCTACTAAATTTTGAAATCTAATATAATAAGTTTATTTAAAACAACATTTTCAAAAAAAAGTTTGCATATATATGTGGATATTTATTAAATTTAACAACTTACTGTTGTTGGTTAGAAATTATTTTGTCATTCTTGGGCTAAATAGATTTTATTGAACTCATTGTCATGGTTGGTTAATGGTAACATAACCAGCTGATTTTAAAAAATGAATAGCTATTTTATATTGTCTTATTGGCGACAATAAAACAGTTGGAGATTATCAGGTTGAGAATCACTGGTCTAGACAATACAAAACTACTATAGTCCATATATTTTTTCCGTAGAAAAGAAATGAATTTCAAAAACAAAGACAAATGAAGAAAGAACTAAAAGAGAAGAAAGTTATCTCGAAAAAAAGTGTTTGTAAACAGACTCCACTTTGGAAAAACTTGAGAAAATATCAAGCTCTGGACTACTTTAATATACCCATGACATGTTCCAGTATGATAATTAATTGACTTATTTCTAATTTATTAAATAATCATATTTAATCATTACTTTAATTGTATTATTTTATCATAGATACAACATATCCAAAGGAAGCTGACTTAGTTGATGATATTCTGTCTTGTCTTCAGGGCTTCCATACCAAATATATCAATCCAAACAAACTTGAGACACCACTTACTTTTAATATTAACGAGGCTATAGGTTTGTTAATAAATTGACTACTACAGTCTACAATTAATATTTAATTTGAGGAGTAACATGTAACATAACAGTAAAAAAATTAAGAACAAAATGTAATTCTTAAATTAAATGTTTAGATAAAAACAACTATACATACTATTGATGACCCAAGATATAATTTCAAGTATCGAATATCACCCTCATTTTGCTGATATCGTATCAAAATATGTAGAATTTATAAAACATCATATTTTATTTTTTTCATATTCCGTATAAGTTTTATACTTAAGGTTGGGGTTTTAAATTATATAATTGTATTATTGAATTCTATTTATTGTTTGACGGAAAAAAATAATATTGTAAAAACATGTCTTACTCTATAAGTCATTAAGTACTAATGCAGATAAAAATGATGTTTATATTTTACTTCACGATATATCAAATTATTCTAAAACTATATCGTTATCTAAAATTTAAACCAATATCGATATTGCAGCGAATTATTGATATCGTTAGCCATCGCTCATCACTAATAAATACATGTTTTAAGATGTATTTATGTTTTTAATACAAGTTTTATTTTAGCATTCTCATTTAATACTACTAATTAATAATATTTTAAATGTCTTTTTATGCAATGATTTATAGTTATTATTTTTAATTTAAAGATACTAGACAAATTCTTATGTTTCTTTTTATTATTAAATAGATTTCAGACACAATACTTGTTAGTTGTTACTGTATATTGTTCAATACATCATAATATTTTTGTAGTTTTATTCTAATTTTTTTAATTTTTTATCTAGATCCACAGTTTAAATGTATAGTGCCAAAAATACTTAGATTAGTATCAGCTTACACAATTATTTGTCGATATAGCGAAGAAAATCGTCAAAGCCATAATGGATATGTTAATCAAGCATTAGCTTGTTATATAAGCAAATTTATACGTGATTATTTGGTAAGGTTTTTTAAATGAACATTTTATTAAGTGTACCTAATAACTATGTTCATGAATATAATATTATCACATTTAGTATTATAAAATTTACCTTTTTCCAAACTAGACTTAATGAATATTAAATAAAAATACATTAATTTGAACCTTTATTATTTTAAATTTTTGTAGAACTTTATAATATGTCTCGAAAACCAACATAAGTCTGGAGAGCTTGGCTTACAATCATTATCATTTGCAGCCCAGGCTCATGTTTATAAAATGGAATTTGTAGCCCGTATTGTTTCAACAATAACACAAGTGAGTATTTACTGTTTATAAAACAACAACATTTTGGAAATATTTATATTAATTTAAATATTTGCTTACAAATGTTAGGAAAAGAAGAAAGGTGGTCAGACTTTATCAGTGTTACATGAAGAAATGACACAATGTTATGTTGATGAATCACTTAAAAAACTTTTGGCAGGGATGGTTGAAGTATCAACTATTCCATTTTTCCAATCTTTAGAAAAATGGATTTTTAAAGGACAAGTATTTGACCCTTGTGATGAGGTATGATTTACCATTTCTTTTAATTTTTATTATTGATGCGTTTTATGTAGTCATGTTTTCTTTCTTTGTTAGTTTATGATTAAAAGTGGTAACCTAATATTAAATGATGATACAGAGAAATATTGGAATAGATGTTATACGGTAAGGAATGAATATGTTCCATCCTATTTGGAAAAATTTAAAGAAATAATCTTACGAACTGGAAAATACTTAAATGCACTTTATCACTGTAGTAAGTCATAAATTATTTTACTAACATAACAAAATGAATTATAAATTTTTTTTTTTCTATAGACATTCCAAATAAATCAAATTTGATTTACACATCAATTAATAATGAAAAACTAGTATATTCTATGTGGTGTTCTGATTCTACAAATTATCTCAAAACTATAAATAATGCTTATATGTTTGCAAGTAGTAATCTATTAAATGTACTACTAATTGATTATGACCTTATGAACAGATTAAAGTAAATAATTATTTTTAAAATTAATACCTCATCATTCAAAAAATCAATAAATTTCAGATCAATTAAACGGTATTTTCTACTAGAACAAGGAGATTTTGTAGTACATCTATTAGATGTATGTGATGAAGAATTAAAAAAACCAACAGATGATATTGTTTATAACCGATTGGAATCATTGTTAGATATATGTTTACGAGTAAATGTTGGATGTGTTGACCAGTACAAAGATGACATTAAAATGGAACTAAAAAAAGATCCATTGAGTTTTCAAATATTTAAAATACTTGCTATTCAAACTGAAAAAGAAAAAGGTAAAAGAAAGTGTTTATTTAATGATTAAGGTATATTAATTAATTAATTTAGGTTCTAAATAGTTACTGATAAAAGAACAAGTATTATATAAATCAATAATTTTTATTTTTTAGTGTAAAACATCTAACTTAATTATGAATTTCTAAATTTTTAAACAAAATAGTAGTTTAATTCATATACTAAAATTCTTATCTCCAAAAATCCCAAATGAAAAAAATATTTAACATTTCATTTTTTCGTAGAAAAATTATGCTTACAAGAAAGCTTATTTTTTTAGTTTAGGTAAAAAAAGAAAACTGTGTATTAAAATGTTATTATTTTCAAAAACATAAGTTTAGAAACAAAAAATATATTAATATTATACTATTATATTATAAATTTATTTGCATTTATATTTTGTATAGATTATACAAACTTTCAACCATCTTCAAATTTATTGGGAATACAATCATTCTGTTTGGGATTAACCACGCAATGGCCAGTTTCTCTAATATTTAATGAAACCGTTATCTCAAATTATCAAATATTGTTCAGGTTGTTATTATTATGCAAAAATGTTGAACGTCAACTACTTAAGTAAGTGAATTATTAATATTTAATGAAAAATTTTGATGTCATATTATAGGTTTTGAAATTGACTAAGCTAAAAAATTAATGCTTTTAATATTTTTTTTTGCAAATTTCTAGTGAAATTTATTTTTATTACTTATTTATCATGAAAAGTTATGTTTATTCTCAATTTTTAATTGAATTAAAATTTTACAATTGAATATAAGGCATTATTTATTGTATTGCATGTTTAATAACAAGTTTAAAATTATTTTTTCAGTTTTTAATTTAATGTTTAAAGAAAATCAATAAGAATTTGAATGTACGTATTGTGTATAGTAAATATTTGTTTAAAAATTAAATTTATATATTTTGTATATTATTTATTAAAAAAAACCAAAGTTATTTGACACAATAAGGGTACTTTGCACATCAAGTATGGTGCTTGGAAAAGTGTATATAATTGTCATATTATTTTTTAAAGCAATACACATGTACTTTGAGCGGTTACCTAACATAATAAGAATAATGATAGCATATTTAAACCAGTCATAACAATAAAACAATTTTAAACAGAATGATGAAAACTTCAATTTCCCTGCAAAATAATTTCTAAAGAAAAAATTGTAATAAAATGTATCCTCATTTTTAATTTTTTTTATATATATTTATAGCTATAACATCTGTGTCACTAACCATTAATCCTAATTTTTTTTTCTTTCATTATTGCATGCACATGTTTTGGTGCTGCATCTGTTAAAGCTAAATTCTTATTTATTAATAATTGTACATTGTTATAGAGTATGGCTATGTGATAAACATTTGAAGAAGGTGCCCAATTCTTCAGCAGTAACTTACAAGAAGGCATTTAACTTAAGGCAAAACATGTTGCTATTTGTTCAGAATCTCGAATATTATATGTTTGAAGAAGTAATTGAGACACAGTGGCATGCTTTTACATCTGCTATTCAATACAAAGTACTTATACTTAATAAAATTATCAACATTATGTTAATAGTGTTATGTTTATCAAGGTCAAAAATGTTGATGAGCTATTAGATGAACAACAAAAATTTTTAAACCTTTGTTTAAAAAATTGTATGGTTACCAATCCAGATTTAATGAAAAGTAGCAGATATTTACTGGAATTATGTACAGAGTTCAGTGATTATATTTTAGTGAGTTATTAATTATAATATTTTGATTATTGTTAACTCAGTCATTTTATGTCCTCACTAGGAAATATCCTTTAGAAATTGATTTTAAATATTAGGATATGTCTGTGTATCTATGTTCTTTGAGTATGTCTACTTAGTCGCGGCCCCAGTAGATATAGGAATATAGGCAACTTAATACAATGTTATAACATGTATTTTTATGTTACATAATATTTATATATAAGCAACAAACTAACAAAGTTGCTACCAACAAAAGCACCCTTACTTAGTCGTACCGTATCAAACTGAAGTTTATTTGTCTCTGTTAATATATACGGATAGACAATATACAATGACTGTTTAGTCTGCTGAACAGTTGCAGAAATCAAGTTGTCTAAATAGCCTAAATGATGCACAAAAAAAAAACGTTCCAAATTAATGTATATTAGTATTTATAGTTCAATCATCAATATTATGGTTTGATGTCGATTTCTTGAAACTATTTATTTATTTATATATTAAAATATATATTTTTAACTTACATTTTATTAATTTTAATAATAAACCAAGTAACTTTATAACTCATAAAAACTTCTTGAGTCAAAAAAATTATCTCAACGCTACAAATTAAAAAAACAATTGATCACTTTTACATGTTTATGTGGATATTTGTTTTCAACATTGTTATATTATCAAGACTATGACTGTAAATTAAAATATTGTTAAATATGAATTCATTATATTCTAGAATCTTAACATATTGTTATTTATAAAACTTTTTAACTCTGATAAATTTGTACTAAAATCATCTTTTAATTTTTTTGTACTTAAATTTAGATTGGTGTCTTAAGTTAATCATTAATTGTTTTATCAGACATGTCTAAAATCAAAATTCTTAATTTATACTGTTTCAGGTAACCAAAAGTCATCTTAATCACCAGAAACTGGATTTTGAAAAAAGTATACAAATATTAGAAAACAAATTTACAGCTGCAATGATTGACCTCTTAAAATGTATAAGAAAAATGAGTCGTTTAGACAGTGGCAATATTATATACAACTTTTTGTACAGGTATGAAAATACAATAAAAAATGTAATTTATGACAAGGCCTATATAAAAAAAAAGGTTATAAAATATATCAAATAACAATGTACTAACATTAATATGTCCTTATTATGTTTAGGATGGACTTTAATGGAATGTACACTGAGCAAATAAATATGGATGATACAATATTATATACATGAACATTTATTTTTAAATATACCTAATGTACACGTATTATTTTTTTTTACATTAATCACGAGGTCTATCCTCAATAATTTTAATACTAATTGTTTAATATAATACTAATTATATAAATAAAAACAAAAATAATATTACTCTTAGATAGTGAATTTAAGATATTAATGACTGTATCAAATATCTTTACAGTATCGTTACTATATTAGTACAAATGAATGTATTTACTCTATTCGTTTTTATCTGAAATGTAATGTTTTAATTAGTACGAATTAAATGTTACTCATACTAAATTAACTTACTACTGTATGTTATTGAATTATGACTCATATTATCTTTATTCGATTTTGTATTCAATGTTGAAAAGAATTGTTGTTGAAATAAGCTCTGAAATTATTTATATTTATAGACATTAATTTAGTTAGTTAGAGTTAAGTACTTAGAAGTGTGCCAATAATAAATTGACTTACATCGGACATTTGAGCATTAGTTTGTATTAGACCATAATGTGGTATACCATGTTTTCTGCAAAAGCGATCAATTAAACAAACAAACTGCCTACGTCTAATAACAATAATTAATTACTGAAAACTGTCTGTAGATAACCGCGAACTGGGTTCGTCAGTTTTCACCATGTGCTTAAGAAACTCATCCTGGAAACCAATATTCATTTTTGGAATGCCTATTGTTGTCCCATGTGTTGATTTGCCCATTGTACTGCTTGACTAAAAAAATAATGCCCAATTTTTACTCAAACCAATAATATCACTTTCAAATCTCGCAAGTCAACCAATACATACTGTACTATAGGAATTCCTATAGGCTGGATGATGGATGACTCCTAATGGCGAACTAACCAGTGTGTCTGGTGAATGAGAGGGATAGATAGATGAATGTTTTTTGAACGTATTATCTTTAGTGGATCGTGACGAACAAGATAATTGATTCAACACTAACAAGTCTCTAATAACTTCTTGTGCTTCTTTCTCAAGTTCAGCACTGGACGATCGGTGGCTTGATGGAGTTCTAGATGCCGTGGTCCGGTCGCTGTGAGGCCAATCTGAATAATCATTTTTGATATCCTGTTTGACTACGGCCGAGGCTGATGATTTAGTCTCATCTCTCTGAACATCAAAGTATGATAATTTAATATTGAAATAATAGTTAGATAAATGAACCATTATCCACATACAATTTTATAGAAATTATTAGATGTAAATTGTGAAGGTAATGGTGACGTATTGTCCATTAAAGATTCATTGATGATTTGACTTAACATATCCGTAGCGGTGGACTTTTCATCAACTTTTATACAGTCTAATTTATTTGATGACGAAATTGAATTGTCATCCTTAATTAACAAATACAAACACAACAATTAATTTTTTTGTTCACTTAACTAAATATACAATTAATGGGTATGCAAACCAACTTTTGGTTTTGTGCTCTGTCGATCAACAGTCAAAATATTAGTCGATAACCTTTGTTGGTCAGGCATAGGTTTATTATGCAATTCCTGAAGCAATCTTTGCTTTCGCGAAATTGGCTGATGGACCATATGCTTTGGACTAGTTTGCAAATCTTGCAAATCCTGCAAACATGTTCAAAATATTGACCAAACCTAATTTTATTTAAATATTATAAATCGGCTAAGCGAAGTTTACCTAAAATAGGTATCGGTCACAATTCGCCGATGACTAAAATAGACCTATTTGTGATAAAAAAAAAAAAAAGGTGGGAAAGTGGCTATCGCCTATCGCTCTGCTGTACAGTTAATTCTAGAAGGGTCACAGTAATGAATGTGTTAAATTTGAATTAAATGATGTAAAAACGATTCTGGGCAAAGACGGTATTACCTATCAGCCTATTTTATGATATTATTATTATTAAAGTAATTTATTTTACTATTAGACATTTGTAATGCAGTAGGTTGAATTAATTTTTGTAGAACAATTTGCATTTTAAAACATCATTTAAGTAACAATATAGTAACATACCTTAAATGTTCCAAGTACTCAAGAAACATATTTTTAAATTACAACAAAATAACTAAAATCTTATTTTATTGTTTTAAACAGCTAATTTATTTTTTTAGATTTTTGGTTACAGTATGAACTACTTATGAGAACTTTTGTTTTAAATTTTCAATCCATGGCTATAAGAATTGAACATTTTATACATTTTAAATTACAAAACAATTTGCAAATTATTGGGATGTTGATAAATCTTGCCAAAATTTGAACTTTAAATGCTTATACGAAAAATTGTGATATGTATCTTTAAAATGTTTGAACTGCTATTAAAACAATATATGAGAAATCTTGTATTAATTTTTCAAGCTTTTTGACCCAATCAAAAATTAATTCTTAATCATTCATAGAAAAAAAAACTAAAAATTTTAAAAGGCCAATAATAAGTTCAAAAATCGAAAAATATTTGGAAGGTTGTATAGTGTATAGAAAATATTAATATAAACGTTGGGCAAAAGTGTTATGTAACTACGATTATTTAAGTTTTAATTATTTAGTTACACCAAGAAACAAAATCGATTTTACAACAACTGATTTTGCATAACAATTTTAGTTCTTCCTTAATTTATTTTGGCTTTTCCCAAAGCTTTTGTAAATTACTGGAAGTTTTTTTTACTTTTGACTCCCTACTCCCCAAAGTGCCAATTATATTCACTTTCCTGTCAGAAAAGATGCTGATGAAGAAAATCAAAGAATTGTTACTGTCCCAAGTGGTGGTGATGGCAGACACAAAAAATAATAATATTATTTTAAAATCAATACATTTATCGATCCACTCAGTATAAAAGTTGTGTGTAAAAATAAAATCTATCTTATTGTTATGTGTTGTCTGTTCAAATTTTTATGTGACTTTATTAATTTATTCATGAGTTTGTTAAGCTACTTTAGAATAAATATAGGAATGATAATTATACTATTTAAATTTCTATCTTACTAAGAGGAGGTAATCAATACCCAAGGGCCATGGTCAACAACTCCTTGTACTAGTCATAATTAAAGTGTAAGTCTGTAATTTTCAAACAACTAAAAAGCCAATGTATACCCACTTGAAATTCCATTTTTGTGTGCCACTAGCAATATATAACACTGCAGCCAAGAAATAAGAATACTAAAGGATTAGGGAATAATGCATCATAAATTCATTAACACTGCACCACTTAAGTTATCACAAACAAAGAACAATTTAGTAGGTATACAAATAATAGTCCATAATAGTAAATTAGTGAATTTAAATTATCAATGAAAATATCATTCATTGACATAACTATCTAATTCAAACACACAATCTTCTGGAGTCAAAAAACCATTACCGTTGAAATGTTAGATTAAACAATCTGCATTCATATCGTTAATAGAATATTATTTATTAGTTATTAATCCTTAAGCAATGAACAAAAACCATACACCATGTGTCAAATTGATAACAAATCTAAGTATACCAGTAACGTCATTTGAAGGGGGGGTAGGGGAAGCATTTCCCCTCCCTCTCCTTGTAATCAGAGGGCCAAGTATGTGTCGGGCTAGTTTTAGGCTGCAAGTCCAAAAACATGATTCATGTCATTGCTAAATAAAATTAAATAGTAGCTAATAGGTAATATATTTAGGTATCCCTTTACATGTATATATTTTATTCATTGTTGCCCTCAAAAAACAGGTTATTTATGTCTATGATGGTAAGTATAAAATTATGTAAAAAAAACTATTTGTATTGATAAAAAAATGTAACTGTGACAAATAAGTTAGGGAGTGATTTTTTTTTTTTAGTTTTATTATGGCCTAGTCAAAACTTTGCCCCCCCCCCCTTTTCAAAAACTTCAATGACACCACCGCTATATACCACATATAACATCAAACCTCCTTTTTTGATCTATCTTTATTATATTGATTTAACATCAATGAAAATGAAATTCATTAAATTAACTTTAATTATACATTAGTTCACTTATGTGATTAG
Organism: Neotoxoptera formosana; assembly: GCA_022818045.1. Classification (NCBI taxonomy): domain Eukaryota; kingdom Metazoa; phylum Arthropoda; class Insecta; order Hemiptera; family Aphididae; genus Neotoxoptera; species Neotoxoptera formosana. The sequence continues at coordinate 65,398,963 of CM040632.1, read as the reverse complement.
TTAAATATTTTTTTTTCAAACTTTTCTGCAATAATTATACTTTAGGTGGTATATTTAAAATTTTTTTATATACATTTGAATTAATTGCTGTCAAAAGGGGTATGTTACAATTATTTTCCAGTAAAATTTGAATAAGAATTTTTTTTTTTAAATATTAGCTGGATAATATCTAGTTATTTGTTGGGGATAGGACCATTTGTATTATTGAAGCCAAATGTGGCATAATTATTGACACTTATTATAATTGATGGCAAACATGAACAATATATTGTCTACTAACCATAAATAATAAAATTAATCATCAGCCTCATTATAAGTAGGTGAAATTTCCATTAATTGCTTTTACATAAATATTACATAATTTATACAATTAATTTTATTACATTTGTAATAAAAAAATTTTATTTGTAAAAAAGTAATATAGGTATATCAAGTTATTTTGTACAAGGCTGACCCCAGTGGTGTAAATAATTAAGTAAATTTATTGAACTCTATTTGTTTAACTACACCTTTACTTGCCTCTACATTAATTATCTTTGAGGCAATTGTGGATTGCTCCTTATATAATGTACACTACTGGTGGGTTTTCACTGACAACAAGGAATCGGTTATATAGTAATTTAAAAATGATAAATAATTTACTAACTAAAATACACAGATATAAGAAAACACTTAATAATTTTATATAAATATAAATTGTTTCTTTTAATTTTACTGAATAGACTTAATAAAATATGTTATAGTCATTTATTTAAGTAACTCCGATTCTCATGTCACTATTTTCATTACAATCAATAAAATATATTTAGTAATTTACAGATAAAATCAATCCTTCATTTGTACAATAGTGGATTATCAATACAAAATTATAATCACCAAAAAACTGTTCAAAAAATATGAATGTTAACATAATACAAGATATTAATAACAAACCATTAACAAACACCTTCAAGTGCAAAACCAAGTCAATAAAAAATTGTAAGTTACTGTGTGACTAGATATAGTCTGTTACATGCATAAAACAGAATAAAATAAATAAGTGTGAAATAAGGAAAAGAACTATAGCCAATGTGTACATTAATATATTAATAGTTTTGTAAATTGATCAAAAGCATTCATAAAACAAACATGTAATACTATTGATTAATTTAAATTTATAAAATTAATTGTAATTTGAACATTTCATTTTATTAAGCCATAACAAATGTAGTATCAAAAATAAATATATATATATAAAAAAAAAATAGTAACTATATTTCAAATAATATTTTTGTTTTGGTGGATAAAAAACTAAACATATTCAAACATTTTTCATTCTTACCGTTTTTGAAGGGCTGTTTTTATCTTGTGAGGTATTATTGCAAATTACAGTTACATCTTTTAATTTGCTATATGGAAGTGGCATTGCACTGGATTTATTTGGTGATAAATCTAATATATCTCCACTAGGTGCTTCTGTTTTTACAATAACACTGTTGTTTTCAGATTCTTTTTGTTTACAGCCATTAATTGCTTTAGTCGTAATAGTAGCTTGATAAGGACATGTATCATTACTTATAGTACTGCTGGCCACTGTCTTAAGGCTGTACAATTTCTTTGCAGTAAATGTTGTAGATGGTGTTGGTGATGGTGTTTGACTAGTAGATTTAGTAGTAGATTTAGTAGTAGTTCCAGCATTAAGGTCAGACATTTTTGAAGATTTTTGCTTATTCCACTTACGCAATTTGTTCATGGCAGAATTAGATACTTTATGTTCAGAAGCCAATTTAATTGCACTTAGCAATTTATTTGGACTATTTTGTAATGATTGTTTTTTTGAAAATTTAGGCCTGCAAAAAAATTATTTTTTCAAACTATCCTCTACAATTAAATTTAAAGTCAACATTTACTTAATTTAAGAAATTAGATAAATAAAATAAAAAGATACAAACAATAAATTTATAAAAGTATGAATACAAAAATAAAGTAATACCTAGGATCCTTTTCTTTTGCTTTAAGTTCTCTTTCAATATTGGTAGATTTCATCCATCCAGTTGGCCACAATGGTTTGATTTGATTATTTATAAATTGGGTAATAAACATATCAATTGATTGGGATCTTCTAATTTTGGAATAGGTAGTTTTTCGGATATTAATAATTTCTCGTACTAATGTTCTAAAGAAATAAAGTAAATAATATGGTCAATAAATTGTAATAGTTTAAACTAACTACCCTTAATTGGTATGCATTCGTTTATTTAACATATTAATAAAATCAAAGAATATAAACTTGAGAATTAAAGTTTTTGTATAGGTTTTTCTTTTAAAATTTAATATTTTGCTGACAGCTGACATACTTCTAAGTTTATGTAATTTTTAAGGAGCTGTAGCAGTGATGTATACAATTAAACAATGGTATCATACTCAAAAATTATGGTTTAAAGAATATTATATCACATAAACATAACTATTTATTTTTTAGCTTCGAAAATAACAAAAAGATGTCTCAGACATCAATTTTGTAATGCAACAAAAATTATAATTTATTTCATACATACCTAAATTCATCATTCCAAGGAAATTTACGACGTGGTCGTTTAGGCCCAGGTTTTAATTTCAATCCATCATTTGAAGTTCCATTAACAGTTCTATAAAAAATAAAAATTCATAATAAAAACAACTTTAACATATTATACATCATTTATAATATTCATACATATAAATACTTTAAATACAGTCAAATTAGCTTATAACGATATTCAAGGAACCTAAAAAATCATATCACTATATCCGGATAAAAAAGTTTATTTATTAATTTATTAAAAAAAAAGGAATATTACATGTATCATTTATTATATTTTTAAGTTATTATTGTTATGTTTACTATTTTTTTTTGAAAAATAATCAGTTATATCTGGATTATCTGTTGTAACTGATATTGTTATATACAACCAAAATAACTGGACATAAAATATAAAACCAACCAAATACATTGCTGGAAATTGTTTTAACTGGAAGCGGATTTAACTGTACATAGAATAAATTATTATAAGTATGAAAAAAATTATGTCAAGTACTCAATAACAAACTCAAAAATATAGTTATTACTTATTTCAGCTCTATATATTATGACTCTAGCATGTATACATTAAGAGTTGAACCCAGAACATACCATTTTTTTTTTTTAATTAAAAAAATAAAGTTTTTCAATGTTAACTTTTAGGGATGCAGTACAATATTTATATGTATATATACAATATTATTTAATGTTGGTATAAGAACATTTTGAAACAGCTACTCTTGACACAAAAAATGAAAATTAAGTTTGGTTTCAATTCAAATCATTTAAATCATTCAAAATAACCAAGCATAAGATTATGGTTTCTCGAGTGCTCTGAATTATAAATAAAATATTTTTATTTTTAAATAATATGAAAAATAGTATATGTATAACAATGCCACCTATACTTAGTTAAAACTTAAGATATTTTAAAGTATAGAAAAAACTTGACATACCTTTGATCTATAATTTTATTACATTCCAGATTATATTGTTCTACAACTGACGGAAGTACTTTTTTAATTGCATTCTTTAACCTAAACATGTAAAATGTAATTTTATATGGCATAGTCTAAAATTATTTTAAAAATAAACATATATTTTACAGTTAAAATGTTTACCTTTCAATTGGTTCAGTAATTTTTTCTTCCTCAAAATCAACCAGCTGATTTACTTGTTCAACAAGCTTTTCTTTGTCACATAACATATGCTCAGCTAAAGTTGCATAGATTGGTTGTGCATTAAATGTGATTAATTCTTTTTGATATTCGAGACTAAAACATATTAATAACAATTAAATAATGATGTCAAATTTATGAATATTAAAAACAAACAATAAAAATATATTGTTATTCAATTTACTTAAAAGCAATTACAGACAAACTAAAAAAAAACAATTTTATAAAAGTATGCATATAGTTGTCATATGAAGTATGGATGAAGTTTCAAGCAGTTAGCATTTAAAGATATTATACATGCATGTCTTAAAAACTTAGAACATTTTATGTTTAGAATAAACCATTTTATGTTATTTTTTTTATAACTTCAATATGTTTTCTTAGCTTGGTTTATAACTTGAATTTAAAATATATTCTTAGATAATATTCTTAAATTTAAATTTTAAAATAGATAAATTTACTTTAGTATTAAAAACAACAAGTAAAATGTATTTCAATAGTAAAAATAAGTGATGCGTAAGTAACACAATAATTATTAGTATAATAAGTTTCTCATAAACCAACCTAATTTTGTCATGAAAATTGTTTAGTATATAAGTTATGAAACGTATTACACATAAAATACTTTATTTTTATTAAATAAAAAAAAAATAATTGTATCTTAAAAAACATTTTAATGTAGGTAATTATCTAAATGTGCAGCAAAGAAACGCATTAGAAAACGATGATGTAATATAATATATTACAGGTAATGTAGGCTATCTGGCGATGTGATATTTAAACTGGTCCATGTATAATTTGCTCTGTGTTTTTAGGAAATCTATTAAAATACTATTTTGCATGAACAAAATTGGGAATTATAATAATTTTAATAAAGAACAAAATTAAAACAAATTTCCATGATTAAATTGTCAACTTTAAAGAGATACAATGTTTCTTGTCAATTTAGTATTGCATGTATTGACTAGCATTGCTTACACATTTTTATGAAATAATAGTAAAGAGCTATAATAATATCAAACTATTATTAAGATTATTCTATCTAAAAACTTAATATGGATTATCGTTTTATCAATAGACAATTTGTAAATAATCATAAATTGGTTTTAACTTTTAAGATATAATAATTATACTTGAAATTTAAAAATTTAAGATATTGTTCAAAAACATAATTACAATCATATGTAACATCATGTTGTTAGTGTAATTTAAGCGTGCAGTCAGTGGCGGCCCGAACTTTTTTGACCGTGAGACAAGAAAATGTTAGTTGCCGTACACACGACCCACCTATTGAATTTGTGTATCATTTTGGTGTCATTTTGTGTCACTGACTACTGTACAATATACTTTTGTGTACTGACTAGCCACTATAGGTACTTACAGACCCACCACCCCTTTTAGCTGTGAGACAATTGTCTCACAAAAACCCTCTCACGCCACCACTGCGTGCAGTTGTATAATGTAGTCTTGAACAAAGTATGTGCATTATTTTAGTTAAATTCCAATTTAAAAGCAATATAAAAAAATTAATTTTTTTTACTAAAACTAAGTGTTGTTAATAACTTTAAATATTAAATAAGGCAACAAAACAATTGTAGTTTTCATAGCCGAAGCTAAACTGGGTATATCTATACAGCCCAGGCAATGTCACCATTGGCCATAACAAATATACCCTTTGTTATCTAAGTTTCAATCCAACTCTTTAATAGCTTAATTTGTTCATTAGAATTGGTATAGTGTGACATTTGTATATTAATGAATAAAGCATATACATAATTCAATAGGAAGTTGGATTAATTTGATTTAGATAAGTACACAACCAAATAAAATAAAGGTTAAAGATCCTAAAACAAAAATAAGTAAATATATTATACCTTAATAGATCTAAATTTATTTCTTCTGAAAAAATGTTTAAATTATTTTGGATTGCTATTTGAGCTTCAGTCTTAATTGATTCAATAATTTCTACTATTATTTCAGGAAGTTCTTCTGCTACATTATGAACACCATTGGATACTGGTACATCAATACTGATAGGTGGGTTTACAATCTGAGTACTTTTAACAATATCATTCTTTGAACTCACTGAAATAGATAACATTTAAATTATTTAATTGTTTAAGTAGTCAATATATATATATATATACTAACATGATACATTTGGAGGTTTTGAACAAGCTCCATAAATCACAGATTCAATTGTATCATAAATAGAACTAACATTATTTTCTGTTACAGGTGCTTCATCAGAAGATAAGGGTAAAGTATCTTTTGAACAACCTGAATAATAATCAAAAGTTTTTTATAGTTATTGAAATGAATTTGCATCAGTCTGGTTATTCTAGTTTGACCATTATAATGCATCATAAATCATAGTATTACTAATAATTATTAAAATATGTAACAAACACATTTTACTTAATTTAATAAACAAGCTTATTTCTTTTTTCAATGAATATTTATAATATTAGTCTTTTAAAATGTAAACAAGCAATCTGATACCAATATATTATAGTAGAAAAACTAACAATAATCAACAGTAAATATAATATTATGATAATGACATGATATAAGGCAACAGGAATATGTTATTTTTTAAATATCTGCAAGTAATAAAAATCAAAATACTTGGCTTGCACTCTGGGATCAGAAGTTTTTTTTCTTGTATCAATGATTTAACAGTACTGGTCTTCTTTTTTTTAGTTGGAATAATAGAACCGGCACTATCAGAATCAACTGACGGTCTTCGTTTGACTTTGCCATTTACTGGAAGTGTTGGTGTACATAAAGGTTTTAAAGATTCTTTTTCTTCGCCAGAACAAGACGAATCATAAGATGTATCAGAAGTCTTTAAAACATAATATTGAAGAATTAAGATTAATTTTCACAATAAATGAATAATTATGTTCTTTAAAAATACCTTAGTTTCAGTTAGTGAATTTTTTTCAGAATTATTTGAAACAGCAAAAGTTGGCAATTTTTCATCGCTATCTTCTAATACAGTGTTTATAAAATGCTAAAAATGTAAAAACAAAATTTATGATTTAACTCGTAACACATAAAATGTTTATGGAATAACATAACAATGACAACAATGTGTACTTGCATATAATATTAATATACTATACCTTGCGAGGTTGACTAGATATTATTTCTTCAGAATCTTCAGACAAATCAATGCTCTTGAATTCTAAAGAACCAGAATTTACATAATAACCACCATGTTTTGTTTCAACTTCTTTTGGCATGACTTCATCACACTATAAACATAGATAAATAATATATAAAAAATAAAATGTATATTAATTATTATAGATTATAAAGAAAACTTTAATTGTATGTAATAGATAGTGAATAATTTAATAAAAATATAAATTAATTGAAAAATTATAATCTGAAAGATGTAATTATTAATTGTGTTTTTTAATTATGCATTAAATATAATTATTTATGTTTTTCCAAGCAAATGTGTTTACTAATAGGCAAGGCTGAGCATTAGTGAGTTAAAAAGTTAAAGTTAAGTTACTTTTAACTAAGTTACTTAATGAGTTATTTTTATTTTCATAAGTACCTCCTAACTTCACGAGTTTGTTTTTTTTAAAGTAACTTCTAACTTACAAAGTTATTTTATTTTAAAATCATGTAAATTATTTTTTTTCCTCATATAAATTTCATGGATATAAAATTATATTTTGATTTTTATAATTTATTTGTATATAAAAAAGAATAATAATTGTCTAAAATCAAATATTATTTACGTTATTTTATTCTGTATTTGAGATTTCAATAGGTATTAAAATAACGTAATAAGTACTTAGTTACGAGTAAATAACGAAAAGGTTTAATATATTTAAGGTATTCTGTATAGTATCAAGTTGTTATAAGTAGATAATACATTATTATATTTTAATTGCTAATTCACAGAAAATATGTTTAAATAATATTATTATTAAACAGAAATGTTATAGGACTATATGGGGAAACCATAGGGGTTTTGTTGAATTTTATAACTGATTGAAGTATGTAAGTACCTACTGTATTTAATACAATTACATACATTTTAAAAAAGTACTAAGACCTCTATTATATTAGGTATGTTATTTGTTAAGCTTTAATAAAAACGTATGATGATTAATACATGAAAAAAAAAAGTAACTTATCCTTAACTATGTTAAGTTATTTTTTTTTCAAATTAACTTTTAACTTTTATCGAGTTAAATGAAAAATAAAAGTAACTTTTAACTTTAAACTTAAAGTTTTCTTTAACGAGTTGAAAAAATTAGTAAACTTGCCCAGCCTTGCTAATACTCATAGATATACCCATTATTATATTTATTTATAATAGAAATATTCGATATACGTAATACTTACAATTTCAGTATTATCGATGAATGAATCATTTTCATCATAACCGGCAGCAAGTTCAGAATAGTTGTAAAAGGCAGTTTTTTTCTTTTTCTTTTTCTTAACACCACTAAACCCCTGTTAAAGACAAAATAAACATAATTATCACAAAAATATTATTTGTTAAAATTATATTGAATTTAGATTTATATTATAATTATTGTTGTTTATTTTACATCAATCGTCAATTTTGCATATTATAACAGGAAGATTTAAAACAAAAAATAAAAACCCCTGGGCTTTCAAAATTGACTTGCTGTCCCAATTGTCAGTTTTTGTGCATGTGCTTGAAAAATAATAACAGCATATCGTAATTTTCTTTTATGGTGTTCACGAGTCTTGAGGTAATATTCCAATAAGTTGGAGCTAATGAAGGCTACTTTTTTTAAACAAAATTCTGAAAAACATATGTCTGTTTTGAAGATTTGAAAAAAAATCCTGCACTTTATGATATTTTTTATCTTTGAGAACACTTGTAAGATTAGGGATTATAAAACAAGACCTACCGGTTTTAATAATTTCACTTTTTTCAGGAAAAGATCGTCGTGAAAAAGCTTAGAAATCAAGTCATTTATAACACATTCAGTTTCTTCGAAAGTTGTAATACCTATTATATAAAATAATATACTGAATACACAATAAAAGAAAAAAAAATTGTAACACTCGTGCATGTAAATTATATGAATCATTGACAAAGCGCAACAAGAAAATAATGCCCTGAGTGGTTGTACCACAGCTGATAGTCGAGCATGTCTCAAAATAACCAGTATTTCACAGGGATAACAAGTATTGTATAGCTTGTGCACACAGCTATCGCATGGACGCATGCTCTGTCAGTAAATGTTACGATAAAGATAAACACAAGTGGCTATAACAATAATAGATGAAATTTTTGTCATACATTATGATTTTTTCTTCTTTCTTAATTATTGTATTTTTACTACTTATATTCTTATTGTTAAGCATGTGGCATATGCTGAGTAGGTCTGAAGAATTTGCCACTGCATAGAACAGTGATTGTTATACATATATTTACAACTATTATTACCCACATGATAAAAATGAATTAATAATCAAAGAGAAACTAAGAGAACTAAAAGATACTAAAGTTTGTTGAACAATTAGAAAAATTTTCTCCTTCGGAAAGTGAAATTAAAAATGCAAGTTTTTTCGCTAAATAAAACAATATTATAACAATAACAAATTTTTTATTTTTTTATCCTTAAATTATGTTTTACAATAACTTCAAATTGTATTAAGAAAATATTTAAAAAAATTGTTTATGCTTTTTTGATAATGATAGTTAACTGTTAAACGAATTATTCTGTAACTATAGGTAATTAAAAGTAACTAATATACTTGGAGCACATAAAGTGGATAAAAAATTGTTATGTCTTTTATGGCTTTAATTTTTATTTTTTTGAAATTTGAGTATAAATTACTATTATTTATCTATTTTGTGTAAAATAGTAATAATTATAAACATAAAAAACCATTAACAAAACATTAAATTAATGGAACCTACATATTTTTGTTCATAATGGTCTGCCAATTGTTTTATAGATTCATCATTTTCTTCAAGAGTAGTAGATTGTTGATCCCTTCTTCGACGTTTTTTCTGTAACAAAATATAAGAAAAAACTATATAATATTTATATTGTTAACAATGAACAAAAATACAAGACATTGTTGTTATTATGTTATATAACTTTTTAATTTTTCATACTACATTGTATCACAATATGTTATTTCTTAATATATTTAAATCATTTATTATTTTTACTATGATTTAATATTGCTATCAGCCTTATGATAGGAATTGAGTTACAAACACAATAGTTATAAACTATTGTTTAATCTAACAGTTTACTACAACAAATAACAAATTTAACCATAAAACTTAAGTTTTTACTACACCTTGTCATGTATAGTTAAGTATATACAACATGTAGGTAATGTATTACCAATATTTTGTTACCTAAATATTAAATATACACAACACAGTGTAGTATGAACCTACCTTTAGAAATACATAATTAACTTATTTTTATGCACATGTCATTTCATAATTTGTAAATCTGATAATGAAATTGAATAACAATTTAATTAATCAAAAAATATAAGGAAATGGGTAGTGGGTACTTAGTTTAATTTTTCCTTTGTTATTTAGTAAATATAACTGCCTCGTATTTAATTTAATAACAACTAATACATTTACCTATCAAGATTATGAACAATATTTAATTAACTTTTAAATTCCCAATAAAATAACAATTTATAATTTTTTGAGAGATGGTATAGGTAGCATGCAGCCCTTTATTATTACCAATAAAGAATGCACCTGCTACCTGTATACCTACTAAGAATTCAATAATAGGTTACACATTAACATGTACCTAACTAAAATCAGCTAATAAAAAAACAATATTGATAGTCTATCATGTGTCCTGGTTATTAATGACAAAAATTTGGATCATTAATAAATGAGAAATAACCTTTTCTTTTTTCTAATTTTAAATTAAGTAACTATTTCCCACCATAAGGTATCAAAGTGGATAATAAATTATTATACCCACCTTGCGTACTACCGTTTACTGATTAGTTGTTATCAGTTGAATGTGATGCCACACTGATAGATAGAAGACATTTTGCACTAACAAATAACAACATTATGAAAACACATAATATTTGAGTATATATATACTTAAATAAGATTCCCGACCACCATACATGATTTATTTTAAATTATTATATTATTTATTAATTTATCATCTTATTATTTTTATTTGTAAACAATAATGTAAACATAATTAAAAACATAGGTATGTAGGTAGGTAGATATCCTATAAAAAGTTTAAAAAAGATAGACATTTAAAGTAAAAAGATATCTTTTCAAGACATTGTATTGTAAGTAAATAAAAAATAAAATAATTAAAAAATTTCAGAAATCTATCCAACTATAAATCTACATAATATAAGGTACCTAATCAATGAAAAAAGTGCAAAAAACTATCTTTAAGAGATAAATAGTATAGGTAGGATTACTCTATTATCTTCAACAGAAGTATGATCTATGCCAGTTATGGTTTATTTTGAATTATTTTTTCTATAAATCTACTTACTTATATTAAGAATGAAGACAATTTTTTATTTAAAATTCTGATTGCAGGTAGTTATTTTACATTTTTTAAGTAGTTACTTAATTAGTTTAAAAATTAATTTAATAAAACAAGTTTTAAGACAATATAACAATCTAGGAACATTTTTTTTACTCAAGTCTAAGAAACAACTAATAATAATGGAAAATGTTGTCAAATTTATAATATTGTAGTACAGATTTATAGTTAAAATAGTAATTCGCTAAATGGAACTAATATAGTTATATTAACACTTCATTAATATGCTAGGATGTACCTAACTTGAAACGTTTTACAAGAATCAGTGTATACATTTTAGGAATACAACAATTTATATTAGTCCTATCATGCAAATCCTATTTCTACCCTTCTATGAGTATAGCCCATTGTTTTTATTACCCATTCAGGGACAAAAAGGGAAAAAAACTTTAGGAGGTGAAAATTTGTTTATTGGTCAAAAATTTGTATTTTTAAGTTACTGTGAGCGCAATTAGAGAAGGAGCAAGCGGTAATGCCAATGGGAACCTCCGGTATTGCAGTAAGCTAAGCCGTCTCTGTACATATTGCTTACATTCTATCTAATATAGAATAATAATGTATTTTTAGTAAATATTTACAGGCAAAAACAGGTAGATTATAAAATATACCTAACCTGATACAAATAATCATTCAGTAAAACAGTATTTTTTAATCTAATAATTTTATTTTTCAACGATTTGAAAAAAATTTAAAACAATAAATATTTAGATAATAGTATACAATCCGGTATACAATTGAAACGAGCAAAACCTCTATGTGCTTACTCCTAATTAATAAATATAATGATACCGAAACATTATATAAGTAAGTACCTAATAGGTAGGTATCTACCTATAAAAAAAAATAACGATAATAACGATAAACAAAAGAATAAAAAGTGTAACTTCGATTTAGACACGGTGATCAAAAAAGAAAAAAAAGTATTCTCATAAGGTCGACTAAATTTGAATTCGATAATCGAATCGATACCGTTAAAAAAAAAAAATAACGTACAGAAAAAAATATCTCGACTACCTCATGGGAGCATGTACGCACACTGCTTTCGCCAAAAATTAGCTGAAAAAACGCAATGCGAGAGGCCGACAATACAACGAAATACGCGCGCGGCGCCGCCATGGACGTTATCAGTCGGTCGCACCGAATGGAAAAAAGTCGCGACCGCGGTCGCGTGCGACAGGAAAGTCGGGACGTCGCACAGGGCACGTACGTACGGGACAGGACAGGTGTCGTCGTCGTCGTCGTCGTCGTCAATCGGGAGGACGCTACAACTACTGTTATCGCGAAGACGATAGCGGCCGATGGTTCATCAATCGCCGAAAAAAGTCGCGTCGGTCCGCCGAGATTGATAGATCTCGACATGGTACCTGCGCATCCCACGACGATTTCTAACTATTATTATGTTATATTATATTATATCGTACGATATCGACGAGACATAATCTGCACAACTCGAAATTTGCAACAAAAAAAATGTACGCGGGGGACACGCGCGAGTGTTGGCGAGTGTGTGTGCGTGTGTGTGTGTGAGACATATATGTGTGCATTGTTAACACGTACGGTCCTCCTCCGGACTGGGTTCGGACGACTTACCTCTTCGACGAGCAACTTCTGATAGTTGAACACCGGATATCTGTGGTCGGTGGGTTCGAACAGCTCGGCTTGTACGCGGACGGTGGGCGAGTGCTGTGGATTGGATTTGGTTTCCGATTTTTTCTCGACACCGAACGTCGTTGACATTATAATCAGACAGACGGACGCACGGCAATAACAACATCGACGGTCGGCGGCCAACGTTAAGCGGACAGCACATGTTTCACGGACGCGCCACACAACCGTACATGATCGGCGACAATCACAAACTGAAAACGGGGAATATATAGTATATACGGACACGGAGCACGACGACGGTATGAACCGTAACCAGTGACACCAAATGTCCAGTCCTAGTTCTGCGGTCCGACCGACCGCGCGACCCCGCGCTTTTGTGAGGTTTTCAAACCTTTGAGCGAACGATGAGGCGCGTCATAATATTATATTTTATTAATTATTATTTTATATATTATTGTACGCTCGTCAGAACTCACTCGTATTCGACGTTGCGTGAAATCGTATAAGGACGAAAGTCGGCTTCTACGAGATTATAGGAGGTCATTCAACCGTTATTCATTATACGAGTGTAATGATAAAATATAGTGTTTTAACCATATAGCCTTATGGTTTAAACGATTGGCCGTTGAGTGTCATTCAGACGTGCAGTGTTAAACCGTTCGGACGAGTATCGACGTGTAGCGAGGGCTGAGTTTTTAATCTCCAAGCCTTCAAACGTCGATTAAGATTAGATAAGAAGGTATACGAATTTGGGAAAGATTAACACTATATAATATGCCATAAACTATTATACATAAACTTTAGGCAATCGAACAGTGGATTGATCGTTGATACGATAAATTAAACTAATAAGTCCTATACATCATTTTGTAGAATTGTTGGTTGAGTATTGGATTTTGGACGATAACAAAAGATTTTGAGAAAATCGCAAGCAGACACGTTGATACAATATGATTTGAGGCCAATTTCAAGGAACGTATAATTATTACTTATAAAGTTATAAACATATGAATGCAGCCAATTACTAGCCATGCAGATTGTAGGGCATGGTTTCAAATTGAACTAGAATGATTAATTTTATGAAAATTTTACATTTTTACTGTTCTCGGCTCACAGCTTGGATTTTGCGAGCCCTGTGACGTATTAACCGCCGAGTTATTATGTAATTAACCTAATATAGTCATTGATAAACGATATAGTCAATCGACAATTTTATTTTTTAGCTACCTATACGATAGTTTTAAACATTTAATTTACCAACTACTCTATTTTATGACTTCGTGAGTACTCACGTTAAACCATGACTGTAACAATTATTAGGTAACTAACTAGGTATACATTTACTTGAACTTGCTAAATCATTTAAACGAAGTCTGAAGGCTCTGCAAGTCTGTGACTCTATACACTAAATACTGTATAGCATAATTGTACGATAGGTACTTAATAAATAAATATTTTTTTATATAATCGTATAATTCTATCATTATGGTAAATTATCCAAGTACCTATACGGATACGACCAATGCACAGAATATTATAATTTAAAATACAGTGCAGGTCATATAACCGTTGATAACAGACATCGATATTATGTTTATGTAATTTAATATACGTCCTGAACACAATTTAAAATAATATTATATTTATAAAATAAATGAATACAGTAATACACTATGCGATTTATAATTATTTAAGATTAATTTATATTTTATTCTGACTTAGCACGATTTTAGATAGAATTCTATCTATGTAAGAGTGAATATTATAATTTATATTCATTATTCATAGACATTCAGAGGTAGGTATAGCACGGAATATGAAAGCAATATTAGTATATCTACCACCACTCACCAGTGGTTAGAACCATAATAACTATTAACTAATAACAACAACGGTCTGTGGTATGAGTTAGAACTTAAAAGATCTAATGTTAACTTTTTTCCAAGACCACGATTCGTGATGACGAATAACAATTTACAGGCTACAGCACAGTCTTGATCGAAGGTCGATGCCTTATGAGTTATGGATTATACAGTAAGTTGTAGTTAAGTAGTTACACTTTATAGTTGTATATTACAATAATTAATAAATAACAAGGTAGTTAATAGTTATACTACTTTGTAAATAATAACTAATTACAAATTACAATGGATGATAACACCTTTGATGATGATAAGTGATAACACCCGTTGTTATTTAACATCACGATAATTGATAACAACCATTGAAACTTAAGAACAAAGGTACAATAATATAATATAAATACAACATAATTTTACTTTTCAACGTGAGATCTGTTATCCCAGTGTAACCAATATTTATAACAGAATATAAATATTTTTAACGGTTTTTTCTTCAAATTACAGATTATAGGTATTAATTTTTTATTAAATTATCAATTGCAATTATTATTATTATATTAATTTTTCATATTATAATCTGTGGTTCTATAAACACCAGAGCGCGCTTCTTTCGGCTGTCATATGAAGGCCTATGTTTTCATACTGTTAAATGAATATAATAAATACATTATACAAAATGTCTTGAAAGTTAAAATATAAAAATGGAATTTTGTTTTTTTTTTATCATGTTGGTATATTATTTATTATAATTATTGTTATCATACAAACTTCAAACTTATTTTGAAACCTTTTTAATTTTTTTTTCATCAACTTTTTTTTTTTTTTTTGGAAGCAAATGTTATTCTTGTTTTGACTTCATACTTAATGGTTAATATTTGACTATGTATGAACAACCAACCTTTGTCAACATTTTTTTGCTTATTATATTCATTCAATAACTATAAAATATGTTTACAAAATATACAGTATAAAATGTGCATGACATTTTAAAATTTAATTGTAACATTACAAACATAAACACAATTTATATTGTATATCCTTCTCATCAGGCCCTTAAAAGTTTTTTTTTAACAATAAGTAAGAAAATGCAATTCACATACATGGTCTTTTAAAGTTAAATTTCAACCAGCCCGTGGAAATTTTCTATTTCACACTTCAATAATCCCCTGTTACAAATAATATAAGTATATAAACAAAACATTAATAAAATAATAATAGAAAAAAAGTTTGAATTGTATATATTAATATATTATATTACAATGTTCAAAATAATTTAATCTGCATAAATGTATGTGTTAACAGTGATAGAATTCAAATTGAACTGTCTATAAAAATAACTAAAAAATATTACGCTGGAGGCTTAAATAATGAAATTGATTTTTTTGAGAAGCATAACCAATTCAGAACCAGGCACAAAATATTTGTTTGACATCTTAAAAAATAAAAAATTAATATAAATTAAGAAGTCTTGTATATTATTCAACTTTCTGAATACAATGCAAGGTGAACAAGGTTCAAAGTAAAATTATGGTTTTGACAGCCAAATAGGAATATGATTTCGAGTGGCATCAAGTTTAAGCATACTTATACAGCTGTACAATGTTAGACTTTTTTTTTTGAAATTTTGAACGTGTATATATTTAGATATTCTACATTTCTAAGGTATATTCTAGGACAGTGCTTCTCAACCCTTTTTAATTCACGAGACACCTCCTAAATTTAATGTAAACTGTCAGGCCCTCTTAATCAAAATCATTAATTATATACTAAAATTACATGTACTAGTTCACACAGATAAATTATTAAAATGTATAGTTAATTAATGTTTCATATTATATTATAATTATTAATTTTAACCACAACATATGAATTGCATTTAAAATTAATATATTAATTATGAATTATCATTTGTTAAATGTAACACTTTGAGAGCATTATGTATGATAATTTAGTGAATTTATTCATACATTTTTCATATAATATGTATTACTTTGGAATAAAAAATGTAATAATATTAATAATTGTGTTTGAAAATAAAAAAATATTTAAATACCTGCATACAAATAATTTAGAACATAAATATTATTAATACAATGAAAAAAATTGAACCTTAAATCATAATATATTTTTAATTTTCTATCGTGTCCAATATAGTGTTTATTTATCAGCCTTCGTGGCTTCATAGGTCAACTAAGAAGGCTCCCGATGGTGTTGATTATCCCTAATAAAGTTTTCAAACAAGTGACGACACCTTTTCAATACACCTATTGGTCTATGGTAAACAAATATATGTACAATAAACTAAATAGCCAACTGCTATATCCTGCTTATGTGTTTATAGTCGAAGCAGACGGCAGCTTTTTAATTCGAAATCACAGAATATATGTACAGTATATAATATACATATCAATAACTTCATCAGTTGACAATCGAGTTTATTGTACACACAACGTACATCATAGACATATAATATTCTATTATGTCAATGACATAGAATATATATACATACATACCAGCTACTATCAGTGGTGGTATACACAAAACAATAGGAAACTGATAGTAGATTCAATGATAATAATATTGTCTTTCGAAATAATTATGATAAGGAAAATCAACAAACGTTGTACCACTAATTGTACCTTATAAAAAAAACACAACTGTCTACTTTTTAGTTTTCTATAACAGTTAATACAATAAATAACAATACACATACACTATGGGTATCAGCGATCGGAGTTCGGATATAGGCGATACAGAACAGAAGAAATTATACTATGTCTATTAGTGACTATTACTGTTTTACAGGATACAGTTTGTAAAAAACAACCTTTTAAACTAAACACGAAAAAATAAAAGGTCATACCTATTTCTATTCTCAACAGTCTTCCCAATAGAGTCGACTCCAACACCTTGAACATCTGAAACAATCGACGACCCATAAAAATCATTTTTTAACCTTTTGCGTAGTACAGCTTTCACTTGCCTTTGTATTTATGAAGACGTTCCATTTTCCAACCATGTCTATGTCGTTGTGGTCGATATTGAATAAATTCAGCACAGAGTGAGTAAAATAATGTTGACATGTCAACAATCGTATAGCATTTAATAGTGTCCACATTTGACATTTGTCCTCAGTAAAGCTGCATCCTACAGCCGCCTATCGACCGGCACTGGACACTTTCGTATCACTGTTTGGGACCCAGCTTTGATTGTTGCTCAAATAGCATCCATCCAATGTCTTTACTACTTCACCATGTGTATATGGATCACTATTATCAGCTACGTGGTTGGCACTTCAAGATCGTTGGATATCATATTCGAATTCAAAGTACCTAATAACACAAACATAATATTTTACACACCTACTATCAGTGGCTTCGCAATGGGTGGGAGGAGGCTTTGAAAATTAATAGTTACTCTTAGTTGTCACAAATCACAAGATTAGGTTTGCAAAATAAAGAAGGTGCTTTCTTTGTTCTTACTGATATAAAAACTCTTCATCATAAAAATAGTGAACAATAAAATACAATTTTATTTTTGTTTTGTTCAATCTAATAATTTTAGATGTTTAGGTGCAGCGGCGGATTAGCTAAAATTTCGGACCTGGAAATGACTGTAAAATGTACACAATAACTCAAATTCTTTTCTTTCCCCTTGAAGTGGTTTTAGGTTATGATTGAGGTATATAACTTGAAAAATGCATAAGTCGAATTTAATTTTAATCCTCTTAAGATTCAAGCTATCAAGACTATTGTATTATAATCATTTTTCACAATATTTGTTTATTTATTGGAATTCTCATTTATAAATTAATATTATAAACATATAACATGTGAGTGCGTAACTTTTAAATTGTATTAACACTTACAGAAGCTTCATATAGCTTATAACCATATTTATTAAGCATCTGAAAAAAATCAGTTTAAACACACAAATGAGAAAAAGTGACAAATTTTTGAAAGTTTTGATGTATCTAAATGTTTTTTAGTTACATAACTTTATGTACTAAGGACAACATGTCTATGGGTTAAGTACGGGACCTTAGATTATTTGAAAATGTTAGTATTTACTATAATTGATCTAACAATATAAATATATTGTTAAAATTGTCCAAATATAATGAATACTACATCTAATATTCTTCTTCTTCATAGCTTAACGGTCCATTCAGGACCAGCTCTGATACACTGTCTCTAAAGTTGCGTTCTGATCTATTATTTATAAATTGTTCTTTATTGATCATAATTAATCTTTGGCAACTATGTCAATCCATCCACCAGTACCTCTGTCTACATTATCATAAGCCTGCTTGTAATCCACAAAGATTAGATGCTAGACCTTTCCAAATTCGTAATATTTTGATATCATTTGTCTTAGTGCAAAGATAGGGTCTGTTGTGGATTTCCCCCTCCTAAATTTGCATTGATAATTCCCAACTTACATCTAATATTACTTAAAGTTCACATTTTTGTAATACTGTTTTTAAAGATTATTATCCATAATTTAAACGTTTTAAGGACTCAGAAACTACTCATTGGAATTTTGATTTAGATTCATCATTTTCAAAAAAATCATTAGCAAAATAATTTGCAGTAAAAACGAGGGTTCTCATTTGAAAAATAAAAGTTTGCATCACTACAGGACACTCCTTAAATAGTACAAAAATATCAGGAATTTGAAAATATGGTCTTTAGGTATACTTAAAGATTCTAAAAATCAAAATTTGAATAAATGTACTATAAAATAGAAAAATGGTGGTGAGCTGCTTGAAAAATCATCATGTATACATTTTTTTAAATTTGTTGGTTACAATATGAACTACTTGTTTTAAATTTTCAATCCTTAGCTATAAAAATTGAATATATCAAATTATTTTTAATTCAAGTACACTGACCCAGTTAGGTTAGGTTAGTAACCAGTTATAATACGAAGATCGGTCCACTGGGAACTTACCCAATATGCCAATCTGCCGCTGAAAAATGTATTTAAAAATTGTTGTACAACTCAACTTCTTTCAATTTTTGTTTATCAAAGCTAATCCATTAAGACATATATGCCTATGTTTACTTGTTTTCTACAGTTAAAACTTTATAAATTATAAATATAGAACAAACAAAAATAATAATACCCGTCAAGGGGAAGCTTACTATAATTTGCCTATTATTACAGGAGTTAAGCAAAGTCAACAGTGAAAAATTTGTTATTGCCGTGTTTGCATTGAATGCACTCAGTGGGTGAGTATGAGATTGATACTAGAATATTCTAACAAAACAAACTACATCTAAACAATTGTTACTGTTTAGGGCTACATTCATTTGGCGCATTGTTGAACGATATCGATTGTGTTTAGATTTTTCTTGTACAATACATACCATACACTTAGTAGCTTGTATATGGTATAACAGAACACTGCCTACTCCATTTTGGTGGTTATTAAATGCTTCTTGTGCAGCGATCACATGCATATGCGCCGAATTCCTGTGTATGCGGACAGAGTTAAACACTATACCTGTAAATAGTGGACAAACGCCAAAAGTTGATTTGTAAACATACACTGTATATATATATATTGATTTTTAAATTAACTAAAAAAACTAAGTACTAATTTTTGAAAGTGTCAACATGTTATTTGTTGCAATGTCAGTCATAGTTTGTTTTATTTTTATCCATAAAATATTAACATAACATAGCTTAAGTTAAAAATATAAAATTATAAAACAAAAGTAAAATATGCATAATTATTAATTACTATTGGCTGTGAAAATACTATATATTATATTATTAATTAAACAACTTAATTCAAAATTTCAAATCATTTTGTATAAAAAATACAATTTAAATTGTGAAAAATTGAGAATGATTTAACTTTCTATGCTCTTATTAGCAATATGACACCCAATATAGTTATCATTTTTGATTGCTTGTAACAGTACAAACTTCAAATAGCGATTTATTAGCATTGTTGATGGATCTCCAATTATTATGAGCAACGATTTTGCCCTGGATAATGCGACATTAATGCGTTCTTTGGCAACAAGAAAACCGAGGCTAAATTTCTTATCCTTCAGGCTTCCTGTAGTGGATTTGCTTCTAACTATGGATATGATAATAACCATCCTTTCTTGACCTTGGAACATTTCTACCGTGCCTATTTTTGGTAATTTAATATCTGGATGGTACATTTTTAGTAACTCATTGATTTTGGAAACCTAAATCACGCACAGAAAAAAAAGAGAATATCATAAAAGTTTGTATGGAATATAACATTTTCATTAATTACTTGAGAAGCGTATGGGGTGATAATTCCAATGTCATTAGCAGATATTCCCGATTTCATTAATCTTGTAAAGTACAATAACACTTGGAAGGCCTCATGGGGATTATACCATGAAGGACTATTGGGATCTTGACTGTCTTCGCCAATAATACCATGCACAACAACTGGTCCTCTACAATCTATATCCCAGTGAGCATTTTCGTTCAAATTATTTAAAAATATTCTTTCCCGATCATTATCATTCAATATCTATAACAAGCAGCATTAAAAATGTGAAAATGATATGAATACCATTGCCTTATACATTATAATTACTTACAGTTGGCACTAATAATGATTGATAAAATAACTTATTATAGTTCAACATAATTTCTGGCAAAGATCGATAATTCTTAATTAAGTGTGTAATAAGTTTTGGGTTATAGCCATTGTGTTCTGGAAAAATGTCAGGTTCTCTCAGGTATAATGGGTAATTAATAAAACGAGATAACATGGATATTTCTAGACCAGAGTTTTTTGCTAATAATGACATAACAACAGGTCCCAACTGCATGGGATCTCCAGCCAAAACAACTTGTCCATCTCGGTATGGATCCATAAAAGCTACAAGATCAGTTTTAACAATTAAAATATTTTTAAAAAAAAAAAGTTTAAATAACTAGACATACACAGTGGCAATAATATTTCTGGTTCCGTTGTTTGCCCAGCTTCATCTACAAATATATGAGTGAAGGTTCCACTCTTTAAGCCCATCATATACAGTAATCCAGCTGTGCCTTCAGTGGTAAGAACTATTCGTAACTTAAGAATATCTTGTTTTTTAACTAACCTAGTATCTAAAATAAAGTAAGTATTTCAATTAGTATAATATAGATAAATTTAATTTCTGGAGTGATTAATTTAATATAAGACACTCTTAATGTAAATAATACAAGTGATTTAACATTGACAGTAATTACATAAAATTAATTACTATAATATATTATCAAATACATAATTATTTCTTGTTACCTATTTCACCAGGGTGATATGAACTGTCAAGTTCAGGTAAGACGCAATATTCATCATAATCCATGTCATAAGATAAACCAATAAAATGATTATAGCCGACTAAACGCTTCATAATAGTTTTATCAAACAAACCAGAATTTACAAGTTTAGAAAGTAACATGTCAACAGCAGAATTGGTTGGAGCACAAATCAGTAATCTAAAAACGGTTAAAAATGAGAAAGTTTATTGGAAGCCAGAAAAGTTTACTGATCAATATCTCAAAGGACTTGTAGGTTATAGCAATCTATTTGTTCAGTGGTAGTATTGCAACCAGACATTTTCTCAATGATCCATAAAATATATTTTTATTTTGTACTCACATTATTTTATTGAATAAAGAATCTATTATTAGAATCTAGGTCAAGTATTAGAAAGTCATGTGTCAAAAGGTCTGATATCGTTTTATTAAGTGTTGTTAAAATCATATTATAAAAAACAAAAAAAATGTAGATATACAATTGATTTTAAATGTTTGTATTAAAATATAGAAAAAAAATTTAAAATTTAAAATCTAGTGATAGAGTTTTGTTATTTATTAGTATCCAATAAAAGATTAGATTTAATTGAAACAATTAAAAGATAAAGAACAATATAAAATGGATAGATTATTCCTACAGGGTTTACCTAAATAAATTTCAAGTTGGCTATATTAATCCACTCCATTACAACAATGACAAATAATATTTCCAATGTACAAAAATAATTATTTTGATATGCATTTTATAAGTTATAAACTTAAAACACATGATTTTTATGAAACTTAAATGTATGACATGTCTTGACATAGTATTTTAATATTATTATCACAATTTACATCAATAGTGAATAGTGAATTCAATTTGATATAAATACTCAAATATAGCTCTATGGGGCCTCTAAGATATTTCACCTTGGTTGGGTCACTTTCAGTAGTTTTTAACAAAATACAGTCATGCTTGAAATCAGTTGAACAAATAATTAAGAATACTAACTTGCTATTGGGGAATTCTTTGTATACTTGAATGATGCTTTCTGTCATTGTTATTGTTTTACCAGTTCCGGGGGGTCCATAAATAATATAAGGCATTGGTCTCCCTTCACCTTTCAGAATGTTAATGACAGCACTTTTTTGTTCAAAGTTCAATTTACTATTAAACCATCTAATTTTTTGCACAACTCGTGGTTTTGGTAACAGAGTATTGCTATCTTTTTTTAAATTATCCTCATAACTGTTGTCTTCGTTCATATTATCATGGCTTAGGATCTTTAATTTTGATGGCTGGTATTCCAAGGAATCCCTGTATGGAAACAAGAACGATTCGCCTAGTCTGTTCTTTTTCCACATTTCATTGATTACTTCATGTTGTTTTCGATACATCATTCTGGCATTGAAAAAATTCACACTATAATCCCAATGGCCACATATATTGTGAAATTCTGGATCGAACTTCAACCATATTTCATCTGCCAAAACCTTATGGATTATGCCTTCATAGACTCCACATTCACCTAGTTTCAAATTGAATTGCCTTAAGTATTGTTTTGTATATTTAATTAAAGGCACTACTGTCAACTAGTACTAGAAACAGTAAGTTCATAATATTCTTCTTAGAATTGTAACTATAAAATATAAATTAATTCGATAGATATAAGTTTATTTTGAAAATATTTACCTAGTCTTTTAGTACAGTTTGGTGGATCTGTAACTGTAGCCCGATCACCAGTAATCAATGAAGGCCGTTGCTCAGAAAGATCGGGTATTCTTAGAACTAGATATTCACCTGCATTCTCAAAATGTATTCTTTCTTGTGCATATTTTTGAAGGGATGCAGTAACCTAGAATTGATAAAAAATTATATAATTTAAAGAATATAGTAAGTATAATTACAACTTAAATAAATAAATACTAAGAAAATATAAATGATTATACTATACTTTAGTTTCATGGGCAATCCAGATTAAAAGTACAAGCAGTTCTAAGAGTGGTATTGTCAAATATATAGCGCAAATGTCTTTTTAAATAGTTAGTAATACAGAAAAAGAGACACTTTTCAGTTTAATACGCTTTTTTTCGCCGGTCTCTAGATATTTCCTACACTAATTAATATACTTGCATAAAACACTCTTTTGAGCTGGTAGGGACCAGAAGAAGAGACTCTTCGTAGGCAAAGAGAGTTTTAAACGAGTTACATTGGAAAATGTTAATTATTATATACATACTTATTTTATGTTTTAAATAGATTAATCATTCATTATAATTTTAATTTGTACCTAGTATTTACTAATATTTCTATTTCTTTACAAGAATAATTGAATTAAAAATAAAATCATATTTCATTAATATTTTTTTAACACTCAACAATGAATAATTTAATGATTTTACAGACACAAATAATTTTAAAACATGTCATAAATCATAATATATATTAAAATGTTGTCACAGAATAAAAAAAGCATAGCTAAATAATAAATATAATTAACTATGTAGAAAAGGTTGCAGAACTGTGTAAACAGTTCATTGTATACAAATATATTTTGAAACATGCAATACCCAGTGATGAATTCATATCATTGTTTATTAATGAAACACTAATGTTTCAATATTTTAATTTTATATATCAGCATGTATTTATTATTTTCTATATATATTAAGATATATACTTTTAATCAATTGTTATACATGTTTTAAACTAAAATATAGATATATTAGTATTTCAAAGAGTTAATTTAATATATATACAAGTACAGGAAAAGGGTTAATATTAAAATAGAACATAATTAGTTTTAATATTTTCCATTAAGTAAATAATTTTTAAATATTAATGCAAATTACAGTTTTGGTTTATTAACTTTGGAGCATAATATACTAGAACAATAAATTACTATATATTATATAAGGTCAATTTCATACCTTGAATTATGATACTACAAATAGATATAGTACCGTTAATTGATAATTACAAAAACTTTAAAGTTAATGAACAAGGTAGGTATACTTACTTCTATTTCTTCCATGAATAAAAGAGTATGATATTTTGCTTTGTAATTATGGTATGTAAGAACTTCAAAAGCAGCTGGATATAACTTTTGAATATTACTTTTAACTTCAGTAAATAAATGTCTAAATTAAAATAATAATAATTGGTAAATATGCTTTGTTAAATTTAATTTAAACAATGGTTATTATATGCTTAAATTTCTGGAGTAGTCTAAGCTGAAAATTAATACATAATTATGTTTGAGTATGTTCACATGTACAATATGTGTTTAATCAAATATTTCATTGTTTAACTAAGTTATCACCATCAAATATACACGTAAAGATCTGTATTTCAAATAGTTTTGAACCCCTCCTAGATAAATAGCTCTAAAGTAAGGTAATATTTGTTAAGAAGCTACACGATACAATTGTATAGTCTAATATGTAAGCATTAATATGATCAAAATTTAAGATTATTTCATTAGAAAAAATATGGACCTTTGGGCTAGAGGATAGCTTTAAGACCACCTAACTTAAAGTCAGGTGCTACAACACACCTGAACTTATAACTAGTGATGGAAATAATTGAATGATTAATAAACTAATAACCAAATGAATAACATTTAACATAGCTAAAACCAGTTTATTATAATGTTTATATAAATAATCGAATGATAAACTCCAAGTGAAAAATACTGAAATACCAAGTATGCAACAGTCAAAACTATTTATAGCTTTCGAGTAATGACTAATATTAGTAATAATTTATATTTTACATAACAATTAATGTTCATTTGATTATTTTATCATTCAAATGTTTATGATTATGATTAATCAAATCATTTTAAAATAATCGAGTTGATTCTAATGGTTTTGATTAATTAAATGATTTAAAAGAAATTGAATTGAATCAATTTTTCAAATATTCAAATGATACTATTTATAACTCAATTTAACAAGGCATTTTAAATCAGATAATGTAATTTTTTTTAAATGCTTAATATTATTTAACTGTACTGTAAATTTTAAAATATAGATGTAAATAAAATTTGTATTACTGATTGAATTTTCCATTATCAGACCAGTAACATTTTGTCAACTGAGTCGGAATATTCCAGCTTGATAATCGAAGTGTTGGAAACTGTGCTTTAAAGCCTTTTCGAACACCAGGAACTATTGGATCATTCTGCAGTTCAAATAATCTCCTGCATAGTTAAATAAAATTAATTACAAGCTTGTGATAAATATATTTTTCGATTCTGAGCGGAGCAAGGAATGTATTGATTTTACAATGATGTGTTTTTTTCATCTTTTTTTGTGTCTTTTGTTACGTTTTAGAGCAGTAAAAGTGCTCAGATTTTATATAGTATTTTAGAATACAAATCTCCTCATAAGTTGTTTAAAAAAACATAAGCACAATTTTTTTTATAGTTAAAAATGTATAAAATATAGTATGTAATATAAGTTTTTATAATTAAGGGTTGAAAATTTAAAAGAAGGTTATTCTTAAGTAGTTTATTATGTAACCAAATAATCAAAAAAAATATTTATAATAGACATCATTTTAAGTTAATATTTAGACCAAATTAGATATTTAAATGAAGAATAACAATGTTATTTATTTCATTGTAATTTAAAAATATTTTTTGTGTGTGCTTTGAAACTTTTAAAGTATATTATTATATACGATACACTCAATTAAATTTTTAAATGTAATGTTTGCTGCAAAAATTAATTCAATCTACTGTATTACTAATTGCAAAATGAATTATTTTAATAGCAATAATACCTTAAAATACACTTAGTTATGTAGGCTGACAGACCGTCTTTGCTCAGAATCGTTTTTTTACTATACAATGATTTTACATTATTGAATTCAAATTTAGCATATCTGTTACAGTGACCCTTTTAGACACCTACTGTACAGCAGAGCGGCACCCACTTGCCAACCTATTTTTTAAATACTAATACTTACTGCATATCAATTTCTTTCTTAGTATAAAAAGATGAATTACTAGGAATAATTACTCTTGAATCAGTAACATCAATGTTTATGCCTACTTTGTAAGTAATATCTTCAAAAATAAATTCAACTTTTTCAGTAGATTTCCCTAAATACCTTGAAAAAGAACAAGAGATCATATTAACATTTATTTAATATTCTTTTTAGTTCATGGTCATTGCAACAAAATCATGTACATGGATAATAAACATACTTTCCTTTAAGAACTATGTCAAAAATATATTCTGATTGCACTCCAATTATTATAGGCAATTTATTTTTATTAACAATTGACAATTGTACTTTATTTCCTCGCATAGTTTGATAATCATTTAATTTTTTCTCTTCAACATAACTGTTATTTCTAAATAATATCTAAAATGTAAAGTGAAATATATATTTTAATAAATTATCTTAGATCAACATCATAATTTTTTTTACTAAAATATAAGTAAAATACCTAATAAGATTTTTAATTTAATAATATAATAACCAGGTTCATAAAAGATAAATTGAATATTAATACCTGTATTGTTTGTTCCTCTTCAAAACCAATTACTTTAGGCATGTCACCCAACACTTCAATTGTCATTTGATTTTCATCATCATCATTCTCGATAATATCATCAACTTGGGATGTTGGTCCATTGTCATCAAGAAGAACACGGACAGACTCATTAGCTCTGATTCTAGAGATATTTTATTAATTAGTTGCACGATTTATAAATCTTGTAGGAAATTGAAGTTTTTAAACACACAGTTACTGAACATACATATTGGCCTGATGACGAGGGCCGTCTTTGGATAGGAAGCAACTTGCAACCCTCCATTCCTCATTGTCCGAGTTTTTTTCCCTGTAGAGGGATATCCTGACGGGACTGTTTAGTTCAATGTACGGGAAGTTCCGAATTTCTTTTTCAGTTTTTGGCTGATAATGGTATTTGTTGTCAATGAGACACTTGTCAGTGTCCAATATCTTGGTCACTATACCATTCACATATCTGATTTCCATTGACGGGTTCAAAATGCACGATATCTAAAAACGAAACGGAAATGTATCGACAGGGGTGTACACGTCACACGGGTACACATATACCAACGAGTAATTTTGTGCCTAGACGGATCTTACCCAAAAGTCGTTATCCGCCGTCACATCTCTTTCGAAAAAAATATTGCTGGG
Source organism: Neotoxoptera formosana (assembly GCA_022818045.1). NCBI lineage: Eukaryota > Metazoa > Arthropoda > Insecta > Hemiptera > Aphididae > Neotoxoptera > Neotoxoptera formosana. Next base: position 65,370,727 of record CM040632.1, on the reverse strand, counting down.
CACCTCGGGCACTTCGGGTTTCCCGGTCACCCAACTCCAGATGTTGTTCAGCACGGACGCCATGATCCCAAGAGAACCCGGAGCGTGGTATACGGAATTTAAGACGCTGTTTCGGGCATGGTATGAAATGTATTCTTCGCGAGCAGCACAGTGAAGAAGTCTAAACGTTCTTCGCACTAGGATGATGTTGTGTACACGCTACACAACGACCAGATTCGAAGTACAATAGGGTACCATTGATACAACTATACACAGTGCGGGGCGGACACGAGACAAGACTCAACACTCGAGAGCGAAGAGTCAAGACTCAAGACAGTAAGAGATAACTGACAAGACGTCAAGACTCACGTCTCATTGTTATATTCTATGGTCTCACGAAGTACGGTTTGTTGATAATGAAATAATCTTTAAATCTTTTGTTATTTATTTACGCGACAAGTAGCAGGTATTGGGAAAAACCACCGTGACCCTACATATAGTTGTAGTATAGTACACTATAATATTATTGTCAACGCCTCGACAGCACTGAAATAAAATATTCAGGAATTATTGCTGTTTACATCCCGCGTTCCTACGATTTTATTCGTCGTGCATAAAACATCTAAAGAGCACGGAAACTACGATGACTGAAATAATGAAATTACTATAAATGAGCCATGTGCCACGAGAGAAAAAGGCATTAGCCATTAGGCAATAACCAAATGGCTAATAGAAATAATGTATTAACATTTTAAAAGTTACTATATAGATAACAACTGCCAAGTCCGTCCCAATGGTCAACGGCGAACAAGCATGGTAGCATGGCGGCATCGTTGTATCCAGGGAGGGTGTAACTACAACTGAATAGTGAATATTATGATGGATCTACCTTTACGACACGCGACATACCAACGAAATGAAAATAATATACAATTATTAAAAAACTGCTAACGCGGCGACACTGCGTACGTGGCGTCTCAGCAATCAGCATACAAAATAATAATCATAGACCTATAAACTAAGGTTAGTAACCGTGCCTTCGATAATTCAGCGCTGCTGTACTATCGCTTAGTCAGCAACTTAAAATTGTCATTTTTTAATTCAGCGCAAAACTACGCTGCTTGTGATAGATGGCGTTTTTTAATTTATCACACCCCAGCGAACCAAGCAGCGGTTTCAGCAGGTTTGAAATATGCAGCTGGTTAGAATGATTCAATGATGTTAGATCCATCATTGATAATTACTGATAACACTATATTGATAAAGTTTTTATTTTACCACCAAATTTTAAATCGTGGTATTGATCAATGTCTAAAATAGTAAAATACAGTCCGTCTTTGTTTTTAATCTTTTTTTATGGTCTTTGCGCAAAATGTATTAATAATAAAATACTTTCGACTGTCACATTATATTTAATACCCATCTATTTGTAGACTTGTAGTGCCCACTACTTACCGAATACCGAGTATTGAGTAACAACTTAATTCATATTATGTACTCCTGATTCCCGCTTCTCACTATAATTTTCTTTGTTTATTACGTTGTCCAATTGACAATCGACAATAATTGTATTAGTGCAATAGTGCATATATTATTTATATTTTGCCTTTAAATTTAAATACCATCGTCCGACGCCAACATTAATATGGCGTTGACATTCTTGAGTTTGGCCATGAACCACAGCAACGAGCCCGAGTGCAACGAAGATGGTATCGAAGTCCTTTGTCACGCAATGGGCCCAGGTTAGTAAAAACTAAGTACAAGTACCTATCCGTTGTAAAAAATGACCCAAGTATAATAAATATTAAATACTACATCTAACATTACATATAGTTTTTATTTTTATAAAACCATTTTTATGGATTACTATTCTTAGTATAAACATTTTATTAACTCAGAAAATAATCATTAGACTTTTGATTTAGATACTTCATCTCTGAATAATTGGGTTCTCATTTGAAAAATAAAAGTTAGTATTGCCACAGGATACTCCTTAAATCAGAGGTTCCCAACCTTTTTTGACTCGCGGCACCCTTAGACATTTTCTAAAAATCCGGAGGCACCCTATACTCTATGACTATGACCTATATTCTATAGACTACTTCGGTTCTATTTATTAGTGCATAAGTATAATCAAATGTAGTAAGGTGTAGGCGCATACTATATACATATTACATTTTATAAACAAATTATTACATTGTATTTATTTTTAATTTACAATATTAATTTAAAATTAGGGAACTTATTTATTTATTTATTATTGGAACTAATGTAACACTTGGGCTTGTTTTTTTTTACACAAATCTTTTATTTGTGGTCGAATAGTTGAAAGACATACTCTTTTTTCTTCTTCAATGAATTCCATTTTCATTTTCAAGAATGGAAAATCCTTGTTCACATAAATATGATATCGAAAACTTACTGCAGTAATATTTTTAGGGCTTTTTTACCAATTTCAGCGTGAATTTTTTCAACCTGAATCCAAAATTCATTTAATGAAACATTTTTGTATTTTAATCATTTATCCAATCATACTCGGAAATATCTAAATTAGGAAAATACTTGTCTATACTTTCTTCTAAGACAGTTAAATGCTCCATTATAAATGTCATAACTTCAAAACTTTCTTGTGTTACAGATAATGAAGGAAACATATCAAATTGATTTTTTTGCAACACGTTTTTTCCAGATTTTTAATTTATATAGAGTAAATAACTTATTACACAATGTTGTGTCTGTCTTATAATTTATTATTTAATTATTATTTTTATTTGAATAAACATAAGTTATAATTTTTGATAAGATTTAGTAGTTGTCTAAGTTGTTGTAAAATTGTAAACAAACCTTAAAATTAGAACTGTTGTCTCCTCCACAAGCCTAGGCTTTTGGAGACAATCATTTAAAAAAAATTTTTACATGTATAATGTATGTAAATTTTTTTCTTAAATGCAATAAAGTTATTATTATTATTATGTTAGTATATTTTCATTTGGTCCTTGCATACTTGAATTTATTTGATTAAAGTGTAAAAATATGTCTGCCAAGTATGATAGTTTTTCCAACCATTTTTCGTTCGTTAAAAATTCACAAAATTCGGGTACATTTTCAAGAGTAAAAAACACGATACATTTTTTAACTCATGTACTCTGGACAAAACTTTACCACGAGATAGCCATCGTACTTCTGTATGTAAAATAAGTTTAGTAAATTGTGATTCCATTGCTTCACATAATAAAGAAAAAAGTCGTGTTTTTAATGGTCTCATTTTAATAAAATTTACCATTTTTACCACATCACTAAGAACATTTTTAACTGAGGACCGATAGTTTTCGCTACTAAAGCTTCTCTATGAAGAAAACAGTGAGTTGCAAGTATATTTTTATTACACTTTTTTGCCAATGTAACAAAACCTTTTATAGATCCAATCATATTAGGACCGTCATCAGTGCAAATACCATAACAATATTCCCAAGATAAATTTAATAATTTAAGATAAGAATCAATAATATTAAACGTGTGATATTTGTATTTTGTATATTATTATTATATGTACGATACTGATCGTTAAGTTATCGCTTATCGATATATTGTACCGCGGCCGACCTGAGCGATTGTCTCATCGATATCTTAAATCTTTTAGTGTTCGTTATAAAGTTATGTCGTGAACTACTATACAGCCAAATAAATAGCAAATTAAAGGTATTGCAGCGTATATTTATTTTACACGTATTTTACAAAACGCATCAAGACCAGTTGTCGTTTCTTTCATTTCTTTGCAACAAAAAAATTGTTCTATAATATTATCATTATTAATAAAACGAATAAACCCAATTAAATAACATTTACCACTTGTGTCAGTGGATTCGTCAATTTGAAAGACAAAAACCATTTGAAGCTTTAATTTTTTTCTATGTCTTCTGACATATCTTGGACGCGTCTATGAATAGTATTATTCGAAAGAGGTATTTTTTTTATTTCAGCTTTAGCCTCACTACCAAACATAATACGCACTATTTCTGAACAGGCTGGAAGAATTAAAGATTCACCTATTGTATGTGGTTTTTTATTTTCAACTATTAATTCTGCCACTTTATAACTAGCTTCAGCCTTCAAGCGCTTTATTAGGAATAGTAACCTTTTTCTCAAAAATTACTGATTCTTTATTTTGTGAACTTAATAGTTGTTTGAAGTAGTCAATATTTTTATTAGCTAAATGATCATGTTTTTTTAATAAATGACGCTTCAATTTACTTGGAACCATAGCTGCATTGGATAATTTCACTCTACATACAATGCATTCTGGTTGAGGACAATTTTCATTTCCATACCAAGTAAATCCCATAGCTAAGTAACTAATCTATACATATAAAATCCAAATACCACTCACTCACTGATCGCTGTATCTCAAAAACTACGCAACGTACGGACTTGAAATTTGGAATAGAGGTTCTTCTCATCTTTTCACCGTGTAATAAGAAAGAATTTTCAAAAATGTTGCGTTTTAGTGGAGTAATTAACAATTATAATTATTTACCAATACGTATTGTGCGGCACGGCGGCCCGCGGGTTTCCAGCTACCTAAAACCTATCCTTTTTGTTCGTCGTCTAGAATAATTGTTCCGAGAAGTTTATCGATAAAAATAATCTCATGCATCGAGCGTACACTCTATAGTCCTATCTATATATATAAAATCCAAATACCATTGAGTCACTGATCGCTGTATCTCAAAAACTACTCACCGTACAAACTTGAAATTTGGAATAGTGGTCCCTCTAATACTTTCACCGTGCATTAAGAAAGGATTTTAAAAATTTTTGAGTTTAAGTGGATTAATTAATAATAACTTTACTATTCAACGCCAATACGTTTTGGCCTAAACCTAACCTGCAACCTGACCTTTTTGTCCGTCAAATAATGTGTTTTATATCGGCGTGTATTTTTTTTTTTGTAGATATTAATTGTTTTGACAAGTTTATTGATAAAAATAATCTCCTTAGTCTTTACGTGCACGCGAACGAATATTCATTTCATTTGTACGCCGTTCCTACCAGCAGTTCGGACGTGCATGACATATACCTACGTTAATAAAATATTTATATATATATCATATAGACAATTTATAAACAAATTTATAGAAAAAAACAAATCTTAAGCACAGGCCAACGTTTTTCATGTACGTGCCTATAATTCTGATTTCACACACTTACGCACCTCATGGGGTCCGCAATCCACCGCAGGTGGATTGCCTACCTAATAATATAGTGCTCGCATATTGTCCGTGATCTAATGCAGTGGATTACCTACCTAGGTGGTTTAGATACATGTAAATCACTTCAGGTTAATGTTAACTTAATATTTGGCTCAGGCAACGCTGGGTATGACTAAATTCAAAATTGAATATTGTTGTAACGATATTAGTTAGTATATTTTAACAGTTATATTATAAAATAAAACATATTATTCGTATAGAGTGTGCATTATTAGTTTTTTTAAACGGCAACGAAGAACATAAAAACCATTTTGCACTCAACAATGTTATTACTTATAATATTCTAAAATAATATTGTAAATATGAAAAAAAAATACACACGGGCGAAGCCGGGTGAATTCAGCTAGTATTATATAAACATATTTTATTTAAACCAGTAGAACTAGAACTAGCTTGATTTGATTCACCAGATGTTGATTCAATATTATGGTTAGTTGAAATTTCGTCTTCATTCAATTTTTCGTTTTTTAACAATAAATGTATCCATTGTTTTAACTAAAATTTAATTATATAAAATTATTAAGTATCTAGACACGACTGAAATATAATATAAGTTTCGTTATGATGACTAAAACCAGACTGATTGTACTGAAATTGTTAGTATATTATTAAATTACTATTGTCGATACATGTTTTACAAAAATTAAGATAAGATAGTCACAAGACATCGAAGCGATAGCAATCAAACTGGTATATGAATTATGAACACCAGTACTGGTATATGTATAGTATATACATCTCGTCATCTCGATGTATGAACATTAAAATAGATTGAACATCATAATATTTCTACAAAATATATGAAACACGATAGGTTTTATATTATAGTCTGTTTTATTACTCACAGTGCTATATTTTTAATAAAATTGTTTTTTTTTTAAATATTTCAAATAATTTTGCGGCACCCTGGTTGGGAATCTCTACCTTAAATAGTACAAAAAAATATCAGAAATTTGAAAATATGGTACTTAAGTGTACCTAAAAATTCTAAAAGTCAGAATTTCAAAAAAATGTACTATTAAAGGGGGAAATGGGAGTGAGCATGCTTAAAAAATCTTAATATATTTTTCTTCCTATATTAATATTGTATACTCAATTATCGAAGACAATAATTAGAATTATATTTTTTTGTACGGATGAATCTAGGACATATGCATTTGTAGGTATTGAAGAACTGGAGTCAAAAGGAATATCCCTTTCTACAGTTTCTTCAGCTAAAAGTAAAAATTATATTTAATTATTAAATATTTTTATTTAATTATATTTAAACGTAAAAATGTATTTTCAAATTATTTGTATTTATTGTTTAGAATCAAGAGAATCTAGTGATGACGATCAAAGCTATTTGAAACCCAAAACAAGTGACCATTGTGTTAAAACCAAAAAAAGCCTATTTGATTCTTTGGATGAGTCCATATCTAGCCACGATGAAGAATCTTACTCTATCCCTAATGTTGGTTCTAAACAAGGCAAGTAATTAAAGAAATTCTTATGATATAAAAACAATTTCTTAATTTTTTCTAACTATAATTTCAAAAAAAGCACAGGGAAAATAGTGAAATAATTTGGACTTCAATACTCACAAAAGCTTTAATATCTGAACGAATTGAATGCGACCCATTATTCCAATGGCCATCATGTTAAAAAATAAAACTTTGGAGGTCAATTGCTATAAAACTTATATTTTATAGGTCTATGATAACAATATACAATTTACTTTCTTTTCTATGACTACACCATTTCAGTCATTTCACTTTACATACTCGGGACGAGTGCGTCGGCGTTCCTTTTTCGTCGGTAAAATATTTCATTTCACCATAATTTTATCCGGCTCCCTAATCACGACACGCGCACGCCGAAACAATGACTGACGTCTGACAGTGACAAATTGAATATCGACAGCATAATTTCGAGACTCTTGGACGGTAAGCCGCCGGTGGGCCGTGACGCGAACGCGGCACCGCCGTCGTCCGTCTCTAGGTACCTATTTCGGTCGGTCCCCGGGACCGATGACGATTCCTCAAGTTCATTTGCTCAGCTTCATTCCTCAGCCTGTTCCTCGAGTAAAGCGAGATCTTCTTATCTCAACCCATACTAATGGAACTCGATCCGCCGTTGAAAATATTTGGTGAGTACCTTCACCACTCTGACCGGATGTCGTATCTACACGGCTGTTAGAGTGTTAGCTGTACCACAGAATATAACAATCAGAATGGAAACTGAAAAAAATATATACAGGAGTGCGTTCAGAAACGTTTTTCATGAAGAATTAATTCGTTTGCTAGGCAACGATATGACTCCGCCTATTTCATTGAACATTGTATCATAGAACAATAGAATCAAGCAACTGCAAATGCTGGACTAAAATTCACAGATGTTTTTGTTGGCTATCCAGGGTCTGTAAGTGACACTCGAATTTTTCGAAATTCAGATATTTATATAAATATTATGAAAAATCAAAAACTATATTTTCCAAATAATGAACACATCTTGGGCGACAAAGCATATCCTCCACTTACCTGGTGTGTTGAACCTTACATAAACCGGGGTCGTCTGACAGATGCACAAAAAAACTTTAATTTTAATATATCCCGTACTAGACAAACTTTAGAACGTTCATTCGCTCTATTTTTTGGTAGATTTAGACGATTTAAATACTTGGATATGTCAAGAACAGACTTCTTACCATCTACAGTTCTAGCAGCTTGTTTATTGCATAATTTGTATTTAAAAAACAAATCAGATGTTAATATAAACTATTATTATATCGAAGAGGGGATGCATTTTTTGAGACACCAAAGAAATGAATGTGAGAATCCTACAAGAGAATCTTCAGATAATCACTGCCACACAGATGGGAAGTTAAAGCGAGATGCAATGTGTGAACTTTTTAATGTGTAAAACTGTAATACTGCTGATACATTTAGTTTATATAATATTTATTTAACATATAACAACAAAATTGTAAAAAAATAAATAAAAATTACAAAAAAGTAATTATTTTCTTATAATTGTATTAGTTATTAATAACAACCAAGTACAAAAAAATTCAAATATATTATTATAACTAAAAATTTGCAACTGGCTTGATTAATTATTTTAAACTTTTTACCAAAAAAAAGTATTATCTTTAGAATAATATAATGTATACACCTTTGAAGCATTAACAAATAAAATAAAATAACAACATGCAATTAACCTTAATTATTTTACATCACAATTTCTCCAATAATTTCTCCATATACTTTTGATATGTATCAAGCGCAAGTTGAGACATGGCCATTTTTTCATTGTGTCTTTTTTGTAAAGCAGTTTCCTGATTTGTTTTTTTTTTGTTTTTTTACATCAGGAGTTCCTGAAGAATTAAAGCGTTTGGGAGAAGAAACATTTTCTTCTATGTTAAATATGTTATCAATTTCTTTTGTACCTATAAAAACCAAATGTATAACATAACATTTTTAAAGGTTTTTGGTTTTAATTTTGAGTGAGTGTCATTGAACTGTTAAGGCACTAGTTTATTGTCTTGACTAAAAAAAAAATATTTATTTATTAATGGGTAATAGCTCAAGAAAGTTTAATATATGACTTGTAGCTGGGCTTAGAACGTAGTGCACTTAAAAAGCACTAAATATGCATGCACTTATGCGCTTAAAAAAATACAAATATGCACTTTTTTTTTTGTAAAATTTTCATAAATACAAATATTTTACTAAATTATGCTTATGTTGTTGATTGCATTAGTTGGAACTGACAACTAAAGATTTTATTTACGATTAAGTATATAATAATGCAATAAAAAATTATCATTAAATTATTTTCAAAGTAAAGTATTTATAGATTTATAAATAGTGATGCGAATAAATATTTACTAATGAAACTGTAAATTGTATGTCAACTTAGGGTTTGAAAAAAATGCCTCAAGTAAAGCGAGATCTTCCTATCGCAACCCATACTATTGGAACTCGAAGCGCCGTTGAAAATATGTGGTCGTGGTGAGTACCTTCACCACTCTCACCGGATGTCGTATGTACACGACTATTAGCCAATAGCCATAGTGGCGCCATACCACAAAATATAACAATCAGAATGGACACTGAAAAAAATTTATATAGGCAGCATAGGACGAAGGCTTGAGTCAGTCACTGCAGGTCCGCAGTAGGGCCAGTTCATTTAACAGCTTGACCAATACATGAAAACTAAATATGGAATACTTTTTTTTTTTTTAATATTAAAATACATACAATATACAAAATACAAAAAAATGCTCGGTATAAGCACAGAATATTACAATATAAGCCCAATTGTCAACGGCGAACAAGCATGGTAGCATGGTGGCATCGTTGTATCCAGGGGGGTGTAACTTACTGTATATGATGGATCTGATAACTACCTTTAAGACACGCCGCATACCAACGAAATGAAAATAATATACAATTATTAAAAATTGTGTCCCTGGGGGGGTTAGAATGCACCCATGGTAGTCCATGCCCGTTGTAAGAGGCGACCACAATGGACATAGTAGCGGGATGCAGCGCTGCTATCAAGTGTGAAGCCATTCATACTTGAACATCATCCATTAAAAATAATGGAGGATACTGCGATATGGAAGGCAACGGCCAACGGGAAACCACCATATTAATATCCCAAGTAACAGCAATCAACATGACAGCTTCAAAAGTAAAATATTCCGGAGGTAAAATAGTCCCCCATTCGGATCTCCGGGTGGGGACTACGAGAGGAGAAAGAAATGTTAAAGAATATAAATTCATAGCAACTTGGAACGTAAGAACGTTATTACAGTGTGGAAAGTTGGAAAACCTGAAAATGGAAATGAACAAGATGAAAATTGATATCCTTTGAATATCAGAAACAAGATGGCCGAACCCAGGAGACTTCTGAAGCGGAGACTACAGAATAATACATACGGGAACAGCAGAGAAGAGACCAGGTATAGGGGGAGTAGGGTTGATAGTGAATAAAGCCCTAGGTAAAAAAGTTAAAGGCTACGTACAATACAATGAAAGAATCATTCTAGTCAGATTTCAGACGAAACCAAAGGACACAATAGTAGCTCAGGTGTATATGCCAACAACCAATTCTAGCGAGGAAGAGCTAGAAGAAATATATGAAAATTTAGACAAATTAATAGAAAATGTCAAAGGCGAGGAAAATTTGATAGAAATGGGTGACTGGAATGCCATTGTTGGGGAAGAAAAAGTAAAAATTGAACAGGTGACAATGGTTTGGGAAACCGGAACGATAGAGAGGATCGGTTACTGGAATTTTGTGCAAAACATAAATTAATAATCACAAACACTTGTTTTAACCTTCATAAGAGAAAGAGATACACCTGGAAAATGCCTGGAGACATTAATAGGTACAAAATTGATTACATCATGGTAAAAAATAGATTTAGGAATCAAGTAAAAGAAAGTAGAAGTTACCCAGGTGCAGACATAAATAGCGATCACAACCTTGTTATGATGAAGTGTAATCTTAAATTTAAAAAAAAATAACGTGTAAGAAGAAAATGGCACAATGGCAAGTTAAAAACCTAAGAGATGAAAAATCAAGGAAACAATACAGTGATAGCACAAATGATGTGACTATAGAAGATTCTATAGAACCACAAAACTTTGAAGAAATATGGCAGAGTTTGAAACAGACAATCACAAAAACAGCAGCAAAAACTCTAGGGCATAAAAACATTACAGCAAAAAGGACTGGATTACAGCCGAAATTGTGAACTTGATAGAGGAAAGAAGAAAATATAAAAATTTGAACAGTACTGAAGGACAGAAAATGTATAGAGCATTAAGGAATCTAGTTATTAGGAAATCGAAAGAAGCAAAAGAAAAGTACCTGGAAGAAAATTGTAGTGATATTGAAACACTTATGAAAACAGGAAGAAGAGAAGAAGCATATAAAACGGTGAAAAAGTTCTTTGGCCAGTATAAGCCCAGAGCCGGACGAATAGAAGATAATAATGGGAAAATTTTGTGGGAACAAAAAAATACTGTCAAAAGATGGAAAGAATATTTAGAAATACTGTATGAGGGAGAAACACTTAAGGAAATCGAATCAAACGAAAAAGAAGAATATGAAAAGGATCCAGTCATGAGGGAGGAATTCGATAAAGTACTGAAGAACAAAAATGCAGCGGGAATTGATGGAATACAAGCGGAGCTTTGGAAGGAGGCAGGAGAGGAAGTTAAAAACAGACTGTTCCAAATCATCAGAGATATATACGCGACTGGCGAAATGCCAGAGGATTACATAAAAAGCATAATTATCCCCATCCCAAAGAAGGCAGCAGCAAAGAAATGTGAGGAATTCCGTACCATTAGCCTCCTATCACATGCATCAAAAATACTAACAAAGATTATATTCCAACGTATTGAATCCAAGATAGAACAATCATTGACGGAGGACCAATTCGGTTTCAGAAAAAATAGAGGAACGAGAGAAGCAATACTGGCACTGAGAATTATTTTCCAGAAAAGGATAAGGAAGAATAAGCAAACATTCATAGCTTTTGTGGACATCAAAAAAGCATTTGATAATGTGAACTGGAAGTTAATGTTTAATATGATGACAAGAGTGGGGATAAAACACGCAGACAGGAAACTGCTGTACAAATTATACAAAGATGAGTTGGTGGTTATAAAAATCCAAGATAACGTAGAAGAAGCGAAAATAAACAATAAGGAGTGAGGCAAGGATGCACTCTATCGCCAATTATATTCAATGCATACATTCAAGAAGCAATAAAAAGGATAAAAGAGGATACCAACCTAGGGATAATAGTGAATGGTCATAAAATAAGTATGCTGCGCTTCGCCGACGACATAGCGCTAATTGCTGTAACAGAAGAAGATTTACAACTAATCAAAACTATGGACGAAATTTTCATCAAGGATTTGCGTATGAAAATAAATGTACAAAAAACAAAAGTACTCGTTTGTGGAAGGGAGAATGTAACCAGAATACAGATAAAGCTACGAGGAAACCAGACAGTAAAACAAGTAGATGAATTTGCATACCTAGGAAGCATCAATAGTAATGATGGAAGAAATAATAGCGAAATAATAAAACGCATCTGCCAAGCGAAAATAGCATTTAACAGCAAGAAAACTCTTCTTACATCAAGAAACATTAGCCTAAAAATAAGGAAAAATCTATTGAAGACATATGTATGGAGTATAGCCCTCTATGGGTGTGAAACCTGGACAATAACAACAGAAAATCGAAGAAGACTAGAATTCGCTGAAATGTAGTGCCACAGAAGAATGTTGAGAATAAGCTGGATGGACAGAATAACAAATGAAGAGGTGCTAGAGAGGATATCAGAAGAAAAATTAATATGGGAAAATATAGTTAGAAGAAGAAACGAATGGATAGGCCATATAATGCGACACGAAGGACTACTAATATTGATCATAGAAGGGTGCATAGACGGTAAGAACCATAGGGGAAGACCAAGATTAGAGTATATTCAACAAATAATTAAGGACCAAGGATGCAACTCATACGTAGAAATGAAAAGGAAAGCGGATAATAGTGAAGAATGGAAGATGGCTGCAAACCAATCTGCGGATTGAAACTATAGAGAGAGATTAAACAATGTCTAACGCGGCGACACTGCGTACAACAGTGCTGTCTCAGCAATCAGCATACAAAATAACAATATACAATTTACTTCCGTTTCTATGACTACGCTATTTCAGTCATTTCATTGTACTATTTTACAAACTCGGGACGAGTACATTATTTAAAAAAAATATATAATATTTTACCATATATTTATTCGGCTCCCTCCCTACAGGAGAAATCTCCGTGAACCTTCGGAGCTCACAGCTTCTCCGTCAATTGCACGCACCTGAACCTAAGCACGCCGCCTCGACATCACACCCGATCAAGCATCGTGCGGCAGGCGGCAGCTACAACAATCTCCACGACAATAATAATCACGACACACACACACACACACCGCCGACGCCGAAACAATGACCGACAGTGACAAATTAAACATAGACAACATCATTTCGAGACTCTTGGAAGGTAAGCCGCCGGTGGGCCGTGACGCGAACGCGGCACCGCCGTCGTCCGTCTCTAGGTACCAGAGTTGGGAAAAATTTTATCTAGATAATTATTGGAATGATTTTTTCACAATTATTCGAATAATTTTAAAACATTATTATTCGAATAAAAAATTATTCAAATCATTCTTTTTATAATTATTCGAATAATTTTTTTAATAATTTTTCGAATAAAAAGTTATTCGAATTTTTTTTTTTATAATTTTTTGAATAAAAATGTATTTGAATAATTTTCAAACATAATTATACTAGTACAAAATATGTACCTTTTATAGAATGATTATAGTTTTTCTAGTATGTCTATACTCTATATATGTATATAGTATGTACCAGTACCTCACTACCTCAGTAGTAACTATTGTCTATTTATCAATATTAAAGACGTTATTATTGTACCTAGTAAATAGTCCAGTTTCAGTTCTACATAGTACATAGTCTTAGCTTTATTATTTGTGTAAAAAATCGAATAATTTTCAAACATTATTATTTGAGTAAAAAAAATTATTCAAATAATTTTCAACTATGATTATTTGAATAATTTTTGTTTATTTTATTTGGATAAACATATTATGGTTGGTAATTTAGAACAGGCACATATTATAAACAATAGTTGGCATTGTATTTTCAATTACACGATTATAAATCTTATTTTATTCAGAAAAAATGTTAAAACATTATAAAAAAAATAATTCGAATAATTTTTTTATTCGAATAATAATGTTTTCAAATTTTAATAAAAATTTATTCGAATAATTGTTAAAAAAACATTCGAATAACGCCTTACTCTGCTAGGTACCTATTTCGGTCAGTCCCCGGGACCGATGACGATTCATTTGTAACAATTATTGTTGTAACTATTCAACAGTGCGCGGTGCGAGACCAGGCAAGAATGTTCAGCTTTCCGAAGGTGAAATTAGGGGCTTGTGCCTCAAGTCCAGGGAGATATTCTTATCGCAACCAATACTATTGGAACTCGAAGCGCCGTTGAAAATATGTGGTAAGTACCTTCACCACTCTGACCGGATGTCGTATGACGTCTACACGGATGTTAGCTATATACCCTTACGATTGTTAATTATTACTAGGTATATTGTTTACTGTACTCAGTGTGCTGTTTGGTAATCTTTTGGTCGTGCTCTGTACTGTCTTGATGTAAATATTGTGTTTTTATTGTATGCCACAGAATAAATAAAATGTAATAGTTGTTTTTGTATTTATTAATTATAGATATTACAAAGTGAACCATATTATCGTTACATAAACTCACTTTTATAAAATTCTCATTTCAAATATTTAAAAAAACAATATTGTAGTTGTTGATCTGAAATACACAAATTTTATCAATAGAATTGCCTACTAGTTTCAGGTTATTTATTAAACATAGATCAAACTTTAAATCCATTTTTTCATATTAATAGATAAGTTATTCTTTCCTTCCTTCCTTTCTCTACAATTGCTATTTACAAACTCACTATTAATAGTTATTAAATTGGAATAAATATCATACCTTATATTTTGAACAAGTATCTGTCGTACCTAATGAAAGTCTTGGAATATTTTTGGTATTTAAAGAAGACCAACAGTCCTTTTGCAATTTTCAAGGGAATTTGATGTTGAATTGTTAGTTTTAAAAAAAAAGTTATTACTGTAATTACTCTAAAAGTTTTATTTTTGACTGTACTATTATGTGTATAACAATTATTATTTTTAAATAAGAATTTATTGAAAATATGATAAATGTCATTAATATTCTTTTGGTTAGGATTCTACATAAAATAAAAATGTAGTATGATCAAGAAAATATATTAGTGTTTTAAACTCCTAAGGTAGAAATTGTTGTGATAACTAATAAGTATTATCATTTAGAAAGTAGTCACTAATGATATTTTATGCAAAAAAATTGAATTATGTCTATTTAACTCGTGATAAAATTTTTGGAATCACTAAATACATAAATTTAAATAATTTTGCTAGATGGCTAAAAACTTAATTTACTTACCCGGCAACTTAATATTTGTATAATGTGAATACTGAATATATATATACATTTACATACTGTATAAAGTTTTAAATGTTCTTAATTGAAAGTGAAATGTTTTTTTCTTTTCAAGGGGATATTCACGGTCAATACTATGACTTACTACGTTTATTTGAGTATGGCAGTTTTCCACCTGAGTCCAACTACTTATTTTTGGGTGATTATGTTGACCGTGGCAAACAGTCTTTGGAGACGATATGTCTGTTGTTGGCATATAAAATAAAATACCCTGAAAATTTCTTCCTTTTACGTGGCAATCACGAATGCGCTAGTATAAACAAAATATATGGATTTTATGATGAATGTAAGTATTTATTAAATTATTTGAAAAAACCCTTAACGTAATAATTTATTTATATTATTTTTAGGTAAACGGCGGTATAATATAAAGCTCTGGAAAATATTTACGGATTGTTTCAATTGTTTGCCTGCGGCAGCAATTGTTGATGAAAAGATTTTTTGTTGTCATGGTGGTCTTAGTCCTGACTTGCAAACAATGGAACAAATTAGGAGGATTACGAGGCCAACAGATGTTCCTGATCAGGGATTATTATGCGACTTGCTTTGGTCTGATCCTGACAAAGTAATAATAGATTATAATTTCTACTTTTAAATGTATAATTTTTAACTGTTTCATTTTTTCAAAGGATACAATGGGCTGGGGAGAAAATGACAGAGGTGTATCATTTACATTTGGTGCTGAGGTTGTAACTAAATTTTTGCATAAACACGATTTCGATCTCATATGTAGGGCTCACCAGGTTTGTAAATATTTTAATAACTAAATCAATATTGTTAATTTATTTTGTAATTTTATTTTTAGGTTGTAGAGGATGGTTATGAGTTCTTTGCAAAGCGTCAGTTAGTCACAGTATTTTCAGCTCCAAATTATTGTGGAGAGTTTGACAATGCTGGAGCAATGATGTCTGTCAATGAATCTCTAATGTGCTCATTCCAGATTTTAAAGGTATGGTTGTTTTTAAATTTTACTTTACAAATTAAATATTATTAACTTTGGTAAGGAACATAGCTGTGTTAGGATGAGTTTGGTTAGAAAATCATGTATTTTTAAAATAATGTACCAAAACAATATCTTACCTAGATAAAAAAAAAAACTGAATTTCTTTAATGTTTATCATACCAACAAGTAATACATATTAAGTAAAAATATACAATTTAAGAAATTAAATTATAGGTGTTGTTTTAATTGAAGTAATGTATACATCAAAGCTTGAATATTATATTTTTATATTAATCTTGTGTTATTTATATTACCAACTTGAGATAATAATATAGAGATTTTAAAAAATATTGTACAATTAAAAAACATTGTACATGTTTCTTTTTTTCAATTAATAGAAAATTATGAGTTGAAATTAAAAATAATACTTTTTTATAACTTATAACTTGTTTTATTTGTTTTAAAGACAGATAGATTCAAATTCTAGAGACGCATAAAATTCTATGATGCTAATGCATCTTTTCCGTTGTCTAATTAGTTAGTCTGAATGGGACAATCTTTTAAAACCTTTTCCTATAGCAGTTCATATTTATTTTCTTATTGACCTAATTTTTAACTGCACGAATTATAATAGAGCAGAGTCCCCAGTCATCTGAGTATGCCAAATCCTACCTTATATTTTTAAATAACATATAGCCAAATACAGTTCTGGCTAAAACCTGGTATTAATAAATTTGTCTGTATAATAAGCATGATGATTAGTGTTAATTGTTGTTTATTCGTAACAATATTCTTTAATTGTTGGAAATATTTGCAATGTTGGAAATGGGCCTGTTTTCAAAAGCATTTGTAGATAGTTCAGTAGTAAATATATATGTGTAAAAAACAAGAATTCAACTTGTGTATATTATATCCCAACAAAAACACTGTGTAAAAAAAAAAACATAAACATATTGCTCTAATACTTGTGACATAAAGTAGAATCTAAGTAAATGGTCTAATACAGAGGTTACCAGCCTTTTTATCATCGAGTACCTCCAGACACTTTTATGATGAATACACATACCACCTTAATACTAAAACTAAATTATGAGTCAAATTTTTTTTAATATATATTTTTATTTTTTTTTATTGGTTAAGCATCAACTACACTGGTTATTAGCTTACATGAGTTACATTTTTACATTAGATAATTATATTTTATTATACAGTTCAACTTTTTGTATGTATGAGATAATGTTTTGTAAGTCTGAAAATGGACCAATTGCCTCGTACAGGTTATCCGGAATGTTGAACTCTTTTCTGGCTTCGTTGAAGTTTGGGCAGTGGATAATGATGTGTTTGATGGAGAAGTTTGTGTTACATGTTGGGCATAAGGGTGGATCTGTCTTTGCCATGAAATGTCCGTGCGTGAGTTTCGTGTGACCGATTCTGAGTCGATTAAGGATTACCTCTTTTTTCCTGTTTAGATTAGTGTATTTCGGCCAGAGTTCAACAGAGTGTTTGATTTCTCTTAGTTTGTTTTCCATGGTCGAGTGCCAATGGGTATTCCACAAATCTATACAGTATTTGTTTATATTTCTTCTTATATCTACGAGTGAGGAAAAAGGAATAATTTCACTGTCTGGACTATTGACTGCATTTCTAGCCGCTTCATCTGCCTTCTCATTTCCCTTTATGTTACAATGACCTGAGGTCCATATAAATCTAATGACCTTGTTTGATTTGGAAAGGAGGTTGCTAATTGAAAGAGCCAAAGGTTCTGATAAAGTTTTGGATTGCAAATTAGCTAAGGCACTGAGTGAGTCAGAACATATATCGATTTTTGTGTAATAATTGATATCTAGGGCTAGTTGGGCTCTTTTCGATAGAGTTAGGTATTCGGCTGAATAAATGCTGCTTAATTTATTAAGTTTGTACTGTTTAGTTGAATTGAGGTGGACTACTGCAAGTCCTATACCCATTTCGGTTTTAGATGCATCAGTATAAATCTGAGTGCTGGTATTTGAAGTGTGTATTAATTCATTGATTAGATTACTATAAATAGTATTTGGTGTTTCTTTTTTAAGGTGTTCTGTTTGGCTTGTATCAACTTGGTAATTTGGTTGTTTCCAGGTGGGTATCTGACTGTTTTCACGTTGACATATTTCATTTAATTCAATATTGATATCCGTCATCTCTTTTTGTAGCCTTAACCCTAATGGATAACTTAGTTTAGAATTGTGTTCATATAAATTAGAAAAGCGTTTTTTGTTTAAAAAGTGAATGGTTGAATTTTCCGGTGTAGATAAGATACGAGCTATATAATTAAGTGATAACTTAGTTCTTTGGTACTGAAGTGAGGGTTCATCAGTCAAGGACAACAAACTAACAATCGGGCTGCTTTTGAATGCTCCAATTGACAGTCTCAGTCCGGCATTATGGATTGTATCTACAATTCTGAGTTTCCATAACAAATTGAACCATAATCGAGTTTGGATCTTACAAGCGATCTATATACGTTTAATAATATGGTTCCTACGGCGCCCCATTTACAATGACTTAATGATTTGATGACATTTAGGCTTTTATATGAATTTTTTTTGAGTGACTTAATATGGGATTTCCAAGAAAGCTTCTTGTCGAAAGTGAGGCCAAGTATTGAAATGTCTTCAACAAAGGGTAAACGAGATGTACTTAAAAAGAGTTTTGGTTTCGTTAATTTCGTTAATTTGAATGGAACTTATTTTCACTCTTAAGTCACTTTGAATATTGAATCTACTTCTGTACTTATTTTTCAAATACAGCAATTCAGAAAATCCACTCTAACAACACCTCTCCACACAAATAAGTAGTGACAAATAGAGTTTATCACTGTAATGCTTGCTTGAAAAGAGATGGATATTCTGTTTTTGTTGACATCCAAAATGTTTGTCTATCATTGAGCTGTCACTTATCATATCAATGAACAATTCTTTGTCATTCGTACAAAAATGGGTTTCTTATCCAATTTTTCTTTGAATAGTCTTCAGAAAAATATTATGAAAAATTTACTTTCAGCGCATGTGTTCCAATATCTCAGTATCTAAATCTTTCTTCAGAGAGAGTTCATTTTTATCAATAAATGTGGAAAGAGTAAGAAATGCACTAATGTATTTTTTTTTTATTGGGATTTTTACAGTTCCGATTTTCTTTTGAAAGAATTTATTTTATCATGAACGGTGAGTATTGTCATATTTGTGCCTTGTAATCCCATATTTAAAGCTTTGAGCTTATCAAAAATATCAGCCAAGTTGGCTAACGTAGATCACCACTCTTAGACTCTAATGTGTGAATTAAATTCAATTATAGTAATTAATCAAAATTTAATATAAATTAATTATTTATATTTTTTTATTATATGAACTATTTTAACTGAAATTAATCCAAATTAAGTTTAATTTACAGGAAACAATTTAACAGGGTTATTAATACATAGTGCTAGACTATTGATTTTTAATGCTAAATTTTTTGGAAACAAATGTATTTATTTTAATAGGTTCTGCATTATTTATTACATACTACATAGTGCATTAGTGCTTACCCAATTTTCAGCAGAAACTATTATTTGATAAAATAATTGTTTTCTTAAATTTATTTAAAATATTTTATTGTTGTGTGTTATGGTAACATGTAATGTTATAATGTTAAGTAAAAAGTTATTTGTATTGTTAAGCATCTAATTCTTCAGATGTTTTAATAAATACAGATTGTATTGTATTTTAATTAAATTTTTAATATACATATTATAGAATTTTTGGGAACAATTAAATTTTTTTTTTTGGAACCTAGGTTAATTAATTACTAAGGGTACCTCATCATGTAGACAGGTATAACTTAGCTAGTTAAATTTTAAAATATGACACATAGTCGCTCCGGTTGCTTTTAAAGAAAATCAGCCCACAAATACAACAGCAATTGCCAAATTTGCTGCTCATGTTCGTACACCTTCAAGGTTTCAAGGTAACCAATCTCAAACTCTTGTTCTGTAACACAGTTATGATAAATTTAATTTTTTTTCCACTGTTTGACTTTTAACTCAAAACTAAATATTTTGTGTAGTATTGAATTAATAATTATACATTTGTTAATATGTGTATTAAGCTATAAGTGTTATAGTCTTATTGACTGTTAAAACTTAAAATATTTATTCCAGCCGGCGGACAAACGAAAGTATATGTATGGAGGATTGTCATCAGGCAGACCAGTTACACCACCTAAAGGATCTGGTAAACAAGGAAAAAATAAAAATAACCCATCTTGATGCAATATATATTTCTATACCTAGGTATGCAACAACAAAATATAATTTTAAAAATAAAATGTTTTATAATATGAAAAACAAATTACTAAAAAATGTATATCAAACTAGCTGACCCAGCCACACGTTGCTGTGGCTCAGTAATTATAATACATTGAATCAATTTTTTACTAATTCTTTGGTACCATCAAATTAATATTTTCTAAAAAAATTAAAAATAGATTCATTCATATGAGATTGAAAATAAAACGTTTCGCCAAAATTTAATAATAATAAGTAAAGTATCGAAATGTTGAAATTAAGCACAAACCAACATATATACTTTCTGAATTTACATTTTATTCATCTTATATTAAATTATTGTTTGTAATCAGTGACTTACTTACAAAATATACTATATATACATTAAAAACACATACAAATAAACTGTTTTAAATGAGGTTAGATAACATTGGTCATTGACGTCGAACTATTATTTTTTAAATTTTAAATTATTAAAACTAAAAATTATCGAAGTACTACTTTGTGTACAACATTCCTGGTTAACCTGTCTTTCGCTAACACGAAGAGATTTGATGGTTTTCCTACACGTGAGCAGGTGATATATTAACGTTCCACCCGACACGCGGCAAGAGCTACCTGCCGCGCGGCGCGACCGTTCAGGAATATTCTCGGCGCTCGCCACATATTATTAATAATAAATATTGAATAAAAACTATTCTATCTTTTAAGTTGGACCATATTATAAAATATAAATGGTTACCAAATTTTATCAAAATCCGTTCTGTAGTTTCGAAAATGACGGATGTCGGGTAAAACGTGTTTTAACGCGTTTATAGTGCGAACCCGACACCACAGAACACGGCGTAAAGTGTTAGTATTATTGTTATTTTTTTCGGCACCCAATTAATTTTTCCAAACTAATTATACTCTAAAACTTTTCCCGAGTCTAGAACTCTAGACCTATTAATTAATAGTGAAAACCGAACTAAAACCCATTGAGTACTTTTTGAGATTTTTGCGAACAAACAAACAAACGCTATCTCTTTATATAATAGTAAGATAACTCGGTTAACAAAACTAAGATTACGCCGCGCCATATAACCGATATAATAATCCTTGAGTCTAGGCCTATTGGCTATTCATCAGTAAAAACTAATAAGTAATAACCAAGTAAAAAGCAGAAAAACAATGCCACAAATCGTGAAAATCGGTCCGGTAGAACTTCAGATATAACTGTCATAAGAAATCGCCTCACCTTTTAATATATAATAGATAATAAATAATAATAATAAATATTGAATAAAAACTATTCTATCTTTGAAGTTGGACCATATTATAAATGGTTACCAAATTTAAAACAATTTGCAAATATACGATGATGAATTTCAGTCAAAATTTGAAGTTTAAATGTTTATAAAAAAAAATTGTGTATGTATTTTCATTTTTTTGCACTGCTATTTTAACAACTTATGAGAAGTCTTAGATAAAAGTTTCAAGAAATTTGACCCAACGAAATTTTTTTATTGATATTTAAAGAAAAAAAAGGTGGCAAGTGAATGTCACTCTGCTGTAGAGTAGGTTACAAGTGGGTCACTGTTATGGATGGTGTTAAATTTGTATTCAGTGATATAATATTATCATTTATATTATACCTGTCAGGCTATAGGATAGGTATTTTAAGTTAGTTATTAGAAATTTTATACCTATTGTACCACAAGGCTCCTACGGGGATGGCGGTTGACCTTAGATGGTGATAAAATACTATATAAAAATAATACCCAGACACTATCTCAATAATAATAATAATAATATTTAACGTGACCTTGCACAGACGGGTGACCACTTATATATATATACATAAATAAGAACAATAAGTGTTATATGTTAATGGCGGGCCAAATCAGCACCGCCGTATACGGATGCAAAAAATGCAATAAAAAAAATACAATAATATGGGACGGGCGCCCAGGGGGGGGGGGTGAAAATAATAATAAATAATAGCAAATAATTAAACTAAGTACACAATCGCCGAAACGGCTATAATACAAAATAAAGGTTTATCACCGGGTCCACGATGGTTGATCTGCCCGTTGAAACTGCAACACACCAACGATCATCCACTGCAGGAACACCACGCTAACGACGTCGACACGTACGACGGCACAACACACAGGTACAGGTACAGAACGCACGAACATGACGGCGCGTTACAACAACCAAAAAGGGGGCACGACGGAACGTAACAGCGACGGCATATATATAAAATATATTATATTTAATATATATATATATATATATATTAAATCGCCGACAAAAAGCCGCACACACGAGACGACTCGTACAAGTGTACAACCGCGAAAGATAATATTTCGTCTGCACCAATGAGTGACGAAACGGTCGTACACTCAAATATACAATAATGGCCAACTTGCGGCGGCACACGTACAGCCCGCAGCCACACACACAAGTTAAAAAAAGGTAGGCCTTTATGGCTTTATGTCACGCGCGTCATACACCGCGAGCACCAACTCGAGCGGCGATTACGGAAAGAGTGCTTTCTGTTCAGCACAGCCGCACGTACGTGTACGTCGCACAACCAGTCCTGGTGCGGTATATGGGAGGGGAGACCTCCGAAAGTTGCTCGAAGTCGAGTAGGTACACGAATTGTGTATTGTAATAATATTATTATTGAACACCTCTATGTTTACGTGATTACTCATAATACATTTGAAAATTAAAAATTAATATCGATCATCACTTAATACCATTATTGTATTTATAACGTAACTTAAATTCTAAGCATTTTTAAATCTCAATTAATGAATAATTGAAATAGGATATAGATGCCAATAGTTGACAAAAATAAAAATGAAATCAACAACTGACCTAACGTAACCATTAAATTGTTAATAATTGATTTTTATTTAAACTTTATGCCTTTGAAAATGATAAAAAATGTTCTCTAAAAAGTTTCACAAAGTACAAATCGTATGATTTAGAGTCACACTTTATCTAGAAAGTAAAATTACAAAAAGATAAATGTAATATTTTAAATTTAATGTATGTATTTAAAATTTGATTTTCATTTATCGAAGTACTCCATAATATATTTTGTTGGAAATAAAGAATTCAAAATGAATGTTGTTCTTAAAAATTGTAAAGATAAATTTTTTCTAGCGAAACGTTTTTGAAATATTGAGTTGATTATGTTAAACGGATCATCCAGTATTATGAAGTACCTATTTGTATTATATTTGTTAATTATTTTTAATAGTTTTTTTTTAAAACACGTTTAAGTTACATTTTTCTCCAAGTTAGGATACCAAGTTAATTTTTCCAGCATGATTGTACGAACGTATTAATTCTTATGTGGTGCCCATAATTTATTAAGTTTATTAAATTTATCATACTATTAAGATTTAAAGGTTTCTATCATAATTTATTATTTCTAATACATAATTTCGAACATAAACCGTGGTTGTACGGTACTGACAACTTGATAATTAATTATAAGCCCCTACGGCCTACGCATAAATCATTAATACGTATTACTTTTACATCCAATCATTCCTACTTTTCTACTTTTAAGTTTAATATTTTAACCACAGTTAATGTCAAATTTCAACAATCAACAGCTTCAACTTGATGACACTTAATTCAATACTTAACCGACAATACCAACTGGGGTTTTAGACTCGTTTATCCTCGCCTATAATAAGTCAAGGTTTGTGAACCTACTAAAACGCAGTATCAGCCAAAGAGTCAAGTGAGCTTTGCAATTCTAGATCCTTTCTTACGTACCTATTCGAAATTGTTAACCTAACTGTACGTCTTTATACTTCTCCCATTCTCTCACAACAGTCACCTTTACCTTATACATCCATATATTATGTATTCTGTCAATCCACTTCGTTTTCCGTCTTTTTATCCTCCTACCCTCCTTCTCACTAAATTTACTTTCACAGCTACACTCATCCTTCCCTATCATACACTACCCATTCTCCTCCATTCATCATAGTCTCTCTTACTGGTCATCGTACCTGATAATCGGAGAAAACGTTTAAATATCATTGAGGTTAGGTTACACACAATACGTGTCCCCTGATCGATTTAAAATATTAAAAGAAAACCTTATAGCTTTACACATATAGAAAATTAGAAAACAAATATATATATAGCCCTGCCTAACATAAGAACCACTAATGGTGCGTATATTACGAATCTCTACTCTGTAGGTACTTTTATATGAAAAAAGGTTTATTTAAAATGGGTGGCACGAATTTTAAGCCCGGGAGGTTCCTATGTATTAAAATATTACTATTACTCTACAACCGGTGTGCGGCGAAACGACGATTCAATTTCTCGTATTTTATACGTTGCGAGCTTGGAAATAAAATATGCGTTCACGACACTTGGGTAGCATTACATATGTAGTTTATGTAAAAAAAGTAAATTTGCGTCTTAAAATAATACGGAAAGAAACTTACGTAGACTTTGAATCTTTTGGCCAATCCCCGTGCCATATACACATCAGTGCACTACCGTTGAGCCGACGTGGAATAACGCTTTAGCTCATCTGAACTGAAAATATTGTGATTTATGAAAAATTAAACCGTAGTTAACAACATTTGTTTTTTGTCCATGTCAGCTCATTTAGCTTTGCACAATTAAATGACTGAATCGTTAATCGTCTTCGTTCTCTGCAACGATTTTGGCAATAGCCATAGATGATAGATATTATACTACGCAATATGAAAATTTCACAGCTGATATATTATAATACAACTTTTAATATCAAAGAGGTCGGTGTTTACAATTTGTTCGTTGAAATGTGAAATGGCAATTTTTAATTTAAATAATAATAATAATGTAAAATATTTTTTTTTGGCAATATTGGTTTAGTTATTGAATGATTAAATATAATTAAATTAATTTGTTTACTATTCGAAGACAACTGTATAAAATAAAATTGTAGATATAATTTTTTTGTTGATTTTACTATCATTTTTTATTTTATTTCTTAAATTGTTTATTTTTCAAGTATACAAAATGCATTAAATTTGCTTATATAAACCCCTTTTATTTTTATAGGTACCTAGTTTGAATAATTACTTCTTCAACTGTTAAATCTACTGAACGGTGAATGTAAAAATGATTGATATCCAGCCATCCAGGGTTGGGCAAGATACTCAGAAAGCAGTATCGAGATACTAGATACAAGATACTTTGCTTTGGAGTATCGCGATACTGATACAAGATACTAGATACTTGACTTTAGAGTATCGCGATACTAGATAGTCGATACTTGGCTCTGGAGTATCGCGATACTAGATACTCGACACATTTTAATAAAATTAGTTACTGGTTTTTTAAAAAATTATGTTTATTATTATGGGGATGGCCACTTTGTTAAGTATAGAGAATCACAAATAAAATAATAAAAATTGACACTTATTCAGTAATAATAATTAATAATACATTAAAAATAAAACGAATCAATTACGACATTATTTAATCTCGTTGTCGTCAATGTTGCTACCAACAATAACCACAATACAATTACATAACAATTAAATAATTAAAATTATATTATTTTAATAATTAAGAAACAAAGATCAATTATATAGATAATTTATCTTTGTTTCCTTTTAAAAATACAAGTTTTTCAAAAGTTGTATCGGATAATTTATTTCTGGTAGGATTATTAATAAATCCTGCCACGGAAAACAATCGTTCTACGGGTGCTGAAGAGCACAAGCTAGTATTAAATCTAATAAAAAGTTTTTTTATAATAGGATAATTGTTAAGGATATTTAACGATTTATTCGTTATCATTAAAAAAGTAACTACTTCCAAGTCAGCTTTTTTAATGGTTTTAGCTACTGGTTGCGATGAAAAAACAATAAAATTCAACGGGCGAAATGAACACGAAAAGCGAGAAACTAAAGAAATGTGACAGAGTGGTGAAAACACGTGACGACTGTTCGTGTCGAAAAGTGATATCACATATATAACTATATGTCTATATCTTATGATTTATCGGTACTGGGTTAAAAAATGATTTCTAAGTGCAAGATACTCAAAAAGCAGTATCGAGTTACTAGATACAAGATACTTTGCTTTGAAGTATCGCGATACAAGATACTCGATACTTCATATAGTTGTATCGAGATACAAGATACAATTGTATCTAAGATACTTGTATCGAAGATACTGCTCAACCCTGTTGATTCCATTTAATTTGGTTTGGTCAACAGAGTTTCAGAGGTATGTTTTGATATGTCTTAATTATGTAGAAAAACTTCAGAATCACAAGATGGAACAAGAAAAGCCAAAATATTGTACTTGCACAGTTGCACTTCCTGCTATAAATACCTGGCCAAAAAAGTAATTTTTACTTTTTGTTGTGATGAATTGTGTTATATATGTAAGTGAATGAATTCAATATATTATGATAAAATACCTATTATAATAGTATAATCATATACATATACGATATACCATGTTTTCAATATAATCCGTTGAATGTTATCAATAATGTTTTTTTAAATTTTTACTATACCTATATCTAGTTATTATGTGTCAATTATTTAAAAATATTTTATACAAGTATTTATTACTATTACAGTATTACTTATTAATTAATAAAGTACCGATAAAATATTATGGTGTGTTTATTTTAGTTCAATAATTTACTACACCCGTTAGTTATATTTATTAATTTTTGAAACATTGTGCTCAAGAAAACAAAAACTAAATGGGATTATATTAACACAATATTAGAGTTGTGTAATATACCTTTATGTAAGAAATAGATGAAAATAATAAGAACTGTTGCCGCTGTGCCGCAACTACTGAGTGTGCAAGGTGCCAAGGTGTGCAATGCACACGGGCCTCCGGCTCTAAGGGGTCTCTAAAACCCAAATTTAAATTGTCTATTTCAATATTTTGTTTGCTTTTTCGTTTTACGAATATTTTTAGATTTTATGTTCTTCCTTTAAAATCAAATTAATTATTAAAATATATAGTATAAATAGTATGCAAGACAGTGCCAAATACTAAAATAATATTAGGTACTAAGCATTTTATAGTGTCTATATAAACAGATCGGTTGATTCGGTTGTATACCTACGCGTATCGATGATCGATCATAATAATAATTATTATCATCAGTAATTCGTTTTTATGGAAACTCGACGAGCCACGAGCAGTGGCGCAACTAGCGGGTAAGTTAGCAAAGTGAAACTTTGGGGCCCCGTGGCCCCATAATAAAAATTGATTTTTAGTTTTTTTCACACTTTATAATTATTATTGTTAGGTACCTGTATTTTATTTTAAACATCTACGTTATATATAGGCTTATAGCTTAAAATGAGATGGCTATACTATAATTATACTGTTATTTTAATATTTATTGTTAATAGACACTCAGTGTCGTCCTGGCTATGATCCGCTAGGCTGCGAATGGAGCCGGGGCCCCTCCGTTTTTGGTTTTATTTTAGGGTCTTGTTAATTTTTTATGTGTGGCGGCGTGATCTTGCAGGTCTTTATAGGCCTATAGGGAGTATGTACTCTCCAAAGTATTTATCGAAATATTTAACCATACGTAATTTTAGGTACAATTTTTCTTTACAAGGCCCAAGGCTCGTTCATTATGGGACTCCTTAAAAAAACTGATCCATGGGAATTTGGTGTGCCAGGCCGACACTGATTACACTACGGTCTACGAGTTATTGATTTAATATTATTTAAATAATTATTTTAATAATATTATAAAATCATTACCAATTACCATGGCTAAATAATAAACTGGAAAATGTAATAATTAATTGGGTAATTTTTTTATGTCATATTGTTTATTTTCTAAAAATAAAGAAGAAATAGAAATTAGTCTAGGTGACTATCAATAGAACGAATACAAGTCC
Organism: Neotoxoptera formosana; assembly: GCA_022818045.1. Taxonomy (NCBI): domain Eukaryota; kingdom Metazoa; phylum Arthropoda; class Insecta; order Hemiptera; family Aphididae; genus Neotoxoptera; species Neotoxoptera formosana. The sequence continues at coordinate 65,342,173 of CM040632.1, read as the reverse complement.
TTTTATAAACATCAAAACTTGTATTTTTTATTATATTGTATAATTGAACTGTTTGCAAAGATGATAGGTGTTATAGGTGTTAGGTGTATTTATTTTTTTATTAACTGTACTTCAACATATATTTTATATTGACACATCTGAAATCTGAATTGTATTAGATTATATTATGTGCTATATATTAACTACCAAGAGTTGATATTCTCTACTATTATTTTTTCTCAATATTTTGTAAGCATTTAGAAGATAATTTTTTACAAAAAACTCCAGAAATATTAATATTGATTCTATTTTATAAATAAATAATATTAAAAAAAAAAAAAAAAAATAGTTTACAAAAATAATTTTTAATTTTATGAAATTACTAGCTCGCCCCGTGCACTGCGTTGCCCGTTAAAAATGGTTAAATAGGTAGCGCCATTACTGTATTTTTGCTTTCAGATTTTATACATTTCAGGTAGATTTTCATAAAATTGTCTTTCATACCTCTTAACATTTATTAATTACTAGGGCCCGGAACTTGATGACCTAAAAATCTTTAAAAATTCACACAAAAAAAGTGTTAAAATGACTTATAAATATTTTTTGATGACTTCGAAAAATTACTCAAAAAATAACAAAAATGACTAAAATGACTGTAAAAAATATTAATTTTTAGTAATTAACTCACGTGTCAGAAATCATAATTCATAATTATTTTTATTAATTATATTTTTTAATAATTTATTTATTATTTTATTAGTATGAATTTAAATTACGGAAATTTTTGTACACATTAAATATGTTTTTATTACTTAAAGAATTTAAATTAAAGTTAAGTACTAAAAAAAATGTGTCATATTGTTTAAATACTACTAAACAATAAATGTGTTACACTGAGCTATTAAAGTGTGTTTAATATTTTAAAATAAAAAAGATTTTCGATTGTCCGTTAGGAAAGTCAAAATATAGTCTATAAATCTATTCTGGGTAAACCAATCAAATCAAAATTACAATAACACAGGGGTTTCTCACGCACGTCAGCACTGGGCCTAAAAAAAATCGAAACGAAGATACAAAATAATATCAATACGTAAATAATAATTGAAGGATTCACCTATACGATATAATATGTTAGTATTTTTAAATATTTAATTTTATCAAAATAATATGGAATAAAACATGTTATTATACCTGGAAGTAAAATGCATATATACCTACAAAAGTAGAAAAATGCACTAAAATTGTTTAAAAAATGACCTTAAAACTGAGTATTACCAAAAAAATGCAAAATAAAATGTGTACTATTGAATTCTGCATGGCACAAGTAAAATTTCTATAAAGAAAGGCCTCGAATTCAAGCATTAGATAAAAAGATGCAAATGCATCAAGTTCCGGTCCCTATTAATTACAAACACAACAAAAAAAAAAATCAGCCAAATCGGTCATGAATTTCTGGAGTTAATCCGTAACAAAGATTTCCATTTCGCTTTTATATAGATATATAATATATTAATATATAGAACTAACGAAAGGTTTTGATTACCTTATGGGTGGGGAGGAAGAGGTGTACAGTGTACCTTTGATTGCTTAAGACCATTTACATTTTTTGCTAGGGGCCCCATTTCAAATTTGACTTTAGGGCCCCCAAGTGTCTAGTTGCGCCACTGGCCACGAGCGATTATAATGGTTATTTATATATTGGGTATTATAATATAACATAAGTGTATATATTATGTATGTATTGTTTTCGGTTTTGTTTTTATTTTATGGTAACCCTATGATATTAGCATCGAGTATAGCTAATTATTTAATTTATTTTAAGAACTACTAAATTACGAAAATAATAATATTGTCATATATTATGAACTATCAAGTGCTACTCGTGGTTTGAGGTCTTCGAGAATATTATCCTTTTTTATATTTATTCTGTTATTCATTGTATCTTATTCAAAAACTTTTAATAGTGAATTTATAAATCCATATGTCTAAACGTGTATTTAAAAGTGGAGCTCAAAAACGAAAAAAAAGCTACTTTTACAAAAAGATAACGAAAGATAAACAATTTAAGTAGATTTTTTTCATTATACATCACATATTTGAGCATAAAATTAGTTAATAAAAATATAATTTATAGGTAAAATAATAGAACTGTTTTAGATTTTGAGCGGAGCGAGGAATGTATTGATTTTATTTTACAATGATGTGTGTTTTTTTTTATTTTTTTTTTGTGTCTGTCACCACGTTTAGGGCAGTAAAAGTGTTCCGATTTTCTTCATCAACATCTTTTCTGATAAGAAAGTGAATTTTGTTGGTACTTTAGGTGGTTAAAAGAGTAGATCAAGAGTAATAAAAATACATAAGGCCAATTTTTTTTTATAAGCATTTTAACTTCCAATTTTGACCGAAATTCCTCATCGAACATTTGCAAATTGTTTTGTAGTTAAAAATTTATAAAATGGTCAGTTTTAGTTTTAGGATTGAAAATTCAAAATAAGGTTTTTCGTAAGTTATTCTAAATTTAGTTTAAAAAATATTTAAGATACAAATGCACACTTTTTTTTATAAGCGTTTATATAGTTCAAATTCTTACAAAATCACGAAAATTGTGGGTCTTTTTTAATATAAAAGTGCTACGCCTTCTCAAAATTATTATTCAAGATTAAAAAAAGTAAATAAATGAAGGTACCTACAAATTTACAATACAGACTTCTAAAACAGAATTTGGTCAATCTGGGCCTTATTATGAGTATTCAATTATTTAGATAACAATGGAGATTAAAGGTATGGGATTTCTGGTCTTGTTATTAATTATAGGTAATAATTGCATATAAATTAAATAAATAATAAATAAATGTATGTTAATGTAATACAAATAAACTTTTTATAAATTACAATTAGCCATATTTCTTTAATTTATGTATATTAATACATAAATACATTATTAATTAAACAACAGTTAATTTAGGTATGGTCAATATTAATTTATAATATAAAGAACAATTTACAGTTATAATATACTTGCATTATGTTGTATCATAATTCATAATTATAGTCTTATAATCTTCACAATTTTATCTTTTATATTTTAAATTCTATTATACTCGCTCAAACCCATAGTTTTTATTAAGCGGGCAAAAAAGTTGATTCCTCTGAACGTATAACGCTCGAATTAAACAATTAATGTTTTGTATGTTTTTTAAACTGTTTATAAAACAATCTAAATACACATTAAACAATTTACTACACGTACTTAATATATATAATTTACATTATAACAATAAAACATACAGATTCTCGTCAGTTGTTATTCTTCCGCGGTCTTGCACCAGCAGCACAGCCGCCTGCCGACCCTGAGGAGTCGTCTCCCCAGGGCCGACAGGAGCGTCCTTCGACGTGGCAAGCGGCTTTTTGGTGCTGTTACCGTGGGGCGTGGACAAAGCCTCCTCGACCTTCGACGCTTCCTCTAGTCCTGCGACATGCAGTCCTACCTTCTGGTTTAGTGTATAGACCACATGATCATTGTTCGCGGACAGATGTTCAACATCCGTCAGAAACTCTGCAGATGTAGCCATACTCTCATCATATTTTTTAGTGTTTATCAGGGGCGAACGCAGAAAAAAAAATTTGGGGGGGGGGGGGGGTTGAAATTTTTTTTTATTAGTAATACATTTTGTAGGTCAGATAATTTATATTTTGTTCCTGATATTTTTTCGGGGGTGGTTTTAACCCCCAAACCCAGGGGCCCTATGTTCGCCCCTGGTGTTTATTATTTGTGTAGTTACCTAGTGTTTCTTAATTTATTTTTAAAGACAAGAAATGTATTATACTGGTTCATCTCTAGTTGAAATGATTGAAACATTAATAAATATTCAAGATTTATCAAATGTGAATGTAATAAAAGATAGACTAGAAGGAGAGGTACTAGTTAGATTCAATTATGGACAAAGGCCAGTCGCCGGATTGAAGAACTTTTAAGTAATAATAATATTAAAGATTAGAGATGGTTCATTGGTGCAAGAAGAGAACGAGAAAACACTACCACTGTTTTAGCAGCAATAGCAGGTCATCTGGTCATGTGCAACAACTGAACAGAGTTGGAGACCTCATAGGATCTTTGAGAAGGGCTGGACACCGCACGATAAAATCGGACCATATTCTCATGTAAAAAAATTATATAATTTTTTCTTAATAGTGTAAATTACTTAATATGATTGTATTGTTTTTGCATAGAATCAGTCAATTAAACTTAAGCGTGCGGTACTACGGTCAACTATATTTTACATTTAACTTACCTTTAATTGTTCATATGTTTATAGTATGTTTTAATAAACTTAAATTTGTTGAGCTATTATAATTTATAGTTATATACTAAAAGCTAATATAATAAAAAAAAAACTTAAATAATTTAAAAATTCCATTACATTCATTTTTATCTATAATTCTTGACACATTGTCCTACAGTAATTTTAAATAATTCAATGTTCTAATGAATACATGTTATTTGCATAGGCGTGCGCAGAGTTTCAGGTCAAGTGCAGCAAACATTGATTCCAGCCCATTCTTTTTTCACAAATAATTTTCTATCTTCCATATTATTATAAATATATATACAATATAACTCTTCAAATTAATAATTATTTTGATTAGATGGTTTAGAGATCAATTTACTTAACTAGAAATACATAATATTGTAATTTTTATAATATGACATTATTTTATAAATCTTAATGAATGTTAATAAAATACTGATAAATAGACCTTTAAATACAGAATAAATTAACTTGGTAATTATTTAATACACTTTTTGTACACACCTATTTAAATAATTTTATATTATTATATGACGGCCGCCCAGCCTTTTAAAATCTATCTGAGCCGTTTAGGAGCAGCAAGAGCACACCTGTTGCCCCCGCCCATGTTATACATAAATAGTATTTTTAATTAATGATCATACTAAGTTTTATCTAGATAAAGATATAAATAAATACATTTTTACCAAATAAATTCATGTTTAATTTTGCATATTCTCGATGATACAGGTATTTAGTAAAAAAATAAACATAAAAAAACAGTTTATCTTTTAATAATTTCACTAAAACATGACAAGTCAGTATCTTAACGATCTATTTTCTCATCATTCATATAAGCCATATATGATAATTATGCAATGACGCAATTTCATCAATTGAAAATAATTATACAAATATATCATTGGTCTTATTGTTATAATTATATTACAAATATTTCTCTTCATTGGTTATAATAATTTTATTCTTATTCTAGTTCCATTCTTATTAATTGTTTGATTATTGCATCATAATCAATTTTTGATAATACTTCATTAATTAATTCAGTTATTATAGATTCTGTAACACTTCATAAAAAAAAAAGTTATTACATTTTATACAAATAATAAATACAGCAAAATAAACATATTTCTAAAAAATATATAAAAATTATAAAGCATCAAATAAAACTGAATTTTAAAATAATGACTAGGTATTCAGAAATAAATACAATAATTAAATGATAACCCGTGAACATAATTTTTTTGAATAACCTATAAATATTTAATAATAATAATTAGGGCTCGGAAGTTGATGACCTTAAAAACAATAAAAAATGACCGTAAAAATGGCAAAAAATGTCCTAAAAAAATTACAAATATTAGTTTTATATTAATAAAAATACATTTTTTTTTAAATATTTTACTCTATTTTACTATAAACTTTACTTTACTACATAAAAATGACAAAAATGTCCTTAAAGTAGGAAAACAAAAAAATTAAAAATATTAGACCTCTGCCAGCTTTCATCATATAGGGAGCGGCATCACTTGAGAACAACAAAATATTGTCATGCTTTATTCCTTGGGGCCATAAAATATGTAGAGATGTATCTAATAATTTGGCGATGGAGGTATGGTTAGCTTTTTCTAAAATTTCTGAATTGAGCAAAAATATTTTCCCCGGGCCTCCGACTTCCAATGTACCGACAATCACGTTAGCCACATACCGTCCTACTGAATCCGTAGTTTCGTCTATAGAAACCCATAGCTTTTGGTTTTTGCAATAACTTCTTATTTTGTTAATACAGTCTTCGTAACATTGAACAACATATAGGTTTTCCTTAGCGTTGATTCGTCAGGAATACTTTTGTACGTGTATTTTTCCAAAAATGCACGGAATAATTCATTTGATATTTTGTGTAGGGGAATATTGGCTGATAAAAGAGCTTGACATAAATCGTAATTAAAAGTAGATTTTTTTGACGACGTAGTAAGAAAACTTTGACTTTGTTTTAAATGTTTGCGCTCTATACCATTTTTATGTTTTATACGGGAAATGTGTTGTTCAATAGTAAATTTTTTTTCTGAGGCCACCTTTACTTCACATACTTTACAATAAAGAACTGTGCCATCGGAAGAAAAAATATCGTCGCCGAATTCCGACACAAATGCACGCAGACGAGCACTAACCGACGTTTTAATTTTCGGCATTTCGAAAATATTACGAAAAATAATAAATGTTGGTATAATATTATTCATTTTTACACGACAAGGACGCGACGACTGTAATCGGCGAGATAAAATCGGATACTAATCGAATATTAGGAAAAAATAATAAAATGTAGGTATAATATTATTCACTACAATACGACAACGACAATAAAGTAATCGTCGAGATAAAATTGGATAGGTACTAATCTTAGTCTGTGGTTTAAGTTATCGGCATAATGGTCGACAAGAAACGATAAGAAATGAACTAGTGTGAAATCAGTAAAAATAACTAAAAATATTGGAAAATGACCTATAAATCTCAAAAAATGACTTAAAAAGTAATAAACACCAAAAATGCAAAAAAATGTAAAATAAAAATTAGTTATTTAGATTCACATGCTTATGAAACAGATTTGTGGCCAGGAGAGCATCGTCTAAAAAGTCCAAAAAAAAAATGCAAAATGCATCAACTTCCGAGCCCTAATAATAATAATAATAATGGTTTAATAATCATTTAATTATTGTATTTATTTCTGAATAGTCATTATTTTAAAATTCAGTTTTATTTGATGCTTTATAATTTTTATATATTTTTTAAAAATATGTTTATTTTGTTGTATTTATTATTTGATTATATATATTATCATACAATAAACTATAAAGGTATAATTATTATACCTTTATAGAATATTGTATGAATATAATTTGTTACAATACTTTTTTATGTTTATAATTTTTTTAAGGTAGATTAATTAAAAAAAAATATTTGTAACTCAATAAATACAAATTAAAAATGTTTTACTTCAAAAAACCAAAATAATTTGTTAGTTAAATTAAGTCAACATTAAGAATTTAGCTATATCCTATATATAATATATACCTATGTGAATAGGTGACAAATAATATATTTAACTCTTAAAAGTTTAAATTTAAAATATATACATCCTGGGTATATTTAATACAAATTATAAATATTATATTTACTTAGATACAATATTATTATCATGTTTTGTTCTCAATGAATATTCTTTGAATTGTTTTCTGTATAAATGTTGTTCCTTTGCATCTTCTGCACTTATGTTTAAAAGGATACAATCATTTTGAGAGAGCTTTAGATCTTAATAACATACAAATAATAGATTAAGATAGTTTTATTATTTAGTACATTTTTCAATTAAATAAAGGGGTAATTGAAATGTAATTTATTGTATAACATGGTTTTTAGATTTTTAATTAGAATACCTATTAATGAACTATAAATTTAACTGATTTAGTACTTTTAATAGGAACATTTTTCCAAGGGTTGTGTCTTATAATGAATAGGCCAACATTACTTATTATTTTTTCTTGATTAGACCTGAAACATTTAATAGTTTATTTAAAATATAATAACAATATTCATAAGGAATAGGCTAACAAAGTTATAACTTATAAAATATATAAATTATGTTTAAAGTAAATTCCTAAATGTGTTTTAAAAAAAAATGTCCCAATTACTAGAATGAAATAGTAAATATCATCATTGATTATAAATATAATTATATTATTATATTTACTTTATTATACTTACTATATTTATTATATTTATAATCAATGATATCATATAATTATTAATTATTAATGAAATATATTATATACAATATTAGAGACTAGTATGGTTGGTTTAGAAACTCGACAAATTGAAAATATAGATATAGCTAGAATATTTTTTAAGGAGCCAGGAGTGTTTTAATTTAAATTTGTATATAACATGTAGCCATGGGGGGGCTTTACACTCTCTCCATTTTAATCATCAATTTTCATATTGATCATATGAAAAAATATTTTGTAGAAATCTGAATCATATATTTTTTGCATATTTACGACCAGGCCATAAATTCAACGCCTTCAACCCCCCTGGCAACATAACTGGTAGATATATATTTTTGAGAGGTGTTATTATATTTTATTTATTATTATATTAAATTAGAAAACCATGAAAATCCTCTAATAAAAGGCTTAAGTAACCTGTCACTTCCTGGAAATGGTGTAGAGATCATTTAATTTAATCCTATAATAACGCAATTCCAAGTTAAGTGCTACCTACTCATTAGGTTGCTCCTTATTCACGTAACCTCATTTAAGTTTTTTTTTATTCCCTTAATCCCTTCTCATATGTACTTATTATGATGAATTGAATAGATCGTATATTTCTTATAAAAAAAACTTTATACATACATTAATATTTTTGAAGCCATAGAAAATTGAATTGCTTTATTGGTATTAATTAATTTTTCATCTTGTATCTCTTTACAAAACAATTTATATTTTGTTTCCTAAAATAAAATTAGGTGCTATAAAAATTGTAAGCATATGCAATATAAAATATGTCTTACATTCAATTTTTCAAAGGGATATATTTTTTCTATTGCAGTTTTGACATTGTCTAAATTATTTTTAATTTCAAAGATATTGTGTTTATTTGGTGAAACCTTATTTTTTGTTACTTCAAATGGATTTTTTGACCATTTCTGAGCATAACGTAATCCCAATTTTGGTTTATCTTGATCGTACATCCTTAATCGATTTGGGTTGGCCGAAAATGATTGGGTTTTAGGTTTACCTAAAGCTTTATGAGAAATCTCATCTAATATATTACTATCAATATTATCATCGTCAGTTTCTTTATAACCATATTCCTCCAACATATTTTCTAAGTCTTTGCAATCTTGAACTAAATCCTAAAACCATTAAATTAAAATCATTCAAAATATATTTATTTCATCTGCAATAGTGTGCAATAGTGTCCAATAGTGATAATGAAAATACAAATTTAACCAAGTATTACATACAAAACTTTCTTCCTTTTTTTTCTTAAATATTTCACCATATATATATTTTCCAGTAGTTAATGATAGAGCTGATATAATTTGTATCAATTTTTTCATTTTTCCTTGAATAGGGTTATAAATTCCGGCTCTCAAGGTGTTTGAACATATCTTAAGAGTAGTAAATAGCACATTAGAATATATATTATTTATAATTAAATGCATTTATAAATACCTTAGTGGCATTAATTGCTAATTTATAGCATTTAATTAACTTAATTTGAAAGTCTTTTCTTAATGTGGCATTAGTTTTATTTTTTTTATTGTGCAGGTCTTTATTTTTTGATTCTTTTTTAATTTCAGAGATCTGAAATACAATCATCAATTCAAAATGTAGTAACTATAATGTAGATCTACCAGCAAAATCACAATAAACTGATCTACTGATAAATGACAATTACTTGAATTTGTTATGGAATAAGTATATTAAACAAAAATGTCTGTTCATCAATAAAAGAGAGGTCAAAAAAGGTACAGCCATTCATAGCAATCAGTGGCGGGCATACAGTATTAGTACCTATGTTTTTTAAATTATTTGTTTAAATAATAATACATTTATTGTTTTATCTTAGCTAACGTAAAATAACATGGGCATCCTTTACAAGTAAAAAAATTATAACTGTAATTTTTTTAGTTTTTTTCCTTTTGTGGTATAACTTTTAAAATAAAAAAGCAAGATTTTTTTCAAACACTTTCAGATTCAGTGCCTCAAAGAGCACATTTTTAAAAAATTGAAAAATGGTCATGGTATGACAGTGTTTATGCTGAAAATATTCAAAAATAGTTCCCTGATAGTTCTTTCACAATAAAATTGAGAAAAAAATAATGGAAAAAGTGTTTTTAGTATTTAAAACTTAAAATATTATTATTTATTATTATAAATATACAACACTATATTATAATACTTTTTTAACCACAGTGGCTACAGGTTAGGGCATATATAGGGCCTGCATACCACTATTTACTAATTTTAATTTGATCTTAGCTATGAATTATTTCCTCCCTATAAAACTATAATTTTACTAACATTAGTCATAATATATTTGTTACTTGTTAATATTTTTCTCTTTGAAACAGTTATTTTATAAGACATTAGTCATTACAAAATTCACAATTCAAATCTAACTTTAAACTATTGTTATTTAATAGGTAGATAAGAACATTGTATATCAAAATTTATCATTACTGAATTTTAATTACTTACCAGTGAATTGAGATCAAATATGTAATTATTTGGTTGTTGATCACACTCTTTAATTTTAGTTTGTACTTATATTTGCACTTCTTAAAACGGGTGGCAATAGTGTATTTTTTAAAATACTAGAAAATTCATTAAATGTTTTAAACAAACGGCTGTAACAAAAACCAAATAAATAATGGAGTTATAATTAATAATTAATATTTACGTATCATAATTATAGGTTATCATAATCATATTAATTTGCTGTAATTAATTTTATTAATAGATAGATAACAATGTAACGTCGTACACCAACATACGATGTCGCCGCCTTAGTGATCCGTGTGCGCACCATGTGGGCTTTTAATCGATAAGGATTTATTTATAAAACGTTTCTAGAAAAGACAATAAATAATAATCAATATAAAATTAAGAAAATTAAGAAAAATGTATTTTGTTTATTTGACTATGGTATAAAATATATTTAAATTATGTAATTATTTTGACTTGATTTAAATGCTATTTATTTTATTAATACTTTTAAATAAAAAGGCTAAAAAAATTTTAAAGTGCATAAGTGCTTGAGTATTTAGAGCTTTTTTAGAGCTATAAGTCCTCTGCCCTAGTAATAAGGAGCTTACTCAAAATATTTAAGGATAAACAACAAAAACTAACTCGATTCTCAATGAACTAAATGACAGTGTAATAACAAAATCAACAAACTTACATAGGTACTAACTTCCTACAAAACTACTTACAACACAATGACAAAACTCCAATCATTATAACTTGGAACGGATATACAGATATGGAGACACCAAAACGACTCAATATAAACCATACTATACTAGGCATTAGAAGCTATGACCTAAGCAGCAATGGAATATTCTACCTACAAGTAACAAACTTACAAAACCAAACAAATAATCATACAAATACAACTAGGAACAATACACAAAAATGGAAGACTACTAGACTTAACAGAAACACATAACATAATATGCAAACTAACACACAATAACACCTACTCATACGACCCAGTAACCGACACACATTTTACCAAATGTTTATTTCATTATATAAACAATATTACTGAAATACCGATCAAAAAATCACTAATCACAAATACAATACATTAACTTACACATATCTTACTCATTAATCCCCCACTAAAAATACAAACTAAAACTAACTTAACATTGAAAATTATTTTATATATTACTTTTCTTTTATTCAGCACCACTAAAATGTTGTACAGACAGGAAACTGACCCTTCAATCCAAGAATTCTTCACACCCTGCATAGAACTTAGTTTAAACGCTGAATAGCCTGAACGAATTTATACCAATTTAACAATAAAATCGGACACATTAAGAACTGTAAGAGCTGTAAGAACATTCATATGCACAAATAACATAACTGAGTTAATTATCAACAAAAACTTGAAAGCACTTGATTGTGCGAATAGTAAAATAACACATATCTTACTCATTAATCCCCCACTAAAAATACAAACTAAAACTAACTTAACATTAAAAATTATTTTATATATTATTTTTCTTTTATTCAGCACCAGTAAAATGTTGTACAGAAAGGAAACTGACCCTTCAATCCAAGAATTCTTCACACCCTGCATAGAACTTAGTTTAAACGCTGAATAGCCTGAAAGAATTTATACCAATTTAACAATAAAATCGGACACATTAAGAACTGTAAGAGCTGTAAGAACATTAATATGCACAAATAACAACATAACTGAGCTAATTATCAACAAAAACTTAAAAGCACTTGATTGTGCGAATAGTAAAATAATAAAATTTACTCTCACAGATAACTTAACCCAACTAATATGTTCATATAATAAATTGACAACTCTAAAACTAAGTCGCAATATAATTGAACTATATTGTGAATATAATAAATTAAAAACATTACACCTAAACCAAAATTTGACAATATTAAATTGCAGTAGCAATCAATTATCAAACCTTAACTTAAACAAAAAATTATTAATACTATTTTGCAAACAAAATTTATTAACAGAATTACAACTTAATAGAAACTTAATTGAAGGACATTGTGCATACAACTTAATAGAATCAATGAACATCAACAATTCATTGAGAAAACTATCTTGCAAACACAACAAAATAATGACTCTTACCTTAAATAATTTCTTTCCCCATAAAAATATACTACTAAAAACCGACTGTGAAGTTATAATTATGCCTGAAGTAGTACAATTCAAACATTATACACCTACCACAAATGAAGAATATGTCCTATATGTCTTGATTCCAAGGGCAGCTTATAATAATTGACTGCAACCACAAATTTCACCAAAACTGCATTACTCTTATTAGAAACGACAAATGCCCTAGATACAGACAAACAATAGAACAACTGAAGAACAAACGCTTCAAGCTAGAATAAAATAATTCATCATCAACACAAAATCAACAAACATATTATAATTAATACAGATTCCAAAACCAACACCACCGACCATTTCATTCACATAGCTTCAATAATGCAATAAGATTCTTCTTCAAACTACAACAATTAAACAAAAATCATAAAAACTGAAATCATAATAATAACTATTAATCAAGAATTCAAAGACACCAACATACCAACTGACCTATGACAACATTTTTTGCAAATTATATTAATATTATACTCATTATTAAAAATTAATAGTTATGATATTTTTCTAATAATAAAAAAAATGTATGTAAAAATCAAATTATTTGTTTTATTATAATGAGCTTGGTGTAATCTGGTGATTAGTCGTCTGTCATTAATGTATGCTGCAGCAGAGGTGGTGCAAACACGGCAAATTGCAGTCAAGCACTATCACTAGCTTCTAGATAGCTGATGAGTGACGAAACTTTGCCCCACATCAAATATGTGTACCACAACAAACCGTAAAACACCACAAAAAGCTAATGACCATAGTTGCCAAAGCCCAAAGACCAATAAAAAAATGAACAAAAAGTAACTGATTCTTAACTAAGTTAAGTTACTTTTTTCTAATTTACTTGTAACTTTTACAAGCTAAAAAAAAAGAAAAACAACTTTTAACTTAACTTAACGAATTTAAAAAAATTAGTTTACTTGCCCACTCATGCGTTTTTGTATACCTCAATGGCGTATAGCACTGTTTACAAAGATGTTTAAGCTTCAAATGTATGTTATATCCATTGTAAAAATATAAACAGCTATAAAATTAAGAACACGATATAGCATAGTCACAGCTAACATAATGCTCTAATGATCTATACATAATTAGTATTAAAAAAAACAATTATCACAGACAACACATGCGTTTGTAGCATCATCTTAATAATATATAGTATTTGGTAAGACAGCAACTGTCAGCTGGAGCGGGTTCATAGGAAATTTCTTAAGGTCTGTGGTATTTTATGCTCGCTTAAATACAGGTCTGAGTTGTCATTTTCAATAAATGTACAGTCCTAATATAAAACTTCCGAGTATAATGTTATTTATAAATCATAGGTTTAATTAAATTAAGTTTATTTTATTAAATTAATAATATACCATTTGTACAAGCTGTCATGCAAATACAAGCTACAAATAAAAATGTTAAATATTAAGTTTCAAAACATACACAGCAAAGTATGAGTAAAAATGTACAAACAATACTTAAAAATGTAGGTTAACAAATTGAAATGATTGCGTAAATCAGTAAATAGGTATAAACTTAATAGTATAATACTTTGAACTATGCACTATATAATATATAAAAACATTAAAATCTCAGTAACTTAAAATATCAATTCTATTAGATCTGGTCATTATCAGTCTGACATGATAACCGGTATGCCCCGGGCAACTAAAGCAGCATAGTTGAAAAAACTTCTAGCAGTTTTCCTGGCAATTGCTAATGTACGCAAGAGTTCTCGTTCCATGTGGAAATCCTGTTGATCTAAAAATTCTTTAGGCCATTTCTCTGAAACAATATCCAAATTAACTCAATTAAAATATATTAAATACATTTAAAAAAATTACAGTGACAAACATCTACAATCTACATACTATAATTTGACAAATATTAAATTATAATTAAATGTTATAATATTTTTAATTCACCTTGAAGGTTAATGGGATTTCCGGGTAGCCAAACATTAAGCATGGCTCTGGCCAAATTGTCAGCATCTAAACTTGTTACATTCCACAACATACCAATGACACAGGGACTAAATAAATACAGTTTGTTAACAATTAAAATTAAGTGTTGGCAGTTGAGAAATTAATTACCAGCCCGCTTTTAAATATCCATAAGAAGCACCCACAAAATTAGACCTTCCTCCTTTGTCGGTGTGTTTGACACTTGAACACCCAAACAACATTGGTATACATTGTAGATCTAATTTGTCTAAATCCAAACTATGCAAGTATTGTGTTCCATTACCGTGGCCACAATACCTAAATAGTGTCATAAACGTTTAATCAGTAAATCAAAACATAATCATACAATTACTTACAGTAATATGTTATTTTTTTTTAGTAAAGAACTAAACTGTTCTGAAGAAGGCTCTTGACTTTGAATGCCGTCCCAGTTCACATTTCTTTCTTTCAGGAAACTAGACATTCTTTTTTCTGCATTAGATAGTGTTTTATCAGGGTTTAAAATATAGTATCCTTGGTTTTTAATTTTCCTGAAATCAATTACGCAGTTAGAATATACCACTATGAATACTTTTTTATTATATTACATTAATCCGTTTTGAATAGAATCCTTGTGTTTGTGATACAACCTGTGTACAATATGTACAGATGACACACGGGAGACGGGATGTCTTTTCAAACACGGTATTGTTTCCCATGGCAAACATTCTAAATGCTGTAAAAAAGCAAAATTAGAAAAAATAAATTTTTTTTAGTAATACACTAATACCATACCTCGTCCAATATGAGCAAAACAGAATGTCTCTTTTTCAACATTAAATGTGAACCATTTAATTTATATTTATTAATAGCAGATTCAAATTTATTCATTTCCTCCACTGAACAGTCAACTTCTTTAAGAATGTTGTTTATTTCAACATTAGTTAGTTGAACAACTGCATTCGTTATCTGATACAAAATCATTCTACCTCGGTCACTTATAGTCATATTTTCTTCTCTAAAAATATTATTTTATACGTATAAATAAATTATACACACAAATTACAATTTTCAAGAGATAAGATACAATTACTAACTCTATGACATTATCAATAATACTATAGACTTCAGCCGAAAGTTTCTCATCAATATAATTGCCTAATAACATACAAATCCAATGTTTTAACCAACTAGTATGAATTTCCTGTGAAATGCTCTATTGGGAATAATTAAATAATTAATAAATAATAAATTTGCAATTATTTTATAACCTCATTCAGAGATATTTCAATAGTTGAAGTTGTGTATTTACTTTAATTGACTGCGAAGCGGAATCTCTTAAATTCCGAATAGCTACTGGATCCTTATTTTGTCTGTCATTTGTATCTTCTAGGCTTTTTTTCAGAACTTCAAAGATTGTCTTTTGTCCTAAACTGGATCTAGCCTTATCCACTTTTATAGTCAAAGGCTTACTAAAATGTCATAAATAATTATCAATAAAAATAAATGTAAAAAAATGACAAATAAATTAAAAATATATCATACATATTTTTGTGTTTTTGACCACACTGATATCTAGATATAAACAGTTCACCAACTTCTGTAGGTTTATCTGTAGGTCTAGGAGTTACTACATCTTTCGGATTATAGTTTTTAGTAATTTGTATTAATGTCCATTCAGATGGCATTTCTTTTAAACGTTCAACAAGACCACTGTATCTCTTGGTCACATATTCTGAGTTCATGGATAAACAATCATTGAGTTCTTTTTTACTAGCAGTACTATAATAGTAGAAATAAATTTAGATGCGTATCGGTACTCAACTCAATGAATAATTAAATAATTTATGAACAGGTTCATAATTATTAATTGAATCACATGAGTAAATATTTAAAATGTTTTGAATAAAAATTAATTGAGAAATGTTGATGAACTTACTCTGGGTTCATTATCAGTGATAGTTTTGAACGAATTCCACCTCCATGAGCTTCAGAAAGATAATAAGCAACAGAATCATACTCTTTTAAACGATAGCTGATATAAGCGGCAGCTTTATTTGTATCTGTAAAAAGTTTAAAAATTAAAATACAAATGCACAATAATTTAATGAGCTACTTGTACAGTGAGAATTGTAGAAAAAAATTCATTGAAAAATGTCATTAAGGAAAAAACCTTATCGGAAAAATTTAATAACCTGAACATTACTTAAAATGTTATAATAATAATTCTCTATTTCACTCTTAATATTGGAAAAATTTGAATTATATAATCTTTAAATTTCTTTTAAGTTCTGATTTGTTTCTTTTTCGTTGTTCAAGTTTAATCTTAAGTTATGGTTTAAAATTGTAGTTACAGGGGGAATGAATAATATACAATATACCTCATAATAAATTGCATTTTTATTACCCAATTATTATAAAACATTTTGACATTTTTACTGGTTTAAGCAAAGTACATTTTGTTTAATTTATAAACTGAGTAAACTGTACTTTGATTAAACCAGTCAAAATATTCTAACATTTAAAAATAGCTGGGTTTTAAAAATGCAATTTATTGATAGGTATTTCAGTACTTAAATACTAGTATTTATAATCAATGATATTAGTATTATCAGAAAAAAAATCGGAATAACTACCTATTTATATTGTATTTTGTAGGGACTAATACTGTGTTGCATTATACCTTATAAACTAAATATCCTTTGTATTTCTTATCTACAATACACAGTTTTTTTACATAACAAAGTGTTTAAATATGTACCTTGGCTCATTTCATAGGTTATTTTGTTTAATCTGGACTTTCATTGATCCGGACAACCTAGAGCCCCAATTAGTCCGGAACAATGAAGTTCTACTGTATAAACTGATATCTGATATCCACAAATATTTTCAATTCAATAAGTGACATAATACTGAAATTGTCTAATGATATAATTGCAAAAAAATACACATATTTGAATTTGAATAAAAACATTATGGTACGTTTTCTTTACAGCGCCAAGACACAGCAGACAGTAGAACAGAACAGCTGTCATCACTGTAAATTTAGACCACAAACATGTCAGACTAGTAGTTGTGTTACTGTCTGGACCTTGCATGGAAAAGGTTTACAATATCCAAAAAAGTAAAATTCTGTAGATCATTCTAAAATATTAGTATATAAATGGCTTTTTCAAACCGATAACATCATGTAGGTGGATAAAATAAATTAAATACTAATGGTGGTCGGTGGATAATAGGTAGGTACAATGCTTTAATTTAAAACTTGACTTTGACAAATCGATTCAATATAAATAAGTTATACCTAAATAATCTGAGTTCACGCTTAAAAACCAGCAGATGATATCTAGGGAGCGAAATGCTGATCTAAATTAGAAATTGTCTACAAGGTGCACACTTATTGGACGAGTGACTTCAGTACTTACTACCTTACTATGCGAATAAATAAAGTAATTTTTATCAGCAATAATTGACACTTACTCTCGTAAACAGGAAACGGTGGCAAAGGCATTTGTTTGATTTGCGACAAACACTCTTCAATTTCATTGAGAACAGTCCGGCACACAGCGTCCGGTTCCATGGTGGTAAGGACGAAAAATTATTTTTGTAAACGACTCACAAACCAATGAGACGAATATTCTTCACATTTATTAATTATTTCGGTGACATGCGATCTTCTTCCGGAGAAAATGAGAGAAAAATCGAAATCAATGGTGTTTGACGGACGATTTAACACGATCGCAATGACGCGAAATATTAGAATACCGTACTTAATATACTAAACAAATAAAAATGTATTTAGTCTTTAGTCTTAACTTTTACAGTTTTCAAATTGTGTGTAAAGTGTATTTCAGTATTTGACATTTGTAGCAAGTAGTCTGTTTATAGTTTTATTCTGATACTTCTTTATTGTTGGTCTTTAGTCTTTACTCGACAGTCGACACTATAGTCTATTTTCCGTGGTCGGTACTCGGACACTCGGTAATCAGTATAATCAGTACAGTCAGTTTAAAATTTAAAAATATAAATAATAATATACCACATGCGCGATAGCATTATTACAGCTTTTCATTGTTATATTCTGGGTAAGACCAGGCTTTAACTTCAAACACGAAGACTAGAGCTGATAAGGAGGCCAAACTCTTCTGGCCACCTGCACAATATTTGGTTCTATAAAACACTAATTTCTCCACCAGTCTGCGTGGCGGTCAAATCCGAGGCTGGCTGGGAGTATAACCCGTATATTAGATAGGGACATACTTCACTTTCTTGCCTTTAAAAAATTATAATCAAAAAACTAAAAATCGTACTTAAATTATAATTACACCATCGTATTCAGCGCGAATGTATTATTAAGAATAATTTACAAAAATAATATTAATATTCTGTATTTACGTTATAAATTTTATTTTTAAATTAAGTATTTTAATTATTTTTAAAGACAAGAAATGTATTATACTGGTTCATTTCTATGGGAAATGATTGAAACATTAATAAATATTCAAGATTTATCAAATGTGAATGTAATAAAAGATAGACTAGAATTAGAGTTAGGTTCAATTATCGACAAAGTCCAGTCGCCGGATTGAAGAACTTAAGTAATATTATTAATATTTCAGATTAGAAATGGTGCATTGGTGCAAGGGCCAAGGAGAAGAGAACGAGAAAACACTACCACTGTCTTAGCAGGTCATCTGGTCACGTGCAACAACTGAACAGAGTTGGAGACCTCATAGGATCTTTGAGAAGGGCTGGACACCGCAAGATATAATCGGACCATATTCTCATGTAAAAAAATTATATAATATTATTTCAGTAATGTAAATTACTTAATACGATTGTATTGTTTTTGCATAGAATCAGTCAATTAAACTTAAGCGTGCGGAACTACGGTCAACTATATTTTAAATTTAACTTACCTTCAATTGTCAATATGTTTATAGTATGTTTTAATAAACTTAAACAGTTTAAAAATTGCATTACATTTATTTTTATCTATAATTCCTAACACATTGTCCTACAGTAATTTTATATTTATTATTTTAATTCAATGTTCTAATAAATACATGTTATTTATATTGTAACTTGATTTTACTCAAAATTATTCAACTACAATCTATACGAAATAACTGTGCTGTTGAATTTTAAAAATATAACATTGAGAACAGAGGTGGAAGTCAATGAATTTTGTAATAAATATTGGCCTAGAATGGCCAACACTAAAAATACAGATATAATTTTTAAATAGATGACTAAAAACAACATTATTATACCTTTCATAGATAATATACCTACTTCAACGAATCAATGGTCGATTTATTACCCACAAGAGTACCTAAATAGTTAAATTTCTTATCAGATTTCTGAACAAAATTCTCAAATCAATAGTTAATTACATTAAAATGACTTAAATCAAGCAGTTTTTGAAACAGAAGTACAATCATGTGATATGGCATAGATATTTAGAACAAAAAATATATATAATATGATGCTCTGAATAGGTGCAATAAGGATTAAATTATGTATTCCTAAACATAAGTGTGGCCAGACATTTATAGCAGGAGGTACAATAATTGTGCAAGTACAATATTTTGGCTTTTCTTGGCACATCTTGTGATTCTGATAGAAGTTTTTCTTCATTAAAACACATCAGAACATAACGCTGAAACTCTGTTGACCAAACCAAAGTAATTGATATCAATCATTTTTACATTCACCGTTCAGTAGATACTAGATTTAACAGTTGAAGAAGTAATTATTCAAACTAAGTACGTTTAAAAATAAAAGGGGTTTATATAGGCAAATTTAATGCATTTTGTATACTTAAAAAGTAAACAATTTAAGAAAAAAAATAAAAAATGATAGTAAAATCTATAGAAAAATTATACTATTTTAATTATACAGTTGACTTCAGATAGTAAATAAATAAATTTAATTATATTTAATCCTTCAATGTTTTGGGAATTTTGTATAGGCAATTTTATATATTATTATTCATAAAAAAAATATGCTTGTGCATCTATGATATTATCTAAATAACAATTACTAAACAAATTACTAAATAAATAATATTTTATATTATTATTGTGATTTAAATTTAAAATTATTAACTATTTTGGTTATTGTTATTTCACATTTCAATGAACTCGTTGCAGAGAACGAAGACGATTAATGATTCAGTCTTTCATTATGTAAAGCTAAACGGCACGTGTATTTCTTTGATTCTTTAAACCAAATGTAAATTGATATCCTATTTAATTCTTTAAAAAGCTATAATATGCAATTGTGATCTCTATAAATAACCAATATATACATTGTAAAGATGTATTATTTTGTTTAATTTTTTGTTATTAAGAATCTAGAAATTAGACTGCAGTCTCATTCAATTTTCTATACATGTAAAAAAAATTTTGAATTTGTTTTTGCTTCTTAAAACGAAAATACTTTTGGGTGCCCGGTCCCCCCTACTAATTTTTTTTTCATTTAATTAACTTGTGTAATTTTTTTTATCCTCAAAACGGAGTAGCGCGTAAGCATAGTCAGCTGTGTATTTCTTTGATTCTCTCAAACCAAAGTAAAATTAATTAATTCTTTAAAAAGCTATATGCGATTGCATAATTATTGGAACAATTGTTCCTCCTTCATCGATGGACTTAGCAACAATACACACTGAAACGATTGTAAGCATTTTTAACATTTATAATTTTTAAGCGCGTCAATCGTAATTTACTTATTTACGTTTAAAAATGTTCACACGCCTAGCAAGTTCAGATGCATACCATTTATACGTGAAATAAATGCACAAAAAACTAAATCCCAGATTGTTGTGCCGACAACAAAGGATGCGATTGAATTAGAGCAGCCTAAACAGTAAATAATATTGAATGCGAATGTCGAATATTTGGTATGTTAAAAAAACAGAATTCAAATAGGTACATTACATCACCAATTATTACCAAATGATAAATACTTAATTCACACCACGATTTAAGAATATCAAATGACAATTAATATGTTTAAACTGTTTTAAGTATTATTTTAGTCAAGATCGAGAAACCGCATAAAAAGCGCAGCCCTCCGCAATGTCATAACTGCCAATCATACGGACACACGAAAACATGTTGTAGTCACAAACCCAGATGCGTCAAATGCAGTGAAAATCACCCCACGGAAGACTGTTCCAAAGACCGCAACAGTCCCGCCAAATGCGCCCTGTGCAGTGGGGACCACACTGTCAACTTTAAAGGATGCCCAGCATACAGAACAGCCTTCCAAAAAGCTGCTCCAAAAACTCCTCCAGCTAAGCGCCCTGAATTCAAAGCTCACTCCAAAGCAAAATCTTACGCAGAAGCCACCAAACAACAACAAAACCCACATACAGACAAATGGACATACACCTGTTCTCGGTTCATATCTAATTTAAGCTTATTAATCAATCCTCTTATTTCCCTACTCTCCACACTACTAAATACTCTCACTACCAAAAATATTATTTCTCCATAATTACATTTGTCCGGATTCCCGATTAAACCTATACATTAAATCACACATTATTCCATAGTTAGATAAGCTAATAGCTAATATTTATATTAAACATATAATTAAGTAAATTTAAGCTACATTGTAATAATACTAAGTGTATTGAAACAATTAATTTGAATAAATGAAAAAAAAAAAAAGTATTATTTTATTAATTATACAACAGCAGTTCTGCCTAGAATATGTATACAGTTTTAGCCTTTAGGCGGGTAAAAGATTAAAGTAGTCTGTATAGTCTTTATTTTATCCGCTAAAAGCGCTGCAGTCTGAAAAACTGCTGTTTGCTAGTTTCATATTGACGGTCGTCGGATAAGCCTTTTTACCGTCTTAAAAATCGTGCTCTTTAGTTACTGGTTAATTATTTATTATTATTATTAATAATAATTATTATTTATTGATGAAGTTTTCAGGCTAATTTGTATTCAATTATTTATAATGATTATAGATCATTATATTTATTACTAATTATAGGTGTACGAAAATAAACCGCGAATTTGATTATTTCTTTTTAGTTTTTGTTGTTATCACGTGATTGTACGTCTTCAGTCTTCCTGATAACAATATTGTTGTCTGCAGACCTGTAGTCCTTATGACTGTGTCTCTGTTAAATGTTAATCAATTCGCACTTCGCAGTTCGCAGTCCGGTTGTCGTCAGTAACTAGAAGTTATTAGTTATTATTCGTTACTCATTGCAGACCGCAGTATTACTGTATTTTTGTATGTGTTAGTTATACCGTGTAGGATTTTTCAACAAATTGAACGAACTTGTTTTTCGTTCATACTTTTCTCACTTAAACCAAACTAATCAAACAGAAAGTTCATCGACAGTGTCGGTGTGGTTGCTGCACAATATTCAAATAAATTCAACTCTAAGGTGCCGCCTGCTTGCAACATTCCATTCCAAAATTCTATATGCTTATGAAATATTAACAGTATGCTTTTACTTCGAAGTTCGAGTCGATGATTGAGATATGAATATTGTAGTAGTTTATTTCATTGGTATGTATATTGTATATGCTTCGAAATGTATTTGTCATGCAATGTTTAGTTTTAGTAGTTTAATGCTGTTGTCTATTAATTGGTTGTATGTAGAATATAAAATTGAGTTAATAAATAATTGGTGTGTTGTGAACAGCAAACAGCGGGGAATATGTTTCAGAACATAAATTTTTATGCATAGGTATATTTAAGTTGTAAAATGTAGTTAATTGATTATACTGATTCAATTTTAAAAATGTATGTATTTTTATTATATAGGTTTTGTGTGAAAACAATTCAATTTTGAGTGAAAGCAATTTATTAAAAGAAAAAATTTAACAAATTTTAGATCTCATTTATTTTGTTCATTATGAATCATATTTTTTATTTTTTATTTAATGTTACATATTTAATTTATATAAAAATATTAGGTAACTACTAAGATTACCTTTACATATTAAACTTTTTTATTGATAACATTGTAGAAATATGTATATATAACATATTTATATTCAATTTTATTTTCAGGTTTATGAATACAATTTGAACAATATATACAACAGTGAATTTCTTCTATGACAATGCCTCATCATTATGGTCTAGAAATGACTACTCAGATTCGGCCTGAAAAGAAGTTGACAAAAGATGCTATGGAGAGATATTTACTTGATCGTAATGACTTAGTTTTAGTCATTCTTCATGCTAAAGTTGCCCAAAAGTCCTATGGCACTGAAAAACGTTTTTTCTGTCCACCTCCATGTGTATATCTTTTTGGCAAAGGTTGGCAATTACGTCAACAACAGCTGCTTCGAGAAGGAGTGACTGAAACTAATTCTCAAATGAGTGCATTTATTGGCATTGGTAGTGCAGATCAAGATTTGCAACCACTTGATCTCAATAATATTAAACAGTACTGTGCTGCTAAAACATTATTTATATCTGATTCTGACAAACGCAAGCACTTTATGCTTATGGTAAGAATGTTCTACAACAATGGCTATGACATTGGAACTTTCCATAGCAAACGAATCAAAGTAATATCTAAACCTTCAAAAAAGAAGCAATCCTTAAAGAATGCTGATTTATGTATAGCTAGCGGTACAAAAGTGGCATTGTTCAATAGGCTTAGATCACAAACCGTAAGCACTCGTTATTTACATGTTGAAAGTGGAACCTTCCATGCCAGTTCAACACAGTGGGGAGCTTTTATCATATACTTATTGGATGATGATGAAAGTGAGAGTGACATGTTCAATGTTCGCGATGGTTACATTCATTATGGTAGTACAGTGAAATTAGTGTGCAGTGTTTCTGGAATGGCATTACCTCGACTAGTCATCAGAAAAGTTGATAAACAAACAGCCTTACTAGAAGCTGATGATCCGGTGTCTCAATTGCACAAATGTGCGTTTTATATGAAAGACACTAATCACATGTATTTATGTTTATCTCAAGAGCGTATTACAAACTTTAATGCCACACCATGTCCTAAAGGGCCAAATAAAGAAATGATCAATGATGGAGCTTGTTGGACCATCATCAGTACAGACAAAGCAGAATACCAATTTTATGAAGGAATGGGACCTGTAAATTCACCTATAACACCTGTACCAGTAGTGCACGGTCTGAACACTAATGGTGGTGGTGATGTGGCTATGTTAGAACTGAGTGGAGAAAATTTCACACCACATCTACAAGTATGGTTTGGAAATGTTGAGTCTGAAACTATGTTTCGTTGCCAAGAGAGTATGATTGCAGTTGTACCAGATATTTCTTCATTTAGAGGAGACTGGGCATGGGTGAAACAGCTAACACAAGTACCAGTGTCATTAGTAAGGAATGATGGTATAATCTATGCTACTGGATTGACTTTCACGTATACGCCTGAACCAGGTCCAAGAAATCGTGTAACACCAGCCGACAAAATAATGCGAACATCTACTTCAAAAAATAATTTTTCATTATCACATATTATGAGTTAAGCTAAAAAGGGTATTTTTTTAATAGTATTATTTATTCAACAGCCAACAGGGTATATGACTGATAATTGACTGAATGAAACAACAATACAATGTTTTTACTTTTAATAATAAAGTAATAATAAAAATTAGAGATGTTCCGGGTAGGTTATTTATTAAAAACTGGGTACCAGAGTATTGGTCGTGTTAAAATGTTTTAAAAACAGTCTATTAAATAAAAAAAATATTTTTATTAAACATGTTATACATTAGCTAACCAGGCATTGGTCAATTACATAATAATTATGATATTAGGTAGTCAGGCATCAACTGTTGAGTATTCGGAACATCTCTAATAAGACAAATATATTTTTGATTTTTTTTTTTGTAATTTCTTTGAATAATATTGCTCAACTTTTACTTTGTATATTAGTAATATTTCTGTTTCAGAAATACTGTGAACGCCTTAAAACCCACTCAGTTTTATACTGTTATAATAAATGTATAACAAATTGTTCAAAATGTTAATAAGTAAAATTACTGTGAACAAATATTTATTTATATTTGTTGTATATATATTGTATTAGGCAGCTAACTTTACCATTTGTTATTGTTCACCCCAAACAAATTAAAGTTTTTAATTTACTAAAATATTATTATGTACACATTTTAAGAAATAACATAATATTTCTTGTAAAATATTAAAATATATTATATGGGAGTGTCAGTGTTTTTAATTTTAGTTAATATTTAATTTAAAACATGTGGGAAAATTGTGTTAAATTTGAATTCAATGAATCATTGTATACAAAATATTCTGAGCAAAGATTGCCCGTCAGCCTATGTCAAGTATATTTCATGATTTTTTTTTTTTATATCGCTATTACAGTAACTTATTTCACAATAAGCATTGAATTTATAATATTCTATTATAAAATCAATGCTATTAATATTACAGAAAGTTGATATAATTTTTTTGTCGAAAACATTGCATTTATTATATTTAGTAAATATTTAATTATTTTAGTAGAACTCTATCATATTATATTATTATTGTTATTAACTTATGAGTTATGAGTCAATATCACCTTAGTTCTTACCGTAGAACAATGTGAATAAGTTCATGGTATAAATAGGTAATAGAATTAATATAAATACTTTGAAATATCACTGCGTAAATTAAAAACTATTATTTTAGAAGTCCCTACAAATAACGTTTTTAAATTACCACGAAATAAGAAAATCGTTAGTTTTCTGATCAATAAAAAGAACTCATAAAAAATTACTGTGAATATATGCACATTTTTTTTTTTTTAATTACATTAACTGTTTAACATAAGGAATCTTGTATTCATTTTTCAAGTTTTTAACACAGCAAACAATTATTTATTGTCATTAATTATTTTTCTTAAAAACTTATAAAAATTGATAATTTATTATGCCAATAAATAGCTCAAAAAAGTCAATATATTTTGAAAATTGTATGGTTTATAAAAAATGCTAAGATAAACATTTCTAGCTTTTAATTCAGAAAACTATTTTATTGGTTCTTCATAATTGACTTTTTGGGCCATTTTCAATTGACAAAATTGATAACAATGAGAGCCTATCATCTGTCAAGCGCAAATAAGTTTCTATTAATTTAAGTTAAGAAAAACTTTGTTCACCGAATGCCACCACAACTGAGATTGTTAACATAGATAAGTATATATAAGAAAAATATTTATTTTACAATTAAGTTTTTTGTTACTTGATATTATTGTAGATGTCTAAAGACTTATTCATTCAATTTAGAGCTGGTCACATTCAGTAACTTGTAGACTGTAGTAATTTACTCTCCATGCATCGCGGATGGCTCTGAATTCCAATCTCTTATGCACTCGTCACATAAATACATAATATGCAGTTTGATTGCCCTGCCTTAGTTCAGGATAGGGCTAGACTATATCGATTAAGATATTCAACCTTAAAAAGCTAGGAGTTACTTGGAGCTTGGAAGAGGTTCACTGGACCTTCTGCTCCACGGCTATTTCATAAATCCTTTTTTTCTAAATCGGGTTATTCAATTTAAAAAAAGATTGTTTGACTCATAATTGAGACCAATTGTATTGTATATTATTTATACTATGCTATGTATTTATGTAAACAATTTATTAAATTGTAACAATGTTAATAATTGTAAATAATAGTCAAACTTAATAATTGTTTAAAACAAAAAAAATTATACGTATACACTATACACCTATACTACACTAGAAACTCAAGTAGTTGATACAAAATAATGAATAATATTTCAGCAAACCATTTTAACATTATATAAATGTTAAAGTTCATAAAATGATTGAAAACCTAATAAATTATTAATTGATTAAACATATTGATTTATGAATGTACCTAAAATGATTTTGATGATCTGATAAAAGTTTTGATTTATCAGCAACTAAACTTTTTAAAAGCGTCGTATACAAACATGATAAATTTGAACTTTCACACAAAATCGGGTTTTGTTAGTATTTTTTTTGTATTAAAATATAATAATAATATCATGTAACACGGCGTAGTGTAAAGGCAAAACAGGTACACGACTGCGTTGGGGAACAACTTTTAAATAATGTTCTATATTGTTTTAGACATCTATAGTTATGTACAATATTTATTTATGGAGCTCTTCGTATCGTATTTTAAATTTAATTTGTTATATCAAAGACGTTCTATACCAGTTATACATTTACGATATACAATATACTTGGAGTTTAAACGACTATTGATTTTAAACTACCTACCCTAGTGTATATAAGAATAGATTATTTATAAAATATCTGACCTGGACCCTAGTCCACAGCCATGGTAATTCATAAAATCTGTAATATTGTTATGTCTGACTGACTAATCGTATAATCATGCTACGCACCTAAGTATGACTTTTTGCACAAAGACGAGTTACATATAAAGTTCTAATCCACGAACGAACATATTATTATAGCAGGTAAATTTGATATATTTATTAATTTTACGACTTTAAAGTCTTATTTTGTATTTTAAATGCATATACCTATACATATTATGATAATTATTAATATTGTAAAAATGTTTATCTGACAGTCAACACCAGTTGCTAAAACACCAGTTTAGTCAGCGTTAATTAATCGATTTCTCAATGTGACAAATGACAACATAATGTGTCGCACACGGCGTATTCTTAATGATTATTAAAACGCGTATCGTATCGTTCAACACGGGGACGAAGTAGAATGCATTTACCGAATAATAATTATAAATACATAATCCACCGGTAATGCAGATATCATGACCTAAAATATACCGCGCAGAGTAATTATTTACAGTTTACACAAATCGAGCATACATTATAAATGCATCACAGATACTTGCAGTACTACATAGGTACACACTGTGTACCAGGTATTGCTGGGTACCACATTGTACCAGGGGCGTCATTTGGGGGGGTCAGGGTGTGCGGTGGCACCCCTTACATTTAAAATATTCTCAATTGGCCTGCTGAAACAAGGGAATTCCCCCTTGTAGATCCGCTCTATTTTTATATGGCCTGGTGAAATTTCAAAATGGCACACCCAAAAAAAAAACTGAAATGACGCCCCTGCATTGTACCTACACTCGGGGGCGTCATTTCACATTTTTTCATGGGATGCAAAACCAATATTGAAAATCTAAAGTAATACCAGTCGCTCGAGTCATCCAATGAATTTTTTTCAAAACACTCAGTGTAAATGTAGATGATTTTATAGAAATTATAAAAAAACAAATAATAATAATTTTGTTTACAAAAATGTTTTTTAGTTTGTTTTAATACAATATTATATGGATCACCACAGCTATGTATAAAGCTTCATACAAAAATGTTCATAAACCAAATAATATAATTAATAAGTAATGTATATTTAAATATAATATAATAAATTACAATTTACAACAAAGGAAATCTTCTAGATTTTAATTTAAAGAAAATATCAACTGCATCATTGAGATCTAGTGTATCAGCTTCATCTTTTTCAGTTGCAATAACCATTAAATCACTTAACCTGTTATCTCCCATAGTTAAGCGCAAATAATTTTTCACTCTTTTCAATGTCGAAAAAAGCGTTCATTTGAAGCAGTACTAACAGGCAATGTTAAAATTATTGTTAATATTTTTAAGGTTTCTACAAAAGTAGATGGTGCTTTAGATAGCATTTCTGTTAGTGTTATTATATCAGGATTAATTTCTTTTTCTTGGAAGAAAATTCAGAAGATAAATATATAGAATTAATTTTAAAATGCCTATAATGGTTAAGAAATTTTTGAAGATAAACAGAATTTGATTTCAAAAACTGATCACTGTTGGAATTAAAAATGTCCATAATCATCAAAATATCATTATTAGTACTAGAAAACCGTTTTTCTATTTCAGCTACAAATCTGAAAAGCAAAAATCAAAGAAGCATGGTATAAGCATTTTCAAGCGGATGGAATAAGGTGTAAAAAAAATCATTGTAAAATTAACATTCATCACTCCGTTCAGAATCTAAAATATTATAATACGTGCATGAGTGGCGAGCTAAGACGCCACGAACAAACCATTGGAGGCTATGCTAGAAGTTAGTAACGTTTTTAACACAGTTATCTACATGGTGTAGATAACCCATAGATACCTATTCTTTAATATCTATGAGCTAACCGTGGTTTTTAACAATCAGTTCAAACTTAATTTCGATCATTCGACGTTTCGATGAACTATAAAGAACTATATATGAACTATAGTTGTATTGGTGATCCACAAAATATTGCGACTAATCAAAAAAAAAAATACAAAATTGCCCATGAAACTAATGAAAAGTGCAAATATTTAAAAGTATGAAAACCTTACTTGTTACTATAGTTATTTGAATTTCTTATACATGGTACATAATATGGTACCGTCCGTACATATGTTTACTTTTACACTACTTGAAGCTTAAATGATAAATGTATACCTACCTACTTACTTATACCTATTTATTTTTTAACAAATATTAATTATCTTTATGGAATGGAAAGGTATCAGACCCACTATTTGTTTTAACGTTGATAAAACTATAAAACAATTTAATATTTCATAATATTTAAACAATTCAATTTATTATTCATATTTAATAATTAATATATATAACTTACCTCAAATTTATTGTGAGAAATGATTCAGAATAGATAGAAAATGTTGGATAGGAATATGAAATGTTGTGGAAGTTTTTGACGTAATATGAGGCCTTTATTGCCTTAGATTTTCCAATAGCTCATCAAAACTTGTGACTGACATTCGATAATATTCAAAAAACTGTTCTGGGTAACGCCTTATAAAAATATGAGGCAAGACGCTTTGTGGCGGGAACAAAACTGAATTGTGTGATATAATGAACACCATCCGATCAAAACGCATCAGTTTTACCCCGACCAAATAAAACGCACGGTTAACTAGACCAAAGTTAAGTAATTTGTAGTGTAACGAGTTACAATGCAAACAACTACACCAGCTGCGGACTACGTTCTGCCTTCTGTGTAATGCCGTAAAAAGTTTTCCAAGGAATTATTTGTATGAAAATAGATTTGAGAGAATACCCAAACATACGCTTTGGTTCTTCAAATTTTTTAATTCATCCCGACAAATCTATAGACTATAATACAATACAAAAAACAACAAAGAAAGGTTGGCCAATGGGTACCGCTAATCGCTATGATGTACAGAACGCATCTAAGAGGGGTTACAGTAGTCTGTAATGGATATGTTAAATTTGAAACATTGATATAAAACCATAGGATACGAAAAACGATTCTGAGCGAAGACAGTCTGTCAGTCTATAATATATTACTATGTATATTTTATGGTATTCTTGCTATTAAAGTAATTTATTTTATTGTTTTTAGATATTAGTAATACATATTAGTAGGTTGAATTAATTTTTGCAGAAAAAATTGAATTTGAAAACGTCAATGTGTGCACAACATTTGATAATACACTTTAAATGTTTTATATACTCACTAATAATATTTTTAAATTACAGCAAAACAACTAAAATCGTTGTTTATTGTTAAAAGACGACTTATCAAATTCAAACTTAAAATATTTATAAAAAAATAACTGTGTATATATATTTTTTAGATTTATTGGTTACAGTAGGAACTATCTATGAGTATTTTTGATGATTTTTGTCAAAATTTGAACATAAATGCTTATTAAAAGAAATCGTGACTATGTATCAACTGTTATAAAAAACAACTTATGAGAAACCTCGTATTAATTTTTAAACTTTTTGACCCAACAGACTAAATTTTATCGACATTCATAAAAAAAACTAAAAATATTAATAATTAAAAATGTCTATAAATATATGAGTCAAAATATTTAAAAAATGTTATGTATAGAAAATAATAAAAGAAATGTTAGTTGAAAATTTTAAGTATCTTCGGTTATTTGTTTTTAAATTACAATAAAATAAGAAAATCGTTCCTTGAGAAATTGGTAGTTTACGGGTTAATATCTAATTCCAAACTTTCATAAAAATTAGTTTGGCTTTCAGCTGAAATTTTATTTTTGTTAAATGTAGAAAAAAACTTATGGGGAATCTCGTATTAAATTTTCAAATCTTGAGTATAAAAAGATAATTTTTTACGAATTTTTAACTCAAAATAATTTGAAAATGTTCGCGATTTTGACGATTGTTGTCAATAGTATAACTTTAAACTCTCATAAAAAATTATTGTGAATTTACGCTCAACTTTTTTTAATTTCCCTTAACAACATATCATGAGAAACTTTGCATTAAACTTTCAAGTTTTTTGCAAAATAAAAAAAAACATTAAGTACTTTAGATTATAAAAAAAAATCATATTAAATTAATTATTTAAAGACTAATATTATTGTCGTATAATGACTCTTAATGACATAATCGTTTTAGAAACCATTAAATCTGGGAAACTAATTTAATCACACTATCTAATTGGGTTCACTTTGCAAAAGCACGGGGACATAATAAACAACGTAATAACGTATGTATAATATTATGATTCCTTGATGGCTTGATGGGTAGCTAAATTATATATTATGTGTACACCAAAATCTCAATAGAAATTATGTATTTTTTTTTTTTTTATTTGACCAAATTATACATTACATACTATAATACATGCTATGTATAAAGACAATTTATAGTTTGATTAATTTAACCGAGAAAGCGAAGTTTATGGTGGGCTAAATGAGTTACCTACAATACAAATTTAAAGTATATAAAAACAAAATTATACATGTTGACAAAATCACTAAAACTAAGGTTACAGATAACTATTTGTTAATATTATACAATACAGTTTTTTTTTGTTTTTTTTTTATTTATACAAATTCATTTATTAACCAATTTTTAACAATTTTTTTAATGTAGACTATATTATTAGAATTTAAAGTGGAATGATCAAAATATTTTTTTTAATATTTAAAGGCAAAGAGTTATACATGACTGGGTCTATGTAATCAATAAACCTCTTACCAAATTGTCTGTTTGTGTATTTAATGTATGCATTATAATTTCACAAGACGTACGGTGCACTAAACCTGTAGTGTTGTTCTGAAAAATCTGGACCGATATCGTAATATTGAATATCGATATTGTCCGCAACACTGTAGTTGTCGTTTAGTTATTAAGAATAAAACTATATAAAAAGGTCGATTCGCTAGGTACACCATGTTTTTACCATATTTATTCTGTCTGAGCATAGAGAGAGAAGATCGTGAACAACATTGTTAGAAAAAGATACCTTACAACTTGGTCCATCCAAACCCATTAATAGTGTGTGTGAGAGAGAAGTTTAACAACAAAGACAACAATGTTATTAGAAAAAAATAGCATACACACATTGGGACTATCATATGCCTAGGTAATAGGTATTTGTTATTTCTTTTTAATAAATTTACACAGCTAGGTGGGAACCTTAGTAAGGTATATTATATGAAACGATCAGTCTATAATGTCTATATATGTATATTAGTATTAAATCTATGGTTTTGAGTTTTGACGAAAAAGTCTTGACGTGTCAAGACCATGTGACCGTGCTTATATATCTAAGCAAGCAAATTTCAAAAGTAACATGTAAATACATTCTAAAAAAAAAATTGTGAAAATTGTAATGTGGTAGTGGGGGTGGGGGTGGGGTTGGACACGTTCGTCATATTGTTACTTCACGTTTCCAAGGCTAAGCTGTATAACACCATGTGTCCATGTATAAGTATGACGTATTTTCCTAACTCGAAACCTAAACTTACTATATTGCTGCTCCCCGATAGTAGGTAGTATAAGATATAATTTATTACTTTTCGCAAGTGGTCGCGATAAGCTGCAAGGCCACATTCGTATTTTTGACACACTCTGGGGAAATTGTTATTTTTTTTTACAGAACCTCTGCGTTTTATAGCCCAACGCTATCTCAACGGTTGCGTTACTACATGGCACATACCAGTCAAATATCAATAACTAAAATAAACAGTGAATCACGTCGCTTACAAGTTACAGCCTGTTAAACAAAATTGTTACTTATTAACAACATTATAATAATTACAATAATAAATAAAAATTTCGCAATAATAAATTTAGTCAAAATAACTAATGGATTACGGGAATCATTTATACCAAAAGAACCGGGTCACGGTTTCACATACTATATTAATATTCACTAGTATAAGAGATAGGGATTTAAACCCCCCCCCCTTTCAGAATCAAAAAAAAGAAAGATGGTGACGATTAAATAAATAATATTAAATTAATATAGTTACAAAAAACATAGATTTGACTATTATTTGATTATTTATTACTTATTTATTACCTAGTAAAATTCGGTCTTTCCATGCTAATGGGTTGTCACAAGTAGGTCCGTAAATGTGGTAAATACCATATCGTGTCGAATGACACAGTTTTGTAGGGGATTCATAGGTTTCTAGCCATTGACTTCGAGAGACATCAAAAATCCTTATTTGAATTCAAACATAATATTAAATTATTAAAATTTAAAATTCGGTCCAATGAATTTAGATCTAGTGCCAATTAAACCACGGATGCAAATGGTACATTGTAAGGTTGAAATAATAAGACCTGTGGATATTATGGATATCAATTTAGCATAAAAATTGCCTTAACATGATACCGCAAAAGGGGCCTACCACTTTTAAATGACTAGAATAATTTCACTCATCTGGTCTCTATAGAGTATAGATAATAATATATTATGTAATATAAATTATTTGGACAGCAAAAGATTCATTTAAAATTTTATACATGTACGGTAATTAGGTAGAAATAAATTTTTTTTTTTAATACAAATAAAAAAGTACCGTTAATGGCATTTTTTTTTTTTTTGATATGCCTCTAAGCCAGTGGCAACCGCCCGTCCGCATCTGTCCCGTGCGTCTTTTGTATACGGCCCGCTTTAAATTCTACAACGACGAAATTTGATTGAATATCATATAAAAATAAACATATTGTATAAATGTATAATTTTTTTAAATGTTTTTCATAGTTAATAATTTGGAATATAAAATGTTCATTTTTGTCTGGCCCGCGAACTCTTTTTAATTTGTGTATGTGGTGTTACGGGCTACGACTCCTAGAAAGTCACACAGATATTATAATATATTAAATGTCTAAATGTACCTCGGGTTTAATTAAAATAACCGAAATACTATAGACTGATATGATCTACTATTCGATTTCTAGAATCAATATATGAATATCGGCATAATACATAAATTATAAAATCAATTAATAATTTAAATATAGAAAACCTGAGTGGAATGGCCATCACAATTCCTAGAATCGCACCTATACTGCAGCTGTAAGAGCGACAACAACAACTACAAGGCCGTAGGCCGCGTTCTCGCGAAGAGCCGAATAGGGAGATCATATAATAAAAGGAAGCCCAAAGGACAGCGTATTCAGATGTACCATAGCCCCTGAGTCCAATGCTCTAACCTTCACGTCAGACGCACACACACACACACACACACTGACACTTTCACTTGATTTATTTATATGTATTTTATAAATAAATAGACACTTGGTTATTATTTCGAACAAATTTATTACAAAACCACCATCAAAAGGGTCTCTGGTAGTTCGCACGTAACAGTGGCCCGGGAGTCCAAAAAAGTTGCCGACCTTCACTGCTC
Organism: Neotoxoptera formosana; assembly: GCA_022818045.1. Taxonomy (NCBI): domain Eukaryota; kingdom Metazoa; phylum Arthropoda; class Insecta; order Hemiptera; family Aphididae; genus Neotoxoptera; species Neotoxoptera formosana. Next base: position 65,306,841 of record CM040632.1, on the reverse strand, counting down.
TAAATGGTATTTGGCGCTGGGGACCCTAGAGTTCAAAATACCCGGCACTGCATATAGTTCTATACTTCTATTATTGTTCATTGGTGAATACTTCATGTCAATATATGACTTCTTACAACTCATAGAGTTCATTCGGAAACTTCGATGTATGATATTATTGATAGTTTGTCGTCAAACCCGGCGTGTTTAAATGTGTAACGAACCGAATGGAGCGGAATACGTCGAAATAAATCGGGTTAAGCCTTTTTTTTTGCATCAGCAAACCTTTCCTTTCTTGCCTTGAGAAAAAAATGACGTTTTGTTTATTTTTCGTGACGTTTTGCGTTTGGAGTAATAGATTTGGAGTGGCAATAGACCCGTGCATTTGGCACGACCAACACAATATAGACGTGACATGACAACGTCTTAAGTGCAGACTAGGACGGACTTTGTATTATAAATACACCGCTTTAATATACTACAGCAACGAGCGTGTTGTGGGAAAGCAAAACAAAAAACAAAATCACCAAAAGCCTTGTCGTCGCTGCGATTGAAGTGTCTGTTTTCGTTGGCGAAATACAACTATTATTATGGCGAAGAATATTCATACATTTTACATTAGATACGGTAATTTAGCAGTTGCCAGCTGGCCTTCAGAAGAAAAATTTATAATGAATCTGAAAAATATATTAACAGTTCTATAATAACTGGGATATTATTTTAAAACACCCAACTATGTGGTTAATTTGTATATTTTTGAAAACATTTTTTTTTCTTTTCTCATAGTTTTAAGTCAGTGGAACTTAGAGGTAGAACGAGAGGACCGTTGGAGAACTTTAGAGTCAATTAGGGAGAGTAAGGTCGGAGTATCAACATTGCTTGTTAAAAGACCTTTTGAAAATTTGTTTTTAAAATAACGTCTGCGCTTAGCTAATGCCTAATGGAATTAAACCTAGATGAGCGGCAACAGACAAATAATATTCGTATTCATCGGTAAATATAAATACGTGCACGACGATTATTATAAATATACATAAAAGTGCGCATATTGGTCGGCGCCAAATTTTGCACACGAGCTGATTATATTATTATTATGATAATATTGTCGAAGGAGTATGTATAGATTATCGAGTGGTTCAATGTGGCCCCTCTATATTATTGTTTAACTTAATAGTTGAGGTATGTTTGAGCTTAATACATTTATACAGTTTTCAGGTTTTCTAGTACTTATTTGAAATAAGGATATAGGTACTACTTAAATTGTTATTATTATAAAAAAAAAAAATTTTCATAGGCTGAATTGAAATATCATAATAATAATATTAGTTTAGTGTAATTTAATATTTAATCAAAAACAGTAGGTACATAATATTTTAAGTGATTTACTAAATATAAAAATAATTATATAACTGTACTAGTAGTATATTCTAATATTCTACAATAAAATGGTCGATAGTTACTTGGTTATTACGTCTAAATGTCGATGAAAAAGTTTTTGCTGGGTTCAAAAAGTTTGAATATTGAATATAAGATTTTTAATAAGCTGTGATTATAGCAATTTAAAATATTAAAGATACATTGGCAAGAGTATTTGCATTCGTAAGCATTTGAAGTTAATATTTTGACATAATTTGAAAAAAAACACGAGCATTTGAAAATCATTTTGTATTTAAAAATATATAAAAAGTTCAATTTTTTAGCTAAGGATTGTAAATTTAAAGAAAGTTTCTCATAAGTAGTTCATACTGTAGCAAAAAATTGTAAAAATATATAAATAAGGTTTTTTATAGTCATTTTAAGTTTTAACTTGGACGAAATTAGATATTTTAATATTTTAACAAAGACTAAAGATTTTAGTTATTTTGTTGTAATTTAAAAATATATGTTGGAACTTAATGTAGATAATATATTATTATATTTTATGTACAGAATGACATTTTCGAATGCAATATTTTAGGCTAAAATTTAAAACTTCAACCTATCGCATTATTAATAATAAAATTAATTATTTGAATAGGAATATAAGTAAATGATAAAATATAAAATATTATATGCTTAGTAATATTGGCTGCCAGACCGATTTTGCCGAGAATCGTTGATCGTATGCAATGGTTTATTATTGAATTCACATTTAACACATACATTCCAGTGATTTACTCCTCAATGTTGTGGTTTACTCGACACCTTCTGTTACAGCAGAGTAGTTACCTATTTCTCCCTTCGTAATAGCTTTTCTTATTTTTCCGTCCCAAGTTATACTGTATATACCTACATATTTATTAATGTAAAAAAAAAAATATACACGATCAATTTTTCTTTCCTTCTTTCTCTACATATTTAGAATATATAATGTAATCATGAAATCAACGACATGTACCTGTATGCTATATGATATACAGTCTTGACAGATTAAAAAAGTACTTTTTCCTTTAAGGTATGACTGTTTTTCAACTTAAAACATCCTACATTTTTGTATTAAAATAATAAATTATAGTGTCGCCATTAAAAATCTTTAAATGCTGTCGAATTTAGATATTTAAATTAAAAATAACGGTTTTAGTTGTTTTGTTGTCGTTTAAAAATATTATTCGTGTGGACTTGAAACTTGTATCCTATAAAATATTGCCTAGTCCACGATAAAAGAATCAACCTGTATAAGGTGTAATATAGTATAGGCGTTTAGTATAGTTATTCAAACAATGTTAAAACATAGTAGTATACCTAATACAGACGCCTTATTACCAAATCTTTATCGTGATTTTCTATCAGTACTTTATTTCATCTGTGGAAACAGAATATTAAAATCTTTCACACAAAAGGCCCGGCAAAAGTTTGACATACCCGAGTACCTTCACGACTCACTTGGCCCCGACGAAGACGCCATTTAAAACATTTTATTATTTACAAAACATATTAATTTGTACTATTTAATTTACCTAAGTAATTTAAGTATTGAACAAGCCAATGGTCCATTTGTCAAGGCTTTAGTCTAATAAAAAAATAAAATAAAATCTTCGACAAACGAGGTTTTTGAATAAATTTAATCGATCAGAAAGACCACACGAACCAAAGTTATTGCGTTTTACTTTTATTTAAGAATGCTGAATAGCAGTTCAAGCTAACAATAATACAATATTAATAATAATTTGGCCTTTTGTGTTATGAGCGTACAAATAAGTATGAACTACGTTTCAGGCATAATTAGTTCCACTTCATTTATATTATATTATACATTTTTGTTTCGGAGTGATAAATGAAAATCAACGTTTTTCACAATTCGCTAACATACGGAAGTCCACGATTTCTTTTAATTTAATAACAATCCGTTTTAAATTTGTAACCAAAATATAATCGTAGTTACAAGTTTGTTAATTCTTAAACACAACACACATTATACATATTAAGTAGTCATTACTAGTCACTATATTAGAGTTAAACAGGAATTCGAAGAGTATAACTTTCTTTTCAATAATTAAAAAACAAAATTTAATGATTTCACATAGCTCTTTCAAAACTGCTTTATTATAAAAAAATATATAGTTTTTTTGAATAAAAACAAAATACGGACAGCCAATTATTATTCAATATGTTTCCGCGGATTCGAGGCATCGATTCAATAATCACCATAATATACCTATATTGATATTGTTTAATAAAATTATTTTATTTATATCAATGTATAATTATAATTATTATTATAATTAATTCCGTTCCATCGTAATTTATTGACCAACTTTATAACAATATAATATATAGGTAGTTGTTTCAGACCTCGAGAAGTCCACTGCAGCCTAAAGGTAATGATAAAATACCTATCTACGACACACTATACCGACAAACCGGAATCGTATAACAACGTTGTCGCAACAGAATTATAATATTATGCCTATTGCCTGTGGTAATGCAGTTGAAATATTATACGTTTTAAAATATTTAGTAGAATTATTGCGACGTGAACTACGACTAAAAATGACCCCAAAACTCACATTTCGTGATATTGCACTGCGTAAATTAAATAATATAAAAAATAAAAATAGAAACGGTGACGACATATTATTATAATTTTAATAATAATAATTTTAATATTATTATTATAATATTATCAATAATATCATATATTTTGGGTATAATATACTAAATATAACGTGTTCTAGATAGGCCATTTAAAAGGGAGTTTGTAATTTACACCAAAACAAAGATAATAATATGTAAGTTGCACTACTACAGGTAGTCAAAAATAATGTTTGTAATTTGCATCAAAATGAATATCTAGACCTATGTGATTATCGAGTATTCGATTATTCGTCGGTGTCCTCGTTGTATTATTTTTTTAATTGTCTAGCTTTGGTTATAATAATAAAACTTTTTTTGATGTACATAATTACAAAACTATCTTATATATTATAGGTAGGTATAACACAATAACCATAAATTATATTTTTAATGTTCAATTATTGACAATTAGTGTATGTTAGTTTGACCACATCCCCCTCCCCAATGACAAAATCGTTTGACCGCCACTGATTTCAATATAGTATATTGATTTTTGAACCTATTTTACAAATAAAAACAAAGTAATTATATTATATATTTATATTAGGACTATAGACACTTTTTATCAAAATCTAAATTGTATACAAATATTTTTAAATAATTAAGTGTTTTAAAATTATATTTTTGCCTAAAATGATGCAATACTGCTCAGAATCTAAAACGGAACATTCTGTGTTATTATAGTTTCTCATATATCAATATCTGAACTCTAAACTATCGAAAGGTGTATGTAGATACTATCGAAAGAATAATCGATTTTAATTTTGGTATAAATTACAAATCTTCGTTCTTATTACCTGAGATGGTGCGAATTACATATCTTTATTATGATTAAAAACGCATTTCAAAAATGTTGGTGTAAATTACACATGTTATATTTATTTTGGTTAAATTTGGGTGCCAAATTGACTACAGTCATTTAAAACTATGTCAAAACTTGGGAGAGTATAGACTATAGGTTGACACTGTTTATATAGCACACTGACACTGTCACGGTAGTCACAATATAAGCAGTGGCATATAGTCGAGATGAAAAAGGGAGGGGGGGTTCAACCACCCTCTTGGTATTTTTTAACTTTATTCATAGATATTTAAAAATGAATACAATTTAAAAAATATTTTTTTATACATTTATAATTTTTTAGTGTTGTTACCCATTGAAAATATCAGTGTTTACAACACTGAATAAAAGCGTATGTTGTTGTATATTGTATAAACTACATAAAATATTATCTATATTATATTATGATAACAATGATTGGTACCTACATGGCTCCGTAAATTGTATAAAATAACAATTGTCTTTTGATAGTGAATAATCGAATTTTTGTTTGTAGTTTTCAACGATCTGTGGACTGCAAATCGTTGTACTCGACAATGATATAGTAATAATAATAAGGTTATTGCAACATCACAAGTTTTTACATCAAAATTTACATTAATGAATACAATATTGCAACACCCCCGGTAAGCAAAGATTGGGCTGGGGAGCAGTTCTTAAGAATATAAAACTATAAAAGAGAACAATATAATAGAATAACATTTGGTATGAATAAATAATTTTAATACTTAGGATATGATACCTATAATCTATATATTATATTAGTTATAAGTATAATATTATGACGTATGTCGTTCAAGTCAAGTAGCTATCATACATTCATATATTCGTATACATATATATCGGCACAGACTGTTTTGATAATTGTATTGTTATTGTTTACATCACGACATGAATAGATTATTGCGTATACTTTGTTCTTTGTTTGATTCAATTGTGAAATAAAAAAAAATTACGAAAAACACAATACAACAGTTAATTAAGAACTATTATTTTCCTAATCGCTAAGGCTATGCATAGCGTTATCATTATCTATTTATATATTATACAATATACATTTTAAACATTATTACAAAGCTTGCTCATCCCTATTTTATCCTTTAACATTGAGCATTTTTATTCAAATTCTAATTTTCGGAATTATTAAATATACAATATTTTTTAAATACTTAGATCTGAACTACAAAATGTATATGCAATTTAATTATAGTGTCTGTAGCGATAAATGTTTCTTTTTTAAAATGAGAACCTCCGTATAATAATATAATAGATATTTTAATATTATGGTATTATTATTATTATTGTTATTTTGTTTCGTAAAAGCGGAACATCTAAGGTCTTATAATTGGCCCAATGTATAGAAACGACAATATAATTATAATTATACACACAACACGCACACACACATATATATTTGTGTATAATATATGTATATATATATACAACATATCCCGTGACATAAAACGGTATATATGTATATCTAAATGTGTTTGCGTATCTCCTCGAGTACTTAAACGATTATACTTAACGGGCCGCGTCTTATGATTTATATGTATCGTAACGTATAATCCCGAAATGAAGAGCGCTAGCAACTACGCAATTACAGACGCAATTATGCTGAACACATATTTGTTCAGCTTGCAGCAGATATTAATTATAGGTAGCTGGCACCTAGGCATAAGTGTCTTAGACATTATATTACCGACGTGTAGATAGAAACAATCGTCGCTATTAATAATATACTGCAGTGCTCGACAAAAAAAAAACGACTTTAAACACATTATAGGTGTATAAGTTTAATACAGAAAAAATATTATGTATATAAGGGGAGATATTGAAAAACCCCGCATCACAAGATACCAGATAGGTACGTACTAAATTAATTTTTAATTTTTTTCAGAAGTAACAATGTTTTGTCATGGCTTACTAAAACATCTTAACAGTGATTTTAATACGAAACGTTTATTTAAATTAAAGTACCTACATTAAAACATCATTATGTTAAGTGGTTTTTTTTAAAACCTACTAATTTTAAACAATAGTTCATTTTGACATGATTATTATTACAATTTTATTTTTTTGTAGTACCTAGGACTTAGGAGGTACTTACCAACTTGTGTTATCGTGTTAAACATTTTTAAATTCGTATTATAGTTTTGGCTTAAATACGAAGAATATGAGAAAATTATAGAAAACATGACGTGTAATTTTGGGTATTCATTTGAAAAAATGGACACATTACGCACTTTAAGCTCGAATATTCAACGTCGGGAACAAAAGTTTAAAGCAGAATATTATCAGTTGTACAGTTATTAGTAAATAAAATAAAATAACGTACCTAGTTTTAGATTTAAAAAATATATTTTTCAGTTTTACAATGATGTGTCTGTCATTAGTTTTCTGTACTAATATATGTATTAAATAGGTAATAAAATGTGAATTTTCAAATGATTCATCATTGCATCAATAAATGACAACAAAATTGGCCTATCAGACTATAATATGACTTTATTACTTAGTATAATATATGATATATTCATATTGCTATTAAAAAAATGTATTTTCTTACGAGTAATACGGTAGGTTGAATTAATTTTAGCCGAAAACTATGATTATAAAACCATTTACGGATAAACCAATCCGTTTTCCTAGAACAGGGATATAATTTTTTCATATGTATAACAATATACATTCAATATGAAACACATTTATTATACAGTTGCGCCACCATGCAACATTTCAACTTTGTGATCTACGCAAATTCTAATTGCATTGTAGATCGTACTAATGTATTATAAATTTATAAATATGTGATTGAGATCAAGGTGTGACGTATTAGCCTATGAAAAATATAATAATATAATTTATTATGGTATAATATCATATACCGCGGGTACACATTCTCGTTAATACAAATTACAATTAAATTTCCGTGGCACGCGCTTTCCATACTGGAAGCCCGTGCAGTGTGCGCATTAATATTTTGTGCTGTATTATAAGTATAAAGAAATAGTATATATAATATATATAAATATAAAATAAACATGTGTGTATTATATTCTTGGAGGGCTGATGTCGTTTTCCAAACGATTGACGAGAATTAAACATTATTTGTATAGAGACGCTCACGTGCGTGGGACGTCCGTTTTCCAATTGAAATCACTTTTCCATATATAATATATTAAATAAAATATATATTAACCGGTACGTGAAACGTCAAACGCAGTCTATTAAAACGAATTTTTTTTATTTTTATATAGGTATATAAAAACGGATCACAGTACTGCGTATATATGATATTACATATTATGATTATATGAATAATATATAGGTACACACAGAGTAATTCACCGAGGAAGTTTATCCTTCATTTCATTGTATTTATTCAAAATCTTTTTTTTTAGATTTTTTATTTAAATATGAAAATTTGAATGTATCTAACTGAAAATTTGAACGGATTATTTCTTAATATTCTATTTTTTTTTACTTGAAACAAAATGTGTTAAAATTGTATCACCTGCAGGATGATACTTATAATAATGTGTTAAAAATCCTAATTATATAAAATGTGTGTAAGTAAAAAAAAAAAAAAATATAGAAATATTAATTCAAGTTTAGACCAGCCTAGATACGATATATTATATTATTATGTACGCGGTAAATGGGTGTTTACGAAACATTTCAATGTTTACATGCAGATATTTTATCCAGATTACCGACAAATGTGCAAAGGTTGAGACCGAGTACGCAGGTATATTATGTTTAAAATCGTTTTAATTATACTGTTTACTCGTTATATACTTATATGACTGTTCATTTGATTTGAACCATCAATCAAATTATAAAAATCAGATAATATAACATAATATGTATTATGTATATTTAAAATGATTAGTTTACAAGTAAATATTAGTTTCGGTGCTTACTAATCCCAACATAATAAAATAATTAAATGTAGTTATAAATCGTACTATTATTATTATCTCTATGAAAATCAATCGAGTCCGTGGACTTTGTATGTAACGCGTTTCACAACTAATATATGTGCATGCACTTTCGTGATCTTTCAACTATTGACAGTTGTAAACCACCAATAATTATAACATTATAACAATTTAACAACACGATATTAATTGTAGATAGGTACAAAAGTGCAAGTGTACAATCATTGGTTAAATATACTTAACCACACGTGTACGGTGTACCTAGTGTTCTATAAAGAAGGATTTTGTTGTTCCCGTTTGAAGACTTTTTTTGAATAATTAATAAGTTGTACGAACGAATTACCGATAGAAAGATATCATAATATTATATAAAATGAAAATAAATAGGTATATTATATACCATTGTATTAACTATAATATTATTGTTATATCTTTAGTAACCTTTGGGCGTGACACGATTAACTCGTTTTTAATTGACAAGCGTAATAATTATTAGAGGCGGCAATAGTTGAGCAATGTGCTATAATATGTAATAAAATTATAATATCATATTATTATTAAAACGCTGTAACGGCGCGTGCATTGAAAGTAGTAATTAATAAACGATATCTGCAATAAGCACTCCCGGGTACATGTAACAATCGCACTAGGTGAAGAATAAGGCAATACAGGGGAGAGAGAGAGAGAGAGAGAGAGAGAGAGAGAGAGAGCGATTGACGTTGTTGATCGACTTAAATAAAATATGATTTTTTTATATCTATAACGGAAGCGCACGAGGCTACGACGTAGAATAGACGACGCCGCCGCGAGGGACTTTAGCATCGGGTTCGAAGATTTTGTCGGGCGAGATGAGATTCTATGAATGCGGGCTGCGTCACGAAAACCGGACGCAATGTAAAACCGTAAATGGTATATTATGTATATTGTGTATATAAAATAAATAATAATATATGCGTAATGTACGAAACGTGTATAAAAAATACGCAGCTGCAAATTTCTCCGACGCTTAAATATGTATTACTGCAGCCACCGTATTTGGTGAATCTCGTATTCTCGCCCTACCACGACCGCGAGCTTAAAGTTATCGAGATATCGCTACACGTCGTGCTATTTTATACATAAAAGGTCTGAGACATTTTTGCAAAACGCAAATGCTTATTATAATATACGGACGCTATATACGTGTGCGATGTCGTCCCCGGCTGTGAATTGTGATCGAAACCGTGGACATAATTTCGATTAACTCTTCGGGCCACTGTACATATACGATTTTATTATTTTCTGATTTAATAGAGTTTTTTCTATTTCGTTAACTCAAAAATCTGTGCTGAAGTGATGGGGATTTTCAGATGCAGAGGAAAAAACGAGAACTAAATTACCACAGACCAATCGAAATTGTCTGAAACAGCATCGATCGACTTTCAAAAACTGGCAAGATTGCTGTGAGCTTAGGACATCATTATACTATTATAGCGTTTTGAAGGGGAGATAGTATCTACTCGTACTTCAAATAATTAATTTGCTTCCATTAACCTTTGTAACTATATTTTTTGAATTTTTAATCCTATAACTATTTACTGTTTTTTATATTTTATTTTAAAATGTGCATAATAGTATAATATTCTGAGTAGAATTATTTATGTATAATATATTAATATATATACATATATATGTGTTACGGTCAATGACGAAATTTGAACATTTGTGTCTGCGACTGATCATTAACGTTTGTAGCCAAGTTGCTGGGTTATTATTGTAATCTACTGGAAAATAATGTCAGTTTCCAAGATAATCGTTTGTTATTGTAAATTATAAAACGAAAAATTCAGATTAATATCATTAATACATTTCATAAGAAAAAAACAAAGCAAAAACACTTATAGTTAATATTAATATTATAATTATTTGTTTTATTAAAAAAATTATATTATATTAATTATTTTCGCATGACATGCTGTTAAGACATTTTGAGTTATACAGCATTCCCACTGATCGACAAATGCATTTGTTTTGCACTTTAGTTTGCGATTGTACCATCATAATATTATATAACCTTGTGACCCAATAAATACCGCAGATTATCGATGATATAGTTATTACGTTTAAATAAGTCATATAAAAACACAGGTTTTATTTAGGAACTTTTATTTTGATAAACCAATTACCTATTTAATAATATACGTTTTTAAACAACATAATATTAATAAAATAGGTATCAACGTGTGCGGATAAATAACTGACAGAGACCTGTATGCAATACTCGAGTCAAATTTATAGTTTACAGCAACGTCCGCAATAGGCGTTCGGAATTACGTAAGTAGTTGTAAAATACCAATGTTAACAATATTAACCATTCTATGTTGACAATATTACGTAAATTACCGGTAATTTTCATAAATTTGTATTGGTATTGTTAGGTGGTTTTCGACATTAGCCAGGCTTTGACGAAAATATCATCAGTTTTGTCATCGACCGTAAGAAATATATAAATAAGTGACAATGTCAGCACTCGCGGCGTAATTAATATTCCAATCTATGCTGTGGTATGAGTTTTATAATTTATAATTGTATATAATAATATATAAGTATAGGTAAACCAACGATCGAATTTACTAGTAATTTACTAATATACTGTTACAACGACTGACATATTTGACACGTATGTATATTCAACTATTCAAGTATATTGGCTATTTCTTAGACCTGTTACATATTATTTACCAAAAATCCTCAGGAAACACCTAAGCGACAAATGTGGACTATTCCTGCTGAGTGCTGAATCTACATGCATGACAGACATTTGGCAAGTGTACCAGTAATGTGAACTTGCTTTAAAACTCCAAAGTTATTGATAAGACAGCTATAACATGAAAAGTATTATTATTTCATAAAACCTTCAATGTTTCAATGAATTTTATTGTAAACATAGATAAACGAAAACCACAGTTGACCCGATGACGTGATATACATGACACATGGTGATATAATTGTAAAAACTAATACTTGAGTAATAATAATATATTGTGCTTATCGCGAATACATTCAGTTCAGTGTCATGGTCATAAGCCTAACTAGGCCTGCTTCTTAATAAATTCATATATTAAAAATCAAAACATGGTTACAATTTTTAACTAAAAGAAAACCATATATTATTTTATAAATGACTTATAGGTACATTGATTATGAAGCATTTAAATATGATTTTTCAAAGTAATTTTACCAACAATTTTTTACTTATACGTTGATGTAATTTTTTTTATAATTATTTAATTAAGTACCTAAATATAGTTAGTAGTATAATAAATTAGATACAATTACCTATAGGTAAACGCTTATAGTTCTACGATTTGTAACATAGGTACTATATTTTTAATATAATATATATTGTCTATTCTCTTATTTTATACCTATTTATATTTTACATGGTTTTCAAAAGTTTTTATAATATTGTATACAATTTTACATAAATAAATTCTATGATTAATGAAAAATAAGTTTTAGTATACTTAACTATTATTATTAAATAATATGATATAAAAGACGTACAAACACGTATAATTATATTAAACTCATTGAAAGCACGAGAATATATGATGTTAAAAAGAGTGTAATAAAATTATTGATTACTAAATAATATTAATAATTCTGATAATAATTGCAAACCTAATCAATGAATGTTTAGTGTTTGTTGATAAGATGCTTTTTTTCTAGATTCATCATAACAATAGTCACAACTCATCACACAAAATACTAATATAGTAATATATCCAATTATTCCAATTTATTGTTCAATAAAATAATTAGGTATGTTGTACTCGTCTGTAATGAGGTTCGAAACACGTGGTACCTGTTATAGTTATTACCAGTTATCTTTAGAAACTTCTTTCACATCAATTATAACTAATAAGTTATAAGTAACTGGGACGTCTGGAGGCGCTTAACTCGGCACTACAAGTACCTAGTAAGTATACACAGTGGCGTAAACATACATTTTGTATGGGTAAGGGGGGGGGGGGTCAGTTGCATAAAAATTGCCATGGAAAGAACATTTTTAAACCTAGGACCTGCACATTAAAACCATAAAAAGGCCTTGAAAGGAGGGGGCATGACCCCCACACCCCCTTGCATACAATGATAATATTAAAGTAATTATTCACGGAATATGTTTAACCAATTTATGGGTAAGGTAATGTTAGGGTAGTCCCCTTGCGATGCATCCCGAAGTCTTAATTAATATATTTTACAAAATATTATATCGAACGTGTTTTAATCGCCACCGAGAATGTTCAATATTATACAATATATTTTATTGACGTTCTCCCGTGACGGGCCTCCGATATGCGTATATATTGTGACACGGTGACTCTGACTAGCGTTATTATAAAACATTCAGCAGTTATTATAATAATAAGTGAGTATTATTAGTGAATTACACGACTATACCGAAAAGTAGTTATTAATTACGGATCGTACGATAAATTAATTTCGTTGGTTTTTATGATTAGTCCTTATCACCCGAAAACCACGTCGTTATATTATGTACACGGTGACTGATAATTAGTATGATAATATGATATAGATGATCTGTTATTTTCATATAGCATAATATAAATAATATACCTATATTGAATAATATAATATTGTACATCGTTTTAAGTTTCGAGGTTTCTTGGTTTTATTTTCATGCCGTCGCTATTTCGTCATTCCGGACGATTGTCATTTTAATACATCAAAATATTATAATGTACACAGCTATTATTACAATTATCTGTTTGTCGCATCGTGTTTACTGTAAATAAACACAAACAGCGTATGATAAAATCCATCTTATTTCGTCATCAAACGAGGCGAAAATTGCCATAATGTGTATAACATTGAACCTAGTCATAATAATATAATATTATATATAAATGATAATATTATACTTGTATTATGTTTCTAAAATATGTCTGTCGAAAACGTCAAAACAGATGTTATAATGGTATAATATATTATATGTACCTACCTACCTTATATAGGAGATCGGAGATCTGCAGATTTATCGATAACGTCGCTTAATTTATTCAATCGTGTACGTAACCGCCGAGGACATTAGTCTTCTTCAAAACACTGCACTTGATCTATCTCTCAGGAGCATTAAAAAAAGTTACTACCCGATAGTGTAACAAATTTACAATACGCAGGGTTTGATATTAATATTTAAAAGTTATATAGCGTGTTACTTCGGAGCGATATAATATTCTCGTTGCCACTTATTAATAGATGTAGTAACTCTTGAAACCGTACGTACATTTTTTATAAGAAATATATAAATATAGAGATACATTCTATTTTTATAAGTCAAGTTGATTCAATTCTCCAATGTTTGAGTTAAAGTTTTACTATAGTTTATTGTATATACATTTTAACTGACCATAACATTCAATCGGGGATACTATAAAAAAAACAATTGAGGTATAACAACTATTAAATATTATGTATGAATATCGTTGTAAGTTCAATTGCTTGTTATTAAGTAATAACAAATTTATTTAAAATATTAAGTAGCTGGTAATTGGTATTATATAATACGACATTTATAAAAACGAAATTATAATAATCTAAGCTCGGTCACCTATACGGCTATACGTAATTACGTTTTTAAGCTGCGACAGTTGTAAATAAGAAAACTATTTTTATATTATTAAGTATTATTTTTTCGGTATATTACATGATATTATGGGTGAAAAAACTGTTTAGACCCGGATTATCTGTTATGATATATCATAACTGCTATACGCTCAATATTTTCTTTATGTATAAACCTAAATAAATATAACATAATAATATACCTATTAGTCCTATACATTATTATTTATGACATAAAAATGTATTCAATTATTGCTAATCTCAACAATTTGATGCATAATACAAACGATATGCAAAAGCTCTGTTATAACTGTGTGTTAATCCAGCCCTGCCAATACGGATAATAAGGCGTGTTTCAACTTAATATCGTATCGTTTTCTCGTGTCGTATCTATTATTGTAATGAGCGCGTATTGTCAGCATTAGTGGATTTCGACGTCTCATTGCAGAATGTGATGTACCATTAGGATATTATACACTTTTCGTTTATAGTTTTATGCTTTAGTCTATATTAAACGTCGACTTCAGAGACAATAATTACGTAGGCAGTGTGATTGTGTTGTGCTCAATGATTAATATCCCCATGAGATAGGTACAACAAAAACGATAACGCGTAAGACAAACAATTATTTATATAAGATTAACGATAACTTTGACGTTTTTATAGTCGGGGAGAAGCGTGCGTACTCCGAATCGTGTGTGCGCAACTATGCAAATTTTTTCGTCCGGATGACACGTTTAGCTTATTAGTTTATTAGTTTAGAAATTGTTTAGCTCTGTGGTAAAATAGTCACCCCATGCAGATGGTAGTAGTTATCTTAACCGTGTGTCACGCAGGTTGTCACCGTCGGTCCACACAGTTGTAGTATCAGTGACGTAGCCAGGATTTTTGATTGGGCGGCGGGGGGGGGGTGGAGTCTAAACACTTTTCTAATTAATTAAGTCCATATACCCCCTCCATCTCATAATATGTAGGAAAGTATTTTCATCGATACACATTTAAAATGTTTTTTAACAATATTTATTAATAAACGATAAAAAAGATAATTTATAGGTAATAGGTACATTTCATCTTAGTCTTATTTGTTGCTCCACTTTGATAACTGCATCCTCCTAATAGGAGAGTTTAAAAAAAAAAACACTGTTAATATTTCTTTTTCATTGATAATTTTTTTTTTATTAATATAAGCCAAAGCTAACCCATTAATTCAATTTTGTGACGTGGTGCTTCTCAAATAGATTTTCATCCTGTTCAGTTCGGAAAATGTTCTTTTAGAAGTGGAAGAGGTTCCTAACTGGTAACCGTGTTCAATATGTGTTATATTTAAAACTCATATTTCACCACTATGGTACTACCATGTTTGGTTTAATAATACATAGTTCATAAATTATAATAATTATTTTATTGCGTATATACGTAATGCTAAATGATCATAAACCTAGAAGTCTTAGATCTCCAGATCTCTTATACTAATATAATAATAATATCATCAAATACCTATATGTATACTAGTATTTTTATTAAAAAATGTGTATTACAATTTAACTTTTAATTTAATTTAAGGAGTTATCACTATCATATATTTTTTAGTTCAACGTTTTCTACAAAATTAAAAATAGTAAATATTCAATAAAACAATATATTTTGTACAAAACATTCGCAGATCACGTTAGTCATATATATATAGCTGTGCTGTATAATTTACATACAATTTCTCATCGGTTTTTGGTCGAATGGGGGCCGAAATTGCATACGCTCGCTGCAGGGGATCGTGACCCGGTTTCGGCCACGGAATGGCATATTAATGAAGGATACCGTAAGTGATATTGCACTATTTTGTTTTAGACCGAAAAGACGGAATTATCACGACAAACATGTCGGCGGACAATTGCAATTTCTCGATCAATATTGTTTAATATAATGTATAGGTAATTGTATCGCGTAAGCTCCACGTTCGACTCATCTGCATAACCGGATAACAATAATAATATATTAAATGTTATTAAAATAGCCGACACTATGCCAATATAGTGATAAATATATATATTATTTTTTAAATTTTTATTTATTCTTCATCAGATAATTGACCCAATTAAAAATGTTCATGTGGAGTCAATGGTATTTTATCATTGTTAAGTTCGGCGAAATAAGACAGAAACGTAACGCGCTACTGGATATTTTCTCCGCTGCGCGGAAAAACATTGGATCATATTATATTATGACATGTATGTATATTAAAATTAAAAATAAATGTATCAACGAGGTGTTGCCGTGGTAACGTAGATAATTATATTATTCATCGGCTACTAGGTTTTAAGAACGATTTCGTAGGTTTACAAAATTAGAAGAAATAAATACCGCATTTATTAGTCATTTATATGATGAATGACTAATTCATCTAACTAATTCATGACTAATTCACCATATTGACACAAAATAAAACTCTCAGATGTAATTAGACGTTAATTTACTTCAACACTTAACTAAACTATTATAAAATGGAAGTATAAAGAATTGTCCGTCGACCAAATTACAGAATTTTGGTATTTTGCTTATATTCTAAGAAGATTTTTCAGAACTAAATACTTTGCGTACAAATCTGTTTTTAAATTTGGGTTACACACACATACATACATTATTTTTCATGTAAAAAAAGCTTTTCTTAGATGAGTTTTATTAAACATAAGTACTGAATCATACTAAAAAATTTACGTTTAAACAATGTAATGCTTGGGAGTCCAAAAAAGAGTCTAGAAAAAAAAATTCGCGGAAACAGTATAATTTTATTTTTTTTAGGAAAAAAAGTCCGACTACACAATCACTAAACGGAAAAAAGTCTTTATTTTATAACAGTATAAATAATGTAACATAATTTAAAATTAATAATTTGTTAACATAGGGTTATTTAAATCTACAATAAATAAATTCTCTATAGAATAGACACAGCCCATTGCCCTTAAAAAATGAGTACATCGTCTTATTTCTATTTTTTCTTTATAACTTGATAACCTTAAAGACTTACTTTTACAATTATTCACACCCTCGTTTTTTCAAACCAAATGGCTGTTCAAGGACCTTTCACCCTCACGGGTTGCAAGAACGCAATAAAATTAAAAATTTTAAGTAATGATAGTTATTTAATTTTAAACGTATGGAATGCTTCAAATATTATAAAGATCACAGTTGCCTTTCTCATTTTGTGCCACTTTAAGCTCTGAACGGTCCTGTATTCTGTGAACCTAATAAAATTCGCTGAGTGAGTCATATATAGTTGACGAGTCAGTAATTTGTATACCATTGCACTATCAAAATATACTGATGAGCTAAAATTGAAGAACATATTAAGTAAACTTTATGCTAACTTTACGTGCATGTAAATTCAAATTTAAAATGTATATATATAGGTATATTATTTCTCTGTAAAGCATTTTCTTACAACAAAAAGTATTATTTATACGTCAAAAATTATTATCTTTGGGTAAGTTATGGTTTTCAAATGTTTGTTTTAATCATCTCCATTTTTAAAGAGGGCTATTCACAAGGTCATGATCGTCTGACAGACTTTTAATGAGTCAGGTTAAACAAAATTTAACTTTGGGAAATTAGATCCATTATTTTCCGTAATTTCTTCCAAATAAATTCCTAAATGCTTTATTTTTTCAAATCAAGTACCTCGAAAACAACAATTTTACAAAAATATAATTTTTTTGCTGTAGATAATATTTTAACGGATTTATGATAAGTGGAAATTAATTGTTTTCTTAGTAATTATCTTTATACAAGATTTGTATCTGTTATGGGTATACTACAAATTGTCAATTTTGTGTAAGCTGTTATACAATTTTAACACTATTGGTCGTTTACTTGTTTTGTTGTTGATGAAAATAACAAGCCTGGACATATACGTGTCCAACGTTGTATGTTTACTTCGAGGAAAATTTTTTTTAAAAATTTACAATGTTGATCTTTTTTTTTAAAAATATATTACGTACATATTTTGAGCACTGTAAAAATGTTTGTCTATATAGATTTTGAGTACGTTCAAATTCTAAAATGGATATAGGCGCGTTTACTGGCTTTTTTTTAATTTATTTTGTGAATTTCATTCATAACAGCATATTATTATTGGAACATCGTATTAAATACCTATTGTGATATAAATGAAACGATAAAATCTTCGTCTTGAGTGCGAATTACGCATACATCTATTAACTAGTTAATAGGTAATTGTAATTTACTAGTATAGTATTATACTATTATATCACTGCAGTCTCCCAATCTAATAACACGCACATTGAGCTCGTTTAAACGACACAGCGTTCGTTGGCAGTCTGTCTGGTCACGTGTTGAACTTGGAGGTGGGGGTGGAATACGCGATAACGTTGTATCAACAGATTATGCTCCGCGTACTCTTAAAAACGGATCGTCCGACAGTTTGAATTTTAGTCGATCGTCGGCAGCACATCGTCACCGATTAATTTTACCATAATAATATGATAATATTATATACTAACACGTCGAATCCCAATGAACACCTGAAGTCGTCATCTGATTTGAACCGCGGTCACTTAGTTTTTTAACGTTGTTTTCATTTATTGTATTACTGTATATATTATCGCAAAAACAAAAAAAATGCCTGATTTCGACAGTATCGGAGAGTAAGTACAAATATCACGTTATACTACAATGGTATCGTCGTCGGCCTTTACGAGAAAAGGTTGACCACAATATTCATTCACTCCGTGAAATAATAATATGACGATTGCGTTATTCCTTTTTTTCTTTCACAGGGACATTTCGCATTGCCGGCCAAAGGTGCATTTGCAGTGGGCTTCCGGGTCGCAGCCGGTCAGGAAGTTGAGCGTTGTATCGTTGCTGCCCAAAAAGGTACGGATAAAATGTACAACCATACGTATATATATAACGCGCCTCCTTCGTATGGCCTCTGCCCTATTTGTGTGTTGTACGTGCCGTTAAATAATATTATAAGTTATTGTTACCACATATTGTGTACGATTTCGGATATCCTAGATTCCCGTTATAATCCGAACGGATATATTATGAAATTCTATAGCACAACGATTTTGTAACAATCAATTCAATTTAAAGATCCGACCAACAAATTAAAAACATAATCAAAAACTCTGATCCTATAATTATAAAATTATGACGTGCTTGTGCAATTTAACCACTTTGTACATTATTGGATCGCCAAGACGCTAACAATAAATTGTACGTCATAAACACCAAATTTACAGTACCTGATGTTTCAAATAAAAGTGTTTAATTTTTTTTGTTATTTAAACTTATTTCATTATAGACCATGTTACAGAACTACAGATCAATTAATTTAGTACTTTTATACTGCATTAATACACTTTTAAAATATTATTTCTTATTGATACGTGAACATTTTTTAACATAGTAAAAGGTTCTACTAAAAATGATTAATTTCTCGTTAAGTATTTTAAATTGTAATAGTAATATTTATCTATAATGTACCATTCTATATCTAATAGATACATAGTAGCTATACAAATATAGAAGCATGGCTATTAATATATTAATATATCAATAATACACCTGGACGTTGTACCTATTATGTATATTATTAAAACTTTAAATTTTTTCTAACACAATAACTTCAATATACTTTATTTCATTTTTGATTAGAAAAAGAAGTACGGATTTCTACGCCAAGTTCGACCTTCTTAAAAGTATACATTATAAAAAATAGTATGTCTTATTTTCTTAATATATGTTTTATTTATGCACTAAGCATTATCGTGTAAATCCCCAAAAAAAAAAATTAAATTAGAAAAATTTAGAAAAGTATGTGAAATAGTAGTTTCAAATCTGTCTTATAATATTTGGCGTAATGATAAAATTCAACGAAGATTTATCTAATAAAATTATTTTTAGGTAAACTTTTTACAGCGGGTAGTAGGTATATTATGCGTTATTTTAGAACACTATAATTTTAATCGTTCAACTTGAATATTATATTTTGATAACTACAATTTTACACAGCTAAAAGATTTCGTCGAGGAAAGCGTGCGGTTGTGCAGGCCGTCTAATGTCTATGTTTGCGATGGATCCGAAGCTGAGAACACGATGCTCATCGAACTTCTAGTGGAAAACCGCACCATCGTTCCGTTGCCGAAGTACAAAAACTGGTTAGTCTGACATATTATATGACACGTTACGATATGATTACGGTCTACATTTATGATTTTATCGTTATTATTATTATAATTGTCATCGTTTATCACAGCAAAATTGTTACTTGTCACAATCACATGCAATATCAATGGTTAAGGTGTCTCATTGTACAGGAAATCTGTTTTAAATTTATAACATTTTTTATAAGCGATGCTGAATGGTTTTCATTTTATAATTGAATGTAGACGCAGTCCTGAATTCGGACGTACTGCATGTCATTATTATCGTAAGACATTTTATTTCTCCGAAACACAGGTCCGAAATTGGTTTTTCAATTTTTTTGTTTTGATAAAATAACAAATTTATAAGTATTATTATCACTGTGTTGTGCGCTTTATGTCCGCGTCAGCATTTTTTAAAAGTCCTAATAGTCCTTAGTTTCTTTAAATTCCGATTTTACACATTCTACATAGACATAACATAACTACCAATAGAATTATCTTTATGTTTTATATGAATTCACCTAACCGATATCGATATACGAACTATGGCTTTCTGTTTATCTGTAGTAGGCATATTTTATTATTACTAAGGCCAGTGCCGTACTAACCAATATTTGGCACCCCCATTCGACATACTTATTCAAATATCAAAAAACCGCTCTCTGTGCTCTCTAAAATTCGTGGAGTCTTCGGCGCCCTCAGGCATTTGCCCCATTCGTTTCTCCCCCTAGCACCACGGCCACGTATAATGCTAATACTATACTTCCGCTGGCGTCTTATTCCCCGTATTTCCGGACCGGGTATCCTACGGTAGCCTTCTTCGCACCGTCGCCACTGATCCGAGTCCATCGCCGCCACAGCTTAGTAAACTTGAATTTCGATTAAATTAATTTGGATATATCCGGATCACGGAAATTCGTTCATAAGTGCTTTAAAAATATTCATCGGTTTAAAACTGTCTCTCGGAAAACGTACGCAACAGTTTTTCAGATGAAAGCGGCAACCCGCGTTTAGCAAGAAAAATTATTAGGAAAACGGTTAAATAAAACAAACAATTCTATTACAAGCGTACACTGGGCGTACGGATAGGAATAATCAATAACTGCACGTACGACGTGTGGAAATTCATTTTCCCCGCTTACTTGAAACGCGCACATCGAACGCGTGTAGCTACAATATTATACGACTACGACTCGTTTTTTTCGAATAACCAAAAATACCACCAACTCATATTTCAATATAATATTGTTACAGATTAGGCGATGAAAACTTTGAGCATTTAAAAAAAAACTGTTTTTAATGTCTTAATTTTTTAAATTATATATTTTTTAATAACCATACTCTTGTATGTCTGGTGGTTATATAATGGTATTGCATACTATATATTAGTTCGTGAAATAAATACGCACGTTGAATAATAATATGGCAGTATCGCAATTTCTGTTTATTACGCTGAAAGTTGTTATTTTACTCGTTATTTTACGATGTCGATGTACAAATAAATTTCCAAAACTATTTCGTGTAATGTAATAACATAATAAAATGTGTATAGACGAAAAAAAACTGATATTGACTTTATGTACTTTGTTTTCGTGTTTTGAACGCTGTGCGTATTTTGCGTGGGTAGAAAAAAAATACGATTTAACTAAAACATAAACGCGACGTACTTCACGTTCTATATTGTATTGTGTCAAAAGAAAAAATATAACATAAATATGTAATATTGTAAAATCCATATAAAATAGTACAGCGCAGGACCGAGAAAATTTTCGTTTCGGACTAGGTTTCAATTTTATTCAGTGACATAAAAAGTTCAATATTTAGCACCGAGGAAATAAAATATTTCCGACAGACATCCAGTTTTGTGGATAGACGCTTTACGGTACAATTGTTGAGAACCTACTATTAAACGAATAAGCTAAGTCCCGCAAAGAGCCAAATAGTTTTGACTGGCTGCGCAGCTGATGTTCAAACGATGTTCGGAAACAATTAAATAACAATCGCCGAACGCAACTCTAATTTCGAGAAACGTATATTGTAACCTTTCTCAAAACGCTAAAACGATTCAATACAATTTGAGAAGCTAAAAAATATTTCTACGAAATATTTATAGCCCTCGATCACTAACAATCCAATTTCTTATTATTATATATTATCACGAATAAATAATTGACAACATTTAAAATATTGTGCTTTTTACTTTTCAAATTTTTGATATGCAAATTAAATTATTGTTTATTAATATATTTTGTAAATAATTTTTGTTTTTTGGATTATGCGTCTACAATCTATGAATCTCATTCGATGTCCTTAAACAATTATAGCTGTTGAGTCGTAAGAAAGATAATATCATTGTCGTGTTTATCGAAAACAAATTATACAATTAATCAATAGAATAAGTTAACTATATTATAATTATTGATTATTAATTATTAAAAATAGATAGGAGAAAAATATAGGTTACATGAGCTATCATGGTCGGCGAGTTATAGTAATAATAATAATGTTGACTTAAAACGGAGTTAAATAAATTAATCTGAAAAAAATAAGACGGGTTTTAAATAATTACATGCCAAAGAATACTCGCTGACATTTCACCTCGCGCGCGCGATAGAAACAGAACGTGTTCAAGTCAAATAATAATAATAATAATAATAATAATAATAATAATAATTAATTTAATAAGGTACTATTATTTTAGTCATCAATGCGTTCCGAAAACGGTACATATTAGTTATTATGATTTATCGTCTAATATGATAATATATTTCAGGTTACAACCCCCAAAATAAGCGTTAAAAAGTGAACTCATGATAATCTCGTGTTTGTACGTGAAATCAAAAACTTTTATAACGGTTTGCGAATTTGAGACTATTCAGGTCATCAATATTGCAATACCGATATCATCACGAGAAAAAAGAGATAAAATAGATAAATACAGTAGTTTTGAAAAATACCTTTTTATATTCAAATAAAAAAATTGGAAAGAAATGGATCTACTTTTATGTTTAAGGACAAAATTCTTTTCGTTGAAATGTTGTCGAAGTAACGTGATACAATGTCGAAAGAGAAACAACCCCGTCCTATACTTAACCTGACCGACAACCTCCTAACAAGCCTTGTATACCAATACTACGAGCACACTTTATAGAGATTTTTAATCGTAATTTAACCCATGCCAATTATTCTCACAGCTTTTTGGCCAGAAGCTGTCCTAGGGATGTAGCCAGGGTGGAGAGCCGGACGTTCATATGCACCACGAACCGGAGGGACGCAGTCAACATACCAAGGGGTTCGACTAAGGGGATGCTGGGAAACTGGATGAGTCTGGAGGAAGCCGACAACGCGGTCGACGAACGGTTTCCGGGATGCATGGAGGGTAGAACCATGTATGTAATACCATTCAGCATGGGCCCATTGGACTCACCGTACTCAAAACTCGGAGTACAGCTTACTGACTCAGCATACGTCGTGTGCTCGATGCGCATAATGACCAGGATTGGCACCAAGGTGCTTGAAAAACTTGACTTGCCGGAAGACGGTGGTAACGGTGTGGGTTACTTCGTTAAGGCCCTGCATTCAGTCGGCCGTCCTGCCGACGGTCTCGACCAGCACCCACACTGGCCCTGTGACCCCGACCGTACCATAATCCTGCACAAGTCAGTATACCAGATGTATATTTTAATATAATGAAAATGTATTTAAGTCTCATTCTTATAATGTTAGTTAGTTGTTTCGAAAATGTTGGCATGGTTAGGTGGTAGATTGGAATAATATGTGTCAGGTGAGGTTAACAAGTGTAATATTTTGCAGGCCCGAGAAAGACGAAATCATTAGTTATGGGAGCGGATATGGCGGAAACTCACTCCTGGGCAAAAAATGTTTTGCTTTAAGAATTGGTTCATCGATAGCTCACCGTGAGGGTTGGCTTGCAGAACACATGTTGGTTAGTATTTAGTAATAAATAATAATAACATAGGGTATATTATAATATTAAAATATAATAATATGATATACGTTATATGATAACTATATTATATTTAATGATACAAGAAACACGATTATTCGACGATGGTACGATAAAAAAATTATACTATCTTCTCATCATGACTGCCACAATTCGCGTATTATGGACTGCAGGAGTTTATTTTCGATTCGTTTTCCCATCCCTACCACCCTTGGGACTTGCCGGGATGTGATTACAGCTGGAAATTGATGATTAATATATTATTTTACACGGCAGATATTAGGCGTGACTAACCCAAAGGGTCGAAAACGGTACGTGGTGGCCGCGTTCCCCAGCGCCTGTGGCAAGACCAACATGGCGATGATGCGGCCTACACTTCCGGGTTACAAAGTAGAGTGCGTGGGCGACGACATCGTATGGATGCGATTTGACCGTAATGGACAGTTGAGGGCCATCAACCCAGAATTCGGGTTCTTTGGTGTGGCACCTGGCACATCCAGAACTACCAACCCTGTGGCCATGGACACAGTGTTTGAGAATACGATATTTACCAACGTGGCACAGACTAGCGATGGCGGTGTGTATTGGGAGGGCATGGATAAACTGGAGCCCGGAGTCACCGTCACAGACTGGCAGGGTAATCCATGGACACCCGGCAGCACACCGGCTGCGCACCCGAACTCCAGGTGAGTGTTTATATTGAAGTAAAGTGAATAAAAGTCGTATGAGATGCCCAAAAACAATTCCAGATGTCCATGTAAAAAATTTAGATTTTCGAATTTCAAATTTATACATTTTCTAGTACTGAAATACCAGTAATAGAAAAATTTACCAAGAACGAAAAAGTTCTTAAGTTTAAGAAAAATGTTACTTGAGTTAGTTAAGTTAAGTCAACGATAAGTTAATATAGTTAACAAATAGTATACTTAAAGTAAAAGTAAAAGTTTAATTTTTAATTTAATAATATAAAGAGCAATACTAACTTAACCCTGTTTAAAAAAAAGTTAATTGATTTAATTTAATTACAACCCTAGTGGCTGATTCACTATTATAATTATTTAACAACTTTCAATTTTTAAATTGAATAATAAACTATTTTCGTAAACATCATAGTCGTAAGACAAGCCACATGTCTGTGTCTATTAAATAAATTATTGAATGACCAATTGGTTTATTTGAATTTTAAATTATTATACACTTAAATCACAGTTAAATAATACAATAAAATATTACATTCATTTTAAATGTTCACAACGTAATGCTATCATAGAATCCTATCTTAAAACATGATTTTAAATACAAAGCATGAAAAAGCAATGTTATTAAAATGCTCATTGAAACTAGTTATGTTATTAAGTTTATGGCAAAAATAACTATTTATAGTAAGTTAAAAAGATAAGTATAATAACTACTATTAGTTAATGTCCCTAACCTTAATAAACTGCCGTATTACAAAGACTCCGCACTATCTTTATAGGTTTTGCACACCAGCCGATCAGTGTCCGATAATCGACGCTAATTGGGAGTCCCCGGACGGCGTGCCAATCGATGCCATCTTGTTCGGCGGCAGACGTCCATCTGGCGTACCTCTGGTGTACGAAGCGTTCGACTGGAAACATGGCGTGTACGTTGGTGCTTCCATGAAGTCCGAGGCCACCGCAGCGGCCGAGCACAGGGGCAAGGAAATCATGCACGACCCGTTTGCCATGCGGCCGTTTTTCGGATACAACTTTGGACACTA
Source organism: Neotoxoptera formosana (assembly GCA_022818045.1). Classification (NCBI taxonomy): domain Eukaryota; kingdom Metazoa; phylum Arthropoda; class Insecta; order Hemiptera; family Aphididae; genus Neotoxoptera; species Neotoxoptera formosana. The sequence goes on along the minus strand of CM040632.1, from coordinate 65,280,524 downwards.
CCTGCAGCACTGGCTGTCGCTGGAGACCGCCTCACCCAACGTCAAGGTGCCCAAAGTATTCCACGTCAATTGGTTCCGAAAAGATGACCAGGTGAGTGTGTCGATCTAATATCCTCAGCCTCCCATCAATCCAGATAATTACTGTTGCTTATATTGACCACGCTAAGACACGTAATTTAGAATATACATTATATACAAAGGGATTTTTTTGGGGGGATCAATCTTGAGGACTACTGTTTACTGTTTAGGTATTCGTACAGTAAATTGTGTACCGAGGTTTGCATTATTATCATAACCCAACGTATATTATTAATTATTCAATTATGACTAATCATTCACTAATGACAACTAAACCAACCAGGGAAAATTCATGTGGCCCGGATACGGTGAAAACTGTCGCGTGTTGGACTGGATTTTGCGTCGGATAGACAACGAACCCGGTACGGTGCGACCGACACCCATCGGTTATGTGCCTACCTATGAATCTTTCGATGTCCGTGGATTAAACGTCGATTTTGACGGTCTTTTTTCCGTCCCCATCGAATTTTGGACGGAAGAGGTGAGTTATCAGTTAGCGACGACGTTGATTACTCTCGTTTCATCCGTGTACGAATTATACCTTTATTATGTTATTTGATATTTTCAGGCCAAAGAAGTAGCACATTTCTTGTACGAACAGGTAGATGAAGATTTGCCAAAAGACATACAAGACGAAATCAACAACCTGTTCAGTCGTCTGAGTTCGTATCCAAGAAACTAATACTTCACGCCTAACCTAACCTATAGACTATTCAAATGTAATATTTTTTAAGTTAATGATAAACTATTTTACAATTTTTATAAGTTAATTTATAAGTGTAATGCTAAATTATTATGTTTATTTTTATAATTATATTTATATACAATATTTTACTTATTGATTTAACTTAACCCATCGTTATAATTCCCGCTTAAAATCACGTGGTAACGTGAAGGTTCTAGGAATAAAGTAGGTATACATGTCTGATGGTCCGAAATCGTGCTGCTTATTGTTCCTAAATATGATGTAACACAGAGAACTATGACACGATGAGTACGTTTCTGACTTGCTGTTACGTTTATAGACAATTGTCGATTTCCAGGAACAGCCCTTATTCTAACTGCAGGTGTCTACGCCCAAGTTGAGAACTGTAAAATGACAAAAATATGAAACTAATAGTCGACGACGAGTACAGTTTAAACAGTATATTATACATACATATACATATATATGTAATGTATCACTATTATTTACATATTATAATATGATAAAAAATAATAATTAGCCATCGCCAGGGCAGTTGACCTACAGGAGAGAATACTTCAAAAATTTGGATCAAAAGTTTTTCGACCGAATAACAAGTGGTATGGTTGAATAGTGTTGTTATAAGAAGTTTCGACTTTATTAGTCGATAGTCCTAGTCAGTGTCTGGATGTTTCTCTATAGACCGTTTAAACGGTTTCACTTCACATCGCATCGACGTGCCTACTTATATTATTGTAATTATTCGTATTGCATACAATCGATTACAAATGAAATATTATAATATCATTAAGTACCTACGGTAGGTGCGTTTGAGTATAAAGGAAATTGCGCAGCGTCCGCTCAGAGCGACAACAACAACAATAACAATTATCATGATTTAATTTACACAAATAATACCACATCAATATAACGTAATACGGACTTTTGTCCTAAGATATGTAAGTCTAAAAATTCAGAGGAAAAACACTGCATTTTATTTGTATAATATATTATGATATTATCCATTAATTACACTATATACGTATTATCACTGTGCGGCATATATTATTAATATTTATTTATTTCGCTACGACTTATCGCAATAATACTAACCTGCCGACCATAACAACACGGTGCGGGCGAAGGTCTCTTGCAGGTAATACACAACTGCGCACTTACTTATTCGAGACACGTGGTTATGATTTTTTTTTTTTTTTTGTTAATTAAAAATTACCATGTTGAATTATAAAAACCTAAAAATGCGTTGTACGGAGAAACTCACTTTGTTTACTCACAAAATATGTGTCAACGCTGAAAAAACGCACAATTGCGGTAAAACTATGCAATATAATATACGATGAGATCCTCGGATAATTTGCTCTGATCGGAATGTAAAAAAAAAAAACGATACGTCGTTATAATTACGCGGATAATCGCCGTCCACAGAACAATAATATATTATTATATTATTATTTAATTACTAAATTAAGTCAATTATCGTAAGATATCACTAACGCGTTGAAATAAAATAATCGTTACAATTGTATAGCTATTAAATATTATATCGAAATAATATATGCCATTAATGTTTGGCACGCCAAATCGACTGTACGATAAAAAGCACACCGAATATAGTGTCCACCTGTGATTTCGCAGAATAGATTTGTTGAGGACACAATCCGGACGAGTCGAGTCCAAAGAAAGTGCATCGATTCACGCGTTAATATTGCTATCAGTCAAACGCAATATTGTCGCAAGCATCGTTCCAAACTATACACATACGCATTACTCGTATTACACCTTTCTATACGACACATATTATTTTGACTGTTGTAAAAAAGATAATTTTGGAAGGTCGAAAATTCAAACCAGCACACATTTGAATAACTAAGTCGAAAACTAAAATATTTATTGTTATTAAATAAATCGTAACCGATATCCGTTCGTTGTATCAACTCATGATTAAATTATAAAACAATAATTATTTTACATTTTTTAAATTGCTTAGTTGTCCACGTGGTTGAATCAACCGCAGCTCTTCAATTATCCGTATATTCGTTATCAGCAAAAGAGGAAAATCGTTTTTCGTCGAGACATAAGTAGCCGTTATTTTAACAAACGCATCAGAAACCATATTATTGTTCGATTAATTTCAATAGACAAATCAAACCCATCCAAACCGTCATAAATGAATCTGTATATCATTGGAAATATATTATATATTATATTACGTCTTTTAAAATAAGTTATTTTAGATTTGGCGATTTTCGGATAATCCTATTTTTGTATGTTAATGTCTTAAACGGATCAAGAACTTAAATCTCGTTTTTGAAACGTCTTGTTACAATACTTTAAGAAATTAATAATTCGTAACGTTCAACTAGACAAGAAAATTAATTCAGCCCATAGTTCAGAATAATATAATACTATGAAAACAATTATATTGAAAAATATTATGAGACCCTCACAAAAGTTACATGAGTCAGCTTACTATAGCAAGCACACATAGCGATGGCAATGATTCATGATTAAAATTGCTTAACGAGTCGATACGTTTAAGATTAACCCTTGACCGATTAGAATATTGGAAATTGTAAACGCAATCTGTACCGCTGTAGTACATCGCGTCTGTGTAGATTATGGACATAACATAATAATAATTAATAGTAGGTGTAGGTAATTGTTTTTTCAGTAATTAGTGCGATGGTAATTATTTTTAATTTTTATCGTTTATTATGTCATATTTTGTGACTGCACTATAAATAGCAATAATAATACAATAGTCTTAGATCATCTAATATAGTTATATTATGATCTAAGACAACAGTTGAATCATGGTTGCAGTAAACTGATAGGAAAACAAATTAAAATGTATTAATAGTATTGTTACTGAGTCTTGTGCCGCGTCACATTGATCCTCAATTTATTAAATAGGTTTACCTATTTGGTTAATGGTTTTAGATAAAAAAAAAAAAAAAACAGCACTCTGTCACTCACATTATTATACGTACCTACTATACTTAGCCGTCTATACGTGTGATTAGCCTCAGGGCTAGACATCGCCACATCGGTGTTTATTTTATACGAAACGAAAAATGTGTATACTTACAACACAACCCAATGTATAAAACTTGTTCCATCTACAAATTTATTTGTTACCCTATTATTATGAATACGAACACGAATAAAATACTAGAATATTTAAACTGTAATAAAAGACTATATTATACTGCTATGATATTATAATTATTTATTATAATAAAATCAAAATATGATTTAACATTGTTCGGTCATAAAATTTACTAAGTAAGTATATATTTATAATCATGTCAAAAAAACACGGCTGAATATTATGTTGTTGAAAATGCATTAAAAAGTTTTCATTAAAAAAAAAAAAAAAAAAAAAATGTCTCATTTATTAATATTATATTCATTAGAATTTCATGAATGTTCTGTTATAGGTTCTGACATAATAATGAATATATGATAGCTAAGAACTGCCAAAAAAATATATATGTATACAACGATGTAATTGAATAACTAAATAAAACTCACCAAAGATAATATGTTGTTTGAAAATGGTTTTCGCTAGAAAAAAGAAGGTTTTGCTTCCACCAAACAAAACAACACTCGTACGTATAAGCTGGTCCACCATACACCGCTTATCGTGCTCAGCACAAGGTAGTCACTAAAGTCCTAGGTTAAACGGCATTTGTAGCGAGCTAGCGAGAAAGAATAAAAATGGATATTTGTAATTTATATTGATCATTTACATTAATTATATGTAAACCCCTGTAAAACGAGCCAAGAACGAATATTCTGCGTTAATCTCAGCCAAAGTGCTAAGGGTGCAAAAGTAGTTACCTCGAGTGGTACCTACCCAAATTTCCCCTTAAATAACCATAATATAAAATACGAATATATATAAATTAGAATTATTATTTTATTTTCATAAGTTTTAAAAATGTCAGGTAAAAAAAAAATAACAATCACTGGCCAAAAAAACGTCGGTAAAAAAAAATATTATATAGAAATTTCAAAAATAATAATAATCGGTTAATATATAAATTATTAATTATTATTGTTAAGGCATAATAATATAAAATAATATAATGTTATTATAAAATTCGTATAGAGTACAAAATATATTTAGAAATTAAAATTATGAGCGATACCCTTCAAATATTATGTATTGATATTTGTAGTTTCATAGTTTTCTACTGTGTTTTGAAGACGTTGGTCTATGTTTTTATATGTTCTCTTTTTTGTAGGGTTATTTTCACCCAGGGTAATTTTTTCTATTTTTGCTTCTTGAAGCCCTTGTCATTGCTTCAAAATAAAGATATAAATTTCCAAATAGTCGCATGATGACATTCCAATGGTGCATTGAAAGCGTCATTGTACTAAAACACTTGTACTACAATTGAAAAAACGGATATTACGCTATTTCCGTCATAATAATAATTTCTATCTGATAAATCGTTGAGAGCTGATTAGATTCTTTCTTCGAGGTTTTTCCGATCATTTTCTGTATATATAAGCCATAAGGTAATCTTTATATAAGGTGGACTATCCGCATATTACATTCTATAATATACTACAATATTATAGATTATTTTTCTAAAATAATAATTCTAATTTATATTGTATATATTTGTATTTTATATTATTTTTTTACCGGACGCTTTTTAGCCGGATATTTTTGGTACAGGTTCTTTTTGAATCGGATCAAATGTCGCGGATCAATATTGTCGTCGGATATTATTTACGCCGGACCAAACGACGGGTCGCCAATAAATTAAGTGTTCACTATTGACATTTTCAAATACCACACAAGAAAATACTTTAAAAAGTAAAGCTCAGGCATCCGTCGGCAATGAAAATGCACTCATATCAGCGTTGCGTTAAATAATGACCCCCAAGACTAATAATAATAATGTGTTCAAAACAATCTCATAACATCCATCGATTTTTTTTTAAAAAAAAGCAAACTTGTGAAATTAAGATGTAGGTACCAACGTAACGTTTTTCATAGGTCCGCGGGAGGAGGGCTATTAATGTTTCAACAAATGGTTAATAACGAAAATTAAAACAACCGTTCACAACTTTCACAACTTTGTACTTATAATTTTATTTATCTATACAATAAGACCGAGTTTCCTGAGTTTTAAATAAGGGGGGTGGGGAAGTTACAATCCAGCGGCGACTGGTGGAAATCCAAACGTCTATATGAGATGACATGTAAATATCATTACACTCATACCTTTCACCTAAACTTATAAAAGAGGTCAATAGGGTGTTGAGGTGGCTGTAATCACATACACTGAAATGTGTATTTATATTTTAATAAATTATTCGACGACGAACACAAATAATAGTACCGTAAATTGTATAATATGGTAAAATATTATAAAAAAACCATACTATGCGGTGGAGGCACAAAATCAACTGCTCTTCATTAAATTAATCATTTCATCACCATACTACTCGCAACTCTTCATTCGCCAACCCTCCATAACTTTATATTCGTAATTTGTTCGGACTGTTAAAATATAACAGCACAAAACTGCAATCACGCTAAATGTGAACGCGTCAGTGACGCATTTAAAGTTTTTTTTTTTTATTGGGAGTTAATTTTTCTAAATACACATTTTTTCTTTTTTTCACCTGAAATATCCTCTATTGGAAATTATCAAACAAATAAACCTTTATAGTTTTTCAAATATTTAATTGTATAATATAATATTATTGTGTTGCGAGGACTTAAATCGCCTTCTCGCACGACTGCACGAGCCGCATACATACTGTTCTGGATTCTTAGTGGGGCGATAAATGTGTTGGTTTTACGAGCTTACGTAATTTGGTCGTGGTACAAATTTGTTGCATACTTCAGGTGGATAACCTAACACAGACCTTTTTGCAATAACTGGTTGTACTGATATAGAAAAAACCAATTTTTTTTTTTTTTTTTAATTTCTCTTTACGGCATTGGCCATTGGGATTCGAGTTATATTGCAGTTGAATTTATTGTCTAAATTTTAACATTTGTATAGATATTTACATTGATAATCGTTATTAAATACTTATATAGCGATATCATTTGATGAAACAATAAACATTCGAAGAATATTAACATTTTAAAACATGTAAAACGTTTATAATATTACAAGGGCTTACCTAATTAATGTAATATACAAAGGTGGGCATTAACTAGTTAAAAAGTTTAAGTTAAGTTAAAAAGTTAATTTTTTCTTAACTTTTTAACTTATCTAGTTAGTTTGTTTTGTAATCAACTTATAAACTTAACTAGTTTAATTTACAGTTGAAATAACTTAGCTTTTCTCAGTTGATTTAAAAAAAACAACCAATAAGTTAAAAACATTTTGAAATTTTTCGTTTATACGTAAATATTACTATAATAGTAATATTTACGTATAAACGAAATATTATCTGATATTATCAGTATAAAAATAAAAATAAAACTTAAATTGGAAAGAAAATTCTAAAAATAACTTGAAAACTAAATTATCGTTTAAAGTATATAGTTATAGTTGTGTATAATATATACATGATAATATTATGCCGGTTTATACTTGTAGACAATATTAAGAATTATAGTGCGCTTGCATCGACCAGTCCCTTACGTTGTTTGTAAATCGTAATCGTACTTTATCATAATCGTCATTCGTTTACCTACCGTGTGCGATATTTATTTAGTCCATTCGTTATATTGACATATTGTTATAATATTATATGGTAGACATTTTATATTTCAGATTTCTTAATATTATTTATTACATTATTACTTAAAATAATTAAAAATGTCATTAAGTACGGTAACGAGTAGTGAACGCATAGTTTAAATTAATAAATAATAGAAAAGTAAAAGGGTATACAGTGTACATTATGATAAAAGTTCAATCAAATTGTTTTTATAATTTATAAATTAGAAAACAGGAAGACACATTCACTCTTTATTTGATTAACATAATAATTTAAAAAAATAGATCAACTTTTTTTAAACTGAGTTAAGTTAATTTTTTTTTCTATATTAACTTTTAACTTATCGAGTTAAATTTATAATTTGTTTACTGTTAACTTTTAACTTATCGATCTTGTGTCCTCTTAACTTAACTTAACTTGAGTTAATTATTTTCATTAACTTGCCCACCTTTGGTAATATAGATACTTACCTACACGGTTACACCATAATAATATCGTCAGTAGCATAACCGTAATGCCGTATTATATTTGACACGTGTTTACTTTGATTTATTTCGGTGCACACGAAAAGAGTTTTGGAAAGAAAAAAAATTGTGAGCCATTCGTGGGACGCCTGGCAGATGTGAAAAATCAAAAATTTTCCTTTTTGTAATAATGTTGAAAATAGATGGTGAATAAGACGACTATGAAATTTCAACAAATCTGGCCATCCTATTTCTATAATAATAGAAATTTTAATAAATGAATTATGTAATAAAATAAAATGTAATATTTAATATAAATATTATATTAAATATATAGGTACTGCAGTATAATATATTATATGAATAATAATAATTATAAAGTATAGTAGGTATTATTAAAGATAATATTATAATATATAAAATATAAATATAAATGTATATACTATATATTTTATAAATACCTACGTTAATTTATAGTTTATACTAATATTTATTTTTACTATTATAATATAGTGTTATTATTATTATTATTATTATTGTATATTACTATTATTGTATTGTATTATTACAATTAACAATATATCCAACGTAACAACAGTGTAGGTGTACATATTATATTATACGTTTATAAAGTAATCGGTGGGTACGCCGATATTGAGTGCGTAGAGAAGAAATCGCCGAGGTTTGGCGAATTGAGCCGACGATCCACGAGTGGGGCGTCGCCACGCCACAGTCGGTGTTACTACCGTACCGCGCCATTAGACGTTTCACAATATCAAAAAAACACACAGTGTACGATATATACATAGTATAACTTAATAACAATTGTATTGGAGATGTATAATAGCGGTTCGAAACTCAATACTCGCATATTTTGCCCACACGAAATGGTTCATTAGACCGTTACGATTGCAGATGATGAGCAGTATAACACATATAATATCACACCTGATTTAGATAATTATTTAAAATTGCACTTACGCTAAATAAGTAGAACTTTGAGGGCCATACAAATGCCGCGGCTGCTCGATGGACAAAAGCGAGTCCTCCCTAAATGTTGATTGTTGAAGCTGCGGAACGCGTCATAATATTAACAGAGTGTCGTTATTTGTTAACGCGACGACTGACGAACAAAAATAAAACAGAGCGATATGCCTGAGCGTCTACACAAATCTCGAGACACGGAAACGGAAAACAATAAAATTCTTTAAAGAAAAACTCGTAGGTACTTACGGATCGATCCAAGCATGCGTGGTCGTTTAAAAAAAAAAAAAGTTAATAATGGTTATATAGCTAATAAAGCTTTTATGCCCGTAATAATTGTAGCTTAAAATATCAACAAAAAACTGCGATTTTCGTAATATTGCAAAATTTAAGTGAATTATATATATAGTTTTTTGTTGCATAAATTGACACGCCTGGTTCCGGAAGTCGTGGTGATACAAAACACGACGATTTTCGCTTTTAAAAACAATAAAGTAAAATGTTCTTATAATGAGTACAAAACCTCGTGTACGTAAAAACGCAGTCGATTTTCGTCCAAAAATATTTCAAACGAGTTATCGTCGTTCTTGATAAAATATTAGTGAATATTATATTTATAGTTGAAACTGTATAGGACGTTATTCTGACATGAGGTACATAATATAATATTCTAAGATATTTCCTGGCTAGGTAAATAATTGCATGGTAATATAAATAGGGCTCGAAAGTTGTAGGAGCTAAAAAAGGCAAAATATGCATGCAAATATGCACGAAAAAATTGCAAAATATGCACTAAAAATGTTAAATATGCAAAAAAATTATTCCGAATTCCAAGAATAAAATACATCAAATGTTGTTAATAAATTAATAATATACACAAAAACTATTTAATATATATAACTAAAAAAAGTTAGAACTGGTAGGCATTTTGACATCTTATTGAGCTGAAAATATAATTAAAAATAATTTTTTAGTATTTTTGAAATTGATGACAATAAATACCTTCGTTGATAATTTTGAGTCTTATATTCAATATTAATTGAAATATTATACAGGTCAAGAATGAAAAAATCAATTTTTTTATAAAAATATGAAATATGCATAATATGCGTATAAAATCAATGAAATATGCACTTTTTTTGCTAAAATTGACAAAATATGCAAAATATGCATTTTCAATTTTCAGGTTTTTTGACTAGCCTTTGTATAGTTCAGATTTCTAGCTTGATCTGCTATAAATTGAGAGCATACAGAACAATATGCAATTCCTACAACTTCCGAGCCCTAGTAATAAATGACAAGGATAGAATTTAAATATTTCTATATTAATTGTCGTTTATAAGACAACGATCTCCATAGACATTTTGCTCCTTTATGTAATATTTCTGCTAGTTTAAATGAAATTACTAATTTTAAATATAATTTTTTCTTCCTCTCCTTTCATATTATAATTGATTACGACGTATTGTTCTCTTTTTTTTGTATTAAATATTTTGAATTTGGCATCGGTTGTTTTTGATTAACTATATAAATTCCTATGAATTTGTCAGTAAAAATATACTGTTGTTACAATACCTATAAAATGTTTGATGAGTTTGGTATAATACATATTACATTTAAGAAAAATATGTAACATGTACAAACGCCTATGTTTTTTTACGAACAAGTTTTAAATCATTATATTATCTTACATACATCGCGTATTAAGGAAAGACGTGTATTAAGTGCGCTGTAGGTCGTTATTCTCCGAATACGTTACCTAGTTTTAGAAGTCATTGGTTGTCCCAACGTTGTAAAATATTATCAACTTTAATTTGACTTTTTATGGTTTGTAGATCTATAATCTGTAAACAAATTGCCCGGAAAAAATATGTAAATACTGCAATTTCAGAGCCAATTATTGTATTACAATTATAGGACGAGTAAGATAAATTCTGAGTACGGTTATATTTTTTTTCGGGATCAAAGATAAAATGATACTTAAACAAAGAACAATTTACGTCAAACGAACGACAATATTATTTAAAATATTTATATTTCAAAATAATTGTAAGTATATTCATAAAATGTCTAGTGCGTGTTAAAATACAACGAGTAACCACAAATATTGGATATAACGATATACGTTATAATATAACGGGAAGATTAAGTCCAAAACTATTTATTACAGTACTAATTGACTTCGTGGAAGATATATTTCCCCAGTTTTCGATTAGCAGCTGTTTGGGCTTAGCACATATAAATGTCTAAAAAAAAGAAAACCTTTTGAGTGGACGGCCACGCTCTGGAGATATTTAGTTAGAGTGTATTAGAAGCTCTGAGGTTTTTTTTTTTTAGAGTTTAGCCATAAAAATCAATGTGGAACCAATGTATAGAAAGCACAGAAACCGGAAAACTCATTAGATAAGTAATCGTTGCTATATAACAATGTTATAACGAATAATGATGAATATTACGGTGTTGTGTCTATACTATTCCCGAAGATTTAAGATAAAAAAAAATGGAATAAAGGTTCAAAAAAAACTATAGTTAGTAGATATGAAATAATAATTTTGTGTTATGCATTAGACGTTATCATTATATAAACTATGTATATATTAAGTATACATATATACATATAGGTACATTTAAATATGTTATGTCAACATTTCAAAAGATGGCTTGACATGTAAAACATATATTAATGTTCAGTACTTACAACATGAGCACGTTTTTAGTTAAATAAAAACCCAAAGTGTTCAAAATATTTACTTTGCTAAGCAAATACGCAGTTCCTATATTCTTATAATTATTATGTTGTCGCCGTCAGTGTCAAACGCAAACTTAAACGTTTCAGTGTGTAAATGTCTTAATTTTGCATAATATTGTGAAACAATGTGCAATCGAAGAGACAGTTAAAAGTTTTAACGAATTATTTGGTTAAGAATTTAAATTCCAAAATAACGCACCTATTAAAGGATTGCTTCTTTTTTTTCAAAATTTCTATTACCCATCTGATGTTTTTCTTAATTTTTCTAAATTCTTGATTCTTTTCAGGACCTGATTTATATACTGGACAGTTTTAACAGTAAACCATGATTCGTTTCCAGACCACCAGAAATTGTTTCTTAACTGTTTTCTAAATTTTTTTCTGTAGTCATTATGACGTGTTCATATATTATAAATTATAATGGATAAAAATTGTTGTTCGCGTTTGAGCCACGTGGACGCGTATATACATATTATATTACGTCCAATACATAATTTTATTACAACCACCAGCCAGTGGCTTTGACGAGTTCCCAGTTAGACTCGTTGCATTTTCCTTACCAAAACTATAACGATAACACGTACGTATGTGTTTTGAAAATGTTTTAAATTTTATTTGAAGATACTGCGGTACGAAAATAACGGTGGCTCACGTGTTTTTACACTATCACCACAGCGGTATTGGATTTTACTATGTTTTTGCAATACATTAACGACCGTCACAAATGAACTCTTGGATAATAATATATTTTTGTATCTATAGAAAACGCATGGTTCCACCGCCGTCGTCATCTACCAACACGATAAGATTTCACGTGATAACGTCATGTTAAGAGTATCGTGAGGATTTTATGCGGGACACCTCCTCCGCTGACGATAATATGACGTTCTGTACCTGTAAAACGTAACATATTATTATCGTCGTTCAAGAGAATAAAATATCTCCCATCGCAGTGGCGGCGCCAGGAATTTTTCCCAGGGCGGGCCAAAGAGAGGCACACATATATTTGGGCAGGCACAGTTGTTTGGACGTATGGTTGTATGGTAGTTGAATAAACGGCGCGGGGAGTTGACAGGGGCCGGAGTGTCCTTTTTTGGAATACCCACCTTTGACTCTACATATATAAAAGTACAGTACCTTTGTAATAAAAAATTGTTTATTTAATCTCTTAAGGTCTTTGACTTCCCCCCCCCCTTGAAAAATGGTGGTTGAGTTACAGTCTCGGTGACCAGGAGTTTTGGTGGGTTGGGTTATTTATTCATCAGATACTTGTTTAAAAAGAAAAGTAAAATTAAATACATAAAACTTGTGCAACGACGACAATAAAGGTCATTATAATAGTTACTGTTCACTATGGTCTCTAGCTGTTACATGCCCACATTACAGACTGATTGGACTTCTAACAGTCATATTTCAGAATATTATCTAAAATTAGATTCATACAATAATATTGTCGTAATCCCGTCCAAGCCGTTTCCGCGAACAACCGTACCAAATATAAAACGTAAGCAATCTATATATTATATCCATATAATATATCTGTGTGTGAAGTGTGTGTGATTTAGGAAAACCAGACCACGAAATTACAGGGATATGTTCTATTTAAGTAACAATATACTTAAAAATTATAATTTCAACTATTAAATTTAATCAAAATTTTTAGGCGGGCCCGCCTTTGGCGCCGCCACCGCTCCTATGTGAAAAACCGAGTTTATCAGGAAAATTTGGTCAGTGGTTTAAAAAATAAGTATGCAATATAAAAATGTCAAAACACATTTAATTAAATGTAGTTTATGTTTAGAAATCGAATCGGACCCTAAATAATTATTATATTAATTCGTATTGCGATAATGCACCGACAACGATATCGCATATAATAAATTGCAGAGGACAAAGTCTGCTCTATGCACTACAACAGAAGTGTGTTTCACAAGCCGGCATTCGTATCCACATTGGACGAATACATATCGCCGATAATAAATTATAATGTACCCATGTCACACCCACATGGTGATAATATTGATTGCTTCATTATCCGAATTTTCAATTAATATATTTTCGTACAATAGGTTTGCAATCTCAAACCTTAATATTATAATATTTATGTTTTCCATACCTCTATACTTTCTATGGGCGGGACACTTTTCGGCCAAAATGAACCTTTCCCTTTTCGGCCAGTTCACTTTTCGGCCATTCCGAAATGACCGTTTTCGGCCAGTACACTATTTTGGTCACCAATGACACCAATGAAATATTATTTTTGCGTTTTTTTCTGTTAATCTACCAATTTATAAATTAATAAATTAAGTAAAAAATATGAAAAATAAAAGTTACATTATATTATCAATTTACACAATATATATACAATTATAGGGATACTTATTTTAACCACATAATTTTATGTTTATTGTGTAAATTAATAATATAATACAACTTTTATTTTTATACTTTTTAACTTAATTCAATATAATATTATAAATTAATAATTGCCAATTGTTATTATTATTTTATACAGCCCATTCAAAAAAGTAGTTTATTGGTAGTTCAACAAAAATAAAACGCTAAAAGAATATTTCATTGGTGATCAAAATAGTGTACTGGCCGAAAACGGTCATTTCAGAATGGCCGTAAAAAATGAACTGGCCGAAAACGGTGCCGTCCCTTTCTATAGCACTTATCCGTCGCTATTCTATCTTATATTAAAATAAATTAAACTATATAATATTATTAATTATAATATTTAAAATAATTGTAACAAAATATGATTTGATACGACCCATACTATGTTTTAGGTTAATATTATACCTATCAACAGGAGTCAGAATTATTATCTAATGGACAATTTAAAATAAAAGTAATTTATTTACATAACAATAATAATACCTCACTGTTTAATAATTTATTTTGTTTCAAAACACATTTTTTGTTTATCTTAAGCTGAATATTACTATCATTACACTACTATTTGCATCCGTGTTGCCGCGGAATGCCGAAATACAATTAAAACTATCCGCCGTTCACGATTATACATTTTTGCGGCGTTGGCAAAATTATAATGTTTAATACAACGCACATGTGTTAGCATATCCAGTGCGCCGTGTAAGTGCGATCGTCGTCGTGTTGTTTTAAACCGTTTGATTGATCAATCGTCAAATAAATTGTGAAATACGTCACAAAATAATAATTCTGTTCGATTTGTGTAACGGAACTAATTATAACGTATTAAATATTTATGTTTATATTATTTATGTGGCAATAACGACGTATGTATTATGAATTATCATCGATACCTAATAATATCGTGCCCGCGGTTCGTATTAATTGTTTGTCGTAAATAATAATATTTTAACACTATTGTGACGTATCTGAAACTCGTTATCATTGGACCCCGTCCAACCGATATTTCCTTCAGTTCGATATGAATGCAACACAATCAGGATAATAAATATACGCATTCAGCGGTTTATTTACACAATATATTATTATAATAAGTAATAACTACCTACACATTACCAGTCGTTGTGCAGTACAATATAATAATATAATATTGCAGTGTGTTATTATTATAATAATAATTAGTGCTTCTGCGAGGGTCGTATGGGCTTTGGTGGATTTGGTGCACTATTAAATCGCGGTCCGCGATCGCTTACAAAACGGCATATACCTACACCGGCACCGGCAAGTTCGGGAACAAATAATAATTGTTTCTCCCGTTTAAAACAATAAATTACACGGGATACGTGATTTGAGTGTTTTTATTGTACTTGAAAAAATCGTGTATGCCAAATGCCAATATAATTTTATTTCGGTCGTTTCGCTTCCACAAAAATTGATTATTTCGCGCGCATTATAGCCATTCCGATTTGACCTTTTTTTGCCTTTTAAGAGTATGTGCTATATCCAACGCAATAAAAAATATAAAGTCCATAAATAGATTTGGATGGGTAATATTATAATACGATTGCACACAATATTGAGTGCTGAAGGTTTGGGTATAGTGAAAATATCGCCAATAATGGGATGTCACAAACACCAAACTTTTCAAGTTCACTGTTTTAAATTAAAAAAATTATTTTACAATAATTTCAACTCGTGTTTAAACTATTGTTCATCACCTGCACTGATTATATTATAAAACTTACTCAGTTGTGTACACTTACTACGCTGATTAATTATTGTTTAAACTAATTAATTTAGTACATTTAGGCTTTAGTGCGTGAATAAACATTTAATATTTTAATTTTTTTTAAAACAGACACGTGACAAATGGACCCTTTTTCTTTTTAGTTATTAATACACAAGGCTTAAATCGTTTTTACATATCTTAAATCATGATAAATCAGTAGTATAAAATATAAAACCGTAATTTAAAATAACTTTGCCTAAAGGTAAAATATTGTATTCATCGAAAATATAACCACTTGAATTACCTATCTATTTTTAAAATCAACGGAAATGGCGTACCTACATACGTATTATATAAATCATACAGAGATAATAATATTATAGTTTACACATAAATGTTTTGTCTCACGAGAAACGTTGCGTTTAAGTTAAACGGGTCTGAGCAGTACCAATATAATATAGGTATAATTAGATATCAACGAAAAACATTTTTTCGGTGCCCGAACAATATAATATTATTGCCACGATAAGACCAATTTACACGGTGGAGAACTACGAAATAAAAATTTTGCTCCACCTAAACATACACAAACCCACACACACCCACTTACTATTACAATATTTATTGGTTCTGTGCGGTGTGTACTAGTTACGGTCATAATCAAAAATTACATATTAGTTGCGGTCACCCCTCAAAAAGGTTACATACTGGTTGCGGTCACCCGTCGAAAAGGTTACATACTAGTTGCGGTCACTCAAATAATAATAACTAAGTATACTAAATAATATAATATAGTTTATATAATAATTAAATATGAAATTAATATTTCGTTTATTTATTTAATTTAGAATAAAATGTATTAATCAACATTTTCCTTCCCATTTATATCGAAAAGATAACAGACTTAGGATTGTGTAGGTATGGTTAAAAATGTTGACACTTATGTTTAAATTACGTGAAAAAAGACGTAGGCACAATGAAAGCAATATTCGAAACTATGATCGGACTATCGGAGTATACAATTTAATCTATTTTATTTATAAGCTTTACATATAAGTAGTGGTGTTCCCACATATATACGCTGTGTGCATTATATCAAAAAATATGTTTATCATATAATATAAATTTCGCCTGGAATTGGAGTATAATAAAGCTATGACCGCAACTAAGATATTACCTAAATTGGCGTGACCGCAGTTTATCTCAAAAATCGTCATGACCGCAACTAGTATGCAGCCGTTCTGTGGGCCTCGCTATATTATACCAGTTCATCGTTCACCGAAACGACTTGTTTACTATATTAGCAGAGGTGCATGATGGTATCCAAATATGACTGTAGGATAGAGTTCGTTGACATGCCTTACCCGTTGAGTGCCAATCCTCGACGTTATTTATTTATTGCTGGACATTTAGATTTCGTTGTGCGTTCAAGTTCAACACTCGCCCAAGCGAAAATATGAAAAAGCAATAAGAAATTTGTATCACCTCACCTATATCAACTGATTTCAATTCTTCGGAGGCGTCAGAGCTTGAGTTTTGCGATTTAAACTTTTGAGTATTTCACATAATAGATGTCCACTGGATTCGAAAACTCAATCAGTATTTCTGCTTATTATTTCACATCCGTGTTAAAAATATTTAACATCGACTTCAACTTCCTATAATACTTCTGCGAGTAAGATCTTTGTTTTGCGTATATTGAATTTATATCGACACTCGACTCTTTGGAACATCGGTCAAACAACGGAGTTCGGTGAACAATAAAATAAAGACATTTCGGTAAACATAATAAGTATTTATTGTACAGCAACAAAAACCCGAAATTCCATTGTAGCCTTTTTTAACAGATTGGGTATAGGTATAGTTAGGTAATCGTTTTCAGATCGGATCCAAACAAATAGCAAGGCGTATTGTTACTGCTCCAAATTAAAAGGTAAACAATACATTTACACAGAAGTGTATTGTTTAAACAAAACTAACACAAAACTAAAATACACAGTTCCGTGTACCTACCGATCATCGTTCACACACACACACTCTCCTAACGGAATGGCAGAACAGATTGAGACACTTCCTCTACGTTCGTCGTGACGGCTGCATTTTATGACTTCGGGCAAATTCTATATAGTAGCATATTTTATAATTTATTAATATTAATATAAATTACGTTTCCGTCAATTTTATCTTATCTCCCGCAGTCTTCAAATACTACCACGACAACCTTACCTCGTGAGCTCAGCTTCAATGGTCTTGGATCGTTTTTTTTTTTAATTTAAACATTCCCGATCGGCGTTCATATTTCCACACTAGTACCTACTACCTAATTAGAAATATAATAAAGTCATGATTTTTTTTTTTGTTTTTTAAATTTTAAATTATTATTTTATGCATTTTTGTTTTTGTATTAACACATGATTATATCACAAATTGAAACTTATCTGTTAGTCAATTTAAAAATTTAAATTCGTGAAGAGTTTGTAATTATTGATAAAATAATAATATATTTTGTATAATATATAAATCAATTTAAATAATTACAATTTTAAGTTTAATTTCTACACTTTCAGTTTTGGTTTTTAAGTGGACGGATGAATATATTAATCTTACGAAATTAATTTAAATTTTTTGTTCTTTTTTGTTTCTAACTTTTAAAACAGTTAACCTGGAGATCCCTCAATAGACTTAGAGTAGGAATAGACAGATCTAAAAACAACCTAAAGAAATGGAACATCCTTCAAGATATCTCCATAAAATGCTATTGCGGTTTTTACGATTCATTAAAATGCATAAAATCATTTATAACTATTTATTATTGGTTACTTTTTGAATATTTTTACGTGTTATAAACAAGATTAACATAACTTCGGTATAATCTCTGCAGATATTCTGGCAATCGCCATAGAGATGATAGATATTAATTACGTCAATATGATAATTCCACAGCTGATATTGTATTATAATAATACATATTTTCATATCAAAATGATCCGTGTTTACGATTTGTTCATTGAAATGTGAAATGTCAATAACCAAAATAGTTAATGGTTTTAAATTTAAATTATAATAATATAAAATATTATTTTTTTGGTCATTGATTTATAGATGGTGTTATTTAGATATACGATTTAGATATTGATAAAAATATGTTTGTTGGGTCAAAAAGCTTGAAAATGTAATACAAGATTCTTCGTAAGTTGCTCGAATAGTAATTTTAAAATATTGGAAATATATAGGTACACTTTTTTATAAGCATTTAAGTTAAATTGTTGACCAAAATTCATCAAAATCTCGAATATTTTTCAAATTATTTTGTAGTTAATTACTTATAGAATGTTCAATATTTTTAGCTAAGGATTGAAAATTGAAAATTTATCTATCGTAAGTTGTAGTTAATAGTGTATCCAAAAAATCAAAAAAATCGATTAAAATAGTTTCTTTTTATAGATATCTTAAGTCCAAATTTGGACGAAATTAGATATTTAAACGAAGAATAACAATGTTAGTTATTTCGTTGTAATTCAAAAATATTCTAGGCTGTCTTCGTTCAGAATCGTATCAGATGTTCAAGCTTTTTGACCGAGATAATTTTCTTATAAATATTTATAGAAAGAAAATTAAAAAAATCCGAAATTTTCAAATTATGTTTTCGTACCTATGCGACGAAAACAAATTATATGACATTCCTATTATATTATATCAAGGTAAGAATTTAAATTTTCATTATTATCGTAAATCTAGAAAATATTGTCTAAAAATATCTTTATATATTATTGAGGTATTTCAACAATATCATAATAATATTTATCGATATTTAAATTGAATTTAATAATTATTAACGATGGGATGATTTAAATTAGTTAGGGTAATTAATATTGAAACAATATCAGACGTTTTTCTCTTTTCAGTATTCCCGAAATCATGACCCGGTAACCGTTATTACCGGTAAACGACGATCGTAACAAAAACGCGAACGGATAAAAATATTATGAAAATACTAATAATGTCGGCGGCCACGGGCATCGGCGCGGAACCGGTCTTCCCACTGTACGGCACGAGTCGGCGGCGGCGGCAGAGGCGTCGTTTCAGTCGAGTTCGGGCCGGTCGTCAGCGCGCGTCACTCACAATATCGCAACAACCAACGGTCGTCGAACGCACCACAGGTCGCCGCCGTCGTCCGAATAGTGCTGGGTGCCATCCCGGTGCCACGAGAGTAATAATATTGTTTAATTAAAATATTGTATCCGTCTCGAATGCCGCACAACGGTCGGTGATCGGTCCGGTCCAAATCGTATAGACGATACCATGAACCCGGTAACGCCGTCGTCGCAGAAGTCGCCGCTGCTGCTTCAGTTTTTGCTGTCGCTGGCAACGAGCGGGGCGGCCCTGGGTTGGCCGTGGCCTTCGTTGGGCGGTCCGTCCGGCAGAGCCGTCGGCAGAGGTACGTATAACACAACCCGCAGGGACGTGATCAATATTATTATGTGCGATGATGAATTATTATTATTATTATTATTGTTTTTGATACTCAAACGGGGCCAACGAGACTATGTGGAAATACTTCCCTGCGGGGAGATAATATCATATCGTGTGCGTTGTACGATCCGAGCGCGTGCAATTTTTTATTATAAAATTATCAGAACTTGTACGTTCCACTCGGTTTTCCCATAATTACGGTCCGGAGCTTTGTTTCCCGAACGCGGCGGGTTAACATTACAGAAACTACGTTATGTATGAGCACATGATTATATTAATATTATTGCACGGTAAAATGTTCACGGTTTAAAACTAAACACGTTGAAACCGAAAATGCGGAACTACAATAAAAAATCTTTTAATGATTTAGATTAACAGTTTAACACCCCTCGTAAACGATACTTTTAAACTCTTGTAATTATAAACTCGTATTGTGTAGAAACACTTCGGATATATATTATATATATATATATATAATATATAATTTTATATGTTACAAGCATTCCAGTTTGTGTGCATGTAGATTGTTTTAATTCACCGGCTCATTAGTATTTTAAATTTGTGCTATTTATTTTATATCTTATAAAAGCGAATACTGATTACTCTTTTAACCGACGACTAAGATTGTGCGTGAATATAATTCAAGCAGTGCAGTAACATAAATAGTTATTATTACAAATAACGATAATACGGGATACGATATACAATAAATTACGGATTGACCAACTCGTGGCATGAGCTTAATACTAAATAATAATAATAATAATAATAATAATAATAAAACATCTAAAGGCTCTAGGGAGTATAGGAACTCAAAAGATGGTCGGTACCTAGTGCACAAAAGTACATCTATTTAATATAGATGATATTATTATCCATTGTTCGCCGCGCACATTAAATTCGACTGGAATTTTACGTAAAAAGTGGCACATGGTTCTAGTTTAACAGGTCACTTCGATGCACCGCCGCCGCCGCCGCCGCCAGTGTTCCACATATTATCATCATTATTATTATTAAATAGAGAGCGGCCTCAGCCGTGACCGTCGTCGTCCTTCCGGCATCGACCAAAACGAAACCGGCTACCAATAGTAACGTTTTATGGGTTAACGGTGTGCGCAAGGCCACTCGTACGGCAGTCGGTCAAGTTCAAGATCGACGTTTTTCCTCGGGTCGACGAAAAATAAACCAATTTATACCGCTGTGCACGCAAACACCACGAATTACAATATATTATAATAATATATTGTGATATTTCTATCATAACCCCATAGGTACCGGGATTTCCGGTATAAGTTTCTATGGTCAGACCTTAGATTGTACGTTTATAATAAACTGTACACGGTCTAAGTTTTCGACACAATATTTTACTGTTAGATACGCGTATATAGAGTTTGATCGTGCTAAATATCCGCACTTAAACGAGCCGCAGACTAAATACATTTTTTTTACCTAGTTCATAATTTATGATGTTTTAAGATTTTTTAGGTCATAAAATCTTTGTAAACATCGTTTAAAAAATCGAAAATGAAAAATGCACAACACTAAATTTATGAAATTAAATACCTAAGTACGTCGCAATTTTTTATCGAGCAGACGAGACGGACAACATTATTATTAACGGTTGGAATGTAAATATAGGTCTATTTAAATTGAGCGATTGTGGTGAAAATATAATAGGTATGACGAATTACGCGATTTTTCGAATGTTCATAATTATTTAATTTTTATGATATACTTCGTTTCTATTGAATAGTAAACACTAGAGTTTATTTATTACGGTCGAGGGAATGGATAGGAGAAATAACATATTATTATGCTTCGTATTGATTTGATGAACATTCTCGTTGTGAACGCGATTACACTCCAAACGCCCAAACTAGACACAGCATGATAGTACTGACTATAGATCGATATCCTCGAAAACGGACTGTTTGATATCCCCTCGAACCTTAATAGTAATATAATGAGTAAAAAAACGTGGGATAATAATAATAATAATAATAGTGACGTCGCTAATGAGTCATAATGCAATATTATTCCGAGAACACTGAAAACAGTTTGTCCGACTTCAAACTGCTGTAATAATATAAGATAATTGTGTACTCGTATACAGGATTTTGAAATCTTATGAAATTTATTTTGATGAAAGTTTCATGAAGTTTTTCGTTTTAGTGAAAACTAAAACAATAGTAATAATAATTCAAATTTAAAACTATACTCGGCAAATAGCAATAGACTAATAATAATTCACCAGCGTTTGTTTTATTATTTCGGGAAATCTTTTTTGAAATGCACGCTGTACGGCAAACGCCCGTTATTTACGACAAAGTCTTGAGTAGCACTCGAAATCGTTTTTTGAGCGCCCATCATAATAATAAAAATAATAATATACGCCACAATCTCGCGTGGATGCGAGACGATAGTGCCGAGAATATAGGAATCATTGTCGACTTATCGTTGTTTTGTGAGTCTATAATATTATACACTATATATATTAAAGCCTGGCCTTTATAGATAATAATATTAAATTGTATTCTATATAAATGGATACGCAATACGCTATAGTCGATGCTGTAACCAAACAGAAAAATGGGTCGACAAAAACACTATTTCAGAATTTAAAAATATATACCTACGTATATGATATATATATATATATTTAGAAATATATAAAACGCAATGGGACGTATAATGTAAATGGACGATTGAACGCCACAAGCAGCTGCTTTTATAGTACGTATGCAGGCATATTTTTATTCCGTGTTACAAAAAAAGAACTTTTATTGATATTTTTAAGTTTGATTTATGACGTATGGTTTGAAAATAATTTCCTTTGAGTTCGATATTAGTGATATACACTTTACGCAGCAATACAGCGTTTTGTGATATTATAAATTATCATATACATAAATAAATGCCATCGTAGATAAGTATCCTATGGTTCATATTTACAATAATATGGTCATTATACCATTACTTTTATTTGTTTTATTATTTATTTAACGGATATCGGTTCAATTTATTTAGGCATACATAAATAGATAACAGTTAATATTAGAGATACAATATAGAATAGATACATGGCAGAGATGCTAAAATATTTTAAACAACAAAAAGAAAGAAAGAAAGATAAAATATAATTAAATAATAATAATAAGTATTAAAAAGATTAATAATTAATGGGGAGAAAAAAATAAGTCTAATTGATTTACTGCATTCCCAGTAGATAACGAAATGTTTACAGGTGCAGACATATAGTTTTGAGATCAATGTTTGAAAAATAATTGTTTATTTCGAATATTATGTTTGTTTGTTTTTAAAGTGATATTGCTTAGAAGGGAAGAATTGTCTATTTTTTTATTAAGTAGTTTGAATAAGAAAGTTGTATAAAATTTTTTTTGTCTGTCTTTAATGGTTTTAAATTTAAAAAGTTCAGAATGTCTTCATATCCTGAGCTAGGGGGTCTATATAGATTGCTTTTATAACAGATAAAACGGAGCATATTGTTTGGATTTTTTTCTATTTGTTCAATATGGCCAATGTTATATGTTTCCCATATGATTGGGGCATATTCAAGTATAGGACGAACAATAGTAGTGTAAATGGAGACGTTAAAGACGGAGTAATTCCGTGTAATCGTGCCAATTAATGAAAGAGCTTTTTTTTTTACTGATAATACTTGGAGATTAAACAAAAGTTTGGAATCAAAGATAACTCCAAGGTCTTTAACTTATGTAGAACGAAATTGATTTGGTTAGAAAAAATGCAGTCATTAGAAATAAAATCACGTTTTTTAGAAAAGGCGATATAGGTACACGGACATTTATTGATATTAAGGGACATATAATTTCGAAAGCTAGTTGAATCTTTTTGAAGTAGCTCAGCATCTGTATTACTTATATGATGTTGTAACACTGTAGGTACACTTAAAAAATCTAACCTAGTTAAAATATAAAATAAATTGTACATAATATATTATAATATGATGAAACAACTATTATAAAAATCAGCAAACCTCCTTTTGGAGTTAATGTTTAATATAAAATATAAAGATCATAAAAAAAAACATATTATAAAAACCCTGTCAGGCTGGAAAGTCAGATTTTTTGTTCCTTTTTTTACATTGAAATTCACATCGTACAATTAAAATACAATTTTAAATATTCATAAAAAGTAACATTATACAATTAAAATGTTATTTGAAATAACAATGTAACTTTAGTTGAGGTATTATCCAAACGTTTTAAAGTTAAAATTTGTTTTTACCAAAACTATAATCGTTTATTTGTTGGATAAAATACATTTTTTTTGTTCAATATTTTTCACTGAATAAATATAATTATAAAAATATATTTTATTGATCGTTATTTTGATTTCATCGTTTTTCTAAATTCTTCAAAATTGGACATAATAATATTATATTGGAAACTGGTAGAATGTAACTATTTGAGCTGGTAAATTGGTCAAGACGTCCCAATTAATGTCTATTATCGACGTAAGAAAAAATGTAAAAGTTGTAGAAACTTACGTTCTTGTGGATAACAGCTCATCAAACTCGAATATTACTAGAACAGTACAATATAAATTATAATGTTATATGATAGTATCCATGGCAACATTTTAATAATATAATATTATGTAGAGCAAGGACTTTCATGCACTAAAAAATCACCAAATATGCATTTAAAAATATGCACTTATGCATCGAAAAATCAAACATGTGCGGTTAAATATGCCATTAAAAAAATGAATTTTATTATTATTTATTATAAGTTTTAACCAACTGTAAGTTCTACCCACTGACTATTGATACTTGATACTATCATTTTTATACCACGTACCTACTATTCGTTAAATAAAAATACAAGAACAGACATAATAAATACTGACCATTATTATTATTTCAAGATAAGATTTATCTATATCGTCTTTATAAGTTTATAACAAATTGTTGACCTTGATTCATGGAAAATATTCACCAAAGCGCTTGATTTTCGATAAACCATCAAAATATGCACTAAAAGCTTAAAATATGCACTAAAAACTTTGAGCTTTGGGTCACAAACGTGGGGTAAGGTATTGTGTACTTACTCTGCATACGTTTAACTTAACCAGAAAAAATATGCAAATGCACGAAAGTCCTTGCTCTAATAATATGTATTTACCTACCTCAATAATTATTGTAATAATATATATTTTTTTTTCAAAATTATTATAACATTATTTATTATTCTTAGCGTTTAGCTGCGCCGTTCACCGGGAGAACATATCCCAATAATTATAATATTAATTATCGAAATGTACAGTACTGTAACTGAATTATTTCGATAGTGTTAAACACACACTATCGACTCGAGATGGTTCAAAAAAAAAAAGTTATTTATATATTTAATATTTCTTATTACATTGTGTACACAAGTGCCGTGTAATATGATGTATATTATGTGTACCTATATACTGACGTGGCGTGACGTTATTTTTATTCGTCGGTGGCATCGATTTTACCGCCGACGATAAATGTCTAGAGCGAATCGTTTTCATTATAAATTATAATAATAATAAATATGACTTTTGAGATATCACAGTCGTTACACTCGTAATAATTTATCATTTCTTGCTGTGTAGGGGTAATATAATATATTGTCTAAACGAGATAGGCACACTAACCGTTTCACGTAGGCACCGAAGAATATATTCTCGTAATGCGCGTGTTCGTTTTGCCGATTCACAATTAAATTAATATATAGTAATAATTTCGCATTTATATTATTGCGTACCTAGCGACTTGAATTTCTTTCTCGTTTTCGCTATCTCTCTTCATTTTCCGTTTAATATATTATGATATATTAATTAATTCTTCGTCTAATGATTTCAATGTCATCAAATTACCCATACATGTTGTTCGGCTCCCATCGATATTGTAGAATTGATTTATTGGGCAATACAATTTCATTTAAAGATTGAAAAATTCTAAACGTCTTCTATAATACACGTGCAATAATTGTCATCAAAATTCGTTTTTAAAGAATAAAATAAATGGATAAAAAAATGTCTATATCAACATAATATTTTAATTTCAACGATATCGGTACATCTCACTCTTTCACGTTTTTCTGGAAGCTTGGAAGTAAAATTGATTTAACTATACTCTTGCTCCTTAGCTTTGGATGTTGTTCAGTCGTTATGTGAATGTTAATAATAAATGGATAGTAAAAATTAATAATTTCTTTGCGAAACCACATAATAATGTAAACAAAAAAAAAATCATTGCAACAGATGATAATATAATATTTATAGTTCATAACAAAGTGATACCACTATTAAACATTTTACGAACAAAAGCGTACCTACCCAAAGTATTTGTATACATATATTAGAATAAAATAGTATATCATCGTTTATTATAGCCTGAAACATAATCCGAAACTCTCGATGCAACTCTTGGACCGAATTTGGATCAAAATAAGAAAATTCTAACGTTTTTAAGATTAACCAACTCGATCGATAAAATATAATTGAGCTGTTAAATTAATGTAACATAATGTAAACTTCATAATAATTGGAAATAGTAACAAGACACTGAACTATTGTAAGTTGAAGCACTGTATCCGTATACGGTTTTCACGAGTCATTCAATCGTACATGAAATGTAACGAAAATATTATCAGAAGAAACTTTCTAAGAGAGGTATAAAGGTTTTTATAGGGTGTTTAAAATTGTCCCGTTAAAAAATAACTTTCATAATACATTTTAACATTTTTAATTAAGCGTTTTAATATTTGTTCTGAGTACAACACAACCTTTTTTCCTTTACGAAGCTGAAAATATAGTTTATTTAGTTTTTCTGTGGATACGACGGGAGCTCAGTATGTTGTAAAAGCACATATTAAAGCGTCGTAAATATACGCTGACATTATTGTATTTTATATCAACTTACAACGTCTACTGCCACACACATAACCGAATTACACTGTAATGAAGTGGACATCGTAATTATATTTTATTTATTCGATTATTTTTTTTTTTGCCTGCCTCTTCGCCAAACACATTGTGAGATATTGTAGCTTTGGCAACCAATATTATAGATTTCAAAATTATTTATTATTGTTTTTGATTTGAGTAGGTACCGCGGTTAATTTCCATACTTTCGCTACTTCCGTAGTTACTTCACATATTTGCAGCATTGGTGTGTTTGAATTTACCATCGATCCCCGCTGGCTCTCAATAACGATCGAACACAAGACCTTTTAATTTCGAGGCTAAAGATGCCAGTAGGAACCCGGGGAAAATGTGTTTTTCTTATTTTGTTTGAACAATTTTTCGCTTGTTAACAAAAATAATTACAATGTTGTATTCTTTGGCTCGATTTCATCGGGACGCAATCGAGCGGCATATTCGTAAAATTGTTAAATATCGATTATCGCATAGAAAAGAAATAAACATTAACATAATATTATAAAGTTTGATGTCAGTATATAAGCACTTTTGGAGACGAGAAAACGATCGGAAACGGATAAGCCAGACGTCAAGTTATAATATAATACCATATTATATGGCGTATACGTGCTCGTTATATTATATAGTGGCATAATATGTTCTTGAGCAGTATGTGCGCATAGGTATATATTACATAGTAGCGATATCCGTTCAGAGATTTGGTGGCAGAGGAGGCATTTGCGACACACACAGTGATCGAAGAGACGGATGGTCGGTGGTGTAGCGTTTCTATATTGTAATAGCGTTTATATACATAATGTATTATAATATAAACAAGGGTGATCCATTCAAGTGTCTACAGTAAATGTTTTAAAAGTCTTGACTTTTTTCAAGATATTTTCTTTTTATGATTTGATGCAAAAAAATAAACCATATATTTTTTACAATCTGTTATCGTTATAATTTATTAAGTTTACCTTATTTAAACGACGAAATACATCATTTTTAACTTTATGTCTTGCAACAGTGAAAGCTTTTTGCAGTATTTTGATACACGAAAAATGAATTTTGAACGAGTATCTACCTGGTACCTACCTTAGTTATGGATATATTTAAAGTTTAGACGAGCGGACTAAAGTGATAGGTATGCGAGTACCAGCTTATTATCTAACATTTAAAGAGGACGTACTATTATAACATTGAAATTTGATTTTTATGTACCGAAGTACCTACTATGAAAAATATTCTGCTCGGGATTATGAAATTAAAAAATGTATGTTGTCATTCAGAAAAGTAAAACTTAAAAAATGATAGCAATAACAATGTATGATTATCATTTAACTAAAATTTTTTTTAATCAAAAATGTTGTTTTCCAATGACATTTAATTGTGTAAAAAATTATTTTGAAAAAGTTAAGGTTTTTCGAAATAATGAGTGTAAGTACTTAACGGGTCCTAACCTTGTAGAAGTATGATATCGATGTCTAAGGAGCACACAAAATCAATGTACTATACTACTTGCAGCCCAATCTTAAAGGTTAAAACAGGTCATTGTTTATTTACGTCCCATTAAATATTTTTTTCTAAGCCGGCTGCGTCCCGAACATAGATTGTTTGAATGCACTTAGTCCAAACATACGTGATATATCCATTTTCTTTAATATTACTAAACACTAACTGTTTAGAGAAATATAGTGGAATGTTGATTATTTTACTTAAACAAAATATTTTTGTTTCTATTGGAGCAGGTTTATATATTTAACGCGGGATACTATAGGAATAATAGTTTATATTTAAATACAGCATTTTACCGATGTGTATGACGAGTTATGAATACGATGTCCTCTTATCTATAGTTACTGAAATATTTATGTTTTAGATACTTACTGTAAATTAACAAAAACAATTTGTTCAGCTGAATAGTAAACGATGTCAGGAGAATGTCGTACCCGCATGTGTTTCTCCGTGTCTTCACACGCGTAACATAATGTAACAAACCTATACGTACCAAATTCGTATTTCAAATCATTCATAGTAAAATATATTCGAGCAAATTTAAATATTAGCGAATTTTTAGATGAGAATATTAACCGTAATCGAGCAAAGAGTTTTTTTTTCATATTAGTAATTTTAATTTTATTATGATTTATAAATACTTGAATCATTTCGATCGTTTTAAAAGAAACGTATGACCAAAAAAATTTCACTCAAGTAAAGTTCATATTATTCTCCTCTACGAATTCAATAGGTAGTATGTAAATTTTCTCTGATATCAACTAAAAATGTATCCATGTCGAATGTCGATAACCATAAGAAGCAAAATAATTTCCACTGATCACAAGTCCGTAATATATTGACAGGCAAAAAAAATTTTAAATGTTAGAACGTTTTAATAATATCGTAGGTATTAAATTCATGAATGTGTGATTTCCCTCCAAAAAATGTTTAAATACGTTTTTTTTAAAAACAAAATTAAAAACATTGTAATACAATGTTATTGTAACTGATTCAAATTTAATTGTTGATAAATTTCCTCAATCGCTAATTTTTACAAAAAATAAATGTGGTAATAATCTGCAATTTTGTAAAACCTAATATTTCTAATTAAGAATAATATACATGAATTACAATTAATATGGTCAAACATAATTCAATTTTAGATTCTGAATAAAATTCAATATTGAGTGTGATTTTTGGTATCAATGTGGTTCTGGTTTATATTATGTAAGGTCAAACGTAAAATATTCAAAGTAACTTTCAGAATAATCGGAAAAAAACAAAAAATATGGCACGTTTGGCACAAGTACAATAATAAACTGTCATTGAAATACAATTTAACACATCCATACCAGTAATCATCACTCGAAATCTACTATGTAGAATATTTATGATTATTATTTTTTTTTTGGTCTTGAGCATCGGGAAACTGTGGCCGTTAGAATTTTAGGGGGGAGGGGGTTACGGTTGGCCGATGTACGATAAATTGATAAGTCAAACGAGACAGCTTAAAATGTATAATCGTATCGGCTGTTTTTTCTTTTTTTTCAAATTTAATAGCGAAATAATCCAAAACGAATAAAGTTTACACAAAGTTAGGCGTTGGATTTCACAGGCCGGCGACTGCAGTCTTCGCCGCGGCCGAGACTATCCACGACTGCATCAGCTATCCGACTTGAGGTAGACCGTGTAATCGTCAACATTTTTTTTTCAAAATCGTCATAACATAACGTATGCGTGAAGATATATAAATAGTTAAATGTGAGAAAAGTCATACGAGTGTCTCCAGATACTCGGCCACTCGACGGAGGAAAGAAAAATGTCGTTAAGCGACCGGAACCGATGCGAAACGGTCTGACGAGGAGCGAGACGGCAGGCGATTACACTATTATTTTTATTATTTCCATCAGTCAATCGACGACGGCGTACCGCGAGTAGCGCATTTTGCCCACATCGATAATGTATATAGATTAGTGTTGGCCAACGATAAAATTTTCAATATCGATATCGTATTTTTTTCCCCGGAAAAATACCGATATAGATATCGAAGCATATTAAAACATTAAAAGTATAGAATACATATTGTTTTAATATATTATGAGTGTAAATTAATTAACGATTATAAATTATTTTGTACAAACTGAAAAGTATCCAATGTATTTAATCAAAAAATTTCTTCTTCAAGCAGTTTTTCCATCAATGTTTCAGAACTCGGGTTCGATTTGAAATATGAATTCAAAAATAACAGTTGATTGAGTCGCTCAGGAGATGATCTATTTCTTTTCTTGGAAATGATTGATCGAGCTTCGCTAAATAACCGTTCACAGGAACACTAGTGGCCACTATACTTCAGTATTTTTTGGCTAGTAATGATACAGCTGAGTATTTAGATTTGTTTTCTTTCCATCAATTTAGAGGATCTTGATCGTAGGGAAATTTGATTTTCAAATTTTTATACTCTTCAAGTTGTTTCATCGTAGGACTTTGAGTTACTGAATAATCGTCTTCGTCATCATCATCGCTATCTATCATTAATGATCGTAATTTCTTACGAGGAGGAGAGTGTGTTTCAAAATGTTCTTCATTTTCTAATATTGATTCAGAGATTAAATTTTCTTCATTTTCTATTTCTGGATCAGAAATTAATTCTTTCAACTCATTTTCAATGTCGCGATATTTTCGATAATTATTTTTAGATATCGATATCGAAATTATTAAGAAAATACCCACGATATCGATATCGTATCGAATTATCGATATCGTTGGCCAACACCAGTATAGTTAAATATTTAGTTTAATCGATATATTGACGATGACACATCACGCGTTAGCAGCTTCAAAATATTAAGGACATTAGAACGTTTATTTTTGTCGGCTTTTTAGATTTATCTCTATGGGTTAGCTATACATTATATTCACGACTTTACACGGGTGTAACACCCAAAATTGCTTAAAGCGCATATTATATTTCTGTATATTTAGAGATTTTTTTATTTCATAGACATAATATGACCTGTATTTTTGAATTTTAATTTCATAATTAAATATTAGATGAAATTAAACTTTAGATTCTGAGCGTAGCCATGAATGTATTGATTTTACAATAATGTGTGTTTTATTGTGTTTTTCTTGATATCCGATATATAGAAAAAATGCTTTGACTTTAAACTATTTACTTTGATGGTGGTTTCTGATATCAAATTTGATTTAGTTGCTATTTTTGAGATGTACAAATGTCAGTGGTTGAAATCATTTTAATCGTCGATAATCAATAAAATATACTGATATTTTTGCATAAAATGTTATTTTGAAGCTTAGAAGTAAATGTAGTGCATTTATAAAATGTTAAATTTTTATTTATAAAGCTTGAAAATTTATCACAAGGCTCCTAATAAATATTTAATTCTAGAACCAACAAACCTAAAAAATATATTAATACAATTTTTTTTTAGGCATTTTAAGTTTAAACTTGGATAAAATTAAATATTTAAACAAGGAATAACAATTTTAGTTAGTTTGTTGTAATTCAAAACTATTTTTTATGGGGATTTGTAACACTTGTAAGTCCATTGTTATATTTTATTTACATGCGATGGACCTATGGCATTCAGTTATGGTGAGCCAAACCCACTAACACATTTGTCAAATCCAAATATTCCAGTCTAAATGCTTTTGTCAAACAACCTGCAAAGCACCATTCTACATAATGAATTAATAAATGCAATGTTTTTGGCCAAAATAAATTCAACTTACCGTATTGCTTATACCTAGTAAAATAAATTACTACAATAGCTATAAATATATCATAAAACATATACAAATAGTAATATAGACTGATGGGCTGCCTTTGCTCAGAATAATTTTTCGCATGCACGATTTGTCATTGTATTCAAATTTAACACGTCATACATATTACAGTGACATACTCAATGACGAGGTACATTCTACACCTGCTGCACAGCATAGCATCAAAAACTTAGTAAATGAAAGAACAAAATCATTGATTTGAGATTCTAATATGGTGTCATGAATTCATGACAAACATTTACATAGTATATTGTGTATTAAACCGGATCTCTTATTTATTGTTAATTATACACTTTGTACATTGATTGAAAATTCAAAGAGTGGAGGAGTAAAACACAGTTACAATGAAATAGTTTATATCGTTATCTGAAAATCTCTCCGAATTAAAAAAAAAAACAACTCCCTATAATTTTTAAAAGATATTTAAATTTATGAACGTATAAATAAAATTTATGTTGAAAACATGCAAATATGAAATTAAAAAAAAAAAAAAATGCACAATCGCACGTAGGTAGTAAGTTTGCAATGCATTGGCGGTATCGTTCTATATAGGGATCCCAGATTTATTTTTTAAAAATAAGGGACATTTTAAATCATACTTACATAGTAGGTATATACAGTGGCGTATTTACGGAGGGGGGGGATCAAGCTGACCATGTGGATAGACCCCCCCACCCTGTAGGTGTGTATATAATATGCATCATTTTTTGGAGTCCTAATTTTAGACCTCTAACTTAATAAAATTATATCCCCCCCCCCCTATCAAGAAAAAACCTAAACACGCCACTGGGTATATACTTGAAATGTACCTACATGTCCGATTTGTAACCACCTCAAAACCAACAAAAAAATGTATTGTAATTATAATCAAATAATTATCATTTGATTTAGATATTATCATTTATCAAAAATTTAAATTTTAAAATGCCAAATAATAAAAAAAAATTTAATTTTTGAAATAGTTTTAAAATAAGGTACATACGGGACATTGAACTTTTGCCGGGACGCCGGGACGCTCATTCAAATACAATCCCATCAAATACGGGACGTATGGGATCCCTATAGTTCTATAACTCATAACAGTTGTAATAATTGTTGTAATGGGCGAAGGGGGCCAATGACCCGCTGTCGTACGCGTCGGAGAGATAAAAAAAAAAGCACACTTCCGAAAACGAAATCGGTGTTATCGATAACACCGTATTATATTTGAGTGATGTAGCTGCGGCGTCGGTCTGATATTATGAACGTGTCGTTTATACGGAAGGTCTTTTGTTCGTAAGAGCTGGTTTGGTATAGCGGTACCCGTCATGTCGTAATACACTCTGGCGAGTCGAAAAGAAAAATTGAGTTATTATCGCGCAAATAGCCCGTCGTTAAAATATATTAATAATAATAACGATCTATCACGTTGACAGCCTCCGGGCAATTAGCTATATAAATTCGGATGCGGGACGGCCGTAAAGTATTCGCGATGTATATATTATGCATATTATCATAGCACAAACTAGGTCGAAAGTCGTATTTCGTGCAGACATTTTTTCTACGTTCGCGTTATGATGGTTACAGTTATCTGAGTATTGACTAATTTACATAATGTGTTGGTTTTTAGCCATTCGCGATCCGATAATGCCCGAACGGTATTCAAAGGTTATAGGGCATTAACTGTGGTAGGTAGGTATAGCTAAGAAGTTTGCGTTTTTTTTTTTAACGCGATCGGTTTGAGTGAAAATTGTATTGATAATACCATTTATCCGGATAATTTGAAAAACGATATCATATTTAGTTAAAATCATATTTATTATATTTTTGAGTTATAACTGTGGTAAAAATTATAAAAAAAGTCGAAGATTTGTTGGCTGAATCACACCATTAACACCGCCACCTAAAGTACAATGCTTTTAAATAAAATCGAGCAATTAATATTTGATAATTTGATAGACTATAATAGATTAAAACATATTAACATTTTCAAACCAAAAACCACAATAGTGTGAATTGTGTTGAACATTTTAAAATTATAAATATTATTGTAAAAAAGTAATTGAAAGTTGCACAATTTCAATTCATCACTTCGAGAGAGCTGTCATTAAAAATGATTAATTTTTTAAATTAAGTTAAGTTAATATTTTCTCCTATACTAAACTTTTAGATTTCAATATGTTATTTGTTATCGATTTGACTAACAACTTTACGTTCACTTTAACTTAACTAATAACTAGGTAACTTCAATTAAATTGTTTTCATTGACTAGCTTTGTATCTACTGTATTATATAGGGTGTAACAGAAAGATATGACAAATAAAATAACTTGTATTCTATTCAATATTTAAAATTTTTTTTTTTCATATAATTTATAGATGTTTGTACCTGCTATATGTACCATAAGCACTTTTTAATTTTTATTTTTTTGTACAGAAAATCAGAAAATTTAAATTTAATTTAAATTGTTTTGAAAAAAATCAAATAAGCCAATTTATAAACATAATGAAAAAAATAGTTTTAGCTTTTACAATTTTTAATTTGAGTAATCCGTTTGCGACTTATAAACGTTTAAATATTCATTCAACTTTCTGCTACCGGGTAATTCGCCAAAACAAAAAGTAATAAATAATAATCATTAGTCAGTCGTCTCAGAATGAATACAATACAAATACGATAACCATAAATTGTCTAATGGCTAGTACAGTTTTCCCGATTACGTATTATCAGTATACGGATATGGTTATCGCATAGAGTAATAATATGGATTATCGTTACCTTCAGATAAAAACGTCATCTAGACTACTGGTTTTTGTTTTCGTTTTTGATTAAATTCACAGTAGCAGAAAATTGAACAACTATTTAAACGTTCATAAGTCGCAAACGGATTACTCAAATCAAAAATTGTAAACTCTAAAACTATTTTTTTCATTATATGTTTATAAATTGGTTATTTTGATCTTTTTCAAAAAAATTTAAATCGAATTTAAATCTTCTTATTTTCTGTACAAAAAAATAAAAATAAAAAAGTGCTTATGGTACATGTAATACAAACGACTATAAATTATATAAAAAAAAAAAAATTAAAATATTGATTAGAATACAAGTTATTTCATTTATCATATCTTTCTGTTACACCCTGTATACTATCTATACTTACATTTTTTATTTGGTTCAAAGGGCGCGTGCGCTACCATGCAATATAGAATTTATAAAAAAATTAAAAGAACTCCTATAACCAACCAGATATAAAACCATTTAAAAACGCACCTCGTTTAAATTAACGATGATGGATTATGGATGGGAAATGGTATAAATTTCTCGACGACTAAAATATTCAGCACAGACACTTAATTTAATTAATATAACGACGACCTTTTTATTATATAATATTACATCTTGTCAGTGTAATTTTCAAAATGTAAATCCTTTTCTCGGTTTTTAATTTCCGAAAAAACCGAAATTGTTGAGTTTTTTTTCCTACCCACTTGTGTACACAATACATCTACATATTATGCCCTTTAAAATATATACTCATGTCAAACGGTTGTTATTACTATTATTGCGTTAGAACGTTTTCGATAAATTAACGTTTAAAATATTTAACGTATCACTCACAACTACCTGTATGATATTATATATACTTGGTGGTTATTATTATTATTTATATGTTCACCAAAATCGTTCCTTAAAATATTTACCTGGCTGTTGACGATAAAATATATTCAACGGCGAGAGTACGTTTTAAAAAATAATGAAGTATTCATTTTTCTTGTTACATGAAAATAATATACATTCACTTTGCGTAAGTATCTATACAGACGTTTCAGGGGAGCAAAAAAAAAATATATTTATTAGGCAGTTGAAAATCGAAATAGATATGCCAAAAAATGTACTCACATTATTGACACAGAGCTATTTTTATTTTTGCACTTTCACGTGAGTTTTCCGAACACGCGCTTTAAGTATAAATGGTTTCATAGGAATGTCTGACACGCCCATCAATTTATTTATTTCACAAAACCCTCGGCTAGTGCTCACTATGATGCTTTGTCCTCAAACGTGAATATTGTAGGCGATGAACTTTGTTTGATATTATTGTCAAAAAGAATTATTAATGTTCCTCTAAGACTAAATATGTATTTTTCACATTGTTGCATTCAAAAACACACTATATAGTATATTATAATGTGATCAAACTCTGTTTATGAAAAAATATTTTTAACTTTTATGAAAACAACAAAACTAATAATAATTTAATGCACGAAATAATATTTGATTAGAGATAAAAATATTTAATTTGTTTTTTAATTAATCTAAAATTCTAAAAACTTAAAGATTTTACCTTTTGAATAATAATTTAATAGTAATCTTCAAATTAAATGTTTTGATTCATATATATGGTTTTCATGTGGATATTATAGTTCTAATCGGTTTAATATATGCTACAGTTTTGTTCAATATTCAAATTCAAACCCACTCAACACTGTAGTTGTCTATTATTTTACATTGAGATTTATACAGTTTGGAAGGTGACATTTTATTTTCATCGGTCAAGTACAGTTATACTAAATATAGGTAGATAAATAATATTATGGCCCAGCTTAGTTTTCAGGCAATACCTATATTCAGAAATTCAATCGACACAAGAATAAACTTAACCCGGTGTTTTATTGTAAGCTTTAAAAACAAAATATTACGAATTATCAGACCGAATAACGATACGAAATGTCATGTGGGACTGATCGAGCATATTCTAAAATCTAGAAATTAATCTAAAAATCGTGTGTATTATAAACACTTGTTTTACAGAAATTTTGTTATATTGTCAATAACTCATAATATCGTAGATGATAATATAAGGTGGATCAGTACCTTAATAAATATAACCGAGGTAGCAGGTGGCAAAACCTGCAGTGTATCAAAAACAAGTAAATTATAGGTCTTATAATATACTAGCTGAATCACCCGGCGTTGCCCGGAAAAACTCCTTTTGGGTGTAATTCACTCTGCATAGGTATGGAAGCAAAATCCTATTGTATTTTAATTTTTAGCGTTGCCCTGAGTTTCGCCTATGGTAATGCGAACAGTATATTATCAGGAAGGCAATCTACCTGAGGTAGATTGCGGACACATTGAGGGGGGAGATAAAATATAGGTAGCCTATTATATTAGTACAGCTTAATAGTTAAAAAACAATTTGTATAAGTGTACCTAAAATAGTATTGAAGTCATAGTTGATCATCCCGAATTTTTAGGAGTATTTCATATTTATTTTATGTATTAATATACTATGGGGGTTATTTAATTTATTTTTATGGACAAACCGGCGTAATTGTACCTAGATTTGTGAAATAATTCGCATATTATATAACTTGCAATCAAAGACAACACTTAATAAACAAAAAAAAGTTTCGATTTCAACCGTGAATTTTAAGATCCCTGTTTTGCCACCTCTTTAAAAATCGAATATCAGAAACACTCCTTTCTTATTGCGTATCTAGATCAATAGAATTTATATGTGTATTGGTTTATGATATCGGTGTGCATTTTATCGTTCATTATAATAAAATAGGAGTATTGGTGTACGCGCTATGCATGAGATTATTTTTATCGATAAACTTCTCGGAACAATAATTGTTAATAACTAATTATTGACTAACATTATCGGACTTGATTTATGCCTGAAACCTGCTCCGTGATATCCTCTTTCATTTAAAAAAAACTGCATGACAATATTGGATAAGAAGTTTCGAAGCCAAACCGTAACAAAGATTTCCTCGTTTGCGCTTGATTTCAGTTTTATATAATATATAGATTATAATAATATAGGTATTAAACTATACGGTATGATTAAATAAAAGTTTGATGATTAAAATAAATCGGGGATAAAAGAAAATTTCAATGGATAGGGCCCGCGATATTTATTAATATACTTCAGTATATACGACGACGCGTAATCCATCTGTTGGCGAGCACGATTGCGGGACTTAAAGTATAATACCATACACACTCGATGGTTGTCAGGAGACTGATTGAATCCTTTCGCCTCGACGGCATTATAATAATATATCGGAATTGGCAATAATAATGATAAAAAAAAAAAAAAAAATCTATTAGTGTAAATTACCGTCAACGTGGAAAAACGCGCGCGGTGATCGACAGGTGGCAATTTACACGTTTCGACGAGCTATATATGTATATACTCGTATATTATGACGTTCTAACGTCGTTCGTCGGTCATTATAATAATGAAATGTAGTCGTCCTGGCCGTATATAATATTATTATTATGTTTGTATAGAGCACACGTGGCACACACTATATTGTTGTATAATTGCATTGTGATGCGGACAATCGCCGAAAATTCCCGTCATCAAAGATGTCACCGCGCGGAAACCGCAAAGGAAAAAAACCCGCACGTAACGCGAGCCCGTCGCTTCGCCTTATTATAATGTCAGATAACAATAATATATTGAATCGTGATGATTATATAGGTCACGGTGAAGTTTAAAGCTATTATAGGTAGTTAGATTCCCGTCCAGTCAAAGATTGCTAAGATCGGCAAAGATAGGCAAAGATATTGCATCTATACCCTCAACCGTGGGATTGAGGAGTGCGAGAATAATATTATTACAACATCGTCCTTTTAGACGTACCTAAATATTCCAATACAAAATTATAATATTATTGTACATTGAAAAATCATTTGTTCCTTCGTCTACTCAGATTCATTTCCAAATTGCAAATATCCTCAACTGCCCATCTATCAATACATAAAATCATCGACGGACTCGTTTCAATAAAGTCTTGCGTAATTGAAATGTTTTTTTTTCCAAATTTGTCCATTACGAATTATCATCTTATTGTCACACATAAAATATATCTCTAAACCAAAACTTACTATCAATGACCATGCAAATTACATAACAAAGAACAAAAACCTCAAAACTACACAAACCATTTACTATCAAATACGTTCAATCGATCAGTGCCTAATAAACCATATACATATCTAACATACTTTCATTCTGCTCTGTAGTAAGTGGTATGTAGTAAATGCATAATAATAATGTCGTATACATTTTAGAAAACAGCAAAAAAATTAATACTTTTATAACGAAATGTTATAATAATGATGATTAATGATAGACCGATAGAAGTTTTACCATAATTTGTTGTTAGTGTATTAAAAAAAAAAAAAAACGTTACTCGTCGTAAGAATAGAGCATAAATTGTTTATTTAATTTAATTTATTTTTTTAATAATGGGTAATGAAAAGTGTGTAGAAAATGTAGTTTCAAAAACCGCGGTGATTTTAAGGGTGACGCCGCGACAGTCGATGGCCGTCGTAGAATGCGTGTCGGGATAATGGCCGATCCTTAACGCACGCGGTACCATTTGTCTGTGTGCGTAGCGTTATGCATTGTCTGATAACCATAGATATTTTCCACGCGACGTGCTGATATCGTATTATCGAAATTAACTATTATAATGACACTGCGGACGGGTAAAAACGATAGAGAAAAAAAAACAGAATTCTGAAAATATGTGCGACTCTGTAGTAAAAATACCACCAAGCGCTTCCACGCCGGACGTCCGCGTCATCTAATTATCTCGTCAGATCGTCACGCGAGAAAATCGTTCGCCAAATCATGATCATAATATTATAATGATGGCAATAATATGATGACAAATAAACGACACGTCATATTATATAGTCGGTCGGAGCACGCGCCCGCTGCTGCTGCCACCACGTTTCTCCCACGCGACGATTTTCGGATATTTTATTTCATGCACATAATATAATTTTAATATGATATGATATATTATATATAAACACGACGAGTGCGAGTGATTAATCATGTTTTGGAATTTGTTGATGGCAGTGTTGAATTTCTTCCCGGTGCCGGTGACCGAAGAGTGCCTGTCCGACGACTCGCGGAGAACAGGTAAAGCATATTATATTTGCGTCGTATTGTCATTATGATATCGTTTCGAACCGTACGAGTGTTTTTTTTTAAATTGTATTTTAATTAAAATTATTATCGCGTCACTCTATAGGCCTGTGCTTGAACACGTACGAGTGCAGAATACAAAACGGAGAGTCTCACGGTGCTTGCGCTTTGGGTTTTGGAGTGTGTTGCGTCTGTAAGTATAATATAATAATAATAATATACACCCAGCTTTTGTATTAATAAACCATGTACCTACCTATTTGTCATGCACATTGTTATCACGATAGTTTCATATTATAGTTGCACCTTATGTGAACCGTAGGCGTAACGAAATTTTTTTTCTTTTCGGTTGGCGAGGAGCTAAAATTGCAATTAAAGCTGTATTGTTTTGTTGAAGTCTGCAAAAACATTTTTTATCCTCGAGATAAGCCTCAGATTTTCTGTCACTGGTGTAAAAAGTCAGTTTTCAAGATTTTTGATAGGCGCCTAGTTTGTGTAGGAACCTCTTCCCTACCCCATATTGGGGTATCTAGAATTTTTTCAAGGAAAGTGTCACCACCGCGGATGTGTTATATTATGTTCCTACATGGTTAAATCAAATTAAAATATTATTATGTGCATTGTGCATAGTAAATATAAAACAACTTTATTTTATTTAAAATTTAGTAGGATTTATACCCATATTAAATTTAAATATATTATATTCAAACGTTTCTTTGTCGGTTTACACGGGTCTATAAATTATGATATTGGTATTTTTATAATGGAAAATATAGTTTTATTTTTTACACTTGATAAAATAATGTGATGAATTCCACACCTCCCCACCAAATAAAAAAACCCATAATTTATATACGCTACTGGTGTGCCCTGCGGCCGAACTGTCTTCCGTCACCATGATAATATTATATTATGTTGATTGTTCTAATAATATGATATATTATATAATATAACTATATATCGTGTATGGGTTTCCGCAGTCACGTCGTCTTGCAACGCAGAGGTGGCCAACAACGTCACGTACTTCGTCAACCCAAACTTCCCGGGGCTGCTGAACGAAGTGGGCGAATGCTCGCTGCGCGTCAAGAAGATATCCAAAGACATAAGCCAGATTCGCTTGGACTTTGTGAACTTCAATCTAGTAAGTCGCTTAACGATCATGGTTTTCAGACCCAACCCAATTCGTTTGAAACGATAATCCCGAGAGAAGAACAATCTATTACAATATGACGTATATTCTAATAATAATAATAATTAACGGTGTAAAAATGCTGACGACTCTTGTGCCTAATATATATATATGTATATTATTCGATTACAGGCCCAGCCCAACAGGAAAACAGGAGTATGCGAGACGGACACGTTCGTCGTCACCGGCGGAGCGTCCAACGACCTGAGGATTTGCGGTCTTAACAGCGGCCAACACGGTAAGTGGTTTGGTCCACGACGCTCGACGGACGACCCGGAATCGTGTCAAATCCGGGTTCACTATCTGCACGCGTCTCCATAGTAATAATGTCGTAATGTGGTCACGAGCGCCCGAAGTATTGTATTCGCGCATTTGCGGTTTATCGTGATTTAATATTACCATACCTACCGCGCGTGTTACCGCACGAAGCGATGCGGTTTCAACCCGAATGTCGCGATGTATGTTATATACCGCGAGCCACATGCGTGTGTGCACGGGCGCATTGTTAAGGGCGGTGATTGGAAACGCACACACAATACGGTATATAGTGGTAAACTGGTAACCGCCAGCAGGACGCATTGGCGCAAATAATATGACGAATGGAAGTGCGCGAGCGTTATACCGGAACAGTGACGACTGTGATAATCGCGTGTGAATAAACAATCGGCCGGTGCGCTGTGCGGGCGAGCTTGAGGAGTAATGGGCGATGGAGGGTATGCCACGGAGGATAGGCGAGAAGGGGTATATGAACCCCCGCGTTTAACATAATATTATAATATAAAAAACGCTCATCATAATATAATATAATATTGTTATAACGCGGTTACGATCTCATTATA
Organism: Neotoxoptera formosana; assembly: GCA_022818045.1. Lineage (NCBI taxonomy): Eukaryota > Metazoa > Arthropoda > Insecta > Hemiptera > Aphididae > Neotoxoptera > Neotoxoptera formosana. The sequence goes on along the minus strand of CM040632.1, from coordinate 65,238,038 downwards.
AATATTACATTATTCTAAGAAATTTAGGACGACTTTTGTTGATCGCCACTATAAACAATATAGACACGCTTGTTCCAAGAGGTCATTCATTTTTTTGTTTCTTCTACGAAATCGATTTCGCGTAGGTCCTGCTCCTATTTCGGGTTTTTACTGTGCGAATTACAGTTTACTCGCGCGTCGTGTCCGTGGGTTCATAGCTTCCAAACCTTTTATTTTGAAACGGATAAAACGTATAAGACGGACTACCACAATAATTATTTTACTATTGTGATTTCACAGTGTACTACGACATGGACGACGCGAAGGACTATATCACAATCAACATTAGACTGACCAAAGGCAACTACAACCGGATGTGGGAGATCAAAGTGAGTGTACAACTTTGGTTCTACTTACCTTACTGCAATAGATTGTCGTCGTCGTCGCGGTCGTCATAATCAATCGTCGTTCGAATATCGTTAATTATTGCCTCGATATTGCGCGTACCTAACCGAATGAACCGCATTATTTTTTTATAATAAACAGATCACCCAGATCGAGTTTGCTCAGCGTGCGCCGGCCGGATGCCTTCAGTATTTCCACGAAGTGGCGGGCACAGTGCAGACTATGAACTTTGCGGTCAACGGCCGACATCTGGCCGACCAAGACTACGTGATTTGCATACGACAAGAACACGGTAGGTAGCACCTGTATAATATTAGTGACGTCATATTTGCAGTGGCGCCATTCGAGCTGCAGACCTTCGAATGTTTATTTAGAATATATAATCTAAGTAGTTCATAAACATGCCATAGAACCCAGTTCGTGAACTCGATCGATTATTTTAAACTAACTTTTGTAGGGTTTATATATTATATATAGCTTACTGTTGCCTCAAGGGTTTATACTTTATAGCGTAGGTACTTACAATTTTTTTAACAATATACCCGTATCATATTACATAGGTACCTAGTTTTAACATTATAACTTACTTAATTATTATAATTTATTAATATTAAAATAAAAAATATTTTCTTACTTTTTGATATTGACGAACTCTTTGAATCTCAAAAGTTGATGTTAAAAAAATGTTTTTTTTCGAAATACATTTTTGATATTTATTTTTTAATCTCATATTTTTATTGGAGTGTTATACGAATTTGTTTATTGTGAGATCTACATTCGACTGTTTTCACATGGATAGGTGAGCCAAAGCACTCCCTAGTGTCCCTTCCTACTAAAAAGAGGAGTTCTGCAGCTCATATTACAATATTGTTTTCTCGGCGAACCATAGAACCATCTAACTAGTTTTGGCGTTACAGGTATGTGTTCGATCGCGTACGAGCCGTGCGACGAGAACTCGTTTAAGATCGGACCGCCGATATTTTCCGGTGAGTTGACTAATACAATATTATACGTTAAATAATCGTATTACGACGATCGAAAATGCTGATTATTGTTATCATAGACACGGGGATCGAGGGTTCGGGAGATGAAGGTGGCGGCGTTCCGGGCGGGAGCCAGCTGGTGTCCATGGACGTATTCCGCGAGTGCAGCGACCGCGTCATGATGCCCTGCGATTCCGAAGAATTCATAACGGTCGGTATCTTTATCACTATCTTTGATACTCACACAATATTTAAGTCAGATTAGTCGTTTTATAATGTGTGCATTTTCTATGTATTATTTATTTAACGCCGAACAGCCTCAGGGAGGCCCTGGGATATGCGATTTGCTCCATTGCGGAAACAATTTCTGCACCGACAAGGAAACGCCGTGCCGGATCGAGAGTGAGTAATGAGTATATTATACAATAATTAATATATTTCAACCAAAGTAAATTGTAAAGTCTCTATAATATATTTATATATATAATAGAGAACGACGAGTGTGGTATAATATACTCTTGGATCATATACAATGGATAGAGCCATAGCCTATAGATTACACATAATGTCGATGATGTACATGTTAGCTACGAGTCGCGAGTTATGTGACATCTACTGCGCATGCGCCGCTAGCAACTAGTCGCATATTTATCTCAAACTATTTATTCGTACTTCTTACCAAAGACAATAATCTATTATACGTCATTTTCAATTCAATAAATTCATTAAAATGTTTATTATTAATTATTGTAATATGTAATTAATAATATGTTCATATTTATCATATCATTAGGAAAAATATGCGACAAGTCGCTTGCGCATTCGCAGAAAGGTTTACATAACTCGCGACTTGTCGCTAACGTGTACATCAAAATATTGAGCTGTGGCTCCATCCATTGTATATGATCTAAGAATATACTATACGATGTGATATTTTTAACGTAAGAAATTATATGATTACCTACCTACCTCGTCTCACGCGAAATACTTTAAAATTATTTAAAGTGTCAAATGATAGCCGTTATAATCCTTTTTATACAACAAACAGTATTTTATGTTTCGTGTTATCAAACTCGAACATAATAATCATTATGGTAAGCTATGTGGTGTGTACGAGTTCGATCCATTAGACATTTAAAATATATTTTATACGCGACATTTCGACTGACGGTGTTGTGAAACTCATTCGGTATATTATAATATTATAATCATACCTACACTCTTCGTAACAGACGAGTCAAAGCAACCGACTTGTTAATTAACTTGCTCTCTTCGCAGGCAGCACCACGCCGTTCGTGATGCGAGTGCAGTTCGGCCCAGGAAACAGGGAAGAGAACCCCGAAGATAACTTGGGAATGTGCATCAGATACGAACAGCAGCAGTGTTCGTCTTAAATTTGATTTCGATTTTCGTACTTCGCGCATATACAACGACACAAGGTGTCGCCGACCGTGTGACAAGACGGGGAAAACGAACACATTCGGCGACGTCGTGTGCGCCTCGCCGAAGCCAACGCCGCCAAAGATTACACTACGAGCTTAATATTATATTGATACTTACTATTGTATACTTACTTTTTACGCCCAAATAAATGTTATACTCTTTTGTAGGTACTATAATATTATTGACCACAGTACAACTACACGTTCCCGACTACGGGTTAGGTACTGTATATGTGGTGCGTGTGTGTGTGTATTCCTGTTTAGATTTTGTTGAGTGATAATCAAAAAAAAAAAAAAGAAAGTACACAGCCAGAGTTTGAACGACAATGATGTAATAAAACTTTATAAAGAAATAACATAAAAACAACCTTAAAAATCACAACCAGGGAACGTAAAATGAATGTCAAAACATAATAATATAATCATAACTTATACAATTATTATAAACAAAAAAAAAAAAAATATAAGAAAAAAAGTATTCATGGACAGAAACAGAATTTAACTATAAAACATAATAATTTGATTATAAATAGATAATAGAATTATCGTATAATAACATGTTCATATTTTGATGATAATAATAAATTTAGTTCTAAACGAGTATAAAATGTTTTTAAATACAATGTTTAAGTGTAACGTTTAATACATATAATATAATTTTTTCATAAACATTTTAAGAACGACATTATATATATAATATATAAATGAGAATATTAATTTGTATTGTTTATCGAAGCAAATTATTATTTTTGTCTAATTATTTTTGGTGCATTCAAAAAATGATCGTAGATAATACTGCTACGCATAAATAATCTACTAGAGTAATTATTATGTACATAAAAAATGTAATAAATTATATATAATATATATATAAATTATCGTCAATGTTTTTTTTTGTTTTTTGTTTTTTTTTTGTCGAATAATATTAATAATAATAATAATAATAATAATAATAATAATAATAATAATTATAATAATGTGTTGTAACGTAGTTGTTGAATAGAAACAAAATAATTCTGTGCAACACATTTTATATATATATAATATAATATAGTCTATTATTTATTTTATATTTTATTATTATTTTTTTAAAAGTGAGCAAATTTTTCTCTGTAAAACCGTACAAATTCCACAATAAAGATATTTTCAATCAAAAAAAAAAAAATAATCTATTATTGGTTTGTTCAGCTGTTTCGTATTCAACGACACGCATAATATTATACATTATACATTATAATATAATATTATATCATAGTACATACGTGTATGATAATATCTTTTGGGTACAGGTCACACCACTGTCGACGATGGCCAATACATATAAGTTCCATTTCAACTATAATCAAAGACACATTCGCCACGAACATTTAGCTATCTAATATCACAATATATAAATACATGTACGAGGTGAATTTTTTGTGACGCAAGACACTGTTTGTAAAAAATAGCTTTTAATTTAAAGTAGGTTATATTATAATATTATTATCTATGTATTAGCTTATTTTTTTTGTCATATCTATAGTATGTTCTTGTTTGTTTTGTTTCATAACCAGGAAAAGAATATTATGACTCTCCCGATAAAGAATACATAATATTATTTAATATTTATACATACAAATTTTAGGCGCCTATACTCGGACCAATATAGTTAGTGGCTTGTACAGTTTAGATACTATATTATATTATAGGTACGAGTGCAAGAGTAGCGGGGGATAACCACTAAATTTAAAAAAAGTACAAAAACTAAACGAATCTATATTATAAATAATAATATCACGTATGTATATTATATGTATATGGGTAAGATAAAAAATTTAATTTTTCACATAAATTTAATGTTTAAGTCGCAGACACTTACTCACAATAACCATTGGAATAGTTAATAAGTGCCTATCGCTGGGAAAACAACGTAACGTTAAATGAGTGTCTCGCGTTAAAATAAAAAAAATTACCCCGTACGCGGGTATCATAATATTATGTAGGTACAGCCGAATGAATGGCCACGATTTCTGGGAGTGACGAGATTATGTTTTCGTTAATCTCGATATTATGCGAATTATAATTAATTTTAACGGTACGAGGAAACTGTTGACAAAAACAATATATATTATGTTGTGTAAAAAAAAAAAAAAAACAAAAATCAAATATTTACACCACGTGATACTCGATGCGCGCGAATACAACACAGCGACGAGAGGCCGTATTATAATATTATTATTCTAAACGATGACGACGAGGAGGGGCGCAAATATAATAATATAATATTTATACCAAATGGTGGCTGCTGCCCACGAGGTACCTTCGAACGTCGTGGATCTTTGGTCGGAATTTAATGCATACTGCACATTACTTGGTCGTGTTTTGGTCGTTTTTTTTTGTGTTTGTGTGTGTGCGTGCGTGCAGTTTAATATAGTATTAAAAGATAAATTTGTACATCATGACAGGACTGGAATAATAATTTCTCTAAGGTTAATAATAATAATAATAATAATAATAATAATAACGATAATAATATCATAACACTATATTATTATAAATAAATATACCTACTGCCGTCGTATATAGCGTAATATTATAACAATACTCGGAATACAAATTATATTAATATACATAATAATATAGGTAATACGTTATATAATATTATATTATCGTAACGGGAGTGTAATATTTGTAAAAACGATGAAACTTAAAACCGAAAAATAATAAACGATTTTGATCCTCGATTTTCACTCGTATTTTAGAATAAACGTTCCGCTACCGCGGCCGCCGACGCAGCCGATTCACGTCTTCGTGGCCGACTGTTTCCTCGGACCGCCGACGCCGCCGACACCTGTGGACATGACTGGTTCGGCTTTCACTCCCACTCCGTTCGGGTTCAACGTCATTGAAACGCCCACTGCATTATAAGAACGGGATGAAAAATAAAATAAATAACGCACTCATTAATAACATCTTACATCGTGTCGATGGTAACAACGAAGAACAACATAAATCGCACACACATTTTTATCATCGATTTGGAGTTTAGGTGTTGTAGCGATATTATGAGACTAATAAAAGCACTTAAAATAAAGCGAAAATACACTACTTAATCTAAGAAGCACTACAAGTTCTAAAAAATGCAATACAAATTTATTTTCAAAAAAACCTACGAAAACGTGTCATTATTTGCAAAACAAGTTGGCGTTTTATTTTTTTGATTGAATATAATATAATTATATAATAATATAATATTACTACTATATTATTGCAGCTTCGATGACTATAACAAATGACATTTATTAGTTAAACGTTTTGATTTTGTGGTTTCACGTTCAAAGACATTTCAATAAAAATATAAAGGTTTTTTAATGTATAGGATGCGTTAAGATCAAAAATGCCCGAAGACAATATTATAACATAGGTACCTAACGCGAATGACATTTTTTATGTTTAATAATAATTTGTGGTTGTACAATTAACACACGTGAAGTAGATTATCAAAAACGATTTCTCGTAATTTTGTCGTGCAAACATTAATTTAAAACGCACTGAGAATAGTTCAATTGCAATAACTTTTATCAAATGACTAATACAGAAATACAAAATAATATTTAAACGAATGTCGTCGTATTGGATGACCGATGTGCCCACATAGGTATACTTGATGTAAATTCATAACTACATCTTCGTTTTTCAATCAACTGTTGTTTTTATGATCATTTTAAATTTGTCTTATCGTTTATGTGCGCACAAATGTATAACTAATGTATTGCTACTCGAATAATCGCTAAAAAATATTTTTATCGTTGTGACTATTTCATTTTTTAGGAATTTTGAATTTCGCATTCTAAAGCGAAATATTTGTCTGAAAATATTCCGAAATATGATATTAAAAACAAAGGGTTGCTATTATGAATGCGAAAAAAAAAATAATAACAAGAAACCCAAAACATCACTATGATAAAAAATATAAGAAATATATTATATTTTTTAATACTCACTAAAATCATGTAGGATTCGACAACGATTTACGGTATAGAAGAATAGTGCGTATGCGATATTATTATTATTTGGATATACCTCGACGGGTGACTATAATATTATAGCTGCGTTACTATATCGATTCCCATCGGTGTTCCGGGGTAAACAACGAAAAAAAAATGAAAAAAAAAAATATATTATTGACTATATATCGTTATAATATTATGTTTATAGCGAACGCGTGTCGGTCGTGTACACGTGACCCGCGATTATTTCGTCCGACCGACGGCGATAAGTCTCCACTATATATGTTATATTATATTATATTAAACCAACACAACCCGGTTATTTGCCCGGTGTTGTATACACATAATATATGTACTGAATATTGTATTACCCACGACAGGTATACGCATATACCCCTCTGCAGTGGGTACCGGGGCCGCCGAAATTATGCGTACCCGTTGTATTGTAATAATAATAACGTGATGTGCTCGCAGAGGTGCGCACTGCATACCTACTCACTCCGTCGGCACACCGCGGGCATATACAGAGTGGTGCGCCGACAAGACGTTCTGGCGGGGGAATTACTGCAGTCATTATTTTATAATGGAATTCGTCAATAATGTAACGGCACGCGACTGCGAACAGTACGAATTATTTAATTTTACATTGTTCGAAAATTACGATTTCGTTTACGCGCGCGAGCGTTTCCGCGATTCTAAACGGACCGGCCGCGGCTCGGTGGGGGAGGGGGGGGGGGGCAAACGCGCGTCGCGTCAGACGTTTTGCATACCTACAGCTGACGCGGGACGTAGGTATAGGTATACATTTTTTTTTTTTTACAATAATAATTGTTAAAATATCGTTTCACATTATAAACATAAACGTAAAACTGTTAACTCCATATCCTCGGACCACTCTTAAAATCCAAACTTTGCCTATCCAATAAACTTATCATATGTATAAATCAATAATCCGACCAGTTTGGACATACGGTATTCAGTTATGGGGCACTGCAAAGCCATCCAATATCAAAACGCTTCAGGCCTTCCGATCCACCTGTCTACGAGTGATAACATCCTGACCTTGGTACTTATCACAAACAATAATCTTCATAAAGACCTAAAAATGTCTACACTCAATCAATTAGCAAAGTTATATTACTCTAAATTTCACAGCAACTTAAACCGTCGCAGTGACCCATTAATAAAACTACAACTATCCTCCAATTCACTTCCTGGTAATGTACGCAGACGACTCAAAAGGCGGTGGCCTAGAGACCTACTAAAATAAAAAAAATAAAAAAATAATAATAATATTTAAAATGTACCCGGCCGGGTACTGGCACTGCTGAGTGCCTGCCCATAAATGTTGAACTCCTGTCACTAACCATTATATTAAGATATCAAATTTGATTATTGTACTAATTTTTGTATAGATTGTAAATATTATTTTAAATAAATGAAAAAAAAACATCGTTCTCGTTTGGTGCTTGTTGCGCACGAGAAAAGCCCAGCGCCTATACCAGCGCCCCGAGCTGTTATATAAAGGTTTTGGGCAAAATAAGAGACGCGTGACTCGCAAAACAAAAAATAGTATCGAAATGAAAATTTCCGTCCCGGAAGTCATGCTGCTAAAGTCATCAGTGCCGAAAGATTACTGGAATAATATTCATAAGATCGATTTGCCGTACACACATACACGTATTTATTTTATTATAATATACATACATGATTATTTGTCAGATGACGTCTCATGCGTATTATACCGCCATCGACTGTTTTACGATTTAATCGGTGACCGGTCAAAATATCTTCGAAATAATATCTTCGGTCAAAATATATTATGGCAAAAATGTCTTTGGTCGAAATATTTTTTAATTTATATTAAAATATATATAATTAATTTATCTCTATATAATCAAATATACGTAAAATATATTATTTCGGTAGTGCTATTGGCGCTATCGCCGTGTGAACCATTGCATTACATAGGTATTATCATTATATTATATTATCGACATTTTATATCTTTATAACTGCTAGTCTACTTATCGCGAAAACTGGCCGGCGATCCCCGTCAAAGAGTCACTATTATAGACTATATAGGTGTTGTCTATACGTATACATATTATGCCACTGAGATAAAAATTGCAGGTTCGATTGGAAAAACGTTTATCGGGAGAAGCAAGTCCAACACGTCGTAGAAAGTACAGAGATCATGATAAGAGAATAAAAATAATCGTAGAAAATTGCTCTGGAATACCAACAGTTCAATATTTAAGAGGTATGATGTTCAGTATTAATCACTTATTTTAATTTAAATAATTAATTTTTGAACTATGATTTTTTCTGTATTTTTTTTACAATAATATCTTGATAAGCATCATACTAATTACTTCCACTTAATTACTAAACAATTATTATACATTTTGTTCACGATATATTTATAAAAATAAAATAAATAAATTATATGAATAAACATTTAAAAAAAAAATCAGTTTAAAAGATATTTTAACCAAAGACATTTTTGTCATAAGATATTTTCACAGAAGATATTTCGACCAAGATATTTTGACCGAAGATATTATGACACGGAACCATTTAATCGAGCTATTGATAAGCTATATCGTAGTGGACTTTGACATTGATATAATTCAAAAGTTTCATTCACAATGATATGCATTCTGTATTAATTCATAGGTACCTACAATAATTTAATTACTTGTGAGTTTAAATGCAATAAATTAATGAATTATGTTAGGTACTATTGCACTAGGAATTATATTAGTATTGGGATATATTATATTTCTTATATAAATTCCGGCTTGGGTTTTTGATAATTTATTATTATTATTTATTTAGGTCTGATCCAAATGATAATGTTATTTCAGTCAACCTATATTGCATTGTTATAATACTAATACTATAATATTAAAAACAAATTTGACTAAATTTGCTATGTTTAAATGATTTTTTATTTTTATATCGAAATGCTTAGGTACAACAAAAACATGATTTTTCTCGATTTTATAAAATTAACTATATAATATTATACTTGGAGTATTCAATTGTCATGTACACTAATTTCCATAATTGTATAGAAGGTATAAAATAATGAATCTTACCCCCTCCCCTCCCCGTCCCTTGAAAAATGTCTGTGGGGGCGTATGGACGTGTCTAAAGTTTCTAGGTCGAGCTTGTTATTTTTTCTACGGATGAACTTTTAATAATAATATACGTCTTAACTTATAAGAATATATAGTTATTTTTTATTTATCTTTCTCGTTTTCGCATTTAACATGCTTCTACCTGGGTATGAACCTACCCTTATATTATATTATAATTTATAATACATTCGTATAATATGTTACTGAATTTTTAACAGAAAACTATTATAAAACTATATTACAAGCTTGTTTTTCTTAATAAAATTAAAAACAATTTAGCTCAAAGCCACATAAATAAGTACATTATGGTCGATTGAAATTTAAACTTTGAAAATATTAGATATTCAAACTTAAAAAAAACGATTTCGTCTGAAACGACTTAAGTTATTTTGTCGTAATCTAAAAAAAATATTATTCACAGGGACTTACGACTTTTTGCCACTGCTTAAATGACAATTATTTTAGAAAATACATTGACACTTTCCGAGTATTAAGATTAATTTAAAGCAATTTTCACCGTGAATGTATCATCTATAATATAGGCGAATAATTCTCCTATTATACCTTTATAAGGTACGTCGATATTGACCCATAAGTGGATAACAACTAGTAATATTATATGCCATAATATAATAATAATTAGCATAACATATTATATGTGATCTGAACTTAAAATCATTAGTCTAACCCGTTGTATCTATTACTATAATATACAAATAAACTTCTGATGGTAAATCAAATATATGATAAAATATCCTTAGAAGTATATATAGACTGACATACCGTCTTCGTTGAAAATCGTTTTTCATCGTATACAATGACTTATCAATGGAATTACGATTTATAACATCCATTACAGTGACCTACTCAATGACGAAGTATACACTATTATTGACGTATTATATACTATACAGCATGGCGAGTTTCCCGGTTTATTAGATATCCTCTTCTGCAGCATGACATTATACACCTGACAAATGATCGGTAAAATTATACATTATCGAAAGGCATCCTGATTTTTAAAATTGTAAATAATAATTTATTATATACAGTACACGGTTAGAGCGGATTCCGGTGAACGTCGGAAACGAGAAAAAGTAATATATATTGTCAAAGTTTGTGTTCGTGAAAAGAGACGTGGACCGAGATAGTTTCCGGAATAATTGTTAATGAAAACGATTTCTTTAGTCGGAAACAGCAAAGTATATTCTTCTCACGAACTCTACGTCCCCGGCTTCATATAAAATATGTATATAGGCGCTTTGCAGATAGCCACTATTCAGTCTTTCCTATAAAGTTTATATTATCCTACACGTTACGCAGTACAAAAAAAAAATAACCGATATATCAGATAGGTAATATATAATATATTATTATGGTGACATATGGGCTCAATACGTTTTTGAAAGTACTTATCTCGTATTTTCTGACTACACCTTCTCAAGACTACCGGTCAATGTTTTTGTGTCTTGCAATAATTATACTCTAAAACTCAGTTTTGATACATTTCAGTTCGATAGTAAATATAATTGAATCGGTCATTTCAAAACGGACACAAGTCACCGATTTTTCAATATTGACTTTTTGTCAAATTTGATAATAATACACTTGGTTACGTATTCTGTGTAAAAACTACCACATATTATGTCAGACTAATATTTAATACACAATTTACTATAATAAACTATAATAACTGCAAAAACTACTCAAGTCACTGACTTGTGTAGTTTTTGCTGTCATAAAAAAAAATTAAGTTGTTGTTTATTTTAGAAAAAAAATGTATTTCATCTTGTGTAATATTATTGTAATAGTAATAAAACTACTAACACTTCTATGTTTATTTATTTCATTTCATTAATTTGACTTGGATTGTATATTATGAATATTCCCTGCAAAAACAACGCAAGTCAAATATGTTTTATCTCAATTTGATGCATTTTGATAAAAGCTGGACTATTTAAGACTATGGATTACGAATATCAGAAGGAAACCATAAAAATAAATCAGTAAATAGGTGTTAATGCAAAAAGAGTTGAATTTTTGGAGTAGTTAAGTTTTTTTTAGTTCCTGTAAAGTTTAAATTTAATGACTTATGTCGTTATTGAAATGACCGATTCAATTTTAACATCTACAGACCAAAGCTTGAAGTTAACATACGCGTTTACAAAAAGTAGATAACACCTGTTGTACATGTTAATTCAACAATTACCTCTCAAACTAATTATTCAACTGAAATAAAAACATTTGTGTGCTATTCTCTATTTATTTATATTCTTTACACACTTACTGGTTGAATATATATTTTTGTATATAGGGTTTGGTTTTAGAAACAAGTATTTCGCCAAAATATACCGTTATACATTCACACGGCTTCCTTGAAAATGTATAAAATATATAAAATTTCATTATTATTTGTCCAATTATGTCCGGTAAAAGTTAACCTAAGTGGTGACGCGTGTGACGTGTACCTATAATTGTACCTACCTATATTATATTAGGTGTGTAATTAACTCTCGAAGAGAGAAAAAAAAATGTTTTTGATCAATAAAATCTTGGTTCGTGTTACCTTGTGCCCACTATAAATATATCACGACCACACGCAGCGTTTAAAATTATAGTTTGTACACGCATTAGTGTAAGTAAAAATATATAGACGGCACACGGACATCATGGTTAATAATTATTCACGAAACGTATAATTAAACGAATTCGGCAATAAACTCGATAGCCCTATACCATAATAATATTATTATTGTAGCTAAACCCGTTCGGCGTGACCGTCTGTTGTCGCTATTGTTTCCCTCGACGACTTATCTGCAAATATATGCCCAAGTCGTCGAGGGAAATTTAATCTAGTCGCGTGGAAACAATAGGGGACGAAAATAATTTCAATTCTCCAAAATATGGTTACGAATACGGGTGCCCGGCCCCTCCTATAGGGTGTATCAGAAGGATGACATTATGACGTTTTTACGTCGGATTTACCGAAAACTGTAATATTATGATGTACATCAAAATATATTCTAATACGTATTAATAGAAAATGAATTATTAATTGAATATATTATATTTTTTTAATATCGACTTAAATCCATTGAGTTTTAAAACTGAACTATATTATATAAGTGTTTTCGACGGTGTCGTTCAATGGCATTTAACTCACGGTGTTAAATTATTATCAGCCAAGATGACAAAAAAATGACGATGTACGTTTTTATAAATAGACAAGCAATGGATTAAAACTTAGAAAACATTTTTATTAAAAGAAAACCGTTCGGATTTAAAAAACATGTTTAGTAAGAAGGCTTCCAATATTATTTATACGTGTATTGAGATATACCTAAAGACTGGTTCATTTGAACTTAAATAATTGTAAAAAGATTCGATTTTCGAGGCGTAGTTTCCATTCTAACCCGAACAGATCCCCGCAGCATTACTCGAAACGATGTGAATCTGTGAATAATAATATGTCAGTTTAATAGTGTTGGCCAACGATATCGATAATTCGATGCGATATCGATATCGTGTGTATTTTCTTAATAATTTCGATGTCGATATCTAAAAATAATTATCGAAAATATCGCGATATCGGTGTGATTAATCGGGGCTCGGAATTTTACGGATGATTAAACACTAAACACTAAACTGAGTAAACAGTATAAAATAAAATAATATTTTATCTTATTTTATTATATTTTATCTTTATTTTTTATTATGTCTGTAAAAGTAAATACTAAACGTAGATTATGATACGAGGCGATATTATGTTCCAAAGAAATAACTCACCACACCAAACAATTTAATCTAAATTCAGTACCGGTTGTTAACTCGCGGTGAGACATCGTAATTATTTTCGTAATTATTACGTTCGTTATTAATTTTATTATTTATACAAACAATACTCATAATATAATATGTATTCTATACTTTTAATGTTTTAATATGCTTCGATATCGATATCGGTATTTTTCCGATAGCGCAATACGATATCGGGGGAAAAAATACGATATCGATATTGAAAATTATATCGTTGGCCAACACTATAAAAAAAAAAAAGTACGGCCAGCGAAACTAGTGCCGGGAAACTAGGCGGGTGACCGTCGCGCGCCAAGCGCCCGGTTTCATGTAAGCCAGGGGTTCTAAAAATATTATTTATTAAATGAATAGCTGGTGCAGCTGTGTTTCAGCTGTTTGATGAAAAATGTTGTGTACTCTTACATCACGTTGTTATCACGAGTTTTACGTACAGAAATATCGAATGTTTAATTTTTATTACAACTCCCGCGATTTTAAAATTATTTTACGCGGGAATGTAGACTTGGAATCACTGCTGGAAATTTGCCGCCAGGCGCGCGACGGTCACCCGCCCAGTTTCGCTGGCCGTCCTTTTTTTATAGTCAGTTATAAGGCGTTTAGTATTAAGAGGACGCTACACCCGCATGTGTTGTCTCCGTCTTACAAGTGCGTAACATGGCAAATTTTACGCTCAGCAGATCACTCGAAGCTCGGTGAATTTAAAATTTAGAGTGAATTGACCTCTTACGAAAATTAAAGGTCACATTATTATCGAGGTCATCTCATTGGCTTTTTATTATATTTTAATTTTAAAGCGAGTTATGCGTATTTTAAGATATACAAACAATTTACAATTTTAAAATTCTCATAACTCTCTTTTAAATTGAAAATATAATAAAAAGCCAATGAGATGCCCTCGATAATAATGTTACCTTTAATTTTTATAAGAGGTCAATTCACTCTAAATTTTAAATTCACGGAGCTCCGAGTGATCTGCTGAGCGTGAAATTTGCCATGTTACGCACTTGTAAGACGGAGACAACACATGCGGGTGTAGCGTCCTCTCAATCAATCATATATTATTTTAGCTATATAATTGGAACGTTATCTCTCGGTCGGATATAGGCGGCGAACTACGTAACGATATCCGGTCAACGCCGTCGTTTAATAGACGTTCAAATGGGTTCACCGCCGCCGCGCCGTTTAAATACCCGACCGTCGGCTAATGTTATATTTGCATTGTATCCAACACAATGATATTATTGTTACAGACATTATCTATCTACATCAGCTGACGTGTACGGCACGACGACATATACCTACGCATATCTCGGGGGCGTAGTCGCGGGAGAGGGGTTGGCCAATTAGACTAATATTTCCCCACAGCCGTCAGCCGCGTTTTCGTCGGTAAATTATGTTATTAAATAATACATCGAGGCAAGGCTGGGCAAGTTAATGATATTTTTTAACTCAGTTAAGTTAAGTTAAGTATTTTTTTTTCAATTAAATTAAAAGTTAAGTTAATAGACAATTTTAAAACATCAATTAAGTTTAAACTAAGTTAACAAATATTATTAACTTAACTTCAATTAATAAATTAAGTTAATAAACCGAAAAAAATAATATTAATTATTATGTATGCAACCCATATATTTATATGACCTATATATAAAAATTAAAACTAACGACATTTTAGTTTTAATTAATAAAAATACATACAAAGTTCTTTGTAAATACACCTTTTTTTCCTAATAATATTTTCTATATTCTATGAACTTATAAATTATACAAATATTATTTTTCTGAAAAATTTCTGAAAATTCAAAACTAATTACCTACATTGGGAGTATTCAAATAATATAAGTTGATTTTAAGTTAACGTAGATACAAACGAGTTAAGTTAAAGTTAAGTTATTTAAAACAGTGAACTAGTAAGTTAAGTTAATAAGTTAAAATTAACTTAACTTTTAACTTAACTTGTAACTTATTAACTCGTTAATGCCCAGCCTTGCATCGATAGGATTGATGTACGTTAGATTTCATTTAGCGCGGCGAGCCGTTTTATGTCACGTATTGGTTTGACTGCGTTTATTTGTTTATCTTTCTGTGTATAAAGTTCAGACACAATATATTGGCGAGCGGTGAAAAAGTTTCGAAAGTTTCCTGCAAGCGCCCTCTGAAATCTATATTGATCGAAAATCGAGTTTGGTCAGTTCCGCGGAGAGGTAGATTTTCGGTCGGCTCAGAACAGGCGCGTACAGTTTCTGGAAGCATGACGGAAAACTATACACGAGACGTGGAATTATTATGATAAACGTTGAACAAATATTATTCGAAGTGAGTGCGGTATATACGCGATGTGAAATATCCGCTAGAATTCGTTAGGTATTCGAAAGTGACGATGTATCATTCGAGCACGTATGATTTATCATCAACAATTTACTGTTATAATAATATCATGTCCCAAAACTATGTAAGCGTATAACAATGTGAACAATCGACACACGATAATATTATTAGAGAATTCGGATTTACTCGAGTAATAGGGATCCATTTATCTCCCTAATCGAAATGTTTAGCTACGTTACTGTTAATCGCATAAACGTTAGTCCCGTGTAAAATCAATATTATTAAATAATATTATACAATGTTCATTTTTTTAAATCATTACCTCGTCCGAACGTGCTTTAACGCATTTGATGTGGGCTTATTATTAATATAATATTATATTACTGTTCCTACTTATTAGACCTACATATTTTATATTTTACCGTGTCTGTCGAATGACAAATACTATTGCATATACATTCGTATTTTATAAAAATAATTAAGAACATTTTAAATGAATATTTATAAAACCTCGTAGGTACGTCAAACATTAAAAATCTAAATTTTCACACATCACAAGCCCGTTTAAATAAAAAAAACTTAAAAAAAAAAAATCTTTAAATTAATTAATTAAACTTCATATTATTCATCCGTAGTATATTATATTATCAAACCAATAAGTTTAGATAAAAAAAAATTAACATCAGTTAAAATTTTATAAGAATTAATCAAAGATCAGCCTTCTTGTAAAATTTTATATATAGGACATATCACTTTTGGTTTCATAGTCAATATTAATATAATATTGAACGAAATCAATAGTGTGGGTACTTCTTGCGACATTGTGTTCCCCCAAAAAAATGTATCACATATTATTATAGATTTTTCCGTGGTTTTAAGATATTTAATATCTTTAATCTTTGACGAGTGTTATATAATATATACCTACTGCAGCGTCGCGACGGGGACGTAACGAAGAAATTAATATAACTTCAAAAGACGTATTTTTGTCAGTTTTCTGTTCAGAACTTTAGTTGCTCGTAGTTTTGCTAACATTTAATTATCTTTAAGACCCTATACCTGGTATAATGTTTGTTCAACGCAAACTTTCCTTATATCATATTATAAGACCGAGTGATGATGTACAAGCGGACTCTATGTCATTGTGTTAGTGTAACAGAACATTCATTTAAAAATATAATATTTAATCATATCATTATTATTTGTATACTTGTGCAAACGTCGAATACTACCCGCAGAAGACTATTTCAAGGCGATTTCTTGAATCGCAAAATATAATGTACCTATACAGTTTTCAGGTATGTTGAAAGAATATGATTATGATTTTAACACAACTATTAAAATTTCAACCACACTTTAAAAGAACGTTTACGAAATAATGCTTGAATAATATTTGTCGTTTACTGGAAACAAAATCGTTTACTCTACAAAAATATTATGTTATGAGTAAAATAGTTTGTATGTATATATTTTTTTAAGTTAGGTTTATTGTCACTGAAGAATTATTAATGTATGTTCTTACATAATTCATAGTAGAGTATAGTATACAACGATACCGTTTATTAGATTGTAGCAAAAACATCGAAATGACTAACTTTTAGAATTAGAATTTATTATAGGTTTCATTCCTTGCAGTCTTAATGGTAGCTAGTATTTTGAATTTCATATTCCGATGGAAACATTAAAACTATTTTTACGAAAATTCTTTATTGCGAGTATATGTGTTCTAAATCTGTTAGTGCAATACAGGGTGTAACAGAAAGATATGACAAATGAAATAACTTGTATTCTAATCAATATTTAAAATTTTTTTTTTTTCATATAATTTATAGATGTTTGTACTACATATTATGTACCATAAGCACTTTTTTATTTTAATTTTTTTGTACAGAAAATAAAAAAATTTAAATTTGATTTAAATTGTTTTGAAAAAATCAAAATAGCCAATTTATAAACATAATAAAAAAAAATAGTTTTAGCTTTTACAATTTTTAATTTGAGTAATCCGTTTGCGACTTATAAACGTTTAAATATTCATTCAACTTTCTGCTACCAGGTAATTCGCCAAAACAAAAAGTAATAAATAATAATCATTAATCAGTCGTCTCAGAATGAATACAATACAAATACGATAGCCATATTGTCTGGAGCTAGTACAGTTTTCCCGATTACGTATTATCAGTATACGGATATGGTTATCGCATAGAGTAATAATATGGATTATCGTTACCTTCAGATAAAAACGTCATCTCGACTGCTGGTTTTTACTTTCGGTTTTGATTAAATTCACAGTAGCAGAAAATTGAACAATTATTTAAACGTTCGTAAGTAACAAACGGATTACTCAAATCAAAAATTGTAAACGCTAAAACTATTTTTTCCATTATGTTAATAAATTAGCTATTTTGATCTTTTTCAAAAAAAAATTTAAATTTTCTTATTTTCTGTACAAAAAAATAAAAAAGTGCTTATGGTACATGTAGTACAAACGTCTATAAATTCTATGAAAAAAAAAAAATTTCAAAAATATTAATTAGAATACAAGTTATTTCATTTGTCATATCTTTCTGTTACACCCTGTATAATGACGAAAACCATTTTTTTCGAAAACAGAGGTTTTTTCGGGGGAGAGTGGACACAGATCGATGTTTGCAGAACAGGAATTTTTCGGCGTGGTGGATGATCAGCAATCAACCGAACCGCAAATACGGTGCACTGCTGCCCGCCGTCTGTCGGGGTAGGTTTTTTTCTTCCCCTGGACACCATCGAGGTTTGGCGTCGTCATTGGTCGTCTGCAAGCCACGGCGAGCTTATGATTTTTTTTGCCCGCCTCACCAACAAAAAAAAAAAAAAAAAAATGAAGTGGTTTGGACGTCAGTCGGCGGATAATAAATCTCCTTGGACGAGGCGGCGCAGAGCGTATGCAGTCTTTGTAGTGCTTTTGACGGTTCATTTGGCGGCTCGGCGCCCGGCGACACAACGTTTATTCGAGACAATGGCGGCAGCAGTATCTTTTCAAAAGTCTCCGGGATACTTCACATAATAATAATAGTATACGCGTGTGCACATATACGTACCTAACCCTTCACATCGACCGCGTTCAAAAACACAGTAATCAACAGCACATTGTATACAGTTCACGGGCCGAAATCGCGTACTTAACTTCACGCGTGCACCGCGCACGCGCGCGCGCGAGCACATGTGAAAGTTAATTAATTAATTTTATATTATATTATACAATAATATAATATCATTATCGCGGTCGTGGTTATTGTGGTTTCGGTAATGGGCGGGTGGGCTTGTTTTTGAAGTCAGAAAATGGCTTTGCTTTTGTTTTCGGCCGGTGGATTTCACCCCCCCCCCCCACATCCAAAAACCACGCTGTCCCGTTACCGCTTTTTGACGAAACGCACTTCCAACCGGAAACAATGGACTTCCGTCGAGTTCCACCACTGTCGTATATATCATCGTAACCGCGATTCCACGACGTCCCGGCTATAGGTGCTGCGATGACGGCAACAGTCGTATGGTCATTTATCACCGCGTTTGTAGCCGTCAACGAATTTTAAAAGTCGAATCAGTAATTTTGATTGTATTACCGTTAAAATAGTTTAGGTGAGATTCACAGTTTAGTTACCGAAGTCAAAAAACGTCGGATCTACGACGCCAATAATGAGTATTATTATAATCCTTATATTTAGGGAAACGTTTCCTTTAACCCAAGTTTTTGAATAAACATGTCACTACCGGGCATAACGAAACGTTTGTTAATAGATTTCATGATAGATCTGATATGCTATATAACATAAACATGTCCGAGAGCCACACGGATAAATACAATGATATCTGAAAGAGCCGAAATGTTTATGGATACATTTTCAAATTAAAAAAAAAAAATTAAATTCGGAATAATAATAAGTAAATTTTGCTTTTTGTTAATAAAACGCGAGCCGCATGCGATTGTGACGAGAGCCGCGAGTTGCCGCCCACCCTTGCTAAATGTCGTGCAAGATGACTCAACTCAAGCCGACTTGATTAAAACTAAAACCAAAATCATCGAATATCAGATTCGCAAAACAACTCGACAACAAATTGAAAGTTTGAGACATTTTTTTTTTTTTGAAATACAACATTAAGTTTAAAATAGATAACAAAAGCCTGCGAAATATTCGAAAACAACAATACAAGACATAGTGGCTCGTGGTGAGTACGAAAATCTGTCAACGACGAGAGCGATAACAAACTACTGAAAGCGAGCGAGTCAAAGTTTAATAATCTCTTATAACATGTGTTTCGTATGTATATCTGCATATTTATATCATAAATTCTGTTTTTATTTTAACAAAAAAATATACTACAGCACAATGCATCGTATATTAATCATGGCTAAATAAATTGTATTAAAGTTTATTTAGTCATGATGGGTCGGGGGCAGTTGTCCGAAATAACTAACAATATTATATCAAATCGTTTTTTTGAAAACGATCTTGATATCCTACAAGCATTATGTGAAGTACTATGTGAAGAAAATCCATCGAATGGGGTTATTAAAAAAGTATGTACAACATACAGTTTAGATGAATTAGAATTAAAAGGAGAGCTGTCTATTTTAAAATAAAATGTTAAAAAACAGTGAAATTATTAAAAGATTCATTGGAAAATAGAATAGATTTTTTTAAGAAAAATAATTTGAAAGGTGGATTCGAAAACTATAGGAAATGTTTAATTATTGTTTATGACTAGCCTTAGCAGTTTCAACAAAATTAAATAATATATTTCAGCATGCAGTAAGTGTCATGCGATAGGTATCTACATAAAATATCGATCGCGATACGTCTTGGCAAAACGATTATAACTACGGTTTGTCCCATGCTGTATTTCATGGGCCAAATGCACACACACATTCATATTGTACATTGCAACATAATATTATTATTATTACGCGACTGTGAATGTTTTAAAAATATTTATTTTAAAGTTTTAAACGTACTGTTGTGACTCATTTAAGGATACCCGTTACACTATATATTAGTATTATTACACATTTACACGCACGTCGAGTTGATTTTATTATTATTATTATTATTATCGCGTTTCGAATAAACGAAAACAGAAACTGCAGTGTTGCGAGTTGAACATGAAATTGTGTTCAAACTAAACACTCCATATTGCATTATTATAACAAAAGAAAAGTCAATTAAATATTTTTTTTTTCTCCTCTTTAGTAATACAAAAAAAGAATGTACAAATATTGGGCATAATATTATGTGCGCGGTATTGGAACTTACTGTCGAACTTTCCTCGTGCTCTTAGTCGTGAGACAATAGTTATATAATATGTACTCATTAGAGTCGAACGTTTACACATAAATCATTAATGTCCGAGATTGCCAACATAAATATTTGATTGAATCGTCAATTATTATTACCCGATCGCGATAAATGGCATTGTTTAAACAGAACGTCATATTATACGAGCGCTCAAAAATCGTTGAATTATAAATAGCTCGATTATTAATTGCACACTGAAATCCATTTAAGCTCCATCAAAACAATGTCTTTCATAATAATGAATATCATAGCTATAACAATATTCGCGTTATTATGATAATTGATAAATTAGGTACACACGTGGCGAACATTAAAGACAGCAGGTAGACATCGGATGAATATCGTTGCTGGCCTGAGAAATTGATGAAAAAAGTGATTTTTCTAAAAGAAAACTTTTAGAAAAACTTTTCGGGCCAACAATGACTTTCCTTTGAGCCCCTCTCCAGCCAATTGTTTTTTTTTTATATATTTCTCATAAATGTCAATTTAAAAAGCAGCATTTTATTCTGAACGGATTCTAAATAGTAGTATAGTATTGTATGGATTTATATTCCATTCTGATTTCTGAGCAATTAAAGATGATTTTCGCAGGTTTTTATTGAGTAATAATACAGGATGTCCCAGGTCTATTTGACTAATACAATAACTTTTGCAGCAGTAACAGTGATTAGCAAGAAATAATCTTGAATTTTAACACACTTTGAAAATTGTTTAAAAATTAACGACTTAACCAAATAAAAAGTTTTAAACGCCAAAATGGTTTTTAAATATTTTTGTTGTAAAAAAATAAAATAAAATATAAGATATACAAATTATAGCGCAGAGCTCTATAAATCATTAAAAAAAAAAAAAACTTAAAAATATTGAATAGAAAAAAAGTTATTGCATTAGTCAAATAGACCTGGGACACCCTGTATATTATATTTTATAGAGTTAATCGTTCAGAATAATATCTTTTACGAGTA
Organism: Neotoxoptera formosana; assembly: GCA_022818045.1. Lineage (NCBI taxonomy): Eukaryota > Metazoa > Arthropoda > Insecta > Hemiptera > Aphididae > Neotoxoptera > Neotoxoptera formosana. The sequence continues at coordinate 65,215,655 of CM040632.1, read as the reverse complement.
TACTAAATGCAATACGACTAAACCCGATTTGTAATAAAAATCGTGTTAATACATAATATTATGTAATAACTTATTTTAATTTAGGGGGCCTGAAGATCTACCTAACATTATAGGGGTGTGTAAAACAATTACACAAAAATTAATAAGTGTATTTATTTCGATCAAATTCAAAAATACCTAAACGGAAAAGTAAGTGCCTATATGAAAAATGTGTTTAAATAATAATAATGCATAATGAATATTAATACGACAATGAAAATAATGATTTTATGGTCTTGTTTTTTATTTTTTGGATCACAGTCGTTTGCTGGGTGTATGAACGTAATACTGGTTATATATAGTTTTAAGAATTTGTACTACCACTATAATAATACCCATCACACTTTAGCCTGAAATATGTAATTATATGTGGAAACTATTGATTAAAACCCAAAAACATATGTGGTTTAAAATAATTTATAAGTATATTATATAATAAACGAACTACATTATTCATCTCTGCCGTGGTTTCAAAAAGTATGGGTTTTCTAGAACGTACTGCGTACATTGAAGATAAACTAATAAACTCTATCATAAATTACTTATACCGATCGGCTATCAGTGATATTTTCAAAATCGATTTCGCTGTACCATAGGCGTAATCTGGGGGGGGGGTCGAGAAGGGGCAACTGCCCCCTCAGATATTTCCTCGAGGGGGCAATAGTGTCTTTTTGCCCCCCTGTCTTCAGTTTAAATTAACTTTATTTTAACAAACAAATATACTACATCACAATGCATCGTATATTAATCATGGCTAAATAAATTGTATTAAAGTTTATTTAGTCATGATGGGTCGGGGGCAGTTGTCCGAAATAACTAACAATATTATATTAAATCGTTTTTTTGAAAACGATCTTGATATCCTACAAGCATTATGTGAAGTACTATGTGAAGAAAATCCATCGAATGGGGTTATTAAAAAAGTATGTACAACATACAGTTTAGATGAATTAGAATTAAAAGGAGAGCTGTCTATTTTAAAATAAAATGTTAAAAAACAGTGAAATTATTAAAAGATTCATTGGAAAATAGAATAGATTTTTTTAAGAAAAATAATTTGAAAGATGGATTCGAAAACTATAGGAAATGTTTAATTATATTTTTGTCAATATTCCTACAAACACAGTTTCAAAAGTGAAAGAAGTTTCTCTTCGTTAAAGAAACTAAAAACATATCTACGGCTTACTATGGGCCAAACAAGACTGAGTAGTATCGCAACTATCTACATTGAAAGGGATAGAGAAGTTGATTTTGATCAAGTAATTGATGAATTCGACGAAGTCAATTCGCGGTTAGTAACGACTTGTATTGAAATAAAATATTAATATTGATGTATAAAATGTCTACTATTACAATTTTAATAAATTGAAATAAGACGGTAATCGGTTTTAAATACGTTTTCTTTGTTAGTACATAAGTATAAGTTGTTGACCTGTATTTATATACTTTTTGTTTTTATATTTGAATATTGTCTATTAATCTATTACCAACTAATAAATAAAATACTTGCTGATTTATTTATTGAGAGGGGATAAAGACACTTTTTTTTCATACCTACCTACTTTATAGATTTTTAGTTTCACCACAGACTGCCACTGCCCCCCCCCCCCCCAAGATTTTACCCCAGATTACGCCTATGGCTGTACATGTATAATATGAGTCTAATTTAAAAAAGTTAATTTTTAATAACACCTAAAATATCAATACGTAATTATTATTTGTTTAGTTTACATTTATTTACCAAAACTCCAAGTGCGCCTTTGCCATTTCAAACGATAACGTACAACAAACGGGCATGCTCGACAAGATTCGTTTTACATTGCACACCCTAATTTATTATCGCGCACATAATTCCACCGCCGTCATCGGTGCAGTCTACTCGCAAAAGTCGATTTGACATTTTTTCGGCTGTCGATGGTTTTTCATTATTTATTCACACATATTTTGTATTATGCGTATATTATTACATCGCATTGTGTTTTGCACCTTATACGTATAGGTACTTCGTGCGCACTACTCCGCAAACGTTTCGTTTTCAATTATTTTCAAACAGTGACTTACTATTGACAGTGTGGTCGACGGTGGGACGTACATTATGTACGCAATATCTCTTTTTTTTCGAATTCCGAACGCCATCAAACACCATCAAACCACCGTTCACACGCGTTTCTTATAAACTTTTCCATTTATATGTGTTCACTCCATTGCCGATAGAGTGCCACGGGTGAAGGGGTGCGACGTGATGTGGTGTAGAAAAAAAGTCGACCCACTTTCATTATTCACATGGCGTGTTCTGTTATTATACAGAGCATGATATAGAACTGGTTCCGTGGTATCTTCAAATGATAATAATATGACATACGCTAAATTACTGTCCCTAGTCCTGCTATTCCTCTTCCCATCGCCACTTCCACGACGCGCGTTCCACTGCGCGTTTATCCTCTGTATATCAGTGTTCCTGGACAGTCGATGGTTAAAATAACACTTGTCGTGGTTTCAAATGCTCACGGAATCTCCAGAGACTCAGCGACGATAATATTAAGTCATTTTAAAGTGTGCATCTATCGGTTCAATAGTGCTATTTTCACGTACGTTTTTCCAGCCTTACACATTTAAAAGTTTACAAATATTTAGCTCGAAATTTGTATGCATTTGTACGACCGTTTCTGAAATGTATACAATACATTGGTTCACCCGAAAAAATAAATTTTTTATTGTTGGGATGGGAGAAATGCATGTTAAGTATTTTCACGGTATTTCTACAATATTGATGACCAATAATATTATTATGAAAGTAAAAATGTTTACAAAATACAATACTTAGTAAATTAAAATCTTATAAACTCCTAAAGATATAGAAAATATCGGTATTGATAATAATGATAATATAAAAAAAACAACAAATGAATATGATTAGTTTACTCTGCTATCATATTTCGAGAAATTTTTCTTAAAATTTCAAATGCTAATAATTTCGTTTTCTTATCGCGATAATATTATATTATTTTTATTATACATTTTTTCTTTTATATTTGACATATTTTATGCTCGGCTCAAAATGCTCGGACAATAGTATATAGTTAATTCGGCATTATTTTGCATCCCCAGATTTGATACTTTGTTGGTGGCATAGCAAAATTTATTATGATTTCACATAGATGCACGACATCAGCGACCACGTGTACGTAAGACACACTTATTGTCGCATTATGTCACAGCGCTTCCGAAATAGATACTCGTAACGTCATATTATAAATGTACACACGCAGCAACAAGAATTTCAGTGAGAAAATCTATGGCGAGGCGTGTGTTCTCGGCAACGTGCATCACTCGCTCTAACTACGATACCTTTGAACTGTAATTTATCTCTCGGTGTGCGTTGATATTGCTTCTCGTCCGGTCGGACTCAGAAGAATGTTATATATAGGTATATTAATTCAAAACGGTGACTTTGTGCTGTTTAAACAACGATGTAATGAAGAGCCGCTCGTGACGAGACTAGATAGTTATTCAAACGCTAACGCAATAGAACACCACACACAAAAAACAAATAAAAAAAAATCGGATTATATACACAACCGCACTACTAAGTCTAGTGTTGGCCAACGATATAATTTTCAATATCGATATCGAAGCATATTAAAACATTAAAAGTATAGAATACATAATATTATATTATGAGTTGAAAGCATATTAAAAGTATAGAATACATATTGTTTTAATGTTTTAATGTATTATGAGTGTAAATTAATTAACAATTATAAATTATTTTGTACAAACTGAAAAGTATCCAATGTATTTAATCAAAAAATTTCATCTCCAAGCAGTTTTTCCATCAATGTTTCAGAACTTGGGTTCGATTTGAAATATGAATTCAAAAATAACAGTTGATTGAGTCGCTCAGGAGATAATCTATTTCTTTTCTTGGAAATGATGGTCCGAGCTTCGCTAAATAACCGTTCACAGGGAACACTAGTGGCCACTATACTTAAGTATTTTTGGGCTAGTAATGATACAGCTGAGTATTTAGATTCGTTTTCTTTTCACCAATTTAGAGGATCTCGATCGTAGGGAAATGATTTTCAAATTGTTATACTCTTCATGTTGTTTCATCGTAGGACTTTGAGTTACTGAATAATCGTCTTTGTCACCATCATCGCTATCTATCATTAATGATCGTAATTTCTTACGAGGAGAGTGTGTTTCAAAATGTTCTTCATTTTCTAATATTGATTCAGAGATTAATTCTTCTTCATTTTCTATTTCTGGATCAGAAATTAATTCTTTCAACTCATTTTCAATATCGCGATATTTTCGATAATTATTTTTAGATATCGATATCAAAATTATTAAGAAAATGCCCATGATATCGATATCGTATGAAATTATCGGTATCGTTGGCCAACACTACTACTAACCATTTCACAACCACCGTGCAACGCGACAAAAAAATAACGCGTTATGCAAGTAACGTCCGATATTGTACCTACAGAAATAGGGTCTAGGAATCAACTAGTTTTTTAATTCAAGCTTTGGATAATAACGTATACCAATACAAAACTGTTTAGTTTGAATCCGTTTCATATACGTATAACTGTCACTTTGACATATTTAATCGAAGACTATAGCCGAAGTCAACATATTATTATCTACTAGTTATGCGAATAATATTGTTATTATTATTATTATTATTATTATTATTACAGTACGCAATAGTAAATTGTAATAGTCAGTCTCTATGTCGGCGAATACACGTGTACGTGAAATAAAATATAATATCCTTGGTATTAATATCCTCCGGGACCATCCACGTTAAGACGTAGCAGTTGATGTGGCGATCGTCATTTCGATCAAACATCCCGGAGCTTCCATTAGCATTTTCGAAATTAGATGACATGTCATTTTATGATTTCGGTCCCGTCGGCCAATTGGAGTAGAACACGATTTCATCGACAAACCGTGTATAGCAGTACAAGACGTCATATTATTATGTCAAAGATATGTCTGAAAAGTCGAAAATACATTTTTTCTCCACGTCAAATCATCTTGTTACACGCTGGATATGGTTCAAACCGATAGTATTTCTTTGAAATAAAATTAATAATAATAATAACTATCTAACATGATTTAAAACATTATGATGGCGGTAAAAGTAAGGTCAAAATATCTTCAAAATAATATTTTAAAATAAAATATCTCAAACCATGTTGTCTTTGTATAATATTATAATGTGTTATAAATAAATCGGTCGTAAGATCTTATTTTGTATTATTTCTAATTGGTGTTATGAAATGTAATCAATAATCATACTTAAAACCATATTTTTATTTTCACTAAATTTTACTAAATAGTTTATAGGTGATAAAACTAATTATTAAATTAAGTATGCTATTATTGGAATAATCACGAACGATATCAATTTAATAATATTATAGTACCTACTGTGATGGACACACGCCTTTTTATAGGGTTCCTACCTTGCAATCGAAACTAAGACTATTATATTATACTTATCAATGTTGTAACTGGATTCAACAATACAAAATAAAACACCGTGGTGCAAATAGAAACATTTTTTAATTATGTGTGTAATTTTATAGTGTTTGTATTGTGTATACCGTTGTTGATTCGTTTTGTTTTTATTATGTTCAGAGTGTGTTACCGATTAGTATCTCGTGGCGGGTTCATTTTCTGTAAGCATTACACACAATAATTTATAAGCGTTGATTAGCAATAGAGATGGTTTGACCCAGAGCTGCTTATTTAACAACACACTCTTCGTCCGTTTCCGTATAGATCATACCGGTACACGGAATGATAATGTCTATTAATATTAGATGGTTTTATATTTTTATATTTTTTTAATTTTTAAATCTTATGCGTCATAAATTATGAAAATACTATCAAGATGTTTTGTCCTTGATTCAATAATCTATACTTTGGACGAAAAGTGTTTTTAAACTCGCAGTCCGTTCAATAATTAATGCGAAAAGCAATGGCACTGGCAGATCTAACGTCTTACAAGTATTCATTAATCATAACCGTGATTTTTAAGAGTTGTGAAACACTGGTTTAAGAACCATTATACTATATACCGAGACTTTAAGTACAATAATGGTGATTGGATCATTAGGACGATTTGATTAGAAGAGCCACCATAATATATCTTAACGTCTGCTCCACAAGAACGTCGGTTGGGTATTTGTGAATAATTAATTTAATTTAAAATGAAAATATTTTCGTCACAAACGCAACTAATTTATATTAAACGATTTCCGCTAGTTCAACTGGCTAAACTAACGTTACCTCCGACGAAGTTTATCTGTTTATGAATTATTTTCGTTTAATTTTTTTGGAAATAATATTAAATAATTACTAATTTGAATTTAATAATAATAAAATACCAACTTAAACCTTTCCCTATATCTACATTTAAACTGATAGTAATATTTAATTTTAATTTTTGTTTTTCAAGAAATAAAAATAATCTTAAACACGCACAGAACGTAAAAATAGTTCAATTACATGTTAATGAGTGGACTCCCTTCCTTCATAAATAGGCAATAGGCACTGCCATGCAGAGTTTGGAGTATAAAGTGGGAAAAACACGTTTGGACTAATTAAAAGTAACCTAACAACATATAATATATTATTATAGGTAGATGATAGAATATAGTATGACGTAAGTAGCTACTTGTACAAGCATTTAATATAATAAATATAAACTTCATTAAAGTTTTATAATAATTGGAAATTATTATTATCCTTATCTAAATAAAATTATTGTTTTTTGTACTAAAGACTGATTTTATTTGGATGTATAATAAAGTATTAAACATCGTCATCCAAGTGAAATCTTGGTGAAATGACATATTATATAAATTAAGTATTATTACTTTATTAGGCATTATTTATTGTGAATTAGAGCTGTTTTGTATTATTCATACACAGATCTCGTTTAATATAAAAAAAAGATTAGTTAAATGTTATAAATTACCAGTGTTATAAAAACAACAATTTTCTTGTAAACATTTGTCCATACAATTTTTTCCAACTACCTAGTCCAAACGTTCGACAACATAAATGATAAATAACAGCATGGGAAATATATTAGTGTAAGAGAATACCGTTCACCCTCCTTGTAAGTTCACCAGTGCTCTGCCAGACCACGCGTAAAAAATATCATAACGCCGAGAGAGCTAAAAACATACACAAAAGCTTTGCGCAAAAGCCAAAGCGCCCTAGACGGGATCAGCGAGGAACATAATACATTAAAATACCTAAATTACAGGCACAGTAATAAAAATAACACGGAAAAGGCGACGACTACGACGACGACGCAAAGGTCGTGTCAAAGGTCGCACGAGTGTCGCCATCGCCACGTGTTTGGTATCTCACCGACTTTGGGTCCCGCCCCGTCTTTAGGATGATTGCTCTTGATGGCGTTCATCCGCCGGTTGACGGCCGGTACGCCCGTCGTGTTGACCGGCGCCCCGGCCACGTTGGGAGGCAGACCGCCGACTCCGGCGCACGGCCCGTGACCACCCCCACCACATCCGGGCTGGTTCATCTGTTGCTGGGGCGGCGGACCCTGGCCGGGCAGCCGCGGCCCGCGGGGCTGTTCGACGGGCAGCACCCGGCGACGCTTCTTGGGCAGCTTGGCCCGGGCTTGCGTGTGCGAGTAGTACATGGCAAAGTTGGACACGATGACGGGAACGGGCAGGGCGATGGTGAGCACGCCGGCCAGAGCGCACAGGGCCCCGACGAACATGCCCACGTACGTTTTCGGGGCCATGTCTCCGTAACCGACAGTGGTCATCGTGACTAGGGCCCACCACAGGCCCAGTGGTATGCTGTTGAAGTCGTTGTGAGGGTTGGCCTGGATACGCTCCGCGTAGTACACCAGACTGGCGAATATCACGATGCCCAGCACCAGGAAGAACACCAGCAGCGTCAGCTCCTTGGCGGACGCCCGGAACGTCTGCATCAGTATCTTGAGCCCGGACGAGTGTCGGGTGAGCTTGAACAGCCTCATGATCCGGATGATGGAGAAGAACTCCAGTATGTCGGCGTTTTCTAGGTGTGACGCGAATTTCTGGAGTATCAGGTCGATGTAGAACGAAAGCGTGGCGATGTAGTCGATGATATTCACCGACGCCTTGACGAACTCGCACTTGTTCGGCGACGCGATGAACCGCACCAGGATCTCGAACGTGAACCATGCGTTGCACACGCATTCGATGTAGAAGAACGCTTCGTGCGCGTTCGTCTGCGTCTTGTCCAGCACCCAGGCCGTCGTGTTGTGCGAAGTGTTCACCGTGATGTTCTTGATGATTGGCACCCGCATGTTCGGGTGCGTTTTCAGGCAAAATGACAGGATCGACACGCATATGAAAAACACGGACACGATTCCGATGATCTGTAACCCAATCAAACAACAACAATATTAGTAATAAATAATGACTTGAGTGACAACTATAGGTGTCTTGGAGCAACTTTTTTTGATATGTGCATACCACCTACAAGTATAGTTTACTTTAACGAAAAGTTAATTACTGTATATTTTATAAATACTAGGTACCTATACTACTAAACGTAAATTATAGCTCAAATAGATCACTAAACGCTAACAAAAAAAAAATGATTTCTTTGTTTTTAGTAATCTTTGAGCCCGATCCAATTCAAATATCTAATAAAAAATAGTAAAATACATTTTTGCCACGAAATAACTTCAAAATTAATCTTGAAAGTGGGCCCACCAGCGTCTGAAATAAAATTAAATCATTAAAATGACTAAAGTGTAACAACCAAATAAATATAATATGAAACTAACAATACCGCCCCGAAACAAGAAGCAGTGAATACTTTAAAAAAAAACAGTAACACTTTAAATTATAGAACTAAATTCATGAATATAAAAGACTCAATGACAAAAACTCGCCAAATGAGTTCAAAGTAAATACAAAAAATATATAACAAACTCGACTTAACAAAGAAATTCCAATCAATGAACTGTTACACTCCCTATCCAAATGCAAAATCAAATGCTCTGGTCCAGATGAAATACCATATTATTTTTCTTTTATCCATCGTCTTGCATCAAATGATAAACTTATTTATGCCATATTCTTAATGCAGGTCCAACGGAGAAGAAGAAAAAATAGCGTAGTACCCCTGGGAACCTCAATGAAAAAATCTGTCCCGATTGCCAACATGAAAATGTCATCTTATTTCTTAGGGGAACCGAACTGACGAAATATATTTAATACAAAGAGTTATGTCGTTACATTTTTTTTTCAGTTTTAAAGCACGGTTTATTTAAAACCTATTTATTATTTAATCCCTTGTATAATTATGTAAAATATAATAGCTAATGACCCCGGCTGCCAAAGCTTAAGATTAGTGCTAATAAAAAAAAGTTGTTTATAAATACCAGCTTATTTTAATTCTTTTATACAATTTTTTTAATGTAAATTAATATACCTCGTGTAGGTATATTAATAGTGATGTAATATAATAGTCTTATGAATAAATAATAAAAAAAATATATTTGAAGAAATGTAGTGATTTGTACATCTATAAAATACTATTAAAAATAAAATGTAGATATAACATAGTACATATTATTATATTGTGATAAATAATATATTATGTATATTTTGAAAATAATAATATTGGTCTGTTATCAAAAGTTTAATACTCAAAGTAAACATCAGAAGACCAGTACAGCACATCCTTTGTACCTTTCGTATCAGCATCTTTGTTTTCATCATTTAATTGAACGCCCCCACGCGAGTACACCCTTATAATAGCTTCATAGCTACGGCTCTTTTCACTACAGCTGTATTATATATTCCCATAGACATCTCGGCTAAAATGGTTTACTTTTATAGATAAACGCGTACACGACTTACTCCCCTATATCCACCTCTCGATAAATGCGATATTGAATATAAATTAATATATATTTTGTTATACTGTATGTAATATCATATTCTGTAATAACTATAATAATACGCTGCTATTGTATAATTTATTTTATACCGTTGAAACTTTAATGTTAAACTATATATTATATATATTTTTTTGCAACCACCGGTTCGTAGATTAAATTATACGATCGACAGATGGTTCGATTACGTGATGAAAATATTGAACATCGTTCGGTCGATCGATTGTTCTTGTATTATAATAATATAACATATAGAGAGCACTTTACAAAGTCATTCCAAGCGTGGCGTTTTAATTCAAAACGAACGAACGAACGACATACTATATAATATCGCGCATAATATAATCGCATTAATGTTATCGCTGTTATCGACGAATAAAAATATAGCCGATACAAAATTATTATGTTTTATACCAAAGTATTATTTCTGGATCTACACCCCACCCCACCCCCCCCCCCCCGCACGTGTCCTCCAATCCGTCCGATCGCATGGCCATTGTGTCCGCTTTTCGGTACATATATGTTATATTATAAATCGTCTGCGAGTCGCCGCCGCGGCGGTTATTGTACACGGCTTTGGACGGATCGGTGTCGGCCACAATAGTTTTCTCGATAAACAAGAAACCCATATACACAAACAGACACGACGAGTTATCTACACGATCTGTATGCGGTTTGTCGGAGCGCAGTGGAGCGCGGACGACCACAGAGGAGCAGTGCACTTCGGCGGCGCGCGCCGTAATGGCATTGTGTAATAAAAAATATTCTTCGAGTAAAAGTTTCGCCGGCGAAACCGAAATTTCCGCAAAAAGACGAGACCGCCGAGATTAAAAAGTATGAAAGCGGTTATCGAACGGTGAATAACTTATTTCTGGTTATAACATATTATATACGTCATAGTAATAATAATAATCCGTATTCCGATCTATAATGTGTACGTCATATTATTATTGTGTATTGTGTGCTGCGATATCTTCGACGGCGAGCAAGAGGACTCCGGCACAATGCAATATTGAGCTGTTCCTTGTAAATAAAAAAAAAATAATATTACTTTTCCGATTAAACTAAATGCGAAAAGAAGTTTTTGTATTTTACATAGGTATTTTTTCATTCTAAATTATATCACAGTAGTAAGTAAGGCATCACTACTCGTATTAATTGCCTTTATTGTCGTATTTTGAAACTAAACATCGTGGTATTATATAAGCAGGATTATACGTATTAATATTTATTGTGCTTTATTAGTAGATATTGATGAAACGTCAGAATTCTATAATAGCTCCGAGGAAAAAAAAAACGAGAAAAAGTTTATACCACTCGGCTTCACATTAGGTGTCGAGTGGTTCAGTTTAATGTATGCGTTAAATTTAAATTCAACGATATAAAATCATAGTTTACCTATATTAATAAGTATCTTAATAGTACGTCGTTTTAATATTATCTAGACATTTTTTTACTTTTAATAAGACAATAGGTTGAATTAATTTTTTCCAAAAATATAATATTGCATTTGTGAATATAATTGTATGTATAAAATATAATTGTATAAAGCTTCAAGTACTAGCAAATAATATTTTTAAATATTACAACAAAATAACTAAAATCATAATTCTTTTTACCTACTTATCTAATTTTGTCGACATTTGAGATTTAAATGATTGTAAAAATAATCGTACCTATGCAACTGTAACTTTTTTAAACTTCTATTATAATAAATTATGAGCACCCATTCAGTTTTTATCGGTATTTTTAGAAAAAATTTAAAATTTCTACAGATAGTTTTAAATAGATAAAAAAATATTTTAATATTTTACTATGGATGGAAAATGCTATTATAAACATCTGATGAAGATTTCAAGTATCCACGGTTAATTGTTATTGAATTACAACAACATAAGTAAATAGTTTAACGAGAAATCAATGTTAACTTCCACTATTAACAAAACTATTAACGAAAAATAAATGTGTCCTTTTTTTTTCAAAAGTAGAAAGTCTTATGAAGAATCTTGTCTTCAATTTTTAAATCGTAGATATAAAATGTTGTGAACTTATAACTGAAAATAGTTTGCAAGTGTTCGTGATTATGACAAATGTTGTCAATACTCTAACTTTAAACGCTTATGAAAAAAATTATATGACTGCATTTTCAATATTTTTAATCGGTATGTGAACAATAAGTTATGAAGAACCTTCTATTCATTTTTCAAACTTTTTAATCAAGCGAAAACATTTTTATCGACATTTACAGAAAAAAACAAAAACAATTGAAAATTTCCAATGTCTATAAATAACTCAAAATAGTCAATTTATTTTTAAAATGTAATTGTACGGAAATGGTCATAATATACATACATTTGATGAATATTTAAAGTATGTATGATTATTTTAGCTACTGGGAATTTTCTATTTTCAATTCTCAAAAATACCAACTACATCCAATTTCCTACCAGTAACCACTTCAATAGTTGAAATCAAATCAATTTTCAACTACTTTTCGTGTACACGGATTGGATACAAAATATTAAAATTAAAAAAGAAAACTCAGCATTGTAAAATCAACACGTTGAGAATCTAAAACATTTTCAGCTGATGATATAATAATTGAAGATAATATTATGTTAAAAATGGACGCAGCAATGTGACCACTTGTCAACGGTAAAATTCAGTAAAAGATGAAAAATCATTGTCGAATGTTTAATGTGCTTTGGTGACGAAATGAAACGTTTAATCGATGTTGTCTTTGTATTTGTCTCTATCAAATGTTTCGATTCATTGTAATTATAAATTATTTTCGAGGACTTTAGGCGTGCGTACGTGGTACACATAAATAGTTTTAAATAGCAGCCTATACGTATTTGTAAATAATAAACTTTATATCTGTAACACACGTATCACGTACGTACCTACTATCCATCCCTTGCACTTTGTGACCGATTTACATAAATTAATACAACTCAACTGCAGCCTATCGACATGTGAGACAATTTATTTAATATTGTATTTAATATTTTGCCGAAATTGCGTACCGAAAGTTAATAAATTCGCATAAAGCAACATATAAGTATGTGTTTGGCTTATTGGAGCAGCTGTTTCGCGAGTTTTTTTACTTTGAACTATTATCAATAATCATTGCTGTAGCTTACTGCTAAACCAAATCAGAATTTATACTCTTGCACAGGAATGAAGGTAGGTCGGTTGTAAGACGTTATTGTATCCAATAAATTACGAGTAGTAAAAATTATGTAGTACGCAAATAGGTAGTGCACATCGTATTTGGGATGTTATTAAAATTCTCAAGTGTGAGTTGCACACCAATAAAACTAATTCATAAAAAATGATATCGCATTATCTTTGTAATAGTAGTATAAAAAAGATTTGTTTACAAATTAAAATTTTTTTCTTTTTATAATTTTGTTTGTATAGGTATATATAATATAATATATGGATGTCTGCCTGTTAGCTAAAGACTTCAAAATGACTGGACCATTTTCGATTAAAGTCATATCAATTGATTCCATGAAACTCGAAGAGTGCTTATAGCTTATTTGTTAGAAACCCTAAAGGTACCCTAAGGGTAGCTCATACGAGAATTTAGTTCACGGCTCACGAAAAAAGAATATATTCTTTGTTTATTTATAGGGTTGCCATTGGTTACATATCATATCACTATTATAATGAGTAGAAATATTGCATAAGCATTTTTTTTGCAAATAAATTCATAAAATATATACTGTGGGCGGGATAGTTAGTAAACATTATTAATACCCAATCGTACACTAATAAGCCACATAATTATTTATTGTGACAAAAAAAAAAAAACACTCAACAATTTTTGAACGATAGTGAAAGAAGTGTTCTTCTCACCTTTAGACAATGCAAATAATGGTTAAACGGCTTTCATATTTCTCAAAATCAGTTTAAGTTTTTTACCACTCAATAAATTTATAGTAAATAAACGATAACTCAAATACACTCGTAAGTCCAATATTATGTTCTTGTACCTGCTCACAAACTATTTGCGCTAATAACTGTTTAAATATTTCGACCACAAACTCACATTTGACTACATTGTTTTTACTACCTATTATCTACCCGGAACGCTATACTCAATTCTTACTCTTCGTCGGATACAATGTTTACACCTGCTCCAAAGGCTAAGTATGTTTTCGTGAAGTGTCCCACTGACATATCCTATGTGCACGATAAATAACAATAATAATATTTGAATCGATACGAATCCCTTAGCTCCGACAAACTGCTACTAATCGTACGATAAACGGACGTATAGAAATTGCCGCAATGATGTTAAACAAACCGCGAGACTATGGCGCCACGACAGCCATTCAATCACACTCCGAAAAAAGGTATGAATGCCGTTTGCGATACATTTTAATTGATATTATACCTGTAGATAATATCCATAATATACGACTGTATACTTTTTACACCGCAAAAGGTTTGGTTGTCAATCAATGTACAAGACAAATAGTATAAGTAGCCGTTCGAGAAATAATAACGACTTTTAAACCCTATGGTTCTCGTATGATGAATTGGAATCATAATTGTGTATACATTATTATATTCAGATAAAAATAACTGAATGCGACAAGTCGTTGAAAAGGCCAAAAGTATTTCTTATCCACGGTTGTCTCACAATCATTATTTTCCGTGATTGTTTCCGAATTGGGTTTGTCTGCTCTCGTAGAAAATATAATTTAGTAAAATTATTTAATAACAATATATTATTATTCCTATTTTATTCAAACGTTTGTTGGTTTTTATTACAAGAACGAGGATATCAAACAAGCTGACTGAATGAATTCGTTAACCAAACGAAATACAGTATAATGTAATTTTGTCATTTCTTTTTTTAGAAATTGGTCTTTAAAGAGACAAGTACAAATGTTTATGCGTCTGTGTGTGATTACGAGATTTGGTTGGAAATGAGAGGAAACAAATGTCTCGACTACAGTATGTTTCATTTTATTTTATTTTATTGTCAGATACTCGTATAACCATGAACAAGAGACACAAAACAGATGGGTAAACGTCAAATTTTCGTTCCACCCTTATATTTTTTCCACTCGGAATTGGATTACCGAAATAATTCGCAGGATAAAAATTATTCGTTATTTATACAACATTTTAATACACTAATCGGGAATAGCAAGTATATAATATTGTTAAAAGATTATCAATTTTAAAATTGAATACGATTAAGGTCAGGACTTAGTGGTCGTTTAACGGACGTTTCGCTGGTGGAAAATCATCATTAAACTTATTATGGCCCCGTGTGGCTGCAACAAATATAATTTGAACATGGTTGTAAAATATTTAATTGAAACTTCGAGGCTTTTACATTTAGAATGATTATTATTATTAAATTTTTCAAAACGACCATTTAAAATAATCGTTATTATCTATTGTATGGGAGAAGTATAACAAACGTTGTTATAAAATCATAAAACGAGAAAAAAATACAACTTGTACTTTTACAATTTATAAGCTCATAAATATATTATAACACCACGGTGAATGTTATAAAATTATACATATTCATATGAATATATTGATTTAAAACTTCGTTTTGACTAAAATTTATATAAAATCAAACTATGAAACGGGATGAAATTCGTCTGATGGGGAATTTATAGACGGGTCGAAATGATATATTAAAGGTTATAGGAGTATAGGGTACTTTGTATGATTACATAGCAAAAATAAAAACAACGGACGGTTTGTATTATTTCTATTTCGGGTAGTCGGTTAGCAGTCACAATATTATGTGGGATAGTGTGTACTGTTTTTTAGAATTTTTCGTGTAACAAACTAATTATACGTTTTAACTATTATTATTGAAACAAATTGTAAAAAAAAGGGTTTGAAAAAAGTGTCACCGGTAGGTAGCTTGGGTTTATAATTGTCAACATTTATTTTAGATTCTATGCGGAACGACGAATCTATTGATTTTACAATTATTATGTGTTCTTTTCTACCCGAAAAAAATGCTTCAATTTTCTTCATCAGCATCTTTTTTTTGTGCAATGGTGAATAGAATCGGTACTCTTAAGAGGTCGTTTTTAAAAATTCCCAATAGTTTTCAAATGCGTCGCAAAAAAAAAATTAAGAAAAAACTGAAATTTTTACGCTTAATCAGTTTTTGACAAAATCAATTTTTAACTAGAAAAAAAATCTGTTGATAGGTACATTACATTTTCATCGAATTTTTGTATAAAAAGTTTTAATAGTTTAATAATAAAAATAAGTTTCGTAAAATTTTCAATAATTATTATTCTAATAGTAATATAAAATTATTTAAAATACATTGTCACACTTTTTTTATAAGCATTTTAAGTTCAAATGTTGATCAAAATTCATCAAAATCTCGAATATTTGCAAATTATTTTGTAGTTAAAAATGTATAAAATGTTCAAATTTTATAGCTAAGGATTGAAAATTTAAACCAAGTGTTTTGTGTGTAGTAAATAGTGTAATCAAAAAATTTAAAAAATATATTACCTTGGTAATTCTTATAGACATCTTAAGTTTAAATTTGGACTAAATAAGATATTTAAACAAAGAATAATGACGTTAAATATTTCGTTGTAATTTAAAATTTTTATTCGAGGGTAATGTTAAATTAAATAATGTAGGCTGACGACAGACCGTCTTCGCACATAACTGTTTTTCGCTTACAATAATTTTGTAGCTTTGAATTCAAATTTAACACATCCATTACAGTGACCTACTCGATACCTACTGTACAGTGTAGCTGTAACTACTCACGGTTTTTCGAAAATATAATATCGATCTAATTAAAATATCAAATTATGACCATAGGTACAAAATTATGTACAAAATGTCCACTGTACATCTTATCATAAAATAGAATGTGTACAGTGTCTTCGGTATGTATATCAAACAATATAATATTAATCTGAACACTATCTAGTTAACTTATTAAATAAACTACGGACAAGTTGTGTAGCCTCCCCCCCCCATTGTATGTCAAAAGGGCAGTTGGCAAAATCTTGAAAAATTACTTTTTTCCTTATTTGCTTTTAAAAACATTATTTTTATCAGTTATTTCGAGTGAGAAGGTTATAAAATGAATATGGTTATAGGTTTCTACATAGAAATTGATTAAAAACGATGTAGTTTATTATACTAGTGTCGAGTTGCATGAACAATCACTCAACGAATCAATAGTGAGCTAATGGTCTCTTAAATATAATTTAGTGGCCCACGATTGGTCCATTAAATTTTATCGAACCATAAAATTAATACATTTTTTCATGTAACCTCCGGCATAAGTATTTGATGAAAAATAAAACTATTGAAAATTTAAGTGGAATTGATTTTCTAATTAATGAATTATATTATATTATTTAAAGCGTTAGCTCATTGAAATATTTTTTGTAACCAATAGATTTTTATACTATGTTCACAAGCTCCGTTAATTTTCTCAAACAATGTATTAAATAATATTATGGCTGAATTATTATGTTATACACTATATATAAAGATAGTATATATATATATAGATAGTGCGCGTATGTCTACAAAAAACAAACTATGTTGGATCAACTAAGCATAACTTTAGGGAGCACAATGTATTACCAGTTGACCTTTTATTCAAAAAAATGGCTATTTTGTGGGTGGTTAAACACCTAGATCAGTGGGTTGACAAAAATTTTTTCAGTAAAAAAAAAACTTTTCGTTCATTTGATGCCAAAACATCACTTTTTAAAAAATCAGCTGGTCAACAATTTGTTGATTTTCTTGGTCCTTTTTATTATAATTCTATGCCCTTCTCTAAAAAGGAAAATGTTAATATTAATTATAATTAGAATAATGCTAAAAAATTAATTGTTGAATGGCTGCATGTATCGTTAAATGTAACTTAGGTTTAACTTTATGATGTTATATTATTATAATTTTGTTTTTTTATCTTCTCTCTCTTTCCATATTGTATAATTACGCAATGTGTGTTTTAATTTTCTTTTTCTTTTAAGCATATTATGTAACAATTGTAACTCCCTATCTTCGACACAAGCTTAGCTTACAAAAGATAGGTAATTCAAATGTATAAATTAATGTGTAATTGTATATTTGTTTTAAAAAAAAAAAAAAAATATATATACCTATATATAACATCATGTTATATACTTATTATAACTTGTGTTATACCAAAAATAGTTATTTTTGTTATATTATATTTTGAACTTTGAACGGAATTCCAAAATAAGATGCGTACACAGAAATCATAGGGTGGTATAATTATGAGAATCTCATAAACAGTGATGAATCGGAATTTACAGATTAGTATCGTGGCGTCACCATGTAATGTGTATAATGCATATTATCCATAAACGCATTGTTAATATGATTTATTTCATATGAATATCTCTAACCATTGTCAAATAATATACGCCTCATTGCACCCTCGGCGAGTTAACAGCATTTAAATCGAATGCCATTTTTCTAACCTCAAATCTTATTCCCTCATC
Organism: Neotoxoptera formosana; assembly: GCA_022818045.1. Taxonomy (NCBI): domain Eukaryota; kingdom Metazoa; phylum Arthropoda; class Insecta; order Hemiptera; family Aphididae; genus Neotoxoptera; species Neotoxoptera formosana. Next base: position 65,197,154 of record CM040632.1, on the reverse strand, counting down.
ACCACCCACTGGGAGCAGACGAAACGTTATATTATAATATTATTTTGGTGTATCCCTTTAACGATTATATAGGTAATACATCCTTTTAAAATTTTTTTGGACTGTGTTCTAATAATAGCTCTTGTGTAATGTAATATAACATCAACCAAAGTTCCACGGAAATAGTTGCAGTGTTGTGCACTCTTTCGATTCTAGTTGTATCAGTATTGCTATGTCTTAGCGTTATTTCAGCGTTGAAAACAATATGATTGTCTTAGCAGGGGTTTACACCCTTCAGAAAAAACATTGAACCAATTTATTATCGCGTACCTATGAACGCATCGACAACAACCCAAATTAATTTGGAGGAATGTCGAAGAAATGAACACTTATCAAATCTAATAATTATTTAAATCATAATACATTTAAACGAATATTAACGAAGACCAAAACTGCTTATATATAATATTATGATTTCGACTGGAAAGAGGAATTTGTGAACGTTGGGTGCACGTGTATACTGTATTGCAATCAATAAGAAATACGATGATATAATTATAATAGTCATAAAACAAAATAATATTTATATACAATTATTATGTTTAAGATTCAGTCGATGTCCACTCACTATTCTAAGTCTGAAAATTGAGTTTCAAAATACTTAAAGAAATAATTGTTTACGTTTTCTTTTTTTAAATGTATTCATATGAAATCAATGAACTCGCAGTTTTTTCCGTAAACGCTGTAATATTTAATGACAAACATACTAATACAAACAAACAAGCAGACTATCTGTACCCAGTGATTCATCTCGATAAACAATTTTATCAATCGATATACAGCTTCATAGTAACTGTGTTCTAAGAGAATTGAATTACGTACCTTGGCAGCGTTCGACGAGTACGGTTCGTCGAACATGGACCACAGCTGGGGCTTGAACCGCTGCCACCAGGTGAGTCTACCCTGAAAGAACGCCTCCTCGAAACCGAATTTCCGAGCCATCTCTTCGTCACTAGGCTTTTCCGTATCCAAGTCCAGCCGGTCCAAAACCGCGAGAGTTTCTTGCGTATCCCTGTGCTATAAACAGAAAGAACACAAACAGTGCATGAGTACGCAATACTAGTCAAATGATTTGGACAATTATATTGCATAAATTAGGACATAAAGGATAAAGGATAAACACATAGATCGAACGATGTTTAACATAGTGGTGGATTTAAGAAAAAAGGCTCAGTCCTCAAACATTACAAAAGGAATAAAAAATTATTTACTCAGAGTTTAGGGGGCAACATTTTTGTTTTTTAACAAACATTTTGAGTTAAACTATAGAAAAACGATCTCTGTATACAAACCAACTTTGCACGGGGAAAAATGAACAAACATAAAATGTAACAATCTATGAACATTTTGTCAAAATCTGTCGATTAGTTTTTAAGTACATTTAAGCTACAAACAAACTTTCATTTTTTATAGATTTAGTTATTGCCTATTACTTGTTATCACATAGTTAGTTATATTATATTTTCTGTGAGTAAATTAGATTTATAATACGTTTAAATTGTTTTCGTTATAATTACATATTTACCATGTAGGTAATGGCCAATCGACACTTATAAAAATATTTCGAAGACATGTAAATTGACATGTCTATTGGCTTTTTAGTCATCCATATGTTTTTGGTTTAAATAATGATAATATCATTTTATCGAAATCCAGGAGAAATTACAGCCGTTAACGTTATAACGTCATTATGCGAGTGAAAAAATAATAATATAATTGATACGTTTCAAACAAACTGGCGCGATTCAAACTAGATGGTGAGGCAATTTGACAAAAAGGTCATAATTAAGAAAATTTAAACTTGAAACGTTGTCTCCGGAGACCTACTACACCTGCCCGTAAAACACAGGTAAATGAACCTCACCAAAAGCACAACCTTTTAGAGGAACTCGCGCATTGTAAAATAACAAGTGACACGCCTAACCCAAATAGATTTTAATTTAATTTCAACGACCGTTCGCGCGTAATGTTTGTGTTATTATGCGGCATCAACAGCGGTGGTTTCAACCGAACGGAGTACCTTCATAATAATAATAATAATATACGTGGTATCAACCGAGGTTCGGGACACACATTGAGGTATTTAAAAAACCTCTAAAATCCGATATCATAAATTAAAATATTTTCGAAAAAGTGTCTGTTTAAACCAGCTGAATGAAAACCATACCATTTTATTCTGTTTCCTGTGATCATCATAGTTAATGGTACTGTTTTTTTTTTTATTATTGAAAGTTACTACTTCAGGCGTATTTTAAATTTTGATCGGCCAAACAAACTTATAATAATATTAAATATGAACGCCATGTTGATATTATTTTAATTATCATAATAAACCGGAAATGTGAATTTTGGAATAATCGACAACTAGTGATGAGACTAATTTAAACAAGCTTTGCCTAATGCTGTTAGAACAAGTCAACGTTTGAGGCAATGTATGTCTTATTTGAAAATGTTAATAACTAATGTCTATAAACCTTGTTAGGTCAGGTAAAAATCTATTAAAATATATAAAAAAATATATTTTCAAAAACAAAGAGAAAAATACCTAAACGGTGATACAACAATCAACCACAAACATTTCGAATGTGTTTTCTTCGTTGTTTCCGAACGGACAACAGGTTAATTGTTATTGCACTGCGTGTGTACGTAGACGTCCTATCACAGTCTCCTCGTGTTTTGATCAATTCACGTATAGTAGATGAAAAACTGTTTTCGTTTTATATTGCGTTCTCGTTTTGCGTCCGTGTAAACCCGACCTGCTTGTCGGATGGAAATAAAAAACTAAATTGCGAGCGTTTTCTCGGTTAGGAAACCACGTATGGAAACCACGCGTGACGGTGGCAAGGCCCCTCCCCCCACTTTTGTCAGTGGGTCGCGCGACCAGAATACTTAAACGGAAAACACACGATCCAAAATCGTAGAACTTCACGCTGAGTCCGACCCCCCTGGACTTGATCGTACACTCTTCGAAATTAATAACAATTGAGTCGAAGTGTTTTCCAGAGAAATCATTTATTTTTTATCCGTTGTATTGCCCACAGTTTGACAAATAATACGCGGTTTATTGCATCACACAAAAGCAAAAGAAAAACGTTTATTGAAAAAACTCTGTAATCATGACATGTGTAATGATATATTTTAATGGACACAACAACCAATACTGAGTTCGTGGAAAATTATTATGAGAAAAAATCCTCTGAAAAAACCTCCAATAAAAATATTTCTTGAAAAAAAACCCCAAGGGCAACTACAAAATTAATAAATGAATATTTATTTACTGAAAATTTTAGCACCGCCTACTTATAGTATTTGTATTATATACTAGTCAGTGTATCATAATAATACTACAGTAGTCAATAGACACATAATTGTTTTTGATGTTTTAAATCTTCATAACAAATAATGGGTACCTATAAAATATGCAAGTTAAAGGGAAAGGTATTATTTAAGTTTTACAAATTCAACATTTTTGATTCATATACATCTTTTAACAGTATGCATACTTCATGCTATTTAGTGAGTTATAAAACAAATGTCGGTCGCCTCGCTTGTGGATGTTGTTGGACACAGCTGTCCAAAGTTCTCCAATTCTCATTGAATTATTTTTATAATTTAGTCTTTTAACCAATTATTTTAGATGGATGTTGGTAATTTGATTGTCGAGTTAAGTTAAATAAGTACAGATCATAATTTAATTATATTTCAAAACAACATGAAAAACTCCAACTCTTATAACTTATTACGTATAAATATCATATTATAATCACTTAAAAGTTTTGGATATTCCCAATTCCACATTTTACTGTTCTACACAGAGTGCATTAAATACTTTTTCAGGAATTAACATGTTCTACCCAAGAGTCTTTTCCGTCGATTTTATCACGAAGATTTTTATTCCGATTGCCGTCAGTTAAGTGATTGATAAAATTATTTACATTTATTTTTATCAGAGAAATGATTGTATAACCATATTTATATTCATAATATTTACGGATATTTATTATTTATAATCATATTTCAAAACTTTTTCGTTAGTCTCAGTTAAAAACTTAAAACTTTACATTCATAAAAACTGTTAAAGTTTATATTTAAAAACAACGCTATAAAAGATTCAATTACCAAAATGAAAAAAAGTACATAGCTAAAATACTGAAACTGAATATCAGGCACTCGTTTTAATTCAAGCTGTTATTATTATTTTAAATTTAAAAGAAAACTATACATTTATTATATGAATATTAATATACAGTTAAACTGTTTATTTATATTTGTAAAAATGAAAAAAAACAATACCAAATTTCAGTATTCAATACAGATATATATAGATATTAGACTCTAGTAGTTGGTAAACCTCAATTCAGTTTTAATTTATAATGTTTGAAAATACATTCGTGTGGGAAACAATTCAATCACCAATAGATAAAAAAACCTTAACGAAGATGGTCGAATAATATTGGCTACAATACATTTTATCAAACTTGAATGACGACGTGCAAACATGGACATAAAAAAAAATATTACCCTATCTCGAGGTCTATTAACTTATCTATAAACCTACATTTTTGAGATTTAAAGAAAAATCGTTTATGATGATGTAACATTACCAGATAAGGACCGAATATAGTATTATACATAAATCATGTTTAAAGTTTCATCGCATCTAACAAAGAAAAACCAGTTCAGTTATAACCGATGAGTTTAAGTATAAAATATGAGAAAAGGGAATCTCCTATAAGCTATAATGTATTAGGCACAAAATCAACTGCCGGAGAATAACTCACTCAAAATTAATTTAATATTATGTAATAAAAACATCAAAATACTAATAATTTCCAAGGATCTCTCAAACGTTTTTGTCTCGGCGTTCAGATTGCCACAACCACCGATGATTAAAATAAAAATTATAAGGTTCGGAATATCGCCACTGTAATCACGGTGTATTTTTCCACGTATTAAAATTCACATGTCATCTTGTATATTTCCGAAGTAGCATTGAATACGAGATCGTGGTGTCCCCAACTTGAAACTACCTACAAACTAGGTCAAAAACGATGAATGTGTTGTAATATTTTACAAGCCGCATTTCATAGTCACTCGAATGGTGTTCAAATTCTTACCCTAGTGCGACCTATTAATGTTAAATTATTATATCAATCTCAACAGCCATGTACCTATATTGCCTATCCCATACGCCGTGTAACCTTAATTTTGTTGTTGAAAATATATTCCCTTTAAAATAAGATACATCACACATGTAACATATTATGCAATATAATATCGTAGCAATTTTGTACAAATCTTTTAAATATTATTTAATTTTTATTTAAGTTCGATTTTCCACAATAAATTGCCTCAGTTGATTTTTGGATTCTGAATACTTGTTAAAATATTACAATAATATGGAAACACAAATTAAAGTATTTTAAGAAGAAAAGAGAATTGTATATATATTATGTAATTTAAGGTTAGGTATATAAATTATACGAGGTTCACAAAAAAGTGTCGACAAAAACAAAAACATTAAATAACACATCATTGTTAAACCAATATTATATAAAAGAATAAAGTGTCATTTTTTGGCACACATTTGTTTTTAATTTTATCATAAATAATTTTTTTTAAGAATTATAATAATAATGCATAAATTGTTTCACGCCTCATAATTCCGATATGGCTGAAATACTTTTTTGGGTCGAATTACTCACATAATGGTTATGTGTTATAAAAACTATGGATCGTAAAAATAAACAGATATTGGCAAGACCGACAATTTTATTTGAAATTCTTCTTTAATAATATAAACTTTGATGAAAATCTTGCGTTAAAAGTGAATAATTAAAAAAGTTTGCGACCCTTTTCTTCGGAGGTCGTGTTAGTAATGTTCTTTGATTAAAAATAAATCACAATGACGAATATTGTTATTGTTTGATGAGAACCTAACTCGTGACGTAACGAAATAATATAGCATTAATAATAATACGGTCGGCCGACGAGACAAAAATAGAGAATCAAATCAAAAAATAAAACCAAAGTTTTGTATTCGCTATCGATTTGCAACATATAACGTTATAAAGGAAATTTCGAAAGAAAAAAATAACATTGCCGTGGAAAACTGCGATCGAGGAACGAAAATAATAATATAATACATGGTGTATGTCACGATTCGTGCGTGTATATATATATTATTATTATATATATATAATGATGGTATATGTACTGTACGACTAAACGATAGTTCGGAAACCGCGGTATAATAGTATATATATATACACTCACACACATATATTTAACTTATATAATATGTATATAACGTACGAGAATAAAAAGCTATACTTATACGATAATAATATTATATATATACTATATTTATATAATATCTATATACGGCTATACTAATACTCAGAGTAAATGGCGCAGGCGGGGTGTATACAAATAGTATTATGTTTTCGGTAAAAAATTCTGCGATTTTCAAAAGCGTAGGTATATGGTTTTATGTACACAGAAAATGTATTGTCTAACAAATACGACAATATGTATTTCTAAGCTGGACAGGGTTGAATGGTAAAAACCACGAGTGGTCAAAGAACATATCTAGTAATTAAAATGTTATATAAATATGATATTAATAAATATATGAAATGAAATAAAACTTGAAAAAACTCTCAAAAAAATATCATATAAAAATATCCAATTTTGATAATTTTTTTTTTCTGGAATGACAAACACTTCTTGCAGAGCGCATTTAAAAAAAACCCAGAAAATTAAGTATAAGTCAATGTTAAGCAATTTATTTTTTGCTATTAATTATATATTTTTAATTTAAAGCTTTCAAACTTCAAGTGCTCACTACAAAGTAAAGAGCAAATATGAGCAACTATAATGATGATATTTTTGTAATCTGTAGATTGTGACTTAACTGGTGGTGTAAATGACGTCGTGTAACTGAATGAAAAAAATTATTAAATTAATATTTTTATAAAAGCTTATAGATTTATTATCGTATTATTTCTAGCACTGTACATTTCAATGACCACATGAGGCTTAATAACAATCGTACGTTATAGTTAGGTCATGAAATACTATCTTTGTAACTTATCTAACACAGATAAATTGATAAACACTTCAATTTCATTTTATTTTATTTACTCTAGACAGTTCAACTATATGACGATTATTGACAAAATACCATCGTTTTTAAGAAAAAAACTTCAGTCTGTCTACTTTTATATTACTTTATGGGTGTACCTAATAATATTTTGCAATACGTTTTACATATCAATACGCCTTGGGTAGTATACAAAACAATTTTAATATCTTTATTTGAGTATTTTCACATTCAAAATATCGAATACTGGCCAACTGTGCGAACCGCTGTGCTTCGCCGCCACCCGATGGCCGCGCTTTGGCCTCGGGAAGTTATGATTTCCGTGTGCGCGTCCCGATTAATTATTACTCGAGTCTCAAAGTTCCTCGTCAAATCTACTCGCACGGGTCGTATTTTCATCACTCGTCCACCGTCGACGGTCGTTTAATCAAGTACCTAAGTAGTTTATCGTAATAACACTGCAATATTAATGTCGATTCGGCGTTACAATTACTATAAAAAATATTTTTTTAAGAAATCCGTTGTCTGTGCATAACTATATTATAATATTACGTATAACTTTGCGTTGTTACAACGATAACAGTATAATATAATATTATACTGAATGTTCATTTTATGTTTATATTTACACATCAATGCACACAGCGATGAGTGTTTCTGGATTTTTATAACCCATGTCACGACTTGAAGTTTTGAAATCAACATTTTGTGAGGTTTTTTACGATATTAAGTGCACTCCACTATCGGATATCATATAGCCCTTGGACTCTAGGGCTCTGCCATTTGATTTTATCAACAACCGCTGATCACAACTGGTTAGTTAGTTTCAGTTTTCACCTTTTCCATCGTTGTTTCCACGTGTTTTATTTGAAATTAACATAGATCAAACTCATATTTCCAGTCTTAAACTAAACACCAATCATAGAGTGCAATAAGACATTGCTACCAGATACAATACATTTAAATTAACTGAATAAGAAGTTTGGTTATTCTTATGAGAAATCAATCAAAATTATTGTGATTATTATTTATTGCAATAATTATATTGTGGTTAAAATTTAACTTTTTTCGATGAAAACATTATTATATATTTTATGATTACGGTCATTTTTTATTTTTATATGCCTCAACTGCTATGGTCATTGTCATTACAAATGCAATTAAATTAATGTTGTATGAAAGTTATTTTACATAATAATATTATGATACATGAAATTCTACTTTTCAATTACACGTGAAAAAGAAGACAAACCAAGTTTGTACATTATATTTTCTGAAACACTTAAACTTGATTCGTCACTTAAAGGAATTTAAGAAGGATCGACGTCATCTCTGTCTTGAAATCATTTTACATAGATTGTAAAAGAGAAATGTATGATTATTATTTGTTGAAATTATTATTAGATATAAGTTTTAGTTCTACAATTGTAAATTTAAACTTTTTTTATGACAATTTAATTTTCATGAAACTATGACTATTATCCATTAGATTTTTTATTAATGTTAAGTTTCAGTTAACAACAAATATATTATAAAACATTTTTAATTTGTATATGTACTAAACTAAATAGATAATTTGTACCTATAGGTATGTAACACTGTAACTATTATAAGAGTGTTTAGAATTAACATAACCTATTATAACATTTTCAAACCCATGTTCGTTATGAAAATAGTATTATAGTTAAAATGATTATTTTTGTGAAATTATAGTTATAAGAAATACAAACCAAGTTTTGTTCTTTAAATTCTTATATCGATAGTTAAACGAACTCAAATAGTTTAAATAAACGAGGCATGCTTGGGTGCGAACTACCGATGACCTTTTCTGAATATTTTTTTTTATTGAGACGCAAGTATGCGCTCCTGTTCAAATGTACAATAATTATTATAGAGATAGAGAGACGGGAGTACAAAAATGATATTAATTAAAACACTTATTGCTCGTACTGAGATATCTCGACTAACTTATAAATATTAAAATAATATAATGTGCTCGTTCGCGTATCACTGTTCTTATAGTTGTATAACTAAAAAAATAAAGATAAAAAGTATTCCACCGTTTGACGTACCTGTCAACGAATATAATATATTGTCGTTACAATAAATTTTTGTACAAAAATTGCAACCCGTCGTCGTATTCTATCAATCATTCGAATATAATATTTTGTGTGCGAAAAAGGTACGAAACTCGCGTGGACACGATACCTACTACATATCGTACTAAATCAGGGACTTACATATTATATAATCTCGAGTAGCCGAATTTTTTCGGCAAAGTAGATAACCTAACCAAAACCCTATTTTCGATATATTTAAATATAGCCAAGGGATTCAATATTTCGACCTAGTGCGAACTATGGATTGGTGTAATATGAAACTTTTATTTTACATATTATTTCCGACTGTCTGGAAATCTATCGCGACAGACTACATTTTAGTAAAATATCAACTCAGTGAATTCATACAATTTATACGTCGTTTTGCATATTATATTTTTATCAGTACTTCGAGGTGCTATTAATCTAAGATATACATTTTAATTTGTGGTAGAATTATAATATTAAAGTATACGCAAAGTATTATTAACCACAAATAAGAAAATACAATCGCGGTCATGTTACCTCAGCCAAAGTATTATAAATGCAGGGTTTAGGACTTACTTAGTTTAGGAGCACTATAAAACGTTAAAATATGCAATTGTATACGTCCCCAAAAATGTAATTTAAGGCACTAAAATGTAAAAAATGAGCAAAGACATTTTTGAAACAAATACATTTTTAAACATTGCATAAGAAAAACAAAGAAAAAATACAATAAATACACGGTAGCTTATAGTTTTTGTTATATTAAAGTAGAAAAGAAGTTAACTATTATTTGGAGATAATTGAATAAAAAGTATTTTTTTTTATTCCATTACAAACACGATTTGATAATAACATAATACAATTAATTCAAACGTTTAAAAAAAAATATTGGTAAGATCAAACCAAATTTTAGACTTAAACGGTTATCTTTACGAGCAGTCAACGAAATTTCAATTTTTTTTTTCTATTTTTAACAATAATATCTACGGGTGACACCGACAAATATGAAAAAAAAATCGTAGATACAACACAAGACAGCAAAATCTTTAACGATTTTTTTTTTTTTAAACGTATATTTTGTTCATAACTCTGTTACATCCTATACCGGTAATATGCAATAGTTAATATAAGTCTATAACGAACTTACCAAACCTTAATTATTCCTAATATTAGTATATATGCTTGCAAACGTTTTTTTATGATATTACAGTAATAAAAAAAAACGTCGCAAATGCAATTGCACGACAAACGAAACCAGCACTCAGTACCCAGTGTGTACGCGTATTGTATATTTATACATTTACTATGTGTGTAATATATGTTATATGTATATATTTCAATATCACTTCCAAAATTGGATTGGAGCGCGTTGTTCGCGGGAAAACGGCAATTTCCGAAGTACATATTATTATATTTGCCTAAAGGTATTTTTTTTTTCACGACATTCAAAGAATTCACTCGTTTTTCGGATAACAGCTCCGGGATACATTTATGCTAGACTGTCCTGCTTTTCCATTAAAACGAAAAACTTCCGAAATGTACAGCAAAATACCTAACTATATGTATTATCGTGTGTACAATAATTATTAATGTTGCGCATCCGGAATAAATTCTTCGCACGTTGATGGTGAAAATAAATTATCTATTTATTCCAGGCGCCGTCTATCCCCCGGGGAATGAACACTCAAAATTGCTATATTATCCCGGAATAAGCCCGAAGCTAGTAAATTGAATCATTTTATTTTATAATTTTTTTGTTTTTTTATAAATTCGATATAACACAACATGGATATAATAAGTATGCGGGCATAGTATGGTGGAAAAAAGAATTGAATTAGGAACGTATTTCTATCGGACCCAAATGATAATAATATAATATATTACTAGGTACAATTATTATAGTATTACTGCAGCGTTTGAAAGCCATTATTTCCGAATCATTATTCAGCCATTATTCAGAGTGTTATAATAATCAATAGTAATATTATAACATACAATTTGCGAGGGAACAGTTTATACAATTAAGATAGTCAAAAATAATAACAAATAATAAATTACAGGTTCATTATTGATTCATATATATATATTTTGAAAATTTTATATTATATAACAGCACGCAAACAGTTTTCGAAACATATTTATTTTTTTAGTTGCCAACAGTGCTTATTAAAAAAATTGTACTGTCTGAGCAACGTCAAAAAAAAAAAAAAAAATAACGTAAACATAAACTAAAAATCAGGTCAACTGAAATATCTTTAAACTGAATATTTTATTTATCCTTTTTTTTGTATAATTTATGAAACAAAGAACGTATAATGATAAAACAAAAAAAAAAAAAAAGAATATGAAAAAATGTAATTATACTAAACCATTTTTATCGTATAATATTTACTATTTTATCTGCCTTTTTTTTTTACGTTTGTTGATATTTCGAAAAGAACTAGGTTATTATATAGTATACACTATCATAATATTAGAAAACTAATTTATAACTGTAATAAGAAGAAATATAATCAAATATACATATTATTATATTTTTTTAAAATATCTCTATCTATTTGTAAATACCTCTGTGTCGTAAACATATGTGCTCGAAAACAATTAGAATGGTTTGAAAATCCAGTAGTTACTTATATTGAATTTAAACCCCATTTGGTTATGAACAAAATATATAATCGTTTAAATATAATTTATATCCACTGGTTGTTCAAAAATGTTCAAATTATACAAAATATAAATTGAATAGTCATTAAATAAATAAAACGATTTTTCAATTACATTTTAATTTAAAAGAAAAACTTTTGAGTGAGCGGTGCTTTATTATATAATTAATTCAAATCACATCGTTGACATAATTTAACTTTTTGCCGTGGTCATAAAATATGAAATTTTTCGTAAGATAAATAAATTCTTTCATATTTGTTTATAATTCCAAAGCATTATAAGGACCTAAAGTGTGTTTATTTTTTATAATCGTGTTTTATTAATTATTTTTTTCTTTGTTCCTTAGGTAGGTATATAATGATTTATTTTTAATTGAACATTTTTAAATAAGGATTTTAAATTGTTTTATTTTTATTTTTAATTATAAATATTATTTACGTAGTTACTTAAAAAAATTAAACAGTCGATCTGATGACAAAAAAAAAAAAAAGTTGAAAATTTCAATGCGCATACTTGTACTAAATATTAAAAAAATAAACAAACAGTCCTTAAATTATTTAATTAAAAACACGGCTGTACACTATAGCTACATTTAAAAGTATTATCTTATCAATAAATATTGCATTTCGTAAGAGTCACATACTACAATTATTAAGAGGACGTTATACCCGCATGCGTTGTCTCCGTCTTACAAGTGCGTAACATAGCACATTTTACGCTCAGAAGATCACTCGAAGCTCCGTGAATTTCAAATTTAGAGTGAATTGACCTCTTATAAAAATTAAAGGTAACATTATTATCAAAGGCTTCTCGATCGGATTTTTATTATATTTTAATTTTAAAGCGAGTTATGAGTATTTTAAGATATACAAACAATTTACAATTTTAAAATACTCGTAACTCTCTTTTAAATTAAAATATAATAAAAAGCCAATGAGATGCCCTCGATAATTATGTTACCTTTAATTTTTATAAGAGGTCAATTCACTCTAAATTTTAAATTCACGGAGCTTCGAGTGATCTTCTGAGCGTAAAATTTGCTATGTTACGCACTTGTAAGACGGAGACAACGCATGCGGGTATAACATCATTTTAATGTACTTGTATCGTTTTCGATTTTAATGCCATCAGTCCACATGCGCAAACGCATATTTGTATGCAAATAAAGACTTATTTTTATTTTTCGTGACCTGCAATGTCCGGCTCAGAGAGCAAAAAATAAAAATATATCTCCATAAGATGATGAGTCTTTTATATAAAACGTAAAATATTTACAAACGATTTTTATTTGGGTCTATAGATAGATAAACAAACATTTTTGTCCTCAAACTACGTATTTAATAATAATATCAAACACCCACAACTCGCCCACCACGTAATGTTCTTCGCTCTTCGGTAGGTAGTATCAAAGGTGTCTATAGTTGAAAATGTGTCTATAAAAGCCGGGGGAATCCGGGAACGGTCAGTATAGGACAGCTATATAAAATACGAATAAATTGTAGATGATACTAAGTTCACTGGGTCAAATTTACCTATGAAAAGTACAGCAATTATTGCAAAGCGTTGCCGGTTCAGCTATACATTTATAAACAAAAACAAATCTTTGGCATAGGTCTTACGCACCTCGCGGGGACCGCAATCCACCGCCGGTGGATCGCCCATCTAATAATTTACTGCTCACATATTTCCGCAATCCAATTCAGTGGATCACCTTGGTGGTTTGGATGCATGTAAATCGCTTGAGGTTAATCTCAACTTAATATTCGCCTCAGGCGACGCTGGGCGGGACAGAATGAGACGGATCAGAATTTTCTAGATAAAACGAATAGAAATACATAATGACCCAAAATAAATTTAATACTGTTGTAACGATATTACTTAGTATATTTAACCGTTATATTATAAAATAAAATATATTATTCATATATAGATTTGGCATTATTAATTTTTTTTAATGGGCAGCGAAGTGCCACGGGATCAGCTAGTTTTTATATAAAATGTAAAATATTTACAGACGATTTTTATTTGCGTCTATAGATAAACAAACATTTTTGTCCTCAAACTACACACTGATAATAATATCAAACACCCACAACTCGCCCGTCACGTAATGTTCTTCGCTCTTCGGTATAGGTAGTATAATATAGTTAACCGGCCCACTCAAACAATACGTGTGGTGTACAGCGTGTGCACACGACACTCGCAAACGGGTTACGTGGCAATTCTATTATTTATTTTGATACGAATACGCGAAACAGTTATTATTTTCTCCGGGCCATTTCACCGTTCGGAGGATAACCGTACACCATATTATACCTGCCGTATACTAATGTTCGACACTCGAGAAATTCACCCGTCGGAAAATAAAGGATTCGGGGGAAACGAGGCGTGTGGATTTTCGGTCCGAGGAAAAGTCGTGATTCACATCGTCTGGATCCCCCCGGGTAATTGCGTGTCGAGTGCGGGAATTCTATACGGCGAACGTGGTTACAGGCAGTATTCCAGCGTTCGAGCGGAGACAGTTCGAGCGAAAAAGAAAGTTGACTGGCGATAGCAAAGGCCGACGGCGGCATGCGGAATAACATAATAATATCATAATATCGATTCGGGCGCTTTGTATACAGTGACGCCGCCGCCGCGGCGACATTTATATTTTTATTCCGATATATGATATTATTATAATACCTCTTGCAGGCTCCACGCGATCACGAAAGTCGTTCGTTTATAAAATGAAAAAATACCTCTCGTCCCGTCCAACGAGGGTACGTCCACGACGACATCCGACCAGTGGCGTAATTTGGTCATGTTTATGGGGGAGGGGGATGAAATGTTTTAAGATTGGTCATCCGTCGAACAAAATAATAATTACGTCCATCGTTTATATTATTATCGACGACCGTCTATATTATTGTTAATTATTCATACACAACTTTCAACGCCATGATGACGATAATATAAGAATAATAATATGCGATAAATGTATTTCAGTTTCACATATTATTACCACTGCAAGTTGTACCGATAACGTGTGTTCATTTAAAGTAAGACATTATTGTACCTCATACCTACCATCAAGAAGTGTCAAAAAAAAGTATTGTCATTAATAGTAGGTATAGTTGTGTAAAGATTTCTGAAATTATATTTTTTTTTTAAAGTGGTTTTAGAACTTTAAACAAAATATTATATATTCATTCCCATTATACAGCCCTTACTCGAAAACGTATAAATCTGTATTCAGATTACTTGAATAAAAATAACAGAATTTCATACAATACAATCGATGAAACGGTAGTTTCGTTGACATTTATTTCGAAACAAAAGATTTAAATTATTGTCGGCTTTTATCCATCTAATGGCCAAAAAAAATACTAGCTTAGACATTTTTTACTTATTAATTTCCTCAATAGCTATTGTCATTTCCATTCTCTGATAATCTAAAACCGTATATTATATATTTTATATGACGTATTGTAATGAGCTATTATTTTTATAAAGAGTACATTTATTTTTAAGCTTCAATAACTATTGTCGGTGGTCCGTTTGCCATTTTAATTATTACATAAACTATAATAATTGTAGACTAATTATATTATTATTTAACGAATTCTATTGCATTAGTTTGAAAATTAGGAAAATATAAACATCTGTGCTTGTCTTAAATTTGTCTTTTGTTTTGTACATAATATAATATTTTGGAACATCGATTATTTCCGTGTTTTTTTTTTTTTTTTTTTAATTAGCATTATTTGCGCATAATTTTTTTAAGTATAAAAAGTACATTTGGTAAGTAAATAAATTATCTCATTACAAAAAACAATGGTGGTTAATTTTCACAAAATACGACACAAGTCAGTGTGAACGTCTGTCGTTATTGTAATTCGGGGATCCCTTTTTTTGTCGAAAACATTACTGTTTGTAAAAACTAAATAATGTGACTAAGGTAGATAACCCGCTGTGGGTTTGGCATGTTTTAAATCGGACAGATATCAGGTACCTACCCGTCATAGGTGGAGTTTTCTGATCGCCGATCGCACGAAACGGATATCGACTTCAAAGTTTCCCATATGGCCATATCCACGTTTGAAAAATGTATTATAATAAATAATAATAATAATAGTAACTGCCGACGACAAGCTGTACACGGTTGGTGTTATATATCAAACGCCATCACGAGAACAGCCGGTCGTATCCACTAACGCGTAATAGAAGGTATATTTCCTTTGAATATTGTGAATATTTTGATTTTACAGAGAAATGTCGTGCTCCCCTAGTAGTTTCCGAAAATCAAATGCGATCGTATTGACGAGTACGTGTATTGGCAATAATTTATTTAAATTATTATTATTATTATTATTTGCAAGTTATCGATAATCCAGGTCGTCTATGTCATTCTAAAGTGTGCGAAAAGTTTTCTATTTTTATTTTTTACAGCACACATATCCAATGGCAACGGAAATAACAAACTAGGTTCGACGTCATGTATTATAATATATAGGTTCTACACGACCGGGGGCCTCTCTGATTACGGTTCATATCGATCCTTATAATATATTATTATCTTTATTGCAGACGTGTACGTTTTAAACGTCTGTCCAAATACGTTAAACTACCGTAAAAATTCCTCTTTTTATTTTGATTACACGCTGGTTGATCGCAAAAAGGTTTTATTAACAAATTACCAATCCTTATTGGTTTTTAGTTTTTTTTTATTTCCCAATTGCTATTTCCTACAACCCACTGTGAATGGCAATAAAAAGCGAAAAAAAAAACACAAATAAATGCATTGAAATAATCTTAAGGAATTGTTAGGTTTACTTTTAGACGAAATACATTTGAAAGAAAACTTCCTGTTAAATTTAAACAGTATTTTTTTGTTTTCATTGTAATAGTTGATTAAAAACAAACCCGTAAAATCAGTCTGCTAAACAGTTGTAGGTGTAGTGTGTCTCTCGTCGTTGAATGGGTCACCGTAATGGATTTATTGCATTCAATCAAACAATAATTATTAATGGAACTTTGAGATAATGTACGCAACTATTAATGTCTGTTATAATATATTCAAAATGTTTAACATCACACCACAAGAGAAAACTTAGGAATAAATATGATTTAGGATGTCCTTAGATATATTAAAAAACAAATTATTCAAACAACATTATAGTTAAATTCGCAATGCTTAAATTGGACAAAATTGTGTTTATACCGTTTTCCCATGATTTTTTGATAGTTTTTCCTTATATGTACACAACAATTACCTCTAAAAAGTAGGTACCGTTTATATGTAATGGAAACTAGGTACATGAGTATCAGTTAGATCAAGTCTTTTGGTAAAAAGTTGTAAAAAAATAATAATAAATATAATTTTGAAACCACTAACATTCTCGTTCTATTGAGAATTAAAAGG
The DNA here is from genome assembly GCA_022818045.1 of Neotoxoptera formosana. Classification (NCBI taxonomy): domain Eukaryota; kingdom Metazoa; phylum Arthropoda; class Insecta; order Hemiptera; family Aphididae; genus Neotoxoptera; species Neotoxoptera formosana. The sequence continues at coordinate 65,179,855 of CM040632.1, read as the reverse complement.
AATATACAATATTTTGGTTTCTAACCTACTTCCTACTAATCCTACAGCAATCAGTATTAAGGGGCCTCGCTACCATCATTATTTAAGGAGCGACATTTAGGCAATTTCTAATCTTGTCATTGCCGACCGGGATCTATGTGTTAGTTGTAAATGATTTAATGTGTGAGTGAAATTAAATGCGGGTATTAACCTCACTCGTACGCGCACGCGCATGTCAATAACTCGATAACCATATCAATTTCACTACACGAATTTTACAAAAACATTCATTTGTTTTGACAAAAATTAAAGTAAGTTAACGTTGTCTGATTTCGATACTGAAAAAATATTTGAATTCAGCAGAAAAATGTCTATAGATCGTACCAAACATTTTCCGTTTTTAATATTAATATTAATTTTAATTATGATTCGAAAAAGTTGATATTTTCAAGTTTTCAATTACAGTTTACAATAATATAAAATTTAATTTTTACAAAGTGCTTCGTATAGACAATTTTCTGGTGAGTTCAATTTTTTTTTTAGAATCAAAATCGGACAACGTTAACTAACTTTAATTTTGTCAATACTTTAGGTCTTTCCAGCTAAAATTGAAGGCAGTAGCGAGGCCCCTTAATAATAATATGCGATATATTTTTGCAAATAATTTAGTGTTTTATTCTTTAGTAACTTTTTAGACGACACGTAACACGTAATATTCAAAATTTGTGATCAATATTTATTTTTATTTCTCCCTCTCTGCAGAGTCAAAGATAGAATGAGTTACGGCTGTACTATATAATATTTTACGAGAAAGAGTGATAGGTCATGACGACTCGTTATTTATTATTTACTGCGGATCGCGTGTTTAGGTGTGGGATTTTCGGCTTTTGGAAAATGAATTTTGACTGAGTTAACCCCTGCCGTTTCCCAGCAGTCTTCTTCTCGGCACACAACACGTTATGATTGCTGGAGAAAAACATACACGAAAACAATGTAGGCCGTCTCCAAGGTAGGTAGAATAATATTATTTTTTCCGACCAAAATCGCGCCTGGCCACAGTGATACGCTCTATACGGCTGATACACTGCGTATTGTATATATAATAATATGTATTATATTATCGTGTCATCCGAAGACAGTTTTGGCTACGGTATATTTTTTCCGCGACACACGATCGAAAAGCGTGTCGGGAGGTGGAAGAAATAAGCGGGCTACAACCATCTCGCGACGCTAAAGTGAATTATATCTCTAACCGCGCGCCCGTGGCAAGTGTATACCTACGCCGCCGCCTCCACCGCCGCCTCCACCGCCGCCTCCACCTCCACCGCCGCCTCCACCGCCGTCAACGCGATACGACACCGCGTATATCTCACGTGTCTGCCGAAAGCGTACCTACGCAGATAGTAGTAATACGAATTGCGAGTACCTTCTCGTACACGACTCGGAGTTCGGGACAGAAGCAATAAATATCGGCCGTGCATGTAGAATAACCGACGACGACGACGACGACGACTGCAGTAGGTATAATAATATAATGTATATTATTATATTATATAGTGGCTACAGTGGTGTGGTAGACTCGGTGGGGTGGCTACAATACAGTTTTTTTCCCGATAATAGTTATTATCAATAATTATACATAGTGTCGATGAGCTAAAAAGAAATTGTGCAAAATCTATGCGTCATTATAGGTACTGGATTTATTTGTAACGAACCGATATCTTAATGAAAAAAAAGCCTTAAACCGACATTTAGTGAAAAACCCCATCTACCTTAATCAGACCAGATATTTGATTTGTTTTACACGAGATCAGATGAAAGATGATGATTCTAAATAAATACCGAGTAGTGAACCGGTGTCATCAAATGTCGGTAAAACGTAGTCTATATAGTGGAGTAAGTAGTTATTAAATTGGCAAAAACCTTTTAAGAGCACCTAAAAGCATTATTATTTTAACCAGGTGGTGTTAAATAGAATATTGTCGAAGACGATGAAGGAATTCAATCGGTCTTTTCTATCTTTGTGGTGTACAATATTATTGGTTTTAATGATAAATCGATAGCCCACAGCATGTACCTATCGATAATATTATTTTCTATCGGCTCCTTCGTCTCCAAACCGTACTATCATGGCCGGGTGCATGACATCACGGTGCGAGTGGCGTGAAACTCCATCGGTGAAATTTTGTATTTCAGCTTCAAAATCTGTTGTCGTATACTGTTTTTAGTTTCGTGGCGCTTCTACCGCGCCGCGTACCCGAAATGTCAGAGAAAAAACCCTTCTGTAATCCCGCGCACACTTCACAAATTCTTCCGCACCTGTACGCACGTATACGATATTCGAAAAAAAAAAACAACGAGCGATACAGAACGCCGATAGAGGCTCTGGACGGAGTTTTGGTTTCTCCTGACAACGCAACTGTAACACACACACACACACGTCGGTCGACACCGCAGCAGTGACCGGACACGGCGTTCATTAATAACTCGATGACAAATCGTCGACGCCGCGCCGAGCAAGAACAAAAGTGCCTCCTCCTCCTCCTCCGCGCGTACCTATATATTATTTTGTAGGACGCGAGCAGATTAGCCACGTTTCGTTAAATAATAATAATAATAATAATAATAATAATACTAGTCATAATATATTATATCTGTATACATCGCAGACGCATATTATTATTATACCGTTACACGTCGCGTAATCTGCTCGAATTTTACCTATACAGAAAGCTAATTTCCTGGCAGCCATTCGGTCTCGGAGACCGCATGACCAAGTATGACGTATTGTTTGGGTCCCTTTTTATGTCACGCGCAATAATTTGCGGTGACCATAATTTTTTAATCCACATTGATTTTTCGTGTTACGAATTTCCAAGAACACACGGGCGCTGTCCGAAGGAATTTCCCCCGTTTATTTAATCGAATAATTTGTTTTTTATTTTCCAAATATACAGTAGACGCCGCTCATAAGACTCATCAGCACAAAGTGAGTCTTATAACCGAATGAATCTTATAGGCGAAGTGGAAAAAAAAAATTAATTACGTATTTATAAATTTTATTTTACTACATATTTTGCTTTGATTTTAATACTTTAACACATATTACATATTATGTATACTTTATTATTGAATAAATTTAATAATTCTGATAAAAAGAACTAAAATTATAATAGGTAAATATTACATATAAAAATATTATAAAAATTATACATTAATAAAAAATTATAAAGGATGTATGTACAATGTACATAGAATGTATTTATTGTTTATTTTGAAAAATAAATAAATGTGATAAATGTGTACTTTTATCTGCGATAAAAATTATTATACGTTATAAGGTACCAACAGAAACTAGAAATTATCAACACGAATATTATTTAATTTTTCAATACCAACTTATTTCTAAATTATAACCAAAAAAGTTTATTTTCTACTTTTTATTTTACGAAATTTGAGTCTTATATAATAGAGTACCTAATGTTATTATAGGAAATGTTATTCTATGGATTTTGCATTAGAACCTAGTACGTACACAAATGTATACATTTTTATTTCGGTTTCGACATGTTTTGTTATGACGTGCTGAATGATTAAAGATAATGATTTGGCTTGATTTGCTTAATCGCAACGTTCGAAAAGCGATCGTTTTTCATACTATTTTTTATTGGTTTTTTTTGAACTATTATGTTTTGAAAATAATATTTTCTATGAAATAAATCGTTCGATAATATATGTGTACCGCTATAGCTCGTCATCCGAAAGAATATGATAATACGATTGTGATTTATGATAATTTCGATACGGAAAAATGTTGGACGAATAGCGTAGTCGGCCTACGTGTGCAGTTTTAAACATTGAACAGCATAATAATATTATTATGTCTTCTTTGGAAAAAGAAAGTGATATCACGTTATAATAATTCATGTTATCTATTGAATTTTTAGTAAACAGGAAATACTTATGAATCCACGGCAATGCGCCTTCAGTGTCTCTTACGAAATTTATTCATTTTTGTGCTTGCGCATCGTTGCTTTCGAGTAGGCACGTGATTTTACATTTTTAGATAAAAAATACTGTTGATTCAGACACTTATTTATGTTGCTTTTTAACAAGAACGCACATATGTTATTTTTTTATCGTAACAATAATATGCTACCTTAAAGAAAATATAAAAATATAAATTATATTAGTTCTGCAATGGTGCCTACATCAAGTCACAGCACTTATATTGATTTTACATAAAAATTATATTCGTATACGATTTTACCGTACGCAGGACAATAGATTTAATAATTCAAATGGATATTGATCGAATTTAGAAATATTTAACTCGTATTAAGTATTAAATATAATGCGATTTCATTACGTTCGATCAACGTAAATATAATTTCTTAATAATCGAAAATAAAAGTAAAGTAATAACTCGTAAAGATATACGTCATAGTGTCTAGTATACGATAGAACAACGTTCTTTACATATATAACTATATTATATTATTATACTATGCATACATAATATTTTATTAATCTAACGAAAAAAATGCATTGTTTTTTCGAAGAATATATTTGTTGCTGTGCGCAATATTGCAGAGAGGAGAAAAAAAGAAAGGAATTACATTTTTTTCCCCGACTAAACCGAAAAATGTATATATTTATATTTTTTTTTTTAGCGAAGCGAGCTTTATAATGATATTAAAATAATTCGGGCCCTTTATTTTACTTACTCATCCGTTCACTACGTTCATCGTAATGCAATGACGTACAAATATAATTGTACATAATATTATAGTGGATGAATTCGTAGCAACTGCAGTTTATTCAGTACTCTAATGAATGTCATACCGCCCCTAAACTTGTCTACTCGTTTGTAATTTAATCGATTCGCGTGAACAATAATATTATAAAATAATAGAATTCCAGCAGTCGAGCTTTTTAACGACGCTGAGATTATTCAAAGTATATTCGTACACATATTATATAGGTGGCTGTTATAACTTATAAACGTTCGAAACAATAAAACTAACAAAATTAAACAAAAATCTAACATAATAATATTATATAAGACTGATTTGCTGGTACTCGCGTTATATTATATTATATTATTCACATTGCATTATAATTTATAATATACTCGTATCGTTTTTTTTAACTGCCGAAAAAAAACCGATGAATAATATGTCATCCGTGTCTTTTTTAAATGCGTAGTTCATCAGGTCGGTGTTCAAGAGTAGTAAACGCGACAAATATCTTGATACACTCAATATACTCGTCGACGTTTAATAAAAGCGTTGTTTAATATTACGTACTATGTTTATGGACAGAAAAAAAACTGATAAACGAAAAAATATTTTCAAATTTATAGTGATATAAATCATTGTTATTTCCACTTGTAAAAATATTATTTGCATCGTTTTTCGTACAATAGTGGATTGGTAACAATCAATCACGTGTCAATTACACGTAATGTTTCGATCATATTATTAAGAATAAACAAAATTAACATCTATATAACATTTACAGTAACTCAATCAACTTCTGTCAGCTTAGTCGTATATGCGCATATACGTACTAATGCTACAGTCGTATATAAAATGATTGATAGGATTGTTTTCTATATTACCCGTACCTACCCGCGATGACTTATTTATTAGGCTATTATAATAATAATACCTGTTATGAATTATGAAATCATTACAATATCAGCAGATCAGCTGATACGATTTAAGCGAAATCGATTATACCTACTCGGTGCTTATAAAATATTATTGTTTTGTTATTATTTAATATTTATATGACGTAAAAAAAAAAGTGTTACTGATTTCCCGATACACTTTACGAGCTTCTCACACATACACTGGAGGCATTCAGCGATCAAATACATTTCTTCGACGGAGCTGAACTCCGTCAACTAATTCAAGAAACTATCAACATAAGTAAGCCAATGTCTAAATATGACAAAACATGTAAACGGATAATTAATGTGAACGATGTGATCACCGGTTAAAAACCGCGAAGTCGATGACTTAAATAATTGTTCGTGTCGCGCATTGTGTCATTTCAAACAATAAAAACAAAACACTGTACGATTTATTTTACATATATATATTTTGTTTTCGTTACAGGCATTGGAACTAAATCAAGTTTTAAAATAATAGGTCGGAAAATCCATATGTAGAACACCGATTAATCTCAATAAGTTTCGTCAAGCTCAACGATGGTATGAGTAATAAAACACGCGAAATATTTGCTTAAAAAAAGTCCATAAGAGTGCATACGAAACACGTGGTCCACGGTCAATAAATTATAGAAGTTTTGGTCCGACGCGACATCCCTTCCGAAATGCACACTACTTGGAATTAAAAAGTTTGTATTCAAATGAACAATAGATTAATTTAAGCATGGGCATACACCTGTTATACAAAACAAATGAAATAGATAAGTGTAATAAACGTAAAGTAATAAATCTTCAAGCTAAATAAGCACGAGTAACATAAAAGTCAGTTTTGAAATTGAATTTAAAGGAAATCGATATCGCACAGAAAACTTTTATACTCAAATGTTTTTTTTTTTAGACTGGCTTTGAAGTACTTTAAAGTAAATGTTCTGTGAAAGTTTCTTTGTTTAAGCTCCGTTTTATGGGATTTGTAAGCTACAGATACAAATCCTACATATAATATAGAAATCAGGGTCCAGTTGTCTGACTGGTTTTTTTTTTGTCTCAGTTTTCAACCTAACAAATTAATGTTCTTAAAACATATTAAAAATAATATTTCTTAAAAAAATGCATCAAAAGATCGTGTCTTTATATGTATTTATAGGACCTCAAGTTTTACGATTAGTAAAAATAAGGTCTTTAAGACAGTGTAGGCTTTTGATTTTCATGAAAACGATCGACATTATAAAAACAATAAATTCTCACTAAAAGCACTTGGGTAGTTAGCCAGCGATTTATTTCATTATAAATTGAATAAATTGTATAATTATAAATTATTCCAAATCATTTAATTTGCTTGACGATGTCGATCACTTGGTTTTTTTTTATACATATAGCGACAAACAAAACTAATTTAAACATTTAAAACAATTTACATTTGCATTGAATATTTATTTACTTTATTGAAACTTATTTGTGTTGTCAAACTAATAAAAAGTTAAAAATATAAGTAAATTAAATATTAAATTTTTAATTATTTATGATTACATTATCATATTATAATATGATATAAGTGCCTAGCTACTTCAAACGCCCACTCCATATTTCGTGGTATTGTTCTCGCGGAGAAATAAATAATGTAAGGAATATTTATTATTTTGACTTAAAATAGTTTTGCGCGCACACGTCTGAAATTTAATTTTATTAACACGGGAAGATGATTGAAATATTGCTACAAGACATCGCTGGCCAAACATACGATAACGCACATTCGAACCATAATAATATGTTATAACTTATAAGTAATGCAAGAGGAACCCGGCTTGATTAATGGGTTTCTTTGCCTCTAGGCCATAACGTAATACACAATATACTGATACGAAAGGGAATTTCGAATGCTGTCGCCGTTTTCATAGTTGTGCATAATAATAATATAATAATAATAATAATAATAATCGGAATAATAACAAACAATTATAACAGAGCGATTTATCGATCCCGTGTCTCATAAGTATAAAACATACATTATACCACGTTACTTAAGCGTTACACAATCAATGTTATAACTTTGAACTAGAAAGAGATAGTAAAATGCTAATGTTTTTCATGATTATTCCCAAAAAGGTATTTGTTCCCGTGTTTTCGCAATAACTGAGCCTTTGAGGAGGGGACGCGTTGGCATTCGGTACTACCACCTACGCCACATCGTCCAAAAAAGACCTGTTTCTATCATTGGTGCATATTTACACATTATGTCTTGAGATCTTGTACGATGGTGTGGAGAAAAAACTATTATAATCGTTTCAAATAAGCTGCTTAGTCACAATAAGTGCCTAGATTTTTCCTAAAACGACAAATTTCCAAACACCCTTCGACTCGAGAACAATAATATTATACAAATACTACGTCACAGGATATTCGTTATTTTTGCATGTCCTGTCTCAATCATATACGGTTGATACGTTTTACTGGAACTCAATACCTAATTATTCCAGTTCAGATTTTCGTGGCAATAAAATACAAATATGAAGCTTTCGTAATTTCGAGTATTCGTAAATTTTAGTGCACCATCGACTCTTTATTTGCGGTAGGTACAGCTCGACATTTTACTTCGTGGTAACGTCTAAACTGTAGCGTATACATAAAATAATGCTGAATACTATGATATTCAGTAACGACTGTAGTCGGTACCTACACTGTGTCCGGATTGGATTGCCGTCTCGAGACTAACTCATCTACGCGGACACCTACTCGTTATATTATCGGTGTATGGATACAAAAACTATAGTGAGGTAGCCGAAATCCTATAGTAACTACGAGACTCTTACCCGATTAAATTTCAATGAAACTATATAACTTGAAATGTATACGACATCGAGAAGAGACGTGTAGGCGATTAGCATATTTTCAAACGAGGAGGAGACGTATTGGTCTCGATGACATTGGCGTCGTGTCTGCCGAGAGAACGCTATAAGGCGAGCGACCGGGTTTCCCCGTTTTCCCGTGCTGACCTCGTGGGAAAAATGGGAAAACGTCACGGTGGCCAACCCCGTACGGGAAACGACTTCCGAATGTGTGACGGTGTATCGGAGACCATTTTTTGGCAAACAAACCGTATCATTGTATATATATATATATATATATATATATATATGTTGATATACGCCCCCACCGCTTCTTCGCTGGACAGATTAAACGTCATCGCCCCAAAGAAGAAAATATGTCTGTAGTGATTTTGTCGTCCCGCAACGGTGTGATAGTCATAATATATTATTAATATTATTTCCGAGTCTATATTATTGTAGTACGCGGGTGCTCCGACGCACATTAGACGTGTTAAGTGTTTAGCAGGTATATAAGTATAATAATATTATGTAACTGTGAACACAGAAAATCGCAAACTGCCGACGAATATTAATGCTTCTGTCGACGTCCAATAATATTATACTAATAACACATTGTTACGATACGAGTTTATGGGCCATAAAACCCGACATCGAAAATATACACTGAGAGTTCGAGTTCGTATACCTATAATAAAATCGATTTTATACAATATATATATATATATATATATTATATATTATATACGTTATACATACACACATTTATATTTCTTATCACAGACATTATTTAACTGAACTGCAAAACGTTAAAAATTCGTATTCAAGAATACGAAACGATCGCATTAACACGATATAAAAATAGAATAACAAATACGTCTACGGGGAAACATGATACAGAATATTGGTTTACAGAATATTGTTTTACGCACAGTTAACATATTTCACTAAAGACAAATTAATTCAAATTTCAAATCATTTGGCGAATATAGTAATTCGAGCATGAATTTAGTTCGCGTATTTTGTAAGATTTTGACCATATAGTTCAAGAAACTCTAAACGGATTCGAAACAATTGAATTAATAACTTTCAACATATTATTATTATGATATCGCTTGTATAAAGTGTACGGTATATTCTATATACTGAAGTTTATATTTGGTCGTATGACTAGAGTATAGATTTCAATTTATTAATGTTAAACTTTTTCCGACTTAATATTCAAAGAGATATAATAATCACAAGTTTGAAAAAACTAAACAAAATGAAAATATCATTTACAATAAAAACTGATAAATCAAAATGTATTTTTTTTTTCAATTAATAGTTTTACATTAATTATTGTTAGGTATATAAAACGATACTACATATATTTTATGTATTATATCTGTACAAAATTAAAAGATGACAACGGTTTTAAACCGTTTTCGAAATTCGTTTTAGGGTTTAATTAAATACATACAACGTTTTACGTATACTTTCGTGTCAAATTTATTTATGTAGCTTAAATATTATATTATTAATGTCAGTGCGGTGTTTCCAAACTGTAACTATAGAAATCGTTTTTGTAAAAAGCCAATAGTTATTTGTGTATAATATAATAAACAATATAATTGTTATTAATGTTTGATTTGTGTAAAAAAAAAAAACTCATAATAAATGGTTTCCAACTTTAAAACGTACCTACCTAAGCAAATCATCGAATACATAATTTAATTTTGATTGATTTATCACCATCGGGGTGATGTAGCATTATAATTTTTAACATTGTATTACGAGCGAATGTGGTACTATAATAATCTGTATATAATATAAAACAGTAAGCTGATTGACCGATCTATCAACGCCAAACCATTGGACGGATTGGACTGAAATTCGGCATACAGATAGCTGTTATGGCGTAGGCATCCGTTTTAAGAAAGGATTTTTCGAAATTTTGACTTTAAAGGGTTGAAATCGGTAAAAATATTTTTTTACATGTAATTTGTATATCTATACTCATACAATAGTGTCCTGCTGAGTGACTGATTCATAATCAACGGAGAACCGAACCTATAAGAGCTATCGATTTGAAATTTTGATGGCAGATTAATATTATAATTTAACAGTGCGCTGAGAAAGGATTTTCTAAAATGCACATTTTAAAGAGGTGCTCATACAAGGACTTTGAGATTCATGATGGAAATAGAAAATTATATTTGCTTACAGGTTATAATAATTTTTACTTACAGGTTATAATAGTAATAATATCGACGGTACACATATTTACACATAATATGTTCGTATACCTAATCTTGTCAGATAACAAGAATACGTCATACATTTCATATACTTACACCCGACAACGACGGATAATTTAGGATTGACAATGGATTTCCATTGGTTACGTGTTATTATATTACTATTAGTCATTACGATAAGTAGATTTTTTCAAAAATACATTTATAAAATAAACAAATATTTGGCACGGGCAACGCCGGGTGGGACAGCTATAGCTGTAGTATAATATAAAATAATAATTACGTACACAGTCCTCAACGTATTAATATTGGTCGTTACTTTATTTTTTTTTTATTAAAATAGAAAAAAATATACAATCTGTATAACATAATACAATAAGTAATTTAGATAACATTTTTACCAGTCTGGACGGCTTGAGGGAAGGGAGAGTCCATTGACACTACTTCCAATATGAACTTAGATTAAATTAATTTTTTATTGTACATAATAAATGTATTTATAATAAAATTTTGATTTATTTAGTTAGAAGATCACGTGGCCATTTTCGTTTTAGACGACGGGGAGGGTTGTCAGGTAGGGTTTTAGATGCTAGTTTGGCGACTAGAGGATTAGGATGATTTAGGACATTTTTGTGGAAGTTATTATAGTTGTACAAAGCTAGTGCAGATGTCGTTGGAACGTTGAGATCATGGTGTAGGGATCTGTTACTTACATACCATGGGGCGTTTGTGAGGAGACGAAGGTTTATGGATTGGAAAGCTTGGAATATTTTCAGGTTAGACATTTTTGTAGAGCCCCATAATTGGATGCCATACGTCATTGCCGGGCGTATCAATTGTTTATAAATTAACATTTTGTTTTCAAGTGAGATTTTAGAGCGGAGTAGTTGTTTTAGCTTGTGCAGACGGTGATTTAAGGATTTTCGTTTTGATTTTACATGCGTTGCCCGGGTCAGTCTTTTATCTAGATGGAGACCTAGGTACTTGACCGATGTGCCCATAGGGATTATTTTGTCATTGAGATAAACGGGGGGAATATTTTTTGGGCTGAGGTCGTTACTTACGTTTAATTTTTGCCAATTATGATAGGTGTCTGGGTGTATAGGGTTTCCGATGTGCAGTGTGTGCGACGGACGGACAGATATGTGTAACGTCGAATGGGAATTTCACTATAATCCTTCTGTAACAACGGCCCAATCATAAAATGTGCTTAAGCCACACACTGTGTGTCTGTCACACCATACCATGTCGCATCCCGACAAATGGGAAAATTAATACGTTACTCGGAATAAAAAAAAATGAACGTATGTATTTATATGATATTTCGTTTTAACGATTAAATATAACTCACGGCTCACAGACATTGTCGCAGAAGGTATATCATTACGAACACAGCCAGATTAATCGGAAGAAAAATAGGCGATTGCCCACGACTCATGAAAAATTCATGCCGAAAATATTATAGATATTAAATTTACCTATTTACAATATTTTTAAATTATTTATAACTAAAATTTATAACCAATCCGCATATTATTATCTATACTTTTACAAATCATTATTTTTATAGTCTTGTTCATATATGATCACATTATGTATTAACTCGGGGCATACACAATAAGCTAATAATTCTATTATCTATAATATATGTTAGCGTTAAATAATAATTATTTGGTAGTGTTTCAAACCATACCTAGGTACATTACCTGACCAAATCAAACCAATCGAACATGTAGCATACAATAATAATTTAACTATAGGCATTTTCTAAATTTCCTTTCATTTTTCAACATAATCCGGTGGCAGAGCTCGGGTCGCTTATACATATTTTAATATGTTGCATCATACATAGGTAATAACCATAGGTATGTAAGTTATTTTTTAAATGCCCAGTGTCAACATGACTATATGCATCACTAATAATTTTAATGTATAATATGTCGTACAAATGGTGAATTGTCCAACTCGAAATACCATCAGAATCAATCTATTCTATTAAATAATAAATATAAAAAAATAAAAAATAATATTTTATTCTTATTGTAATTTGTTCTTTAAGTTATAAAATATTGTTTTTTGAACCGGCCTTCTTTTATTAATAATTACATCAATTAAGCAACTCACTCTATGATATTGTATGGAATAAATAATTTATTATTCTATACATTTTATAGATAAAGTATTTATTTAATTAGATGTTAAATACTATAACCACTAAATATTATTTGAATTACAGAACAACGGACTACGATAGCAAATATATATTTAATAAAACATAATATACTATAGGTATTACTATAGATAATCTTATAGGTATTTGTTTATTTTACCTAACATATAATTAACTTTTAAATAAATATGTTACTGTATTATTATAAATAATTAAAAAGCCCTGTAACAGACCTTTAGTGGTATATTAATGGTTCTTACAGCCTCTTAATCCGTCTCCGATTATAGAATATCCGCAGAACGACTTAAAGGGCAATACAAACAATATGAGATTACAGATGTGAAAACGTTTAGGTACCGAAAAAAGCTTTGTGGATTCATGACACATGACATCGGGCAATATTTCCATCGGGCAATACGTGTAAAATAGGTATTAAATGCTTGATATATTGTGTACTACTTTATAGGTTATAAGGTTTGTACAATAGGTACAGTATCCACGATGCACGTCGACACGTGCAATCAACTGCGAATGTGCGTCACGCCATGACGATAATATTATGACAATAGATTTTTCGTGACAATTAATTACAGAGAATTGCGAATGCATAGTATTGTTATTAAAAAAAAGCTATTCAATTTAATTGATTTTTGTATAAAAACGGTGTGCGCGTACTTGTCGATTTTAGTCGTGTCGTTGAAATGACTTACTATAGAAAAGAGTTCATATCAAATTGAAATTACTGCGCCAAAAACGTGGCCAAATTAAATTTAAACATAACTGAAGGGCTAACAATTTTCAAGAAATGAAATTTAATACGAAAAAATAGTTTCTTCAAAACGAATTCGGTAAAGTTCATAAATATCTATACACTATCGGCAATGCTATTAAATATATATTATATAACATATTTTCGGATCAAGTGGAAAACAACGATAACAATATGGAAAGTATAACAGAGACGATTATTTAACTCGAGTAAATGTATGTTTAATAAGCAATATTTTATTTTTATGGTTCGTAAAAAATTTAATTTCATCCCGTGTCGTTGTACAAACAATATTAACTGGTATAGGTAATAGAGGGGAAACATACGAGTCCGTAGAAACCATTCCAGATCGGCAGCAGGCCAATATTATTAGTACGGAGACGAGGAGTAATTTTTGTTCGAAACCCACAGAAAGTGTTCTATCAAAAACCATTTTTCCAGAGCTAGTTTGCTTCATTTCCGGGCACACACTTCCGCTAAATTTAATTGATTTTCGTCGGAAAACCAATAGGCAGGCGCGATGAAATAATATAATCCTTACGTCCCAGTCTTAGAAGAAAAATTGTACAACGATATAGCAGTGTGCTTTATTCCAAATCCTCGGGGCCCACATATTGTTTCCCCTTGATGATAAATGTAGTATTTCGACCAAAGCTAATGGACGGGAAAAATTTCCATAGGAAAACGCTTTAGCGAATACATATGTATACTGGCCAGAGCGTTCACACGTCATGTAAGCCAATACTAGTATATTATTATTTACTTTCAAAAAACCGACGCCGTGATGGTTTTTTTTTTTATCGTTACACTCGAGCAATAATATATGGTATACTCGCTGGAACATTGTACTCAAAAAACATAGATTTTAAAGTGATATTAAACATTTCTGGAAAATACCTAACAGTCGAATATAAGTCAATATTAATTTTCGCAATAATATGATACGCGTGTCAACTTATTGACGAACCCTCCAAAGGCAGAATATCCACGTGAAAAGACTAGTGTTAACTATTTTCCACTTAAAAAAGGTTAAAACTATACTATACCCACTACAAACTTATGAAAAAAATGATGTAATCATTATTACCTAATTATATGATGTGTTTCATCGCAGTTGTTAGTCTATACAAAATATAATATTATGCTTTCCTATTCTTCATTAGACCAGAAGAACCGAACTAAATAGTGTTTGCACCTCCGAGTATAAGGTATGTAAAAAATATATTATACGTATATACGATGGTATAACAAATATAATGTTATTGTATTTAAGAGTTAAATTGTTAATGAATGTTATGCCATAGTGCTAAACCATAATATTATTACACCACGTGGTACTACTCGTGTATAATATTATAATATAAAATGTTATAAATAATATTGTAATCCTACACGTCTTTTATGTTGGTACTTAGTTCGATAACCATCATTGGTTGTTTTATTCCATTAGTTACTTGTTTCCAAACCACACATTATTATTTGTATTAAAATATAATCGTACATGATGACAATCATATACTGTAAAGCGAAAAATGGAACTTCTACAAATCTAAACATCTCTCCATTAAATGAATAGCAGAGATAATGTTTCAATTATTTTAAATTAAAAATACTATAGTATATACTTATAGCATTCTTCAGAAACATTTTTTTACAGTCAAATGTTAAAACGAGTCTATAAACATTTATTCCTTTGAGAGTTAATACATTTCTGTAACCTCAACGAACGTCTAAAATATTTTTTAAATATGAATTAAAATACCTCTTTGCGTATTTTTTTTTTATTAATTGCAATGGTAAAAGTATATGATTATATTATTAATAAAATAAGCCTGTATAAAATAATTCGATTTATTTTTAAATTTCCATTAACTATTTTGAAGCAAATATACGCTTGTTAATATATTATGTTGAACGCAACACTGCAGAATAATGTTGTAAAAAAAGAATTTCCTAAAAGATTTACTATTATAAACATTAGGCGTGTATTTAGTGTGTGAATGACAGGGAAAATATTTGAATATTTGTATTCGTTGTGACCTAATTTACGCCGGAATGAATAGAGGGATTAAATATGCCCGAGAAACAAAAATGGCATTTGACGTCAATTGGAATTACTCGAGTTTCAAAATCCAATTGACATCTCTACACCGAAAGATTTATAACATAAAACATGGCCAATTAACATAATATCATATGCCATTTAACTTCAATACGATTCGTTATCCTCAAAGATAGAATTCTAAGAACAATTTAATATCGTACAAAATGTTTCCTCTATTAGTTGAAAATATTTAAAAAAACGATCGACGCTATTTCTTAAAATATTATAAATGTGCTGGTAAGCAATACACATAAACGACGATTTTTGGTTGAGCAATTTTCACTAATACTCAGGACTGGCCGGGAATATTGAAAATTCTATGATTACCGTTACGTTTAAAATTAATGGTGTATTTATGATGTATTTATATTAATCAATAGTGGTTAAATATGCTGGATTTAAAAATGTATAGCTTGCACTTTCGTTGAGCACACCAATAAAGCCGTTTGATGTAGTTATTTAATATTTTAATAGTTTAAATTATTCATACTTTAATATTTATTAATAAATAAAATACTTACAATATATAGTTTAAGGCTGTACTTAAAAATAGAAAATTTGTTGCTGGTGTTATATTATAAAAATGTCATATCGTTAAATGTTGTTTCATTATTTTAGTAGTATTATTATGATTATACCTACCTATATACAATTAAACATTGAAATAATATAGCATTTTGTTAGAGTCGCATATTATGATTACTTATATCAAAATATACAGTGTGCCCATTGAACGAAATCATGGACGAATAGAATAATGATTAATGTGCGACACCATTTCTCATAACATAATATTTATTTATTTATTTATTTACTATAATATAAACGCCGAACGGCTTTTACAAATTAGTACATCGTGTATACGATATTAAATACGTTTTATAACAGTATGGATTGACTATAAACTTAAACTATATAACAACAAAAGAAAACCTAACAAAATATATATGAATAACAGTGGAAACGTAGATCACAGTTGATTGGCCAACCTAGGCATCCTGTGCATGGGGTGGTTGTAGCTAAAGGAAGTAGACTGAGTTGGGATGCAAAAAGGAGCGTGATTTCGAAAATTGTGAGATGGGACTTTAAATAGGATTTTTGATAGTAGGTCACATAATATTATCACATGATTTATTTCTCTGTACAAAACAATGAATTTGATACGAATAATTGTATATTATAAAATATGTACATTCAATATTGGTTTTAAAAATACCAATTCGAACTTATATCGTTCGTATGAATACAAAAACTATAATACATTTATAAAAGTGTACGTAAATATGAAATATTCCATCAGTCTAATATATTATTATTTTTTAATCTGATTCCAACGACATTTAACTTTAAATGTTATTGCAATGATTTTTAACTCGATGTAAGGATTTCGGGTGTTCAATTTCATTGTATTCAATAAAATCTGAGTAAGCATTATTGTATAGACATAAAAATAAGTGTTTTTTTTTTAAGATAACAGTGTACAAAATCGGTTACTATTTTTTTACGAACCAGACAATGTTTTATGTAAATTCGTCTGAGTTTTTAACTGTTTTTGCTTTACATCATTGACTCAAAAAACAATAACAACGTCCAATATACTTTTTATGTCATTAAATTAAATTTACGTTTCATTATTGCAGTTCAGACAAATAATATATAAATAAACTAATTATTAAAGGAGAAAAAAAGTAAAATAAATAATTATTGACAGGATTCGTGAGTAAGGTCAGGTCAGGATTGGCGATACAGAGGTTAATGACAATCACGAGGACGCAATTGAGTTTAATTGAAAAATGTTGGTAAGAATCAGTGTCAACATATTGAATGTTTTAAAGGAACGAAAACAAATAAAGAATCCAGAGATCGGTAAAAATTAAACCCCAATATTTAAGCCTATAAACCCGTTCGTTCGTACCCCTTTAATTTATATATATATATTTTAAAGTACGTCCAAATGAGATCCCCAAAGACTTTAATTTACCGTAGCATTTAACCAAAGGAGGGCATAAATTTCGAAACTTCGGTGTCACGCCACAATAACACAACCTAAAATAACAACAATAAAATGGTGTCGAACGATGCCGAGCTCGAGGGATTTATAATTTAACATGTAATCAAATTCCGGCCACAGCTTACGACCGTAATTATTATTATTATTGTAATAAGATATATTATAACCACACTCGCGGTCATTATAATATAAATATACCACAAAATATAGCGTATTTACCGATGCAAATCGGTCGAGTAAGGACTTACCTGGGTGTAGGTCATCCAGCAACAGGGTTCCACTTGGTTCGCGTCCAGACCCCAAAACTCCAATTCCTCTTCGAATAGCGGCCCGCAAACATCCGTCGGGTAATGAAGTTTACCCGTCCTGCAAGACAAAATAACGCCGTTATACAAACTTCAAATGCACGCTGAAAGGTTGAATAATTTATGGAACTGTAATGGATATAATCATAATAGTGAAACACGTTCGACAATATAATACTATGAACTTGAAGTAATTTTACGGACTACGATGGTTCACGAGTGCGTAAGGTATATTATCCTTAATCTAAAATATTACGGACAATAGATACAATAATTGAAAAAAATTATTCCAGAGAAAATCAATGGTATTTTCAACAATATTATTTATAAGTTATGGGGAACGGATTTTATTGTAAATACATATTTTTATTAGAATGAGATATTTTAAATCTGATAAAAGATGTATACGATTTAGATCATTCTAATTAAAATAAACCCAAATTTATTTTACATATTTTGGTATGAATACATATTTTTACATATTTAGTAAATAAGTACATATTTTAGTGATTTTTAATTTTCGACGACTTTAAACTCAAGGGCACATGGGGAAAATAGTCAAAAACAAATTTGCCGATATCATTGGAAAAAATTCTGGATTTCAAACTATTAGAATTATCAGAGATATTTTAATTGGTAAAATCAACAAGGCTCTCTGGACATTGAATTCACTCATTCTGATATAGTGAACATGAATTACGCCCGATCACATCTGTTGACGTAGAACGGTCGTTTAGTCAATATAAGAGTATTCTCCGACCAAACCGTCGCAATTTTTCATTTGCAAACCTTCAACAATATGTTGTTCCGCATTTTTATGTTCCAGAATAATACTAGTTTTATAAACCTACATCGTATGTATTACTTTTATTTATAAAAATTTTTTTTTCAATATCTACTAATACATTTTTTTGATATACATATTTTTAATTTTTTTTTTACATATTTTGATTTTTTTATTACAATAAAGTCCGTTCCCTATTTATAACTATTATAACTTACCTGGGCACTTTTAATATATTGGACGAAAAATAATTTAAGACGATTAATTATACCTATACGATTCATAAAATATTTTAATATTGTAATATTGAATGGTATTTTTTTCTAAACTCTACTAATTTCCCTTAGTTTAAATTATACTGCTATAACTAAAGGTTTGTCGATATTTTGGGTGTTTTATTTACAAATCCATTTGACATTTCGACTTTCTCAAATAATAACTACTTCAATTTAATCAAATTATCAACTTAATATATTTGTTCTTCCATACAATTTAATTTACATAACAAACGTAATATTACTAATAATCAAAATACCATTTTTTTTTTGTTTTTTAATAATTTGGGAATTTCCATATACTTTAAAATAATAGAAACTGCTGATAATACAAAAATACAAGTACTATCACAATATAAAGTTTAAAAATGTTGACAAAATGAGACTGTAGAATAATAATTGGTATAAAATTCATAAAATGTTTGAGAATGTTTTGTCGAAAAAGTGTACTTTTACCTTTCCATTTGCCCATGCTTGAAATAAAAAATGCATAGCGTATTAAAGAAAAAAATGTAAGGCAAACTTTCGGATGAAATAACAAAGGAGTCTCAGTATTTTTGGAGCAGAATTGAACATGCAGATGTTTTCTTTTAAAAATATTAGGTAGATATAAGTGTAATATTTAGAATATAAATATGCATAAAATAACTAATGCCAATGAATATTATATCAAAGCTTAGAATTACTTTATCGTGAACTTTCGTCGATAAATATGAGTATTGAGTATACATTAGAAAATAGATTATAGAATTTATTAAAAAAAACGTAGTTTCCTACCTAAAAACCTAATCAATTAATAAGTATATAGTAAATACAATTTGTATAGAAGGTTTTGGGGTTTGGGGAGGTTACCCCTTCCTAACCACTTAGTACTTAATTTATAATATTTTCCTATTATTCTTGAATATACCAATTTATAAAATATACGGTTGTTCCTTTTATTAATATTTTATATTCTAGATTTAAATATAAAATAAATAAAATATAATATAAGGAAAATTAATAATTAAACTTTGAAATTTGTATAATGTATAAACATTGGACATTTATTTTTAAGTTAATCATAACACCCAAATACGTTCTTTAAATAGTTTTCGTCTTTATCTACTACCATAAATCTCCTTAAAAATTATAACGACTTTAATATAATATTATTATACTTTTTTCTAAATTATAACTTTATTTTCAGTTTCTAATATTCTAATATTTCTTCAGTTAAAAGTGTCGAACGAATTTTATTTTTTTATTTTATAATATCGACTATGTACATCGAAATTATTGTCTTTTATAACTCAACAGGTAAAAACAATAAAATTAAAAAAAAAAACAATTGTATTACGTAGCTCCAGTGTTTAAATCACACTGTTAATTACTTTCGTTTTGTAATAATTTCATTGTTGGCAAAAATATTATCTATAAAACAATATTATCGTTCTATTTACTATAGTTGTTGTCTTTAGAATATGCTATGAACATGTACGACCACTGCGAAAACGCTGCGTGCAATTCATTGCAAATTCACTACTATCGTGAAACTCATCGTAATATTATGATATCTACACGTTTTATAATTTCGTATTTCACACACAAATAGGCCCGCGATCTGAAGGTTATAATATAATAATATAGTTAATAATAGTTATGATATATAATACATATAGAGCAGTCAGGACAGACGAGCAGTGGCCGGCGGTCTATAGAAACGAAGCTTTGTAACTTTAGAGTGATCCGATAATATTAAATTATTACTGTAGTGCAAAAAGTTCTTGTAGCGTGTTGCAGTCGACCACGATGGAACATATTATATTCCACAGTATATACGTAGGATAGATGCACATAATATGCATAATATGCACTCGGTGCACAGACGCACACGCGCTGCCTAGTTGTCGACCGTACGTCAAAATCAATTGTACGGAATTCTCGAGTATTATATTATATGATTGAATCTACAAACACGTCACGCGACGATAATATTATATTATTCTTGTCGTCGACTGTGTATCGAGCACACGAACACGGCTCCAACCACTATTTTATACGGAATGATCCTTTTGAGTTTAAGAAAAAAAAAAAAAGCAAATTGAAAAAAAGCGAATGAAAAAAGAGCTTAAGGAAAAGAAAGCAAAATGAAATTATTATTATTAATTTATTTTTTTAAAAATCAGTAGGTATATAATATTATTTACTATTATAGGTATACAATATAAATTATTACTAATGGTTATAGGTTCAAAATATTTGAAATCAAACTAATTATTTGATTAAATATATTATGTGTATGTGGCCATTAAAACAAACTTTGATTAATAATATTAATTTAAAACGAAGTAGAAAAAACGTTGAATTTTTATATTAGAGTAATGAACGCAGCCGGGCTGTAATCTCGTAGCTTTCGACAGACTGAAGTCGGATGTATTATATTTGGGTAATTTTTGTAATCTATAACCATCGTACGATTTGGTAACACGTTGCTGTCGTTAGCCGTTATCCGAGCTGTATAGTGAGCGATAACAAGAATATTGACGAGTTATTTATTGTCATTTTGTACATCCTGTATTCTGTCCTACCTTATAACTTATAGGTACATCGTACATAATATGCTATATGCCATATTAATCAATAGTAGTAATTTTTGTTATTATATACGAGGTGATGCTTTGTAAAATGTTGCTTTTTTTTCATTCGCTTTTTTATCCATATGCTTTTTTTTCACTTGCTTTTTTTTTACTTGCTTTTTTTTCCTTTGCTTTTTATTCACTTGCTTTTTTTTCCTTTGCTTTTTATTCACTAACCCCGATCCTTTTATGGGTAGCCACGCGAATTATAATCCTAGTCAATTTTTGTGTTGCACAAAAAAAATCTGTGTAGTTCGAATAGTTTTGAACACTTCGTTGAACCATTTTTTTGAATCGCAGTGTTTTTAGGTTTTCAAATTTTAAAAATGTCTTATAACCCCCAAAACGTGTGTAGTCGTCGTGTAAATCGATCGCTCTGTACATACCTGTACTGCACAGCGCACTCGTCCACTGCTCTGACACCATTTTATCCATGGCCCTTTTACTCCTTTCGACGCTCGTCACTACGCCCGTCGCCTCGATCTCCTCCTTCTCGTCCTCCTCTACACCACGATCTTCTGCACCGCCCTACACCCCTACCCGGTTTAACGTCCCCTCTGTCGTCCGGGACCGCGGGTGTGGATGGTAAATTCATTTCGTAGTCCCTATCTATGTGCACGCGCACACACACGCACACACACACACACACCCACCCACACCCACCCACACACACGCGCGCGCGCGCATATATATATTATATTGTGTATCACGTGCGACGGTGCTCTGACGGAACGACCGCAAAACTGCTGCAGGTCTCAGCTGCTGGCTTTGCCTGTATAATATTATATATATATATATATATATATATATACGACACGCGCATATCATAATATATAAGACGACGTTGCAGCGCATTCCGATTACCCTATCCACACTGCGCCGCATTCCGGAAATTATTATAAATTTTACCCGGATTAGAGAGATTAAAGAGAAATAAGGGTATTCACATAAATATATACACTGTAATACGTATATTATATGGGTATGACTATACCTTAATTACAATATTGACTACAACATTTTGAAACTTAGTACGTATTTTGTAAAAAATATTATCAGATTTCTCTTAAGACTACAACTACTATAAAATGTGTAATTCTAACTTGTACATTGCTAAAAAAAAAAAAAATGTATACCCTTTAATAATCTACGTATAATTTTACCGATTTTAGTGTAAAATATAATATTCATGTACCCAGGGTTGGGCAGTATCTTCGATACAAGTACTTATCTGAGATACAATTGTATCTTGTATCTAGTATCTCGATACTGCTTTTTTAGTATCTTGCCCTTGGAAATTATTTTTCAGTACCGATAAATCATAAAATATAATTATATTTATATATCTGTGACACACGCACATTAAATTGGATTTTACGTCTGTACCGTATTAGATATCCGTAACTTTACATTATGTTATTACCAAAATTATTTTTATTATGTATTTATATAATTTTTAATGTAGAATTATTATTATTATTTAATTGTTCTGTAATTGTATTGTGGTTATTATTGCATCGTTGACGACAACGAGATTACGTAATGTCGTAATTGATTTGTTTTATTATTACTGAATAAGTGTCAATTTTTATTATTTTATTTGCCATATTAAACGAAGTGGTCATCCCCATAGTCATACACATATTTTTTTAAAAAACCAGTGACTAATTTTATTAAAATGTATTGAGTATTTAGTATCGAGTATCTAGTATCGCGATACTCCAAAGCAAAGTATGTATATTGTATCTAGTATTTCGATACTGCTTTTTGAGTATCTTGCCCAACCCTGCATGTGCCCATACATTTCCCAAAACCTTATCTCATATCTATACACGGTGTCTATATGTTTGCCTCTGTTGAGGTTGGGTTGTGTGTCATAAGATTATTCATAAACTATTTATTATTATAAAATAAAGTTTTTATAAATCAGTTTTCGAGCTAAATGAATAATAAAAACAACTTTTCATAATATTTATAGTATTTAACAGGTAGTAAACATAACTTTGTGTGACGGATCATTCCCATCAACATGGAAAAATGGCATAGTCATTCCTATTAACAAACCGGGAAAAAGCAGATTCAAAACTGAAGGATATCGACCAATAACTTTATTAAACACAATGTGCAAGGTCCTGGAAAAAATTGTAAATTTCAAACTAAACTGGTTCCTAGAAAAAATCAATTACCTAACCCCGAACCAAAGTGGTTTTAGAAAAAACCGGTCCACTTATGACAATCTCATTTCAATAAAAGATGAAGCCGAACAAGCAATCCAAAACAAACAAATACTAGGTCTACTCAGTTTAGACATATCAAAAGCTTATGACGTCACATGGAGACACTACATTCTATTGAACCTTAATAAAATTATATGCACCGGAAATATCCTAAATTTTATAACAAATTTTCTAAAAAATAGATCATTCCAAGTTAAAATATCTAATCAACTTTCTGAAAACTTCACACAAGAAAATGGCGTACCGCAAGGATCCGCACTATCTGTCTCACTATTTCTAGTGGTAATTAACAAAATCGACAAACAATGTAAATTTCCGATAAAAGCCAACATATTTTCTGATGACGCCAACTTTTCCTGTAGAAGTAAAAATATAAAAACAGTACAAAATCATCTACAAGAAACAATTAACTATTTAGAAAAATGGTCTGCCAAAACGGGTTTCAGTTTCTCAACCGAAAAATCAAATTGCATAATCTTTTCTAGAAAATCAAATGTAGATGAACTTAATATTAAATTAAACAATGTAAATATAATCAACAAAAAACACATAAAAATATTAGGCATAACTTTCGATTCTAGGCTCACATGGTCACCACACATAAAATCTCTAAAGATAGACACTAATAAAGCGCTCAGAATATTAAAACCACTGTCACATACAACTTGGGGTAGTAAAACTGAAACTCTGATTAAAATTTTCAAATCAACAA
This sequence comes from Neotoxoptera formosana, assembly GCA_022818045.1. Classification (NCBI taxonomy): domain Eukaryota; kingdom Metazoa; phylum Arthropoda; class Insecta; order Hemiptera; family Aphididae; genus Neotoxoptera; species Neotoxoptera formosana. Next base: position 65,155,152 of record CM040632.1, on the reverse strand, counting down.
TTCAAGCAAAACTCCATTACGGCTCGATTTTTTACAACTCAGCAAAAAACACATTAATAAAATACATAGACTCAAACCACAATACTGGAATACGAATGGCTATAGGGGCCTTTAAAAGTAGCCCAATTAAAAGCATCTACAATATAGCGGGAGAACCCACTCCGGATCTAAAAAGAACTGAATTAACACTTCTATACGCGGCAAGATTATCTAGACAAACAAACAATCAAACATCAGCGAACAAAATAACACTAGAACTACAAAATAATCATGATTATTCCAAAATACCACATATAATTAAAAAATAAAAAATAATAAGCCCCCCGTGGACAAGCACATGCATTATAAACACAGAACTAAACACATTACGCAAGGAAAACACACTTCCAAACACATACAAAAATGTCCTAAAAAATACTATTCAACATCTAAACGATTTCCACGAAATATATACTGACGCCTCCAAAAATGACGAAGGGGTAGGAATAGCCATAGTAAAAAACAACCTACAGACATCGTTTAAACTACCCCATGCATGTTCTATATATACAGCTGAAGCAGTGGCTATACTCCTGGCCATCAAGTTCGTTAACAAAAATGAAAACCAAAAATACATTATTTTAAGTGACTCGTTAAGCTCTCTCATCAGTATAAAAAACAAATTCAATCCTAGCGATATAGCAATACAAATTCAAAACCGACTTGAAGAAGCAAAAAAAAAGAACAATACCATAATCCTTGTATGGATACCAGGACATATAGGAATAGAAGGCAATGGAAGGGCTGATAAACAAGCAAAATTTGCAAACCACTCAAATAACACACAATTCATCAACATAGCTCAGTACTCAGACGTTAGAAATCAAATTAAACAAAACACAACCTCCCTTTGGCAAAACATATGTAATATTCAAACAAACAAATTAAACCAAATTAAAAAAACAGTAAAAAGATGGAAAAGAAACCCAAACATAAGTATACCAAACGAAAAAAAATTAAATCGAGCCAGAATTGGTCACACAAGAATGACACACGGATACTTGATGGTAAAAGATGACCCACCCATATGTCAAGCATGTGGCACCACGCTCACAATTAAACACATTTTTGATGAATGCAGATCATTCAAAACACAAAGAGAAGAACTAAACATAAGACGTCAGATCAAGCTTAGGCCCGAACCCAGAAAACGAAATCAACACAATAGAATTCTTAACTACAACTAAATTATTAAATTTACTTTAAGATAAAACACTAATATTGTAAAATTATATATATATGTACCTCTTTTTATATAGTTAATGTAACGCTAATGGCCTCAGACGTCGAAGCGGAAATTTAAACTTAAATTTAAATTTCAAGAATAAAAAAAAAAAAAAAAAAAAAACATAACTTTATACAAGTTTTACATTTTCAAAAAGAATATGCTTAACGAATTATCCTCAATTCCCCGTTAGACAATATTTTGGCCTAGTTGTACAAGTTCTCAGATTTTTATTTTTATTAGTCTTATTTATATCTGGTAACATTCGTAACAATTAAGTACATCTGCCACAGTAAATATTCACGATGTATATGAAACGGAGCTTGTAAAATATTATGTAGATACATATTATTATGTTATTTCGTGTTAAATAAAAATATAATCATATCTGCTTTTTTTTTTTTTTTTGTAAACGAGTACAATATTCATTATAATATTTTTTAATTGAATTTAACGTTTTATGAACAAATTTAATTATATACACACATTTCTTATCAATAATTTACGATTAATGTAGTGTTTCGTACTCTACACCAGCCTGCATGAAGTTCAGTTTGAAAAAAAATTCTAAACTTGGATTTCGTTAACATACAGATTATAATTCTCGACGTTAATTTATTTATTTGTATGACGTCGTGGAACACATTTTGTCCAACCTAAATTATTTATAAGGCCATTAAGCGCTATGAGTCACAGCCGAGTCATGCTCAATCCAGCAGTCACGGTTCACAGTCGGGTCGTTCGAAATTCTCAACGTAAATAAAAAAATGTATACAAAACTTCTTATACTTACTGCTTCGGTACGGGTAACGGCGGTGCCCTATTTAGATGCCCCGTACGCACGAAATGCGAAACTCGAAATGCTATTATTTGTTTGTTTTATTGTTTTCCCACGCAGCAGCTATACGTATTCAAAATTCCATTATTATATTATATTATACCTACCCAGAGATGTAGACTTGTTATTTATACATTTATACTTCAATACGCTCACGTGATATATTATTATTATTATATTTATACTATATTGTATTTACGCCGTCATCAGTTTTTGCCCGAGTATCGAAAAGTTTCTGTACATAATAGGTATTATTATTCTATTACGTTGTTCTCGGATTTTACGGATCGAAAAAACTATGACAAAGGTGAAAAAGTCGCCGTTTTGAAATCATCCAGCACATCAATATCGTGCACTAAGAAGACTAAGTATATAAAGAGGAGTATAATATATTATACCTTATATTATAAAATGCCCGTTAATCGCGGTAATCACTAACTCGTGAATCATGTTGATTGACCATTCACAGAGAATACAACTGTTTCGACAAAATGTCAATACATAACCAATAATGTCACGATCCAGAGAGTTATTTTATTTATCTGGCTATGCATCAAAAAATGTGTGATCCTCCTATATTTTTGAGAATTAAGAATTTTGTTATGTTTGCTGCAAATATCGTGTCGAAAACCAAAGTGCCGTCGATCCATTCTTATTTTGGGATTAGTTTCTATTATCTCCACACGCACACTTTTGAACAACCGGTGGTCACCGCTGTTCCATCGGTGGTTGAATATAAATTGTATTAGCGAAAATAGCACGCTGTAAATAATGAACATTTTACGGAATTAGAATAAAAATCTTTCATTATTTATTTATTCTTTTTGTTAGACTTCATTCTTTTATTTTAAAAATAAACGCCTTGTGTTATATTTTATTCGGAGTGAAATCTGTTTTTTAATTAGAGTTAATGGCCTATATCGTATTGTAACGTGATACGTAATACAGAGTGGGCCACCGCATAAAGATCAAGGTCAATGATATTTATGGTTTTGAGTTTTTAATTTATACAATCTTTAACAACAGTCCAATACGGCTTAGTGCGTTTTAGAAGCATAACATCTTTGATAAAAATTTTTAAGTGGACATAAAAATATTTCTTAGTGTAATGAATGATTTAAAAACGAATTGTTCATTAGGTATACTAAAGGAACATTATGTAGGTAGCAAATATAAATTATAATAACAGTATCAAAGTCGTCGCAAGTTCCCACTAAAAATATTTTTAGCTGAAGACGTCTGAATAGACTTCTGTTATCGACGTGTCATTATTTCCGAAGTTCGGTTAGCTGTATCGACATTTGACATTTAAAAAAAAAAAAAATTAAGTATATTGTCGAATAACAGTTATGGATAAAACAGTATAATATATAATATGTATAATGTATATATATATATATTATACAGTACTTGACCATAATTATTTAAACACCATGCTCTAACACAGCAAGTCCACGACTTGCACATGCATTTATATTGCACAGATTCTAGTTACGACACGGCGACATAATATTATTATTATATTAACACCTAATACTTGTGCCGAAGATTAACAATAATTCTGCAGTAGAGATGTGAACAATAGACTATACCGATTGTATTAGTTTGTATAGTATGTTAATAGTTTATATTCTTACTTTTGATTTTTCGTCGTAATACGAATAAAACAATTGTAGGTATTGAAATATTGCAGGGATCGAAGTGAGCGAACAATAATAATTGATAGCCGGTGAAGTGATCGCAGGTGAATATTGATCACGGGTACAATGTATTGGTCGCCAGGATATATTTTGATCGTCGAACAAACATTTTTAGTTTCTTAGATATTTCATTAAACTACACGACACTAAGTATATTTCACATTTTCATACAGAGTGTTCAAATAATATCATTTATTTATTTACTTGTTGCGGGGGGTATCCAATATATTTAATCACCCTACGACTATGCAGATAATAATATGATGATGATGATGATACATACTATTATACTATACTACAACTATCGTGCTTAAAATACAGTAGACTTTATAAAAGGAAAAGCACATGATTTTCAACTTCAACTCGAGTAATAATATACAACTTATATTTTTTTAAAATTCAGTTAATCATAACATTATACAACTAAATCACATAAATTATATACGAAATATTATTCAAACAGTAAAATATCGCTAAAATCTTACATTTTAAATAATCGTGTAACTGCATAATTAACTGCATTATAATAAATATGTAAAGTGCAATATGCACCTAAACATTTAGTGAATTATTGACAGTATAATTATTTGTAATTTTTATTTGACAATAAATTATCCTGACGACCAATCCTAGCCTTGGTCGATTCACCGGCGACCAAATGTTCACGACCAATTCACCGGATACCGAAATATCGAATATACATTTTTTATAGGCCATAGTATAATGAGTTTGCGTTTTTTATATATCTTGTTATGTACACGGTCGTACGATGCCATGTGGAAATATCAAACAACATTTGCGGTTTTTTTTTTTTAATGGAATAATAATCTTATTAAAATAAAGTAGAAAAGATCCTCTGATTGTTTGCATTGTTGTTATTGTGTATAATAATAATGATGATTCCTTTTGCCATATGACTGGAATAATATTTGACGTAATGCAAAAACATCAACTGAGCTAAATCAACTAGAACGAAATGATCGAAATTATAGTTTTAAAATGTTCACGGAAATGAATGAACATTTTTGGATGAATTCAGAAAACTAATATTCAATTATTCAATTAAAAACGTTATAATTAATTTCACAAAACAGTTAAGTTTAAATTGTAATATAATTTGACATTTGTATAATATTTTATAATATGTTTTTAAACGGACTTTCACAGTTTTACCAATCCAACAAAATATTATTACGTATGTCGCGCATGCATGATGGCGAATGTCAATACATTTTAATATTTTATATTAGTCGTAGGAATAAACCTGGCTTATTAAACGTTAAACATATTTATAAAACTATTATGCGATGCTTTAAAGTACTGAGTATCATTTTTATTTAATACTAATAATTACCATTTACTCGTATATATATATATAATAGTTATACAGTATGAAATAATACTTTTTCGTGGTTTGTGTATTTGATTTATGTTAAATAATACCTTAAAAAAAAACAACTTAGTTAATGTGTTTTTAAATATCTATCAAAAACATAAAATCATTCTTGGTAAGTCAATAAGTATATTCTTATACTTAAATAATTTTAATTTTGAAGAATTTATTAAATTGAATTAATTTTTTTTTTCACTTAATTTTCTTAAAATATGTTCTTATTCGTAAATTATATCAAAACATAAAAATTCCTTTTTTATTTCGTTTCTCGTTCTATCTCTCTTATTTTGATGTATACATGTTATACATAATACATTATGTGTATGCGGGTGTATGTGTTTTCGACAAAAAAATCAATATTATGTTTAAACCCCTACAAACATATTATATACAGGATATATAATACATAAAATATATATTATAAGCAACGTTTGTATATCTGTAATACATGTTCTCTATACGGTATGACCAAGTTTGTCGGGTTCACCGATAGACTGACGACTTGTCAATTTCTATGTTTGGCAGTTGCCGTTTAAAGCGTATTAAACAACTGGGATATTTCGGTTGGTCTTACAAAGGGGGTAGCCCCTATTGGTAGCGATACTGCGAAGGAGTGGAGAAGAAGGTTCAAGAGCGGTTTCAGAACAATTCCATATAAAGACCGACGTTAATATCAGAGTGCTATAATAACGGAATATATTATATTATAGAAGAGATTGTGAGGTGAAAACAATAACGATCATCTGTGAATTCTCATTTTTCCTAAAAGATAATGACCATGGAGCAGCCGTGGGTTCGGCGATGACTAGAATATTAAGACCATTTTTGATGACCAGACGAGGTGAAGGGATTTGTGATATTATTATATTATTAAACACGGGCTGTTGGTACCAGTATATCTATAATATACTTAAAATGCGTTATATAATAAAAAAACTACCCTACAAACAGTTCGCATAAAAGAATCTCGCTTTAAAAAAATCATAATATCGTATGTAATAAAGTCATGGCGGTGATATATTATGTTTTATCATCGCCATATTATGTGACAGTTTTCACAAAGATCAATAATATATAAAGCAATAAAGATATTGAGTTGAAACATAACGGAACACAATATATATGCATATTTAAACTGTGACGACATCGATAAAAACCTAAACCCTCGGATACACAAGGATGAAAATCCTATAGGTACCCTTCTATTAAACTACGCCTCAACCCTGCAGATAAAATTGCTCTCTACTGCTACATACGGCAATAGTATGACCGCTATTATCTCACACACGTCCAGCATAATTTGAGCTGCTGTTTTCCAAAAAAAAAATGAAATTGCAATTTCTTCTAAAAACATTCCTATGAACTCACTCAACGCCTCTTTGGTCGCGTGAAACAAACAGCAGCACAACGACACTGGATTTCGTTGCCTGCCTGCCTGTCAACATTAGTAATCAACCAATACAAAAACGTCGACATTAACCTAAATGTGAAACCGAGGGCGCTCTCCATAACGAGATCGTCGAAAAAACATATTTTAAACCTAGGCTAAAACCACGCCTACCACGAGACGTCTTCCCAGAAGACCAACCAGACAACTATAACAATGAAGTTATTTCTTTGTTTGTCCGTGTTTATTTGTATTGATTTTGCAAAATAACTATGCTAAACAATATTCGTATACTGAAACAGTTAATTAAAAATTAATACAAATTTAACAAACTGAGACGAAGGAAATAAAATAAAGCAATCTTGCTATTATTATTAGCGATAATATTCAATAACAATACGAACATTTATTTTTTGCTTCAAATGTTATCGAAAAAAATGTATCTAATTAAGTCTACTTTTAATATAAATTAGTTTCTATTCACTGTTAATTATTGTTAAACTGTAATATCTATCGATAAAGGCTGTATAAAAATAACGATAATAACCCCGACCGAATGATCGATTGCATTCAGTCTTGTAACATCGACAAAATGTGTTGAGTAATTATAGTTACGTCGGTATACATTGATTCATTAAAAAAAAATAAACGTTTTATTTTGATTCGAAATAATATAGATTAGACGGAAGTTTGGACAACATTCAATGTTTGGGATAATTTTGTTTACTCGAGAAGTTATTTTTAACCAAAAATAAATGATGTACTTAAACGATCGACGAAAGCATTATTTTCTTGTTTAGGCATTCAAAACATTAAAAGTCTCACGCAGAGACTATTATCGCGACATGCACAAATGTTTATCTAATATTGATTTAGTATAAAACAACCGTTCGCCGAATATTGTTATTGTGGGATGAAATCTTTTGCTAAAAAAAACAGTTATTATTGAATTCGTCGAACGTTCGCGTTCGCAAGTCAAGTCTAGATTGTTCGGAAAGACGGCGGTGGATCAATATTACGCACGGAGAACGGACTGCAGCAGCAGTCGTCAGTTCCCAACGAGGAGGAGAAAAATTATTACTTACCCACATCGGTGCAGAAACGACAGTGATATCTCGCCGATTTATCGTCAGTTTTCGCGCCGGTGTTGGTTTTTATCGGAAAATCTGCGTTATATCTGCCACCAGTTCGGTAAACGAAAATGATAACCTCGGCACGGCGGCGCCCGCCTAATCTAACCATAATGTCCCTTAATAACATACGCGCGTATCTACTAATACGGCGAGGAAATGAAATAAAAACGAAAATACCGAAACCTCCGCATTTTTTACGCGTCGGCATATAGAAAAGTGTCTCTTTTTACGCGCTTTGCCCGACATATTATTACCTATGTCGAAGAGATATTATTCTTTACTGCCCGTTCTCTCGGGAGTTTTTACTTCCGATACGGATAGGAGAGGGATTCGGCCGTTAATATTTTTACGCGTACGATTATTCTATCGTTTGACGAGCAATATCGCGGGAAATACGAGTAATTCAATTTTTTTTTTGCTTATCAAATCATAAGATCAATGTCAGTTGTAGTACATGCTGCAGGTTTTAAAACGCTTTAAAAATGTACTTACAATATTATTACGCATCAGTTTTAATCATATTATTTTTTTAATTGTTTTTACTAACCGTCAAATACGTACAACTAACGACCCATAAAAACAGAAAATGTAATTCATATATTTAAAAAAAAAAACAATTTATTTTGCAAAAATATGCTCTCAATACTTTTTATATTTCATCAATAAAATATAAGTTATGATATTCATTTATTGAACAACCTTGCAAACACAAGTGTGCAAGAGAATTCATTTTCTACAAAGATAATCGTTATAAAATGTATGACCTATGTTCTAAAAATGTTTTTGAACAATCATACTGTATTCTTCGATGTTTCCGCAATTCGAGGGTTTAACTCATATTATCCAGAACTTACACCATGAACTATGATTATAATAAATTATCTTATTAATTGATCTTAGTTCGTGATTTACACACGCTGCCAGTACGTTATCATCATCATTATTATTGTTTTACGCGATCATCAGCAGTTCTGTAACAAGATGAAAACAAAAAATAACGACACCGCTGGACGGACAAGAGAATAAATAAGAGACCAGACGCAATAATATTAAACACGTTTATAGTTTAACTATATCATATTATACTTATGAATTTAAAAGCTCGAATTTTCTCGAATTTTCTCATATTGTGGCTTGTGGGTCCGTTTCTTTGTGTAAGCGGCTGTTTACTAATAATCAATTAAACCGGCATCGTTAGTACTTTGTACTCGGGAAATCTATTGCTTTTTTTTATTGACCCCGAAAAGTCATCTTGTTATTACTATTATTGCTATTATAACTGAAATGAAAAAATTTTAACGAAACCAAGTTATGACGCCAATGATTGACATAAAGTAGGCATTCAGTGAGTTGTGAGAGTTTTATGGAAGATGGATGAGTATAAAGGAACACTCCGACAGCTCACTGTCTGACATGAAATAATAAATAAAATAAGAAAACAAACTTCTGAAAACGCAACTACATAATATATAAGACGAACTATGTGAGCAATATATATATATATATATCCGTAGATTTAAAATAAAAAACCATTTCCGTGTATACTTGTAGAAAAATGTGTTCGATAAAAAATTTAAAATATGTCGAACCCACATTTTACAGGGTATACCATAGTAATTTGATAAATTTCATTTATTTATGAGCGTATTTTCGATATTCATTTTGACCGGCTTTTACTCTATAAGACGCACACAATGTTTTTTGTCAATAGGATTTTAATTTAAATAATAATAAAAAAAAAAACGTGACGTTTATAGTGTTACATTTCGTACAATTAGGCCGCACAACTTTGATTCGTTTACTTTGGCCGAAGAAAGGTTGGATATTTTTACAACCAAAGAACTCGAATGTAACCGTATTGCAATACACCTAATATTATTGAGGTGGTTAATTTCATTAAACCGACGAATCGTGGTAATCGATATTTGGATGCATTAACGCGGGGTGCACACAATACAATATATACCTATAATATGTTGTATGCATGTATATTATAATATGTGTAATTTAAATATATTTCTATTGTGAATTTGTATACCTACTGTATTTTACATTATTCAACGTTATTATTGTTTTTTTTTTCCCATACTTTTAAATCCGATCGGGAGTTAATGCTGCGAACGGAATCGCCGTGCTTTGGTTTAAGCTGATTACATAAAATAATAATAATAATATACACGCAGACCACAATAGTATTTTTAAATGTAAATTCTTTAAATCTAATATTCGTGTATATTGAAATCTGCAATAAAGCAATATAATCTTCGAGTAGCTACAACTGTTATTGATCCACAGCTTAAAATATGGACTGTGAATATTTTTGTTACCCATGTATATTATTTTATTATACATAATAATCTGGATATTATGTTTATATTCCATAACGAATAATATTATATAGCATATAACGCGCGAACATCAAAATAGATAAAAGTACAATTATTTTTCTTAAACATTTTAACATCGATAATTAGTTTATTTTCTAACCAAATTAATAACAACCTAACTAGTTTAAGCGGCAGTATAAAATATAAAATGATTAAGTAAATTAAAAAACGATATATGCACCTAAGGAAAAATCGTGCTTAATGGCGGTTATAATTTGTATAAACTCGGTTTTATTTCGTATAACCAAGGTTCTAATCGAAAATAATTTATATTTTTAAATTTTTTCACGCTGTATTTACCACTATGTGTACAACGATTTAACATACAATTAAACCAATAAAATATATTTCTTGAATCAACAATTTTTCAGTCACATGTGTGTAACGTCTAACCACAACAGTTTTAATAGTTGTAGTAAAAATGTTTTAAAAAAATAATAAATTATTGTTTATTGTGTAAACATTTGAAAAACTGCACAAACTCAACACATAGGCTTGCAGGCATGATAGTGAGAGAAAAAAATTAATTCCTTTTTTTAATTCTTCTCTGTATAAACTTTAAGCTTTTAAATTCAAATGTATTATTCGTGACCTATTTATTGATAATTATTTGAAGTTCAGAACTTGATTTAACTTAACTAAACTCAGGTTATTCATTTCCATCAACTTAGCCACCCTCGAGTCTGAACAACAGTGCCTATGTAAAATCCAGGGCTTGGAACCGAAATTAAAAATACCGGTATTTTAACCGGAACCTTTAGAAAATATTAGAACCGGAACCTTACCGAAACCCTTTTTTGATTTTTTTAAGAACCTAAACCAGAACCGGAACCGATATTTGTTGCAAGAGAATTTTTAGGTTTTATTCGGTTCTAGTTTTATTTATTTATTTAATATATTTAGGTAAGCAATAAATATTAAATAATAACAGTTGATTCATAAAATTTGGTTTATGTCGTAAATGTAGGTATACGTGTATTTATAATTGTATATTTCTAAAATAGTAAAATATAACAATAATTATTCCAGAAAACGATAAAATATGAGCAGTTACCAAAATAAAAATGTATAAATAATAAATATTGTTATTCGCCCGTAGGGTTTATAAAATCTGGTGTTATGATTATTTCCTTATATTTTGTGATTTATAAATAGTTTTAGATGACGATGTCTGGTGATGTTGATGAATGATGTCTAATAAAATGATTATTAAAATGATAAAAATACGCGCCTATATACATTGTTATCAGAATAGATTGTGACATGGACTAATAATTAGGTATAGCTATTTATAAATGTACATGATACATAAACATAATATTAAATATAATTTCTGAAAAGTTTCTTTTGAGTTATAATAATAATAAAATAGTGACTAATTGGCGATAACGAATAGTTTTTAATATCGATTCGATTATTATTATAAGCTATCGAATAAATTGCACGATTGTTATTCATACGTCGTTATATTTTTTAACACAATCAGCCATATTTTTAAAATTTGTTTTGGATGTTTTTAAAAAAAATTGTAAAACTACTTAAAGTCCTTTAACCCAATAATGCTGCTATAATTTGAGTTAATCATTTTTTATAATATATATGCATTTTATCCTTCATTTTTCTTTAACGTTTTGAAAAAAAAATACCTCTAAATACCGGTATTTACCGGTACCAGAACCGAAACCTTTATTCTGTAATTTTAAGAACCGGAACCAAAACCGGAACCAAATTTTTTTTTTTTTGAAGAACCGAATTGGAATTGAAACCGAAAAAATCATAAAGGTTCCAAGCCCTGGTAAAATCTATATTGTGCCAGTATACTACCTATGTATTAATTATTTCATTAAAATATTATAAGCACGAACGTTCTACTATCACGATTTTCTGTGTAAACATAGTCAAGGAGGCCCCGTGGTCGTTATTATAACCTATATTATTATCACTCACCTGTAATAGTTGAGGACCTGAGCAAAGACGCCAGGATGTCTGTCGAAGAAGTATTCGTTTAGCACCGGGTCATAGTTGGCCAGTGCCTCGGTCAGCCTGCTCAATCTCGTGGCGGGTATTTTCTTCAGGGTGGCCTTGTAGGTCTCGTGCCTGATGCCGCCGACGTTCAGCACCACCCGGTTTTCGGCGTCTATGTTCAGTATGTTTATCATAGTGCCCGTGCAGCTGGTGCCCCCCGTCGACTGCGGCTGGTGACCACCTACCATGTTAACCTGAACAGAACGAAACCACTGCAGCCACCATTTAAAACATCGCCCTCGGCCGAGCTCCGATTACCGCGGTTGTACCACTATGCCCGACAAACCTTAACATGGCGTCCTCATGTCTGCAGTTGAACCCAGATGCACCTCAGCCGTGGATCGTATCACCCACACGCCAATCTCCCACCCCATTCTGAAACACCAGACGAAAACGGGTTAGCAAATTATATCAAACAAATAGCGGTGCGTACAAAAATATCATTTACAAAATACCATATTTTATCGGTGTTAAAAAACCGTCTTATCAATATATTATTTGTCTCTCGTGCTCATTTTCATTATTTTCTGTGACAATTGAAATCTATGTTTTAATATCATGACGACGTTCACCATCACAATCCTGTTATTTATTACGACAGTACTAGTTTCATTAAATACCATAATTTAGTTTCATTTTCGTATTTTTAAATATTTTTATACAGTTTTGCGTCACGACAATATGTTATAGGTCTTGTTTACAAAATAAAGTGTATTTTTGGGAATACGAAAAAAAAGACCTATAAAAAATATTCCTGAAGTGATTTCATCCCTCAACTGTCTTCGGCGACTATTCTCGAACACAGTTTGGTGATAAAAAGAAACGACTATGTGTCGAAGCACGCTGCGTATGTGATTATTCCAATGGTTATACTGATGACATAAAATACAAAGGACGAAGGTTTCAATAACCATTTGCACACCAGTGACTATGCAGCCAATGCAATTATTGTATACGTCAATATTGAATGAATCGATTTTGCTCGGTATATTGTTCGAGAGTATTGGGATTATTTTCTACTATTAAATTCCTATTCGAGATATCACATTTTCGTTTCAGATTATTACTGAAAGTCATCGTTGAAAGGATTAAACGGGCTCGTTATTACGGTGCTTTTGAAAGAGTTGATTAAATACTATAGCTTCCGAACCTTTTATGCCGTTTAGCACGAGTTAGATGTTTAATGAAAAAGAAGAGATCGGCTTATTACCGACGGAGCGAATGAGACGTGTGCACAATATCCAAACGCGTCGTATACATTGCCAGACGAAAGGCCACTGCAACACGCGATTAACGCTGCTGCGTCGCTTAAAGACTTCTATTCCACCCCCCCCCCAGCCACAACAACCCCGTAGCTTGACGACTATACTCGATGTATACCAGTGCTCCTGAATATTATTATAATAAGGTGCAGGTTTCCGTTCTACTTTCGAAAAATCTTCATTCTAATTATAATGGCCGTCATTGATGAAAACGTTTCATTTCGCTTGTACAAACAACATTTCCAGTAACAAAAGAGGTTTTTAATAGTAGTTATTTTTTTTTTTTGTTGCAGCCACATCATCAACCATCATCGTATCCATTGGCCGAGACCCAGTCAGTCATTTTTTTTTTAAACAAATAAACCCACACCCTCGAGTGTGACGGCGGAGCAAACGGGAGAGAGGTAGGTATATCTTTACCACGCTCGATAACGACTCTCACCTCGCACACATTTACACTCGCGTACGTGATATTTTTTTTAACGAAAATGGGTAAAAACATTCAAAACGTTGTCATTTCATTGACGCCACCACGATAGTGGCAAATTTCATAATTTTCAGTGAGACATATTACAGTGATTTCACCAACATCGCCTTGCATGCAGATTACAATATCTCAGGCGTAAACATAAAAATAAGGCAAAAATAGGGAAAATTAGTTGTTCAAGGTTTTTTTTACAAGCATGTAGAAGATAGTATAGAGGAATGTTTTAAGTATGTATACATGTATAATAGTATATTCCTCAGGTACTTTTTGGTTGGACCATTCTACAATATATGCGCAACTGGTTTATGGATAATTATTGAAATTCTCTTGAAATCGGAGCTCAATACATTAACTTTAATCAATGAACGTTGTATTGCATTCTCAGGACCAATTGAATAATATAAAATCAATATTTATAAAAAAAAAACTAAAATAATGTCTATAAACAGCTCAAAAGTAGTATATTATTTTGAAAATTATATTACACTGTGGTTAAAATGGTAAGATATTATAACTGTTTAGTGAAATTGTACGCATTAATATCTCATTTCGTCAAAATTCTGAGAAACCTTGCTGGATAACATTTTAAAATCTTAGATATGAATAATACAAGTGCTAGGAATTTTCAACTACAGAATAATTATAAAATTGTCGTGGTTTTGATAAACTTTCTTCAAACTCTTCATTCAAAACCTTACAAAAAATACTGAAACGTTTATATTATTATATTCATAGAAATATACTTGTTGATATTCTAACTCTAAACACTGTCGTACACATTTTAATAGATAAATTATGTATTTCATCCCGTGCAATGAAGATAGTACACTTTAACAACCCGTCGGGAACACCTCGCCTGCCTCGTTAATATTGAACTATTGTAATCTGCAAAACGTTTATACGAAATAATCCGAGAAGGAACATAATATACATATAATAAACGATGCTTTAGAACGACGATTGAAGTTTTTGACGTTTTGATAGGGCCCTAACGTCCTAACCCCTGAACGACACCACCGCGTAGAAGTAAAGGTGCGGCATTTCTACAAACATGGTAAGCAATAAATATTTATACACACACACACAATTGAGGGAAAGATAGTCGAGCCCAGAGGATAGCATGTTACTCTCTATTGCAGTGTGTGTGTTTGTGTGTGTGTTAGTGTATCCATAATATAAACGGGCTGATTCTTTTACCGTTTGAACCGGGAAATATATTTGGAAAAACGAGACATTTTTTTTTTTATTATTATTATTATTATTATTATTATTATTATTATGTACTTCGCGCGAGGAATCGAATTGTTTTTATTGTGATTAAACAAACTTTAATAATATTATTATAATTAAGACATTGTATATCGCTCGACTAAAAAAAAAAATCTCCATTTTTCTAGAGAGATTGCCGGGTTCGTGATATAATTGTCGCACCGTGTATAACAGTTGTTTCTGCGGAGGAGTAATTCACGTATAGTTCGTATAGTTTTATTACGAAAATTAAATTATTTACAGGCGGCAATGTCCGTACCTACACTGCAAAGTTAAAGTCGGTCTCGGCGTGCACTATTCTCGTGTATATATATATATATGTGTGTGTATAATAATAATATGAAACAATATGTGTCGGTACGCACAAGCGCATAAGCACTGAACTATATACCCCTCCTCGGCTCTTGCCACGCTTTTCGTGTTATTACAAGAACACGATTTACTGCTAAGCTGGAGTACCTACTACGATATATTATTATAACGGCGGTTGTCAGTAAATCTATGCCGCATACACACGCTTAAACAACACCGTCTCTCCGTATGCCTCGAAAATGTCTATATACCGGTTCAAATAGAATACCAACATGCATTTAAAAACTATACACGTGATTGAACGTTGAATATAAAAAAAATTATTTGCAAACACATCTACGAACAACGCGGGCGATGAGCTGAAACTCGACAATTGTTAAGCCGTTGAAAAATGAGCGAGCGGTCGGGGAAGAGGGGACGATACATAGTAAACGTCATTTAAAACGTCTACAATCGTCTCGTCGTTATCGCCGTCGAAGCCAGTGAAATGACGTTGGTAAGGTTTTTTGCATCGTGTTATTATATTTGTATTATTTCACGAGGAGAAAACCAATTAATTCATTTTGTATTCTAAATATAATAACAATATTTCAAATCATATTTTAGTGTTTCTATAAAATCGAAAAAAAAATATGGTTTCCTTTTTATAAAAATATAATATTAAGTCATACGATGGTGACGTTTGTCACGACGAAGACCGTATACAAACTGAAATATTCATCGTGATTTCTTAAGTTAAATACGAATTGTGTATAAATACATCATTTGTTAATAACGTTTTTGAAGGTATTTGAAAAAAGTTTCACAATGAACTGTACGGTTATTTAGCTAAAAAGTAATTTAAATCTGTTTTTAATAACAACATTTAATACAAGTTAAGTGCAGTTAGTAATAAATATTTTTATCAAATATAAATTTATTTATTTTTTTTTAGCTAAATATGAAAAATTGAAAAAAAATGTTTGAACGTTATATTATTCTAAGAAAAACGAAATGTTAAATTCAAAAAATAAAATACATTTAATCATAATAATTTATAACACAGCTCAATCGTCAAATATATCAATTTCTGCTCTATTTGAGTATTTATAATTTATATGGTTTCAATAATACATTCATTTTTATTAAATTTTATCAATTTGTATTTCAATATACATTTTAAAACGTATTGCATTTATTTTTTACATGGGCGTGGTTAAGTAAAGTTTAAACGACAAACGTAATAGTTGTGTAAAATGTTCAAAACTATAATACAGTAGGTAGCTTCTATGTTATTTCATTTTTGAAACAAACTACCAGCTATTTTATACTTACGTGTTAGAAAATCACGAGGTATCAATTATTGATGAAAATATATTAATATGAATTGTACAGATGTGAATAACGTCTATTTATAAATATTA
The DNA here is from genome assembly GCA_022818045.1 of Neotoxoptera formosana. Classification (NCBI taxonomy): domain Eukaryota; kingdom Metazoa; phylum Arthropoda; class Insecta; order Hemiptera; family Aphididae; genus Neotoxoptera; species Neotoxoptera formosana. The sequence continues at coordinate 65,138,292 of CM040632.1, read as the reverse complement.
TTTACTGTAAGTGTAAAATATTGAACATATTATTATATTTGGTTCCCCGTGTTTTAGAGTAGTACATAATATTATTATATTATCATCGTTCCCATGCCGATGCTATTCTGAGTACATAAATTCGGCTTAAAGTAAAATCGTATACACATTTATTTAAGCGTTGAAAAAATCAAAAAGAAAACTTTTAATTACTGGCGTTATATCGACATTATAATATCATAGTCACCCTTTGTAATTTTTCAAAAAAACATTTCGTGCGACCAAAATACCTACGGCTATTGTGCTCCGTATATACCTCAGTACTATTATACACATCACTAGGTATATTATAATATAATATTGTACTACCCTACGGCGTAACTATGACCACACGTGCGTGGAATTTTATTTTTATTTTACAACATTAGCGCAGTATACCTATACATACATAATGTGTAATACATTTATATATATATATATATATTATATGTACAATCTAAGGAATTGAACGTAAAAACCACATTTTGAGGCCGTTTTATTATGCTGTTCCGTGGTTTTCGGGAAAACTAACTCGGAACACGCGAACCGTGAATTTTAATATCGTCTTACGATTGGTCATTAGAAAAACCTATATTTTGTGTGTTTGTGCACGCAGACCAGGGGAGAGTAATGTTTTGAACCCCTCGCCCTCACATCGCGCCATCCAAAAATCCTATAACAATTGCGATCCCCGCTCACCCGCATCCATGCACTCCATCGCCGCGTTCGGCCTCCCCGCGCCATCACTCTTCCTACGCCTTATATAATAATATAATATATATACGAATGTCAAAATATCTACAAAACCTCTAAGTCGTGCGGCGTGTGTCCGCCCGATATCGATTTTAGCGTACACCTATGTACACATTGCCACCACGTCACCAGTAGCGGTCGCGATGGAGTGGAGGCATCGGAGGTGGTTGTATATATAAATATAGAAGTGTGGTGGCAGTAATAGCGGTGGAGGGGTGTGTGCCACCCTTATATCGATTCACGAGTCGTCCACACCGCTTTCCCTCCGTACACACACCCCCCCCCCATTTCGCCACCGCAGTGCCACCCTGCCGCCCCGGTCGGTAGCAGCGTAAAGCGTATTCTGCTCACGGACTTGTACCCCAAACTTCTCGCACACACATCCGTCACGCGCGTCTATACACAACGCTGCTACCACCACCACCACCGTCATCGCCGCCCCGGCACCGGTGGGGAGGGGGGGGGGTGGGGGTGGATCGCGGCAGACGGCCCTAAAACGTCGTCGAGTCCTCTAGATCTTTGATCGCACTTGACCGTGAGGGCGTATAACGAGGACTTTGAAGTTCTGCTGACCACCGCCACCACCACCGCCACCGCCACCGCTGCTATGTACACTCAGATCTCGAGTGCCAACTGCAGTGGCTAGCGGGTAGAATACAGCTATAGATATATATATATATTATAGGTACTGCTGCGGCAAAAATAATAATGATTTGAAAAATATTTACGGCCTGAGCAGTATTATAATATTGTGAGTTGTACAAAGTTTTATATTATGGGGAAATTTCATTGCTTATAATATTATGAACTCTACACTCAGGGCAACAGGTGCCTACCAAATAGATTTTATATTATCGTATCGAAATGCCCGTCGAATACTATTGTATTACACAATATTTTGTGTGCACAGTCGTTTTATTTATTTATTTATTTTTGTTCAACTTTGATCTCTATTGTTTAATATTTTAAGTAATGTTTATCATAATAGATGTCATATTATTATATGTAGGTGATGTGATTGTGAAAACGTTACCAGATAGTGGTTCCATTGTATCTGTATCGCCGGTCACCAGCAATCTAAACACGAAATTGTTGACCTATTGTCGACCAGAACAATTCATAAATTGTTCGAGTTTCTATAAACCACATGATTTTTGTTGTAGGTAGTTAAAATTAAACAGCTAAATAACCATTTGTTTGACGCATTGCCTGTTCGTATTATTCAGCGTCCATTAAACACAGATTGGACAGATTTGTCTAAAATATTACAATTCTGTTCGGTGAAGTTATATCTATATCATTATACGTATAATATGTTTCATTGAAACGTTGACATAATTTAGTTTGTTATTTTATAAATGTATTCAAGTTGGAAGTTGTTTTAAATACTATGCCAGAATTACCGAATTTATGTGCATGCTATGAATGCACAACTTTGTTTGGAATAAATTATGGAATTAAAAAATTAAAAAGTTTAACAAAACCTATTTGAAGATTGCCTAAAAAAATAAACTTAATGCTCGGCATACTCATTTAATTAACTTTTTGCACATTACTATTTTCTCATTAAATTTTTTATTTACAAACAAAGATCACTTTGTAAAGTTATAAATTATAATAATATCATCATCACAGTGCACAGAAGAATAGACTGAGGTGCATAACATGGTCATAGTCTAGAGTGAAAAAAAAACACCTATGTAGAATTTATTACGGGATTGTCGTTTATAAAGTTTGTCGAATTTAATTGTGTGTAGGTATAGACGTGGTGGTTGGCCCTATTCCATTTACCATTTCTCTGTATTGAGTTAGAACAATTTGAAAAAAAAGCCAACGGAGAAAAACGGTGGGTTGCTTTGTATATAATATTATTATCTGCATATTATATATTTTGTATAGGTTTATCGAGCGCGGAATGTCGATGGTCCGAAAGCTTCTATTATTCGCATAAAAATCCGACGATGTGCTTGACCACGCGGAATGCATTTTTGTTCCACCGCGACGGCAGCCGCGGTCTGTCGTCGAGCTTTTTATTTTTGGTATTTTTATTAAATATTATCAATAGGTATTTGGACTCGTGATCGGCCGCCGCGTCTTGGTGACGATGACTGTGGGTGAACGATTACGAGAGCTGAGAGATAAATGAGAAATATATTGTACATATTATGTAAGAGTGAGATCGTTGGGGGGGGGGCGGTGATTAATGGTTTTGGCGCTTCGCGAAAGGTATAGACGACATCTGCCGAGAAGACGTTTCGCCCGGCTCATTTATGTAAGGAATTCGGAGGTCATTCCGCGGGGCGCGTCGTTCGGTCACGTGCCCACACGGATAAGTACGTTTATGTACATTGCGATAGGTAGCAGCTATATTTTAATACACTGCCGGAAAAGGGCTTCGCTATATACACGTCTGGAGATGCATACATACATATATACAATATACATACATATATAATATATATGACGTAGTATGTAGTATGTATAATATTATATCGACTGGAAAGTTCGAGCTGCGCGCACATTGTGCATGTGTATGTATGTGTTCATGTATATCGATATAAATAGGTGTTAAGTCTGCTTGCTACTGCGGCTTTGGCGTTTATACATTTACAATACAATAATAGTCGTCTGCATAGTGCACACGTATTATTATCACTCTAGAACCTAGGTTAAGGTATACTTGCAAAGACTTGTGCGAGACGCGTTCGGTTTTAAGTCGAATACAATACCTTAGATCATATCGCAATATCAAATAGACGGTTCCACTCCGTAGGTGGTATGCACACGACGAACCCTAAACACCGAGTCCCGCTCAACGAGTGTCCGCGTGGATATAGTGACTTTGATTTGTCTAAAGCGATGGACTAAGGATAGAAGATGCGGGCGCCGCCGGGGACCACGCCACTTGTCGTTTATTACAGAAATCATGAATATATTTTTTTTAGATTTCATTATGACCAATAGGTGGTTCAACAATTTTTTTTTGAACGACTTGACATTAATTATTACTGTAATAAAAATTATAAATAATTGTTTTTAGCGTCCAGTCGTAATATTACGATTTAATACTGCTCAGGCACAAACGTTTTCTTGAAAATAGCGCAGTATTCTTAAACAATTTATTTTCTATATTTACTATATTCCAAAACGAAAATCAATTTTCTACAATCACCTATTCCCTTGAATTTAAAATGTCCTAACAGCGGTGCTGTGTATCGTAGACATGCTCTTTATCGTGCATCTATAGGCTATTTTATTATAATACTGTGTGTGATTGACAAAGACTCGAACTCGGTCGTGAGTGGTATGCGAATCAACTCGGTCGTCGTCGATTTTAATCCTCTGTTTGGGCGAAAACTTTAATGTCCATGACAGCGTCGGACCTCCCGTTAGTCTAGTTGTACCTATATAGTACAGTGTACCGTTATTACAATATCGTATTGGGTACCTGGCTGTTTTGTTATCTATCAGACACACCTGCAACACCGTCACCCTCGCGACAACAACCACGACGACTTAACAATAACAATTTAAATCGTGAGCCGAAACATTATTATTATTATTGTTATTATTATTATTATTGGGTAGTAGAAATTCAAATTGATACGCGCTTCCTCGTGCGTACACGGCAATATCGTGACGCGAGTCCGTCATAATATCGACAGCGTTCGCTCGGGGTTAAATCGACGGCTTTAACGCACTAGCTGTTATCGGTGTTTTGGGCAAACAATATTTGCGCGCAACGACTGAACGTATGCAACGTAATATCATATCTATATCATTCGCAATACGAATCTACAAATCTGCCGTCAACGTGGTATATTATATTAAACCTTTGCGGACGACTTGACAGGACCGTTTTATTGTGCGGCAGCATAGTCGTGTTAGGTAATTATTATTATAAATTGTGCAAACAGCTCGTCGAAATGATTATAATTGTTCGGTTTGTTTCAAACTCGGTTAAAACACTATTATTATTATCATTATTATTATTATTATTATTATTATTATCATCATCATCATCGTTCGCGTCAGAGGAAATCCATTTTTGAAGAGGAAACATTATTCGGGCGTGGCCGTCGAGGTATTTTTAATAAATCAAATAAAATATATTGAACGTTTTATCGAATAGTTCTGTGCAAGTTCACTTGGTCGGAAATGCCGAACAAAGTATGACGGTTACACCCAGATGAACTTTTCACCGAATATTTTAAAACTGCGTATATAATACCGAAAAATCAAACTTCATCGTACAAATGCGCTCAATACTATAATACAGTACAAGCTTTTTTATAACCGGATAACTCGCCTGTCCATCCATCAATATAATTTTATAATCGAAAAAAGTTTTCGCATTAACCGAATTGTATCATAGCCATATAAGATTTTTTTCTAACTTAAAAATTACTTTAAATGTCCATATTTAATACGTATTTTCAATATTTCAAAAATAATTAATCATCTGAACAAAATAGAATTATGAGACGATATCCTTGAACAATAAAAAAGTCTTATTTTGGTTTCTATAATATGTTTTAACCAATTTTTATGATGATTTGGTAAAATACGTTTGTGGATATGTAGCATTATATAAATTGTAAAATGCAAGTGAAGAAAAGTAGTGACTGTTTGTAAGTTATAACTAGGAGGTACCTATTTAAATAAATTCCAAATGTTAAATTAGCGTAACAATACATATAAGGTATAGAAAATAACGTACACACAATATGTCTTACTGTTAAATAGAAAATAAAATAAAATGTTTATACTTATACAAAAATAACATGTCCTGACTCGCTCACTGATTCACAATCGCCTGACTGGAACCGCTAAATATATGAGTATGAAATTTGGTCAGTTGTTTGGTTTTATGAGGTAGACATCCAATAAGAAGGATTTTTCAAAACTCAACCCCTAAAGGAGGCTAAATGGGTTAAACTAGTCTAAAGGCAAACCTCTACTTGCAGTATAAAAACTGATAAAGTAAAAAGTTATAATACTCAGAAACTGCAGACAGGCGAATTAGACGCAAAAGCAAATTGTAGCTTAAAAAATGTTGTTTGAAATTTGAAATTCGAATTGAACGCCTAATTTAAAAAAGTTAAAACGCTAAATAACATTAAACATTAAATTAAAGAAATTAAATTGTTTCAATTCTTGATTTTCAATTTTCAATTCATGATTTTTTTTTTAAATCTGAAACCTAAATTGATGTATCATGTTTTTATTTAAATGCACCTAATAAGTATAAGTTCGTATTGAATCGAGCCGTATTGAGTATTCATTGTGGTATAATTTAATTTTAATCATTTAATTAGACTTTCATTTTCAAAATAATTGTTCAACACAACAAAAGAAAAACTACGTTACAACTATATTTTATATTGTTAAGCTGAAAATAACTCACCTATATTAATTACTCGATGAATGAACTATATTATGAATTATGTAACTGCCAGCATTATTTTAATTCCCAGATGCATAAAAATTAAAGCAAACATACATATTATTATTATTATGATTTCGAAAATAATATTTAAATTAGTGAATAATAACTTGAGCGCAATACCTAGCATAGATAAAATTTTATTTTAAATAAATTACCTATCGTTGCCTTAACACTTTTGATTGTGTTAAATTATATTTGGCTAGATTTTAATAGCAGATTTCTATACTATACTATAATGACATGAAATATAATATTATATAAACTGAAATAACCGTAAACGCGTTTAACAATAGGTACATAAACGAATTCCTTACAAAGAAAATCTCTAGGAAGATATAATTAAATATTAAAAACTGAGATCGATTTTAATATTTTCATATTGATAAATTAACAATCGACGAATGTCTAAATTTTCATTATTATAATATTTTATTATTTATATAAAATATATTCAAAAGGTTTATTTTCAGTAGTCTACTATAGCCATATTTTCACTCTAACCCCCAAAATTACATCTTTCTTTATTAAAAAATATTGTTCAACGCATGGCTGTCACCCCCTACCCCGACTGCGACAGTTTGAGGATTTTATACTTTTTTTCTTTGTGTCTAAGGGGACTCGGGAGGAGACTCTATAACGGTCATTAACCTACCACGCCGTGAGCAAATACAATTTATTATTTCTGTATTCTCCACCGTGCACTCGGCGTACCCGGCGAGACTTTGTTACTTCAAACTGTAATGACGAACCGTGTCTATAGAGATAAGTAATAGCGAACGAGCTTGGGCCGAGTGACTGGGACGATCGGAATGCACGTCTACGTCGGTCGGTAATATTATATTTCATCGGTGCAATTTAGTTATTACGAAATTAACATATTATTATTTGTGACGTGCGATAACAACAGTTATTATTTTCATCTCTTGTAATAAATAATAATATTGTACGCCGACAAGAATAATAATTATACCGTATAATATGTATAACGTATTGACACGGATTCAACCCAATACGCGCCGTCCAGATTAAATATAAATTCTGAACTCGCGAGTGGACTTTATACATCAAGAATATTACTATTTCCACAAAAATCGATTGTACAAGAAAATCAAATAATTTTTGCATTAACTGTATCAAGTTTCAAACTTTGGCACACTCTGCAACCCAACCGACACGACAAATATAATTATTTATATCGACGGACCGCTAATAACTATGATTGACTATGACAAACTACTGTACACGAGCCGTACACGTTACCGCGTCAACGAAAAACACGGAATCGTTATATGGTTCCGGGGAAAATCAAAAAATTGCAAATACTACGTTGAATGCATTTATTTTCTAAGTTTATTTCCCGTTATCATGACACAAACATATTTTACAGTACACGGATTTATGTTTTCGCGGTAAGCAATTTTTAATAATTCAAATAAAATATTGCCATCAGATCGTAGGATTTGTTTTTTACAAGCACAGAAAACAAAACAAAATAATAATAATAAAATAACAGAGCAAAGCGGCAAATTTCTTTGGAATTGATCTCAATGCACTGGGGACGAACTGAAATTAAACCTCAATCCGTTGCTTCTGTATACATACGAGTACATACATTCGCTCGACGGCTTTCCACTGCATCGGAAAACGGACAGAACCAAATTATATATCACTGTGCGTGGCAGTATAATATGTATATGTGCACGGTGACCGCAAGAGTCCACCGCCGCTGTCGCCGCTACCGCCACCGCAGGAGGGACCGAAATGTCGTTCGATAATAAATCGGATAAAGGGGCGCGGACTGTCGGGGGCGACGAGATGGTGGAAAGTGTCACGAGGTGGCGGCGGTTTACACGACGATGGAAAAATTGCTCGTATAATAAAGAGGTCGAAGTGAGGGGGGGAGGGGGATCGAACATTTTTCTAAATTCTACTCACGATATTCACTCGGGCGACCGTGTCGATTTTCTACGCCACTTATTCCTCACGATAACAGTGAAATTATGACGTTCCTTCGGCGGCACTGTGACTCTGCTACCACCGTAGCCACCGTCGACTTAACATACGCGGGATGTGGCACACACAATATGTGTTTTGCGTGGACAGTGACATTTCTACGAGACAAAAACAAACGTGTTTGTTACAATACAAAGTATGTCTTGCAGTTAGAGAAAATATATGTTTAATTATTTATAATATAATACGTGATATTATAATATTGTTGTGGTTTACATATGAAATGTACTTCGAGGAAAAACAAAGGTTCCCATTCTCGTTGCGTCATGTCATTGCAGCGGACAAGACGTATAAGTACTGCACCAGTGATGTTGAATTAATGTATATAATATAACGTACGTAATATAATAAATTATTGTTCTGTGTGGTTTAATAATGGTAAATAGTTAATAGTAACTACTTTTTAGTTACTTCAATCCACATACACAAAATAAATAATTACCTAAAATGTCATTTTTAATTTTAGTTCAAATTCGTTTATTTTATTTAGAGATTAAAAGTATAGAGTGTTGGTGTCGACGGTAGACTAAAAAAGACGATATTTTTACCACGAGTATTTAAACGGTTAATTTAAACTTGGTGTATTGATGATATTAATTACGCAGATGAAAGTTTAACCACAAAAGGATTGCAAACATATCAATTTGTATCCACCGGTCAGTTAAATGATGTGATATTCTGATTAATTTTGATCAAATTTACGTTTCAATTACGACCATAACCCAATTTATATTTTAATATTTAATTGGAAATATGAAAATGTTACCAATATGATATACCTTTAATCTTTATATATATATTTTATAATACATTTAAAAAAAAAATTAATTAAAAATTCGTTCTGAACCCAACCACGAATAAAAATAGGATGATGACATTTAAATGGAATGATTTGATTGTTATAAACGATTTCTGTTATTAATGAAATTCACACAAGTAAGTATGTGAAAACAATGATAAGCATCGTTGACATATTATTGTGACCGTGTGGGTGAATGAATAGTGGGTGTGAGACAGTTAATCATTATAATATACATAGTTACTAATGATTCTATTTTATTCACCTCGAATTTTAATTCATTTAAGATATACGATTTTAAATATTAACTAAAATGTTTGGGAAATTCACAATAATTTCGTATAACTAATAATATTGTTTTCCTATTATTCGTTATATAATATTTATATAGGTCATCTTTATTATTATCTAGTCCGCCCAATTGTTGAATGTGTACTGTTGATTTGGAACACATACACTGCTTCAGATTCACAAACGATTGCGAGTGTGCAACGTAGAATTTTTTTCATTGCTTTTCCCATCCTAAACTCGTGCGCCTCACAACTGTTCTCCCGTTTACCATTTGTCAAATTTCAAAGAAAAAAAACATAATAATATAAGAAATCTGGAAAGATTAATATTCCTAACCAATGAAAATTGTTATATTATGATAAACGTTAATATACATACCTAATAGTTAATGGATTATGAATATTTGATAAACATTTCAAGTGTCTACATCGATTAATTTCGAATAAAGACAAATTAACCACAAGCAGTCCAACCACAACAAATACACAGTTTTGATTTTGTCAAAAACTAGTTTTTCATAAGATTTTTTTTAATTGCTTTTCTCTATTATTTTGAAAAATACTCAGAATTTTTTTTGTCTAATACCCCGAAAGTACCAAATAGATACGATTTTCTACTAGAAATCACCCTTTCAGTTGAAGATCGAAAATTTATTTTACCATTAAAAATGTGCACAGGTCACACATCACACACAGACACACCGTTTTAAAATCGATATGTTCAACACTCCATTCAGAATTGAAAACCATTTGGTAACTATTAATTAAACAATTAGAAATATGTGAACACAGAGTAATACAATTACTATTGACCCAGATATTTGTATTGTATCATGAGTAAAGTACTTAAGTCTTAATATTGTATTCGTATACAAGATTAATATTGTAATAGGTATTAATAATATTAACTTCCCCATTACACCATTCCGTCGTTGTATTATTTTTGTTTTTTTTTTTATTCGTATTTACGATTTAATTAAAACTAAGTTTTATACGATGATAAATAAAATATTCATTAAACCACAAGTGTTTCACTATATTGTTTGTACTTAAATAATGTCGACTTTATGTGAATTTAATACATAAATGCATGTACATAATATAATGTGTGTATATTTTGAGTGAAATGTTATCAATGGATTTCTGGCAAACTGCTCTGCAAGCACAACATGACAAGTCATCATAAATAATAAGTACGGCGAATGTATATCATAATATGTTTATTATTATTATTATTATAGTCGTGGAACAGGATTTCAATACATTAATTTTAATTGAATCTCTGTTCGTGCAAATATGACCTACTCAATAGTCAATCATCTATGAATAATATCTAACTTTATATTTTTCTATTCTGTTTTTACGATCGTAACATAATATTATATTATTCAACTACATTCAAACGGAAACATATATTATTATTAATTACCTACCTATACGAAACTATTCTTAAATGTCTATACCTATGAATTCATACGCATAACTGCATAAGTGATATTATAAACTATTTTATTAACGTTAAATTGTCTAAGTTTTAAATTTCAAACAAAAGAAAATGGAATTTTGTGAGAAAAAAACTTGATTGAAATCGAAAAAAGAATACATTTTTTATTGATTTAGCATTTTAGTGGCTTATAGTTTCTAGAAAGTAGAAAAGAAATGAGAGACCATTTTACACAAAGGGTTTGAATCAATAAACGTGCAATGTCAATAAAAACATGGTTATAGACCGACATTTTTGCTTGAAAATGTATATATTTATATATTTTTAGAATACAGCTGTTAAAATGCAGACTTGAGGTTCTAGCGGGAAACAGTCACAATAATCACGATGGCTATCAATTATATAAATCGGTAGTATTATCGCGTGTGACATTCCAACACAATTAAGTTACATTTGAATAACATATTATACAATATAATATAACGGTACAGTTTCATCATATTCTGAATTGATAATCATTTTACCCGTGAAAAAACTATTAGAAATTTAAGTTCACCATCACGCACAATAAAATCACTAATTATTTATCATCGGACATAATATATTATTATAAATTTTCAGATATAATAGTTCCTTATCTTTTTGTATTTAATTGGATTGATTTATGTAGGTACTACCTAACCTAAGTTTCGATCGTGATGAACGTTTTTTGTTTATGCGAGCTTATTGAAATCGATGATTTAGTATAAAATTAGTTAATTAAAATTTTCAAGTATGATATAACTTGTATATTATTTAATTTCAAAGTAATCGACATCGAATTAAAAATTTAAAACATTTTTTTAAAAACTAAAAGAGGCTTTTTTTAGTGAAGAGGTACTAACAATAAACCAAAAATAACGTGGACATTTATTGATGATTCTACAAGTGATGACGATACAACGCACTTCGGGTTGATTATAAATCACGACGAGTTCAACGATCGTTATATATTTTGCACCGGGCAAACACTTCACCGATAAGGCACCTTTTATTTTTTGTGCAATATTATATACGTCATCATTTTATGCGTTTAGTTTAATGCGCATCGTTTCATAAAAACAGAACAAATAATTATATATTCCCGAATATAATAACATTGTTATCACGACGTTGTTTATCATAATTTATAACTTTCATTTCCGCACAGACCCTCCTTTGTATTAACGGCTAACACCTGGCACGCAAAACGGATACGCTTCGGTCCATGTATCTGCGGAAACGATGACGTGACCACAGATATATTATATAATACAACTAAATAGAGCCGACTTGGCTGAAACGTTTAAGTCGGTAAAATGGCCGGCTGGTCTCGCGAAACAGTTCCGTGCTTAAGTAAATACATTTTATTTTACATATTTCTAGGTATATGTGGTAGGTGTGTTTGGTTCTTGTCATTAACGAAATTATAAACATGGACCCCTTTCATAAGAAAATTCAGCAATTTTCTGCAGGCCCCAAAACATTACAACGCGAGGAAGTCAGCTAGGTACCTATTAAAGTCGTGTTATAATATATCTGTGGACGTGACCGAGAACCTGACCAAATGTTCAATGGAAACAGAATCGGCCTCTACTGCATTCGTCAAAAAGACGTTTTACCTATATAATTAAATATTTCAAGGGTAGTACGTTGTATATTACTATCGTGAATACATTGCGAATGTTCAAATTAATTACGTGAAAGAGAATGGCTTTGTTTTCAGAATATAATCACCAACAGCTACTACACGGAGTGTACAAAAGAAAACCTGTGTGTTTGTATAATAATTGCTTGTCGACGACGATCGTACAATGTTTATTTAAAACAATAAAAAAAAAAAAATAAAAAAAAATACGGCTCCTAAAAAATAATAACGACGGCTGAAATGAGAAAATGATTTTAAGAAGTTTTCGTCTTAACAGCGCATTAATATTTTGTACAAATAAAAATTATATTCCAATTGCGCATACAATTTATACAATACCTACCTACTTTTTATTATTAATTAGTTGGTTTTTCAGTTACAAATATATTTTTATCAATTGTCAATGTTTCATAAAAATTAATTATGTCCAATTCAAACTCATAAACTTATATTAAATGAAATTAAAAAGAAAAAAATAGATTCCTATAGTGGTTTTAAGTGCACACGGATAAATATCAAGAGTCGTTGAGAAGTTGAGCAAAATTTTCAGAAATAATAACATATTTTAACAAAGAAAATGTTAACAATGTGAATAAAATTAAAAATTATAAATTGTACTCGTACATAGAATAATCAAATTCAATAAGAAAAGTTATTTAATTATTCAAATGCTCATTAAAAAGATCAAATAGAAAAATTGATCTCAAAAATTAATAGCACCATTTGTTTTTTGTTCCCCGATTGAATACGTTCTGTTGTTTAGTAAAATAATATGGTACCATTCTTCTCTTAACTTACTATAATAAAAATAATCAATAACCCACGATTGGCGAATAATAATGATCATAATTAATCATTAAAACAATATCATAAATTCCAAATTACGGTTACTTAAATGATATAGATTTTCATTTCACAAAGGTAACAATATTTTATCTCTCAAGATTGTTTCCGTAATATTACATTGTAATTAAAGAAATAAAATATTATATTAAGATATCAGACACATATAGAGTATTAATTCATCAATAGTCAATATTTAATATACTATAATGTCTAAAAATTAACGTTAAAATAAGTATAGTATTCAGTTAACTAAACAGTTTTAACTTGAAAAGGTAAAAAAATGTTGCATAGTTTTTTGGTTATTTCATAATTTTTATATTCGTAATAATATTTAAAATGTTTAATGTCTGTGCAAATTACAAGAAAATGTGATTCAAATGTAAATAACAATTTTATTTTGGAAAAATTAAATTTCAACAAACTTTATTTTAAAGTTTTATCACAATTGCTTCAAGTGCGAATACAATAAAATACAATTTCTATGTACATTGTATATTTATTGTATCCCATTAGTTTGCAGAAAAAAATAACACATTTTTTAATTGAATGACTTTTTCAATAAAATATTTTCAATTATTTTATTTTTTAATATTACATTTTTGTCTTATTACTATTATTTAAAAATACCTTTGACAGTATTAGCTGGTCCATTAGTGATTCACATATATTATTTATTTACAACAAATTAAATTTACTATTATGCCGGTAGTAACAATAATTTAAATAAGTGGAAACATTTAAATTAATCGTACAAACACGATATTCTTGCAGTTTTTACGTCATACTTATATATATATATATATATATTATGCAAAATGGTTAACTTACATATTTGGTTGGTACATAATATTCAGTTGTAACGAATAATTTGAATCAATGATCACTGATCAGTCTTAATTAAGTATAGGGCTGTCATATACCTAATATTATTGTTATTTTTCGAGATAAATAACCTACGTAATTAAGTATGAGTCAACGAGTACAAATAAGTGAATTTATCGGATAATATAATATAATTGGACAACATTATTTGTTTGATTATTGAACGCTTGTACACAGGGGACAGTTTTTTTTTTTTAAATGTGTATTATTTAAAATGTTTTAGCATATTTTTGCCATTACAAGTCGTATTTTTTATGTTTAAATTTTATAAAGTTTCGTTCATACGATTATATAAATATATGATGCAGAAAGAATATTATAACAAAATATAACATCTATATATGTATAAATGTGAAAATGGAAATGTTTGTCAAGCATATTCTCTGTAACTACTCATCCAATTGTCTTGTTTCTTTTTATTGAAAAATTACATCATGTATCAGGCTTTAGTGGTTAGTTTCAATTCTATAAATTAATTGAAAATTGAAAAACTCTGGAAAAACTGAGAGTGATTTTTTTAATGGAATTTATGTATGATCTTTGTTTATTTATAAGGTTGCTATTAGTTACATATTTTTTTGCTATCAAAATTTGTAGAAATATGGCATATAAAACACTTTTTTCTAAATATATTTAAAAAATAATAAATAAATCTTTGGAAAGGACAATAATTGCCCTAATGTTTTTTTTCCGGTGAAACCCAAAAACGCAAATCGTATAATTTTTTCGATATACCAAAAGCTCAAATTTGTTTTGTGCTTTTGTACCTTAGTAGTGAGATAAAAGCGCAAAAATAAATGTATTGCCTTATACAGTGTTGTACCCGTTACACTATGAGTTTCAGTTTAAAATTTGATGCTCATTATATTTATTTCTTAAATACATAGTATTTTTATATTTCAAAAACGACAGTGACCGAGTTGAGTTTAAGATTATTATTATCGTATTGTATCTTATTTTATCGTAACAAATTATGGAGACAGTTGTTTATCATTTAAGAAAACTATACAGTATAAACTTTAGCTTTATAACTAGATAGATTATTATATGACTTTCGAATTATTTTTTTAAAATTTATTATTTAATATTTATTAATTGTTTTGCGCCCATGGAATATTTATTTTTGCGGTTTTGGGTTGCGCTTAGGTCATATTTTGGACTACCCACTGGTTTTTCATGTACCTACCTAATTCTGATTTCATTCGCATACTCACCTCGTTGTGTCTGCAATCCACCACAAGTGGATTGACGACCTGATAATATACTGCTCGCATATTGTCCGCGAACCGATGCAGTGGATTGCCTACCCATGTGGTGGGTGGGACAGATAGTAATATAGAAAATAGGATATATTACAATTTTGATATTTCAAATAATAATAATTTATAGGTAGGTACTAAATGTCTGCGTGTTTAATTTTTTAATAAAATATTATGTTTTCAATATTAAAACATAGTACGTATCAAAGATTGTTATTAATTATTTTATTTTAGCATAGTAAATTATTTGAAACAATACGTTATAGTTAAGTAATTCATTAATAATTATGAACAACATAAACCAACAATAACCAACATTAACCATGACAAAACTATAATTTCAATTTGAATGATAAATTACTGTAATATAAATTAATACTTTCCCGTGTTTAAGGTGAATTTATTGTTTTGATATTGATACAAGACAATAACGACCCTATCCCTATAATCAGTAGGAATGCGTAACTACTATTAGTAAATTGCATTATTTTTTCAAACTTATTCAAACTATGTTGGAAAGTTTTTTTTAAAATGTTTAATACACCTACTTTTTTATTATGTGACTATTTTGAGTATGATTATGACGCCAAACATGCAATAAATTACGATTCATAATTAGATGAAGTTTTGAAAATTAAATTTTATACATATAATATACTTACGTTAAAATCCATTACTATACGATCCAAAGGCTACGCATGAATTGCGAAAAAATCATTAAAATATGTTAGTATGAAAATATGTTGATTGCAAATCATAATAATGTATAATAAATACTATGTATTGATGTAATAAAAAAAAAAAATATATATTTTGGATTAAAGTCGTTAAACAATATTTTGAAATTAGTCGTTGGTAAATATATACTTTTTGAGCAATCGTGGACAAAACCAAAAAAAAAGTCTGCAAGCAGTGAATCGCTATGCTTTACAGTTGGATTTAAATGTACCTAGTCAGTGACTAAAATGAAAGTGTTAAATTTATAGTTTATTGTATTAAAACAATTATGAGCGAATTCTGTCAGCCTATTTTATACTAAGTTTATTTTATCATATATTTATGTTGCCAGTATAGTAATTTATTTTACTATTAATAATACTGTCATTTACACAAGTAATAGCTTAATATTAATTTTAATATTTTGAAAATGTCATTGCTTAGGTATAGTGAAATAAAATAATATACGTAAACATTTCACGTCCCCACAAATATGATATCCATTGAAATTTCAAAAATATAACCAGAATCGTTATTCTTTGTTTAAATATTCGTCAAAATTTGAACTTCAAACGCTTATAAAAAAAAAAAAATAGTACATTTGTAATTCCAATATTTGTAAATCTCAAACGAACAACTTATTTTGGATCTTCTATTACGTTTTCAAGCATTTTAACGGAGTGCCTATTAATATTTTTATCGCCATTGATAGAAAAAAAAAATCACTTCCCCGTTAGAAAATAATACGTTGAAATGGATAGTTGAATCATTTTTACTTATCCAAAATGTGATGGCAGTCCCGGAACACATAATTATTGCGATATCAATAAATTCATATTGAATCTAAAAAACGCGGGCCCGAGCTACGGCTTCGCAACCCTTAATATAATATACCTATACCCACACTCGTGTGTCGTATACGCCGACGGCAGACGTACACAAATAATCGAATAATTAACAAATTAAGCACTTTTATTAAACTCTTCCGCGACCACCGCCTGGCTCTAACACTAGGGGGAATAGTAAGTTGCTACACGAGACCTAGCAGGTAGGCGATTGCATAGGTTAGTTACTACAAATGTGATGTGTTAATCCCTACACGAATATAAAAACGGGACGTGTAAGTTCCTACACACAAAAACACAGGTACATGCGCGTAAGTTCCTTCACGGCAAAAAAGTAACTAGATCCTACACGGCAGAATAAATAAGAAAAATTACTCTGTGATTATTGCATATGAAAATGTATTGTTCAATTTTTATTCTTATTTTATATTTTTATCATTATTAATATTATTCGATTTTTATACACTTACTGACAATTGAACTTTTTTTGTACCTAGGAACTTACATAATATTTAATTTATCGAATTATTCGATTTTTTTTTATATTAGCTATTATCAATGCATTATACGATTTTTATTATATTTATTTATAAAAAATGTATTGTTCGAATTTTATTTTACTGTATAGATAATGCATTATGCGATTTTTTTTAGTATCATTATCCATTTATTTATGAAAATGTACCTATTTTTATTATTTTGTCGCCTAATTTATAATATAGGTTAAGTATACACTTACTGACATTTCGACTTTTAGGAACTTACAGATATAATTTTCCACCGCGTGGGAGCTCACATACGCGCCTGTTTTTTACTGTGTAGGAAATTACACACGAATCTTTTTTTTACCTTATAGGAACTAACATATTATGTACCTGTGTTTTGCCGCGCAGGAACTTACATATTATGCACCTTTTTCTAGCATGTTTTCTAACATACGTATTTTTTTTTTACCTGCTGGTCTCGTGTAGCAACTTACATTCGCCCAACACTGGTCGTCAGTGGTAGTCGAGTCACACGACCACCGCCAACTGACCCTCCTTCTGTTTTTACATCTTCCTTAAATATAGAAGCACTAACAATACTATTGATATTAAATTTAACCTGGTTACATTATACCAATTACTGACTATACTTAAAACTATACTAATTGTTAATTGTTATTGTACTACATATATATATATATATATAATCATATTACATATATTTTACCTATTGCAAATGATTGTTTAGTGTTTACTCGACCTAGTTAATATAGGTATAATATTTTTTTATATATTATGCATATATGCATGATACAACACAATATGTTATTGTATTACATAATGTATAATATTCCAATCACTTTTGTCCCGGATGAATTTCGAGGTGTCTCCCGCGCCGCCGCGGCCATCTCAACCTTACGACATTATAATAACGTCACAATATTAATGTCTGTTGTCTTTATAGACATAGGTACGGTTACCTGCGCCCAGGCTTATAATGTATTTATATGTAGCATATTATACACGTACGAATATAATATGATTTGCATACATTATTATATTATTATTATATCGTTCTGCCAGGAGACGACCGCGACGGTCTCGTCGCACCGGTCAGGCGTGTGCGGGCGACGTGAAACGTGGTAGGGAGGTTGTTGGGGGGGGGGTAGGGTAGCCCCAGGCCCGTGAGCTCCTCGGGGACAAATTACGGGCTATTCGAATGAGACGCTAATGGTATTAGCGGCGGTGGCGTCGGTGCTTAAGAAGGTCGTTGTGGATTAGTATACACACGTGCGCGAGCGAGAGTGTGTGTATATTCTCGGGGTAATTAATGACCGTTTCCGGTCGCGCACGACCCTTTTCTTCGCCGCTGCCCGCGCCGTTGTCTGCCAACGGAAGCGGACTTTGGCAGCGGGGGAGTGGAACGATAGGACACCCTCCGTGCGTAACCACTGCGCGCTCGATTAACTCGTCGCGCGAGAAACCGGCCCGGCGGATTAGCCGATCCAGGACGACGAGGATAGATTCGTACCGTCAGTATAGGAGGAGCTGTGTGATGACGAGGAGCTTGTGCCCGAGAAGATCTACAGCGGCGACCGGAATATAATTACTGTAATAACAATAATAATAATAGCATATTTGATAACCAATATCATAATATTATATTTTATATCGCCAATAAATACTCTGCCGTACGAATATTTTTTCAATATTTTATCGCCCCGTTAATAATAAACTGACCTTTCATATTTATTTATTTCGTATGAGTGTGGCTACAACATCGACATAATATGGTTCACCTTAAGTCTCCACCAATACTGAGCGTTTGGTGGACCTTAAAAGGACCTTTTTAGTTTATTATTATGTATTACTGTGGGGGGTGGCTTGTTTGTAGCACCCTTGCAAACGTTAGTGTGGCCGAAATCTATATGACCAAAGCAAGAAACTAACTACTTCGACATGGCACAAACAACTTGTTGTTTTAAAACATCTTAACACAGTTAACCATACTAACCTGTAAGTAACCTATTAGTGTCAAAAATCACAAACACTATAATTGGTGCAAAATACCATTTTCCAAATAATCCACGGTAAAACTACAAAAAATAAGTAATAAGTTGTTTATTTTTAAAAAACGTAGTATTACGAAAGGTGAATTATAATAATAGTATCCCTGTATATAACTTAAGACATCAAAAGGCTCAATAACTTTAATTGTTTACTGTATGACCTAATATACAAACACGATTCATACAATATATTAATCATACAGGGTATTTCTTTCAAAGTACGACATAATCCTTACTTATTTTGGGTTATTTGCGTTAAAAACGTATCTTGTACATGATTTAATTATCAACACTCATTATCTCGGAAGTCTTAACTTTTGTAAACATTTTATTATGTTTATTAAATTTGATGTTATTGCAAATTAAAATTTAAAAATTATTTTTATCGTCATCAGTTTGCAAGTGGTTACGTTTATTGAACGAGAAAATACATTTTCATTTCATTTTCCAAAACAGAATATTTTTTGTAGTAATTCGATTCATAAAAATCAAATTTCAAAAGAGTATTTGATGATAAGTATTTAAAGATTAGTTGATTAGATTATAGAAAGACACCACAAAATGCTAATCAACTCTTCCGAAAAATATTCTACTTCTGAACATGATATTCAAAATGCATGGTGTGATTCAAAAAGTAAATAATTTATAAAAAAATAATAATATTGAACTAAGAATTTGTAAAGTAATGTTTTTTTCTCAAACGTTTATGACATCAATATACGTAAAAAATACCATTTACAAAATAATTAGTATAGACACTCGGATAACCACTAATTGTACATGAAATCTAAATATTAGACGTAAATTAAATTAATTTAAAGACATATAAGTATTCTACTAATAAAATGCTATTTTTATTTAATTTATGACATTTTTTGGAATTTTTCTTTAACTACACAGCGTTCCTTCAAAAACAGTAGGTATGCTGAAAATGTGTGCAGAAAATAGACAAAAGAGGCCCGGAAAAAGTTCGACATACCCGCGGAGCACCTTCACGACGCTCTCGCCTCCGACGAAGACACCATTCAAACAATTTTATTATTTACAAAACATATTAATTTGTACAATTTAATTAAAGTGATTTAAGTATCGAACAAACTAATGGTCCAGTTATCAAGGTTTTAGCCTGTTAAAAAAAAAGTTAGAAGTGTCATTAGAAATCTCAATTTATGTAAAATTAAGATTAATATATATTGTTTAATTTTAAATTCTGAAAAAGTGTTGATTTCATATGGCACATCTCTATCTTAATTGTATTTATTTGGCTCATTATAAAAAAAGGCTAGCTACCCCTGCTTCGATTTGATAGACCAATAAGGTGGCAATCGACCTGTTAAAAAAAGTTAGGTTTGGTCAGAGTTTAGTTAATATTATACTTTCAACCGGTATATTTATTTGCCGATCGTCGCGGTACCCACTATATCCATATCGAAAAATCGATGCCATATAATATTATAATCCAGTGGGTGCGCGTACAAGTTAAACGGACAAGCCAATTTGTAAGCGAGATGTATAATATTTTCTTTTTCCCGTACTATACGCGTATGCACTTTGCGGGACGGCAAAGACGGATGGCGTCGAGTGTGCCTTATATAAACGGTCGAACCGTTGATTCTCGGGTCGAAAAAGGACATCTATGATTTTTGTGGTAATTCGGCTGCAGCACAAGTGTGGAAAGCGTGGAACCTGCCATTGCAAGACACACCCGACTGGCGTCCGGACGATATATCACACAAAATGGATTATCTTGCAATAACGCGTATCAAACGGTTATTCACATCGCGTTTCGTTGACACGGTATCGTTGAATAAATCTATAAAAATGTTTGCGATATAAATGTCATCGAGTCCAGTTCTGCAGGTTTAGAACGCACAGTTTTGAAGAAAAAAAATTCTCTCAGCAACAAAATTTGGTTTCTGTTTAGAAAATATAATATAAAGCCACTCGAGTGTATATTCTAGCAAGTGACAAAAACAATGTAGTACAGGTACTTTAAAGTACGAATACGTTAAATTTTATAAAAAAAAAAAAAAAGCCCCAAGTAAAGGTGTGTGTCGCTGTTCCATAATTGAATAAGTTTTGGAAAATTGAAAACAGCTGTGTGACGTCCTCGGTTGGTCTGCTTCGCGGTGGCCTATCTTATACAACATAATATTGTAATGTTTAAAAGTTACTCACGCCGCATATTATAATGATTTACACGACTCTATGAAAAATATTTTATTTCATTATTTAAATTACTCGGAGGGTAATTTTCATTAATATTACATTAGCATATAGTCGTTTGCTTCGCTACGCCACGCCGCGTTGACGGCGAACGTTTATTATTGTTTTATGTAATAACGACAATTATTTTCAAAGTTATTTGAATGCAGAATTTTTTTTTGAAATACTGACTCTACCATTGTTTGAAAATACGTCAGATTAAAATAAAAACAAAATAAAATATTATTTATAACCTTGTAGCGTGAAACTGGGAACTTGAGCGTCTATCATACAGACAATTTTAAAACGACGAAAGATGCATATTTCTATTGTCATTTCAATCCAGCTGATATTCGTTTATTTTATTTATTATATACCAATTTAAATCAAGTTATATAAGTTTTATATTATGCTGCTATTAGCATTGAGTTTAAATAAATGATCAATTTTTATTTGCAAAACTAATCATATAATTATTTTAAAAATAAAAATGTGTACAGGCGTACAGGTAATGTTGCATTGTTTTCTGAAATGGAATTCTAGTATTACAGATATATATGATAGGTAACAAGTATTTTGATTAAATCCACTCAACAGAGATTTTAAAAACAACATTAAATCAAATAACGTTTACCCGGAAATTGTTCGTGGAATTACCAAACTCAAACAACGAGTGTTTAGTATAGTATTTGATCCCGTAGAACATATTATGCAACAATTCGAAGATACTATAATATTATAAACATTACGATTTACGGTAAACCCGGTAAATAACTTGATATTTAAAGCATACTATTTATATTGAGTTGAGTCATATAAGGATACTTGAATTTAATTGAAAACACTATTTCTGTACAATCAATAACTCAACACTATGCACATGCCAAACAGCTGTATAAAAAAATTATAATATTATGATTTATTTAATTTGGATTTTATCACTGAAATAAATGTCAGTCGTAACACGCGACTCTCATTGTTTTAGAAAATTCAAGAAACCATTTGATTTTTAAAATTTCAACGAAATAATCGAATCGACTAAGATGTATTTAATTCTTATAATGAAATAATTCCAAGAGCAGTTTGCACATTTGTTGGTTATTATTTATTAATATTGACGGCTGGCGCGAGAGAGTCTTGGCCAATAAGACATTTATTGCAAAGTACCACGTATTTCAAGAAAGCAACGAAAGATTGGCTGAAACATTATTTTACACTAACCGGGAACGAAGTCTGATTCATTAGTCTCTATGGCCAGTAGATTTCAAAGTCCCTCGAGTTATTTAACTACTCCAGAATTGGCTATATAGCGTGCTCTGCGCCACTGGCACATGCCACAGCAAATTAAAACGTACACATAATATATATAATATTATTATCTGCAACAAACGAATTCGTAAACGTGATACAATAATTGTAATGTGATTACTCTCGGGCGAATCTTTACGTGAAATGTAGGCAGTCGATATTGAAATACAACACTTAAATGATATATAAAACGAGTTGAGCGAATATAATAAGAGACAGAAACTATAGACATTTGAATATTAAAATGCGCACCCGCGTTATACGAAAGTAATAATCGTCTCCATCGGCGGGGGCCACAATAGCATAGAATAATGTTTTCAAATCTTCCGATTTGAATAATCATTTATTTCGATTGTTAAACGTCTAAATATAGGTAGGCACCATATGGTAAAAAAGCAGCACACGCCAAATTTGCATTCGCCGGCGGCTACTGCGATGACCCTAAAACATGGCACTAAAGGGTGCTGATGCCATAGTTTATAATTTACAGCCTTACAAACTCGGTGGTGCCCGAGCGTGTATAATAATATATTAATCTTTAGCTAGAAATTTAAACATATTTTTGTTTTGCAAACAATAGGCGTTTCAGTCAAATAGTTGGTATCGCACAGAAAATTAATACAAAACGGCTACGCTCCAATCGCGTAGAAATGACTCTATCGTGAAACTGTGTATTACAATACAGAGTGATATTAATAATATAATTGGGCCGATGAAAATATTTGCTTTGTAATAATTTAATCGAGGGTGAAACGTCGAGCTCCTATATAATTAATTTATGTATGTACACAATATAGAGATACCTAAATTAAAAAAGTTAATCGAATAATATTCAAAATTGACTGCGTCAATAGAAATTATAAACATTTATCACGTCATTGTTTTACAATTTATTTTTGATTTTCAGACAATAATTATTTAAAATGTTAATTATTTTATCAAAACTAAAAAGTCTATATTATCATATGAACGCAAGTTCCGATTTACCGTGATTTTGGTTTTCATCGAAATTTAAAAGAAACAACGAATGGCACAATATTAATTACACAATAATAAATAACTTGTTTTTATTTTTCCGAACTGTTATAAGGTAAACAGCAGTAAGTTATTTATCGAATCGTCGTGACAATAATACAAAGTCGGAACCAGGGCTTGGAACCGAAATTAAAAATACCGGTATTTTAACCGGAACCTTTAGAAAATATTAGAACCGGAACCTTACCGAAACCCTTTTTTGATTTTTTTAAGAACCTAAACCAGAACCGGAACCGATATTTGTTGCAAGAGAATTTTTAGGTTTTTTTCGGTTTTTTTCGGTTCTAGTTTTATTTATTTATTTAATATATTTAGGTAGGCAATAAATATTAAATAATAACAGTTGATTCATAAAATTTGGTTTATGTCGTAAATGTAGGTATACGTGTATTTATAATTGTATATTTCTATAATAGTAAAATATAACAATTATTCCAGAAAACGATAAAATATGAGCAGTTACCAAAATAAAAATGTATAAATAATAAATATTGTTATTCGCCCGTAGGGTTTATAAAATCTGGTGTTATGATTATTTCCTTATATTTTGTGATTTATAAATAGTTTTAGATGACGATGTCTGGTGATGTTGATGAATGATGTCTAATAAAATGATTATTAAAATGATAAAAATACGCGCCTATATACATTGTTATCAGAATAGATTGTGACATGGATAATAATTAGGTATAGCTATTTATGAATGTACATGATACATAAACATAATATTAAATATAATTTCTGAAAAGTTTCTTTTGAGTTATAATAATAATAAAATAGTGACTAATTGGCGATAACGAATAGTTTTTAATATCGATTCGATTATTATTATAAGCTATCGAATAAATTGCACGATTGTTATTCATACGTCGTTATATTTTTTAACACAATCAACCCTATTTTTAAAATTTGTTTTGGATGTTTTTAAAAAAAACTGTAAAACTACTTAAAGTCCTTTAACCCAATAATGCTGCTATAATTTGAGTTAATCATTTTTTATAATATATATGCATTTTATACTTCATTTTTCTTTAACGTTTTGAAAAAAAAATACCTCTAAATACCGGTATTTACCGGTACCAGAACCGAAACCTTTATTCTGTAATTTTAAGAACCGGAACCGAAACCGGAACCAAAATTTTTTTTTTTTGAAGAACCGAATTGGAACCGAAACCGAAAAAATCATAAAGGTTCCAAGCTCTGGTCGGAACCTATCCTATAACAATCAATCCTTTAACTATTGTAACAGAGTTATACATAACTGCTTTAATGTGTTTAACATTAATAGTTGAAACCATTGGAGAGTTCTTTTTCGTTCTTATACTATACTATATCATTGTCACCTGATTTAAGATACCTGAAACGAAAATCAAAGTAAAAGTGATGTTTATCTAATGGTGTAGTTGGTATGCTAAAAAATCACTTTTAGATTCTGAGCGATGACCGATGAATGTATTGATTTTGCAACGACGTGAACGTGTTTTTTGTTTGGTGATAATTATATCACCTCGTGCAGGAGCAATACAATAATTGCTTAAATTGTCAACTTTGAGAGACATTAATAATTCTAATAGCATATATAAATGACCTAGCACAACAAATATCAATAGTAGAAACTTGAAACATTAAACTTTTTATCTAAACTATTATTTTTTGTACACAATCACATGTTCAAACAATTTTAACTAATTTTAAGCTATTTATTGATAGTGGGCTTTATAAATTGTTTGCAAATCATTTTGTAGTTTAAAAGCAATCATAATTTGAATGGCTAAGGCTTGAACAATAGTAATCCAAGATCTCTCACAAGTCATTCTTGCAGAAACCTAAGAATGTCAAAAATACAAATGCACAATTTTTTTTCATAGACATTTCAAGTATCAAATGTTGACAAAAATTATACATCCTATCGAAAAATAACAACTAACTAGGTAATTTAATAATTACAAGGATCTGAAATTTAAAAAAAATTGACGAAACTAGCACTTTGATATAATTTTTTATGTACCAACATTTTTTTTTCGTATTTGAACAAAGGTGTTAAATAAAAATAATCTAATATTATATGTTTTATTATGTTATGTATTTCTATAAATGATAAACATATTTTAACACATAAACTCATAAATGCTAATGAAAACTTTTAACCCTACGATTTTACTTCATGGATGTTAATGATGTTTTTGACAGAAAAGAATTTCCACGAAACAGTCTATCCTCATATGTTAATATATTTATAGCTGAAAGTTCTTTAATATTTAAAATCGTAAATTATTATATTACTTCAATTGATAAATTATTTACATTATACACTATGGTAGTATTAAGCTCTTTATTATATTATTATATAGTGAGGGAATTGTATTTAACATTTCTATATGCTAATTAAATTTACAATAATAATTTACTTTTCCCAAGTGATTTTATTGTAAAACAATTTATGTAAAAAAACAATTGCCAATGCTTTTTCATTACTTCGCTAGTTTACAATAGGTATGATATATTATATGATACTATAATAGCCTCGTGACATAAGATTATAAGGTTGAATAATCCATGGAAAACATATTACAAATTGTATCCTTTTGAAGTTGAACATTATTAAAAATAAATTATCACTTGAGATTATCCAAAGTTTCAAAATTCAAAAAAATACTTTAAGCTTATAAACTTTTTAGTTTCAGCAGTAGTTGTGTAATAAAATGTTATTATTTTATAGAAAAAATATGTAGAAACACATTAATTTGCATAAAAAAAGGTATTAAACCGTTTAAAAGTAAAACTAGAATGACGAAAAACAATTGTTTACTGTTTCTATGCATTAATACAAGTTTATAACTGTCTGGAAATATTTTATGTCTGTGCCCATTTAAACGTTTGAGGATTATTAAATACAATTGTTAGACTATAATATAGTGGCTACACTTAAGTACACCTATCTATATAAAATGAAATTACAGACAAACAACTAATTATTATTATATATTAATTCAACATTTCTTACTTTGGTAATATCTATGTAATTACTTTTTTAGTTTTACTCCAATAAATGTATTACAGTCTTATGAGTTTTTGATGTAATATTCAGATATTAAAATCTGAAATTTGAAATATTAAAATATTTTATCCTAGGTAATACGGGAATAATTTAATTTGAAAAATCATAGCCTTAGCTTCGAATAAAGATTTTGGTATTTTAGGAAATATTTTACCTATTGGCAATTAGCGTATGTACCCAAACGTGCTATGTGTTTGTGTACCCTAACGTGTTCTACATTTACAGGTAAAAATAATGTAATGTACCCAAACGTGCTTCGCCCGGTAATACGTATTGACGGTAAAGTGATTCATTTTTCGGTGATGGGCGGGGTCACAAAATCCCCCGTAGTCGCGACACTGAATACGAAATATTCTTAATAATATCTTGAATAGTAAAACCAAATATTTTAGACGGATGAACTTAGATTGAAATGAGAAATTTTGAACACACTTTTTGGTCAAATATTAATTTTTTGTATTTTTACTATTCCGGTGCGCGCTTACTCCATAAAAACGTATTTTTTAAACGGTTACACATAATATATTATTATTAATAAACGCAAAAGCTCTAATTGTTTTTCAACCGCATTTTAAACCCAAAGCCGTATTTCGTAATGTACATTATTGAAAGGGTAAATATTTTGAAAATTCGCCCAATACGTGTACTCACGAATTCTCTGCCCTTTTCAAAATTACCCGCTTCAAACCACTAAGGTCATCGGGCTGAAATATTCCGTTTTATTATTTCGATAAAACACACTGCTGTATAATATGATGATAATATTACAGATATAACGGCCGCAGCCCGAATGGGAATAATCGGGACGATAAAACTGTGCGGAGACATTAAAACCAAATGCCGAAATCGACGTCGAGGGGAGGCTTAACCGCGCAGGACGAGACGTGTCTAACGATAATGACGATTTTCATAAAATCCCATCGGATCCGTCGTTGCTCGCGGCCGACGACGACGACGACAATCGCTTGACATCGCGGCCAACGACGACTAAATACACGACGGCGGCGGCGCGAGTGGAAGAATAGTACGCGACGGTATAATAATATATAGTAATGATTCGGATGAACGTCGGGGGGGGGGGGCAATCGATCAGCTGGCAGCGTTTTTCGACGGATGCCGGAGATTAAAGAAGCATTTTCAGCCTTTGTTCCCGTGGCGGCGGCAGAGCGTTAATTAATGTCTTTCGCCGTCTGTTCGCCGGGCGTTATGCAGTAGAGTATATTATTATTATGCCGAGTACTGTGTATAATATAATATAATATTATATCATATATGTTGCGTACGTGTAAACAATACCGCTCGCCACTGCATCAGCCTCCATCAACACACTCCACGGACGCGGACCAAGAAGAGGCGCACCAGCCGTGCACAAAGGTAATGATCGGATCCGCCGACGAGGCTTGACGCGGTGGAACGGGGAGAGGGGCGTTCTTCCAGTCATCGACCGAAACGTTGTTGTTCGAAAACTTTGTATAGTATAACGAACGACGGTTTTCGGTAAAAATGCGCAATTTTAATAACAACTGTAATAATATTGTATATTATAATATTATATTCGATAGAGTCACACGATAATAATAATATGTGGTAACTACAGTGTACAGAGTGTCCCAAGTCTATTTGACTAATGCAATAACTTTTACAGCAGTAACAGCGATTAGCAAGAAATAATTTTGAATTTTAACACACTTTGAAAATTGTTTAAAAATTAATGACTTAACCAAATTAAAAGTTTTAAACGCCAAATTGGTTTTTAAATACTTATTTAGCTATCATAGATTATTAGAAAAATATTAAAATTTAAATTATTTATTTTTGTTGTAAGAAAATAAAATAAAATATAAGATATACAAATTATAGCGCAGAGCTCTACGAATCATTACAAAAAAAAAAAATGCGGGTAAGTAAGTGGATGTCGCCATGATCTACGGCCATTTGTTTTAGAGTTACACCAAAAACCAAAATCGATTTTGTTAAAAATCGATTTTGCTTAAAAATTCCCGTTTTTCCTTAATTTTTCTTTTGTTTTTCACGTCGCTTTTGAAAACTACTGGGAAATTTTTACTTTTGACCCCCCAAAGTACCAACTAGATTCACTTTCCAATCAGAAAAGTTGCTATTGAAGAAAATCGAAGCAGTTTTACTGCCCTAAAAGGTGATGACAGACACAAAAAAAAATAAAAAAATAAAAAAATAAAAAAAAATAAAAAAAAAACATCATTGTAAAATCAATACATTCATCGTTCCACTCAGAATCTAAAAAACTTAAAAATATTGAATAGAAAAAAAGTCATTGCATTAGTCAAATAGACCTGGGACACCCTGTATACGTATGTGACACCATGAGCAGTGTGGTGTATGCAGAGTTGTATTGAACGGATTTTATCGTAATAGAAATTAAGTACGAAATAAGAAGTATAAAATTCCGTGCGCTCGAACACAGAAGTTAAATAGGTTGTTTGAGAGAATAAACACGAAAATAATGTAATTCAAAAATTCACAATGATAGTAAAATAAATTGTAGATGTACCTATATGAAAATTGGGTGGGACACTTTTCAGCCAAAATGAACCTTTCCCTTTTCGGCCAGTTCAATTTTCGGCCAGTACACTATTTTGGTCACCAATGACACCAATGAAATATTCTTTTCGCGTTTTTTTCTGTCAAACTACCAATTTATATAATAAATTAAGTAAAAAATATGAAAAATAAAAGTTACATTATATCATCAATTTACACAATATATATAAAATTATAGGGATACTTATTTTAACCACATAATTTTATGTTTATTGTATAAATTAATAATATAATATAACTTTTATTTTTTATACTTTTTAACTTAATTCAATATATTATAAATTAATAATTGACAATTGTTATTATTATTTTATACAATCCATTCAAAAAAGTAGTTTTTTTAACAAAAATAAAACGTGAAAAGAATATTTCATTGGTGATCAAAATAGTGTACTGGCCAAAAACGGTTATTTCAGAATGGCCGAAAAGTGAACTGGCCGAAAAGGGAAAGGTTCATTTTGGCCGAAAACGGTGCCGCCCTGAAAATTAATTGGTAGACAATTATATACTGGAGTGAAGTTTTAGATTAGATAACTATAGGTGTGGGTGATTTTAGATTGTAATAAGCAATGCCAACCCAATATAAATTAACAATAAAAAATTGTGGTCGTAATCGTTTCTTTACTGATTTATTATGATTATTTTCTCGATAACTAATTTTAAATCTTTTAAATTTTAATAACTGATGATTACAATTATTGACTTGAGAATCTGTATGAGTTATGCCCTATTAGTTATTATAATAAACAATTAACAATTATCATAAAATACATGTCGTTGTTTATGTGCTCATAAAATTATGTATATGTGTTTTAAAATTAAACATTAATTTAAAAAAGATTTAATCATATGTACATTTTAATATTAGATTAACTCAAATTTATTTAATATTGAAATGTACAAGACGTGATAACATCTCATTTAATTACCTATCTAAAATTCTAAAACATAAATTTATAAACACATTAAATATAATTTTTTTTAAATTAAAATAATATTATTTATGTGATTAAATATGGATTGATATTAGGTTAAAAAGTTTAGTTTTGCAGTCTTTGATTTCTAATTATTTTGTGTAAGCAATTGAAAAAAAACGATACCAAACGTAAAAATGGACACATTTATAGCAAAAATTTCTGATCAAAAACCTCAAGCTTGTAAAATTCTTATGATGGGATTTAATAGATATTTACAAAAACAATGTAACTCACAGGGATGGAAGCATTTTTGCAACTGTAAAGATTAAAAAAAAAAATGCATTGCCAGAAATACCAAACTATAAAAACAATGTAATATGTTGATTGACAAATAACATTAAGGACACAAACATTAAATTACAATAACTCAATAATATTATTTAACCTTTGATAAAATATGCATTATAATATTATTAAGTGCCCGCATTATAAAACGTTATGACTGTAGTAAAACAATAACAATATAAAATGCTTTTGATAAAAGCGAATAAAAAACAAAGTGACGTCAATAAGGATCCTTCAAGTATATTATAATATAGGTACCGACTTCAAAGCTATTGTGTTGATACTTGATGTG
This sequence comes from Neotoxoptera formosana, assembly GCA_022818045.1. Lineage (NCBI taxonomy): Eukaryota > Metazoa > Arthropoda > Insecta > Hemiptera > Aphididae > Neotoxoptera > Neotoxoptera formosana. The sequence goes on along the minus strand of CM040632.1, from coordinate 65,107,017 downwards.
TATATAATTATTGTTTTTCGAACACCATGGACATCGTTAACTTTTTAGAAGTACATAATAAGCAGATATTTACAGTAGGTAGTTATTATTAATTTTTATTCGAAATTACGGTAAAATTATGAAACAATATTTTAAAATCAGGAACTCAATAAATGAATATCTAATGAATACGTTACTCATTTATACCCACGTTAGGTTATATTCAAGAATAAATATATATTTAGTACTTATATTTATTAGCAGACGGTAAATGTGTTATTTGATACACCCGTTAATATGTGTAAAGGTATAATAGGCATACGACAAATATGTTTAAACAATACTGATTGATAACGGCAAAATAAAATACCATAATATTATATCCTTGGTTATTAATATTATATTGAACCCGTATTTTAAATGTTTCAAAATATGAATTTAATAAAAAAAAATTACATAATAATATGTTTATGTTTAATATCGTGTTTGAATCATAATTAATTTTTATCCACCGAACATTTCATGATCAGATTTCGTGTCACATATCAAATTGTATACAAAATATTATATCAATCGTTTTTATGAGCTCAATGCATTTTTTTTAAACTATAGTTTATGTTTATACCTAAGACCTAACCGATTTTTTAAGTAACTTAATTTTATCTTTGAACACAACTCATAGTGTTGATAAGACGATAATATGACATTATATTATGAAACAGTATTACTACATAATATTATGTTTGTATACTATAAATAATATTAAGTTCTAAATAACTGTATAATATATTATAATGTTTTACTATTATTACTCACATGCAAAAATAAAATATGCACAGCTGTATAAAACATAAATTATAACTGACAGATGGAGAAAGATTTTGGGATAAGCTTATTCACGTTAAACGATTAGCTTAAACCTTTGAAAGTGAGCATATCCATTCATCATATTATATACTACCTACATAAAAACCTTCTTTGTATTTTTTAAGTATTTAAATATTGAATGTTTCAAAATTAAACATATCAGAGGTCCCTTTGAATTAAACTATACTTTCATTAAAATAAAACAATACACATTAATCGAATTGCCTTTAAAAATATGTCATTTAGTTTTAATTTACATGAGTGAAATAATAATTACATTAAAAGTGTATTTATGTATGAACTATTTTTATGAAATCTGAATATTATTACGTAACTAAAATTTATTCAAACAATAAATATTCACATTATCATTCATTACCTATATATGTATTGTAAATTATAAGACCTATGTATTGTATTTGTATGTATTTTGACCTCTTTGTATTTTCATATTTATTAAAAACTATCAATTATCATCAACATTTAATAAACAAATATTAAATTGAATGTTCATTTTTTTTTTATTTTACGGATACATAGAAACAATTTAAATATAAACCTTTTCGCTTATTGAAGAAACGTTTAATAAAATCCATCTTAATTTTAAGCTATATCTATTAATACAGCTATAATACCCATGTCATGAAAACAAACATTTTCTTACGTAAATAATAATAGGAATTCAAAATGAAAAGTGAAAAGTATTTTTTTAATAATTATATAATGAGAAACAAGGTGCTAAGAGTCTCATAAAGGAAGCTCTATAAAACTTTGAGAACAACTTTTGATTATTATGATATTAAACCTACGTGATATAGTATGTACGACTTAAATAAAACAGGTATTTTTATAAAACTATTATCATTGCTATGTACTTATATCATTACTGTGTTTGAAACAATGAATATTTATAAAATAATTACAGAATAATAATCAATTTTACACTTTATTAACCAGATAAAACGATTGAACCAATCCTATAGTTAAGTGAATCAAAGTATAATTATTTATTTAAGTTTTCTGTTTAAACAATAATTAATTAATTTAATCAAAAATATATTTCGTATAAAAAGAACCGTTTTTGTTTAAATTATTTGAAATTAAATAAATTAAAACTGAGCTAATGACTATAATGACGTACAAAACAACTAAAATTATTATTTAAATCCAGTATTTTTAAAAATAAATTATTGTTTTTAAAATACTAATTTTAACATACATTTCACTAAAAACTATATATAGGTATTAAAAACTGAATTCTTAATCTTGATATTATTAAGTTTTTTTTTTATAATTAATTTTATGCATTTTCTGAAATTGTTATTATAAGTGTTTATAATTAAAACTTTAAGTCTCCCCCCCCCTACAATAAATAATTATCATATTTGATAAAAAATGTTTCCATAATATATTAATGGACTTTTAGTTTAAAAATAGATTTTTTATAAAAGGAATCAGTCTTATAAATTATTGAGGTTCTTTATTAACAATAATTGATGTAAACAAAATTAATTTTATCATTCAAATAAATGATAAAATCGATAGTTTTAAATTGTACGCTATAGTTTGATTCTAAAATAAAGTACTTAATGAAATATAAAAAAATTAATATATAATAATATGTAAGAAGTAAATACTTCTATGAGTTGGTTGAATTATGATTACAATATAACTTGCTTCCAGTAAAGTTAATTTTTTTATGATTATCCTATTTTGAGGTACAAAAAATGTTTCCTTTCTGACATAAATATAATACTACTAAGTATAAACACTCTATCCAAATGTTTGTTTTAATAATTCTAGTTTATGCTTGCAAAAATTACATGTCAACTTAACTGAATACTTTAAACCCATATCACTTTGTACCTTACGCTAAAGTCCTAACTATTTAACAGTGAAACTATAAGCTTTTCATACAAATTAATAACACTATTTATACAATACCTAGTTAAATTTAAGTTAGATTAGAAATGAATTCTGAAATTTTGATTCGTTTTATTTATTTATACTTTATTATTTGTTATATTTATTTTTATTACTCGTTTTTCGTAATCAATTTTTTTTGGCCAAAATTAAAAAAATACATATTTTCGTATAATCAATTGTTTGTAGATATTATGGAACACATAAACAATGACATCTATATTATATAATATACTCTGCTATTTTTTTATTACCATATACCTATTTAAAAGATTTAAGTTCTATTTTATTCAGCTTGAAAAAAAACCCAACAAACAATTCGTGATCTTGATCGGCGTTTCTCAACTGTTTTTATGCCACGACCCCCAAAATTGGTACAAAATAAAGTCAGTCACGTCATGAACCCACCCCCTCTCCCTTAAATTAAAAACTAATTTAAGATTTTATCTGTTTTCCCAGTTACAAAATATATTATATCATTAACCGTTAACAAAACAAATAACTAGTATACGAGGACATTTAGAGTGTGTATTTATTTATTGGTCAGGAACAACAAAACAATTTACTTGTATGTGTTTTCGATGTCAAACCGCGACTAAACAAACATTTTAATATAAAACAATCTCAAACATAGCATTAGTTTTTACTTTTTACTCCAATTTTCTTAGTTGTTTACTATAAACTAGTTTTTTTATTTTTTTGTTATAATGGTTATGTATTATTTTTATTTTTAATGTAAATAAAAGGTTGTCTTTCTACATCAGCGTTTAATTATTTCTGACCAATATCGAAGTTCATGCCCCCCCCCTCTTTCTAGGGATCGCGACCCCTAGGCCGAGAAGCCCTGGCCTAGTTAAGTAATAAAAAAATAACAAGAAACCGATTCCTTACAGTCGTCTGTAATATATCCACTGAATGTGTAGTTAATCAACAGCTAATATAATGACGAATATAATGTAGAACAATTATAATATTGAGGATCGTATTCTGGTATACTATCCGCTATATCATGACCTTTGGTATGTTTTGATCCTAGGCCCGAAAATCCCAGATATATATAGTGAAATTGTATTTACATTTGTAATACTGTTTTCGTAGTGTTAAGAATAGAAAATCCTAACTGGATAATAGGTAATATTATAACGATTATAAATATATCCCAATTGAGCGTACAAAAATGCATTGATCTATATTAAAATTAGAAAATTGTATTGAATTTAATTAATAGTTTGAATAAAGTTAACGCGGTTTACATATCTACAATTTATATAAGTTTCTTATTTTTCAGGACCCCTGATGGTTATTGACGATAATCAATCGCAAATAGTACAATGGTTGTTCTAGATTTAAAAATGAATTTTGTACGAACGATCCGTTGGTTTTTACTTTTCAATTAGAGTGGAAAGCCGCTTTGACATCGTCATTTCTGGACTTTTCATTGTATGAAATGGTGACAATGCATAGAATAGAAATCATAGGATAGAAAAATTGTCAAAGGCATAACACAAAACTTTTCTTGTAAATGATTTTCAACAAAGACATTTTCGAGCCAACTATATTACATTATGCTATACTACAAGTCCGATTTCTACTTTGACGATGCAATTATAATTTTACAAATAAATACAGAAACATAAATGATAAACAAATTCTTGAGTCCGACGATATAAATATAATACAATGATTTAATCATCATTTAAATGATAAAAGAAAAACAATCGACATAAAATATCACCTTATATGCTCACTTTCTCGTTCAAATGTATTTTTTCTAAGTTTAGAAAACTAAGAATAATATAAATATATCACAAAGCACTCCTTGCAGCTTCTGGTCGAGTAGTGTAGTAAAGTTACTACAACAGCCAACATAAAAACTGTTAAAATATATTTTAATTTACGTATTGGTTTGTTACAAATTTATCTCAGGGTATAGAGTATGTACTAACAATAAATTACAAAAACAATTGCAAAGTGCTAACTATCTGTAACTCACCAACTATCAAAAAGTGAACATAAATTGTTCACTCAAACATCCTCTTATGTAAGTAATTTATTATCAAACACAATTCCTGATAATCCCTTACACAGACTATAACAACGTTTACCGAGACACTTACTAACTAATAATATCTCACGGGTGTATGTCAATAAGGTACATTTTTAACTTTATTATCTGTTCCACCCCTCTGCTGTAACATATACATTGTAAAATATAAAATGTTTATTCATATTGTAGTACATAAATAAACAAAATATAAACGTACACAATATAATTTCATAAATAATATTGATGTATGGAATAAGTATATAATAATAATATATTATTATATAAAGGCATTAAATTCAATCATGTGACAAAATACATGGTAGTACTTAGGTATGTGAAAATGATGAATAACACTTACCGGATAATAATGAAGGGAAATAATTAAAATAATAAAGTTACGTTTACATTATAATAAAAAATATGTCACAGAAGTAGGATTTGTCGATGTGTAGGGTTACTTAAAATTTGAAAACAACGACAAAATATATCTGAAAATAAATTATATTTTAAAATCCATGTCTCACTAGTTTACTAAAAATAATATCCTTAATAGCCTGTTTACGAGGGTAATAGTTAGGTACTATTGTTTGCAATGTTTTCATGTGCTATTTATTTCAAATGTTACAGTTATCAAATGAATGATCATGACGTAATCGAATAAGTAATAGATCATTACGTGGAAAAAGCACAATACCACTCATTTTTAAAATGTATAATCGGTTAAAATATTACAACGAAACGAGAAACATTAGAATTAATCTAGAACTAATAAATAAAAATAACCAATACTTTATTGTATGCTAAATAATTTAGTATATACTAAAAAGAACTGGGAGTTAAAATTTTTTTTTTTGAGTTTAATATCGAATCTGTGAATTTAATATTTTCCTAGATCATGAAATAGGTAGTATAAAATGTAATAATCGTAATAGTTTATACGTGTTAAATTATATTATTTTTACGAGGAACTTAAAAAAATCGATATAAATAAAGAATGACGTACGACTCATATATTAAGGAAACATATTAAGTGAAAAAAAAAATAAAGGAAGATAGAGAAAAATATTTTAAATAAAAGTCGTTTTAAACCATGAATAATGAACACCTACGGAATTTTTTCGGTTTAAATTCTCACCAAAGTTCCTAAAAAACAAGAGAAAAGAATAATACAAATGAGAAACAGTATATATTATGACGATAACAACTATACCGTTTACGATGACAGCTTTAAAATATGTTTTTCAAATTAAAAAAAATTTAATCTCGACATAAGATTTTATAACTAGGTATACATATAGTGATTTAAACTTAATATAATATTATATAATAAATTAGATGTGTATATGAAAAATGATGGTGTGATATTAAATAAATTATAACATACATCATACCATTTAGTATTTGTTTTGATGTCTTCGAAACGAATAAAGTATTATTTACCAGGCACGATTCCAGAAACTTATTTGCAGGAGAGTATCATAACTTTAAAATATTTTAACAATAAAAAAAAAATCATTTTATTACTGTCGTCAAAATTAATAATAATATCTAATGATAAATCAGATCACAATATCATTACTGTAAACTATAATATATCACTACCATCGCAATACAATATTGATGTAATATAATTCTTTTGTTATTAATAGAATATGACACAACATTTTTCGATCTCAGGTCAGATATTAAAAAGAACAACCATACCATACTATTATACGATTAATATTGATAGAGAATATAAACGTAAAATTCCAAAAATGTTAATATTTTATATTTGAAGTATACATTTAAAGTTCGCCGTGTAATATAAGGGCGCAGTCCGATAAAAACGAATTGTTTACGATTTTCCATCATAAAAATTAATTATATAATTACCGATATCAAACACCGTGTATATTGTAGGTGAGTGCGTATCTACTGGAAACATTAAACATTTTATAGAAAATGATTTGGTTCGCACAAAAGCATGTAAGAAAATACTACAACCGTATTATAATTATTTAAAAACTTAAGTGACCTTATAGATTAATCAGCAAGTACTGCGAAATATATGATTATAATTTTTTGTAAGGTTCATGAAAAAAAAAAAATAAAATTTGAGATACATAAATATAAGTTTCTTGAAAATATTACCACAAGTGCGAGAATATGTAAAAATAGTGTAAAATATAACCACGGTTCTTATTGTTCATTGGGAAATATAATTTATTATTAAATTTACTTTGTAGCTTTAAACGGTATGTGATGTTGTTAAATGGTTTCTCTATTCACACCTTTTAAGCTACCCATCTGTATTACTATTTATAAATAAAGCATTTTATCAATCATAAAATAAAAATATTATGTATTAAATTAACCATTATAATAAATAATATAATATAATACATAATAATATCATACTGTAATGTCTCACGTGTAATTAATCAATCTACTTTAAAATACGAAAATTTATAACGTAAATTAATTTATAAATATGATCTTTTTAAAATTGTATTTTATATATTATTTTTACTTAATAAATATTACTAATTATTCTACTGTGACCGAAATGCATGTGTTTGAAAACATCAATAAATTATAAAAAAAGGTTACATTTTTAATAATTATATTAAAGGGGAAAAACCTAAAACACATACTATATTGTTCATAGGGTAATTATTATTTGTTACAAATTGTCCTATACAATTAATGAAATTAGGGTTCGTAACAGTTTTAGTTTTTCATACCCAAAATGCATTTTTTAGGGAAATATATTCACTATTTCTAAGTTGAAACGTAAAATATTTTCAGATACAGTGTAACACTGTTTTTATTCAGTATTATAGTATATAATTGTATCTTTGATTAACTAATGCGCAGATATAATTTAAATATTTGAAAAATATTTTTTTTTTTTATGGTTTACAGAGTGAGTGAATTGGATTGCCGTATCGAGTATATTAGATTATTCGTTTCCAAACACTTTTGAAAACGATCTCATCTAGTTATGATAACGACATCAATAATATTATAATAATAGTAATAATGTACGATACGAACACGCAGTGAAGAGTCGACGACGTCACAATAGCAATAGAGAGAAGAAGAATAAGAAGAATAAGAAGAACTTACAACGGTACGTGACTATATTTATATTATAATACAAACGTCACCCCTCGTCGCGCTTCGTAACACTGGACCACGTAACGTTTTAACGGCCACCCCCCCCCCCCCCCCGCGGAAGCGCAACACGTCACTTGTAGGCGCCGCAGCGCACCGTCTTTGTGCGTACATACATACATATATATATATATATATACATACAATGCTCGCATATATTGTCATGTACGGTATACAGCGTGCTCGTGATATGCGCGCCACCCTCGTCGTCGGGTGACCTTTGCCGTGATGTATATATAAATATAAGCACGTAAATAACAAGTATATGTGTGTGTGTGTGTGTGTGTGTGCGTGTGTATCCGATTCGTATTTTAATATTAAAACTGACGGACCGGTGGCGGCGGTGGCGGCGGCGGCGGGAGGGGGGGTGTATATAATATACTGCTTAGGGGTCCCGAAACGGAATGGCGGTGGGGTGCGGTGGGGTGCGGTGGGGGTGTCGGGGGTAGCGGCGGCGGCGGCGGCGGCGGCGCTCGCTCGAAGTGTGGTGGCGCAGTGGTTGGCGGGCGTCGGCAGAGTCGGTGCGTGTTCGCTCGGGGCGGCTGGAGGTGTTTCCCCAAGACGCCGGCGGCGGCCCACCACGACTGCCGCCGTCCCGTCGCGCGTATTGATTTTACGGTCATCCGCCTCCGCTGGCGTTTCCTACCCGACTTCGCCCCCCCCCCCCGCGCCCGCCAGCCCCCGATTGCATATTTACGCGCACGGGGTGGCGGCGGTGTCCGCGGAAATAATACGCCCGTTCCGTTTACCCGCCACCGCCACCAACGCCCGAAACGTTTACTCTCGTGCGCGCCGGCGGCCTTGGCGGTGGAGGTGGCGGTGACATTCGATTCGTATGCTTGTGAACTCGGCGAAAACGGCGAAGGGCCACCGCCGAGAACCGGTCTGCCGGAAATCATTGCGCACACTCCGCCCTCCGCCTGCGTGCCACGACCGTCCACTCGCTACCTACAAAACAACCCCTTTGCCGCCGATACTACTTTCGGTACACGGTGCAGTACCTCCGTGGCCTCGCCGCCGAGGAACTCCACGTCGTTTCCAACGAACTGAAGTCACGGCTTTTGGTGTAGGAGTCATATTTTAAATTATAGTTATTTGTGCTCGGAGATTCAAATAGTCGACAGATTTCGATAATAATTAACTTCGTGCAGATAAAGTTTGGGAAGAACACTAGTTTTCGGGTTGTTCCCCACACGTCAATTATGTCGACTCGGAAATGAGTACTTCAAACGAGGGGTTCTCAATAGGAGATTCGTGAAAGCTCGTATTATAATCGGTAGTACTATACGTCATATTATAATATGCGAAGAAGTATAGTATAACTTACTATGACTACTATGCAATCTATTATCATGGCATACGCGTTTTGTAATGATTTCATAAAACGCATTGACATGATATTGTATCGACGATGATAATCTTGATGTAACAATTTTTGAACGAAATAATTTTGTTGTCAACAACTCATCATTGATACTAGACGTTACTTTGTATTACAACTCATGTTAAAAATGTAAATACTTACACGATATTTTGTTTTGATTTAGAGCCGAACCACTGTACGAGTATTATAATCGAATTTTATCGTATGAATGGTACACCAGCATCGCGTATTTACATAAATCAGATCCACGAACTAAAGGCAATAACAATATTTTTAAATTACTTTTCCAATTACGTGATGTTTTTATTTAGTTTATTTTTATACTTAATATATTAGGTATAATTCTGTGACGCCGACCTGAATCTGTTCAGGGTTGTCGATGAAAAATAACTTATACCCACCCAATAGTATGCGATATTATAAACACTAGCCATCCGCCCGTAGCAATAAGGATTTCTTCTAAATCTATTAAAAGTTAATACTGACATGGACACTAATGCCGTTAACTTGTGTATTTAAAGTGTAGATCAGTGGATCAGCGGACCGGAATTTTGCGAAGTACACCTTTGCCACTACTCCACCCCTTTTGCAACTACTATTAAAAAATCTATCGGAAACTTTAAAAATCAACCTCTCTATAGTATTGTTATGACTAATAAGTTAGCATAATCTAGTGTTTGATATAATATATTAATCGGTAATTTATAATTGTATATCATAAACTGTTGTAATATATTATAGGTATGTGAAAATAACGTGATTTAATTGTTTTGTGTCAGTGGTCACGTTTTGAAATAAAAGATTTGCTCAAATCTTCGACATTAAGGGTAATATTATTATGTATTAGTTTGGTCCAGTTTAAATTTTTTGAAATAATTGAGAAACATTAAAAGTTTAAGGATTATATACATAGTTTATAGTTACTTCTAGCTTACACACTATTACACTTTCATAGAGCTATATTGAATAATTACTGTCCCCCAAGTATATATAAAAGCTCCCTTTTATTTCAATAATATATATTTTCTATTACTTTGATTTTGTTTTATTGGAAAAAAAAAACGAAAGTAAATCAGCAGTATTTATTTAAAGTTATTTTTAATTTATAGATTTGAAGCTTCAAAGAGTCATAACCCGGGAACTGCTGCCTACTATTTGTTTTGTCTAGTTTATAATATTTCATTAAACGAAACATCAAAGAAATTTAATTTTACTGTTTCTTAATAATATTACAATTTACTGGTTATTCATAATACCTTTGTATACGTAAGTTCAGTGCAATAAATAATTGTCATTGCTGCTCTATATTATTAAAAAAATACCGACAGAAAGCGTGGGTATTTATGAATATAATGATATGAAGTAAATTTAGTTATCTATAGTTTATATTGTCTTAATAAGTGGCCGTAACTATAAAACATTGCCTGTCTCTGATACAGTTTAACCGATAAATACCAAACGGGGAAGTAGGAAAGGGTTTCAAAGACACTCGGTTACGATGCTGAGTACAATTTAATGTATAATATTAAAATATAATGTAAATACATATTTTTTCTGCAAATTCACCTAAACCTATGAAATTATAATTAATTATTCGTAATTAAATACTGTTAAATATTGTTTTATTTTCATATAACATAGTCTCATAATATTATAGCTGTAGTAATAGACTTATTGCGTATCTACCTATCTATTAAAGAATACCTAATCGTGAGTCGTGACAAGAAATTAGAACTATGGTTTTTAATTATACAAATATTATCACTTTTAAAAAACAAGTACCAAATGGGCAATTTCATATAAATAATAAACTAGGTATATAATTACAATAATTTATACGTAATAACTACGCACTTTTCGTCGCATTGGGCTCGGGCTCGGGGTCAGTAAAATAATGGTCTTAGAAGAATTATAAAACAAATGGGTCACACAATATCGAACGGAAACCACTGTAATAAATCGGCGAAAACAATGCGTTTTTATTGTTATTTCATTTTGCCAGACCGTTCGACGATTTCCAGTTTGTCATATTTTGTCGTATATTGTATATACAATGCCATAATATTATTACAGTTAGTGGAAAACAATAATATAACTGCGTAAACTGCTATAATAATGCACGACATTTTCGGGCGAAATTAAATGCAGTGCGTTTCAGTGCATTAGACTGCGAGAGACGAGGAAGAAAAAAACGGAAGTCGATGCGAAATATTTATATACGTGGGACTGTGAGTTTGAGCGGTGACCGCGGTATACGTTAGGGTTAATAACGCAATCGTGGGCGTGTACGGCGGCGTGTGGGTGGGGAATATTGTGTAGTGGTAAAAAGGGTATTGGGAATTTTCAGATACGTCACTCGGTGTACGGCCAAAAGCGGGGTCCCGCCGAAGTCCATTAATAATTTAACGGAGATACCTTTTGGTAACTCGCCGTGATTGTAACATCCATCAAGAAGTCTTTGTTTTTAATTTTTTTTTTTTTTTTTGTCCTCAAACGTGTTAAAATTACACATAACGACCGCAGCGTTTGACCCGTGTGAAAATATATGTTATTCGATAGATAAAGGAAAATATATAATAAAAAAAGAGAACGATGACAGTCACCGGTTAACGACGAATATCTTTTTTTAAAGATACGCAACAGGAAGAATAAAAATAAAGCTTTTCTTTTAACAAGTGGCATCCCCTCCGTAACTATCATTCGATCGCGGTGTATTATGTATATACCGCACTACCACAAATGGACGGGGAAATATACTTATAAACGTACGCAGAAGGGTAGTGGATAATAAATATTTATTTCAAATAGGTTTATCGTTTATGTAAACATTACTTCTTTTCCCGTGCGCACAGTCCACGGATGATTGCCAACTGTCAGGCGATGTGAAAAATAAAACTGTATCGGTCTTTATAGCTTCAAAGATTACGTAGATAACTTACTTTTTTATTACAACATCTAATACAATGCGCGTGTTTCCATCGAATCGAACGTTGTACGTTTATTGTTCTGATAATCGTATTTAAAGTTCAAACAGAAATTAATCCATATAATATTGTTTTTGACTTTTAATAGATGCGATATCGACCAAATATTATATTTCGAAATAAAAATGTATTGTTATGGTAAAATGCGTTTAGATAATATTATTACCTTTATGAATGTACTCCATTCCACTTTTATTTTAACTAGTTTATTGTCATTATCGAAAAATATTTACTTATTACTAATAAATAGTAGGTATTATATACGAAAAAATAATAAATTACGACTAACGTGTAATACACATTAGAAACACGGATTTCACATCCTACCAGCAAGTTAGACTATTATTTATGATTGCGACCGTATTGCACTTGCAGCTTAATAGTTTCATGTGAATTATTATACCAATTTCTTTCTAAGCACTGTTATCTTGATGACATATTATGTTTAATATATAAAATAATAATAAAATACCTGAATTAAAAATACACTATAAAACTGATTAAACCATTATTAATACTAATTTTGTTGTAAGAAACGGGTTAATATAATATTTTTGACAACACAACGTCACAATATGTTCATCATACATAATATAATATTACTAAAAATCCGTATTTTGGTTATGAAATAGTATATACATCAACCAAATATTGTACACATATTTATTAAGTAATAACTACTGTAAGAACTTAGTGGATACCTATATTATTTATTGAACAACAATAACGTTCAATAACTTTGGTTTTATTTTTTCTATGTAAATTTCTTTTAAACTTAATAACTGTATGAATTCTTTGAGTTATTATTAGTTACATTTTAACCTTGTTCGTACACCTAAAATAAAAATAAAAATAATAATAATTTATTCTTTTGTCGTTTTTAGTCAAAGCTCCAATATTATTAGAAAATAATACACGAGGAAATAATTAACAAGGTCGTATGAAAAAAAGTCTTATGACTAATTAAATCGAATTATCATTACTCGTAACAAATAATATTTACTGATATAATAATTATAACATAAAACTATATTAATTATAGCACGTTTAATTATATAAATAATTATATTTTTTATTCCCATACCGTCCTATTGATAATAACTATTAAATGTTGAAAACCAGGCCATTAACATTAGGCCCAATAATTGCCTAAATGTTATTGGCATTAACAAGTTGTACTTAAATAATACTAAATGCAATATTAATAGGACAGACAAGATTAAAACAGGTAGTGACATTTATAGCAAAAATATTGATTTTCATTTAATAATAGTGCTAATAATAATAATGATAATAGTAATAATATTGGTATTCAGTTTTTTTTTAAACCAAATGGAATAATAAATATTACTTTCGTAACGGATTGGAACCTAAAAGTTCTGCAATAGGATGACTTATTTCGAATTCCCGTCTGGATTCTTTGAATTCTTTATTGTCGCATTCATTATGGATGTGTGTTTGATTATTACATTACGATGTCTTATTTTTTCCCGACTATCTGTACATTATAATATTATGTCTTATAAATACGTGTCCGCGTAACCAGTAAAAGATCAACGTGATAGACAAGAGTCGGGCACGACGACAAACGCCAAGTCGTGAGTTTGTTTTGAAATACGTAAAAATAAAAACATATTATTATCTTAAGGCGGGAACAAAATGAAAATAGTAGTTTAGGAAAACGGAATGACAGTACATCAACAACACATCGGCGTAAGCGTAAATCCGCTATAATATATACCACCCTCGTCCCCGCGTTAGGGTTATTCGACACAACAAACATGTTCGCGCAGTCCTCTTTAATCCAGTGTAATATAAATCTACTTAACGAATCTCGCCGGCTCAAAACTTCTTCGATGTATAAATATATGTATATATATATATATACATATATATAATATCATTATTATAGACGAGTGTGTGATTGGGGAACGTTTTAACTTCGAGTAAAATAATACCACTAAAAGACACGAAACCTCAATTATTTAGATAAATCACGGTGACAGTAAACTAATGTTTTATTGTGAAACCAATGATATATTTTTTGATTTAGAATTGTTGAAATATCAATCATATAATATTAATCGTCAAACGAATCACATAAACAGAGATATTCAATTTTATTTTATTAAATCGGTATGTCTTTTTTCATTTTTTTTAACAAATATTTTTAAATAAATTAAAATTATACGATAAAGTATGCTAGGTACTTAATAATAGGTATAATATGCTATTAGACAATCCCAAACCCGAAACGTTTTTCGTACACAATAACTTATCATTGAATTCAAACTTAACACATCTATTACAGTCACCTATTCAATGATGAGGTACACTCGACTCCAACTGTACAGCAGAGCGGTTATTTACTTGCACACTTTTTTATTTATGCACATATACATTCAAATAATTAGTTAAAAGCTTTTATTATAAAATATCATCATAATAATATAAAATAAGTGTGTTTTTTAGCTTTTAATTAATTAAAAATGTACTTAGGCTATACAATAAAAATGATGAAGACTTCATACTCGTGAACACATTTGTACGCCAAATAATTTTTAATAAAAAATATACTCCAGACGGAAGTAAATATGATCAATTTAATACACTTAAAATATGTAATGTTGTCTTAAAAAATTAAATTGTAATACCTACTGCTTGCTTTTTAATCAGCGCTTGTCTTAATAGTGCGAAAACTTTCTTAGTGGTCACAAAACATATGATTTCTAAGGACTAAAATAAAATATAGTTTAAACATTTTACCTTGAAAATGATTTTTTTATACTCAAAACACAATTATGAATTTCGGATCACAATTTTATCATTGGGTGAAAAAAGAATTGACCGACTAGTATATTTGTATTAAACAAATAAGTGTTAGTAAATAATACTCCTGTATTAAAAAAAAAAATTGACTTTGAATTCTACATATAATTATGATTATGATTGTATTATTAACTAAAGATGATTTATAATAAATGATATCTTATAAACAAATCAAGTAAATATGAATAAACATTTAAAAATAATTTTATATTATGTATAATTATCATTAAAACAATATGATGAGTAAATTGTCTTATTTTTTCGAAAAAATGTAATGTTTATGGACATTTTTTTCCTGATAATTTGAAGTCGTTTTAAACAATATTTATGAAAATAATTTTTTAATATAATATAACAATGTAATTTTAAACGAGTAGTTAGGTCGTAATAACTAAATTAAAATTATTAATGTTTTTATGATCTGAGTGGCGCGGCACAAGAGTGCACCAAAAAATGTGTCCACTATACCACTCATCTCAACTTAAAATCTTTGAAAATGATGACCAGTTAACTACTTGTTCAAAATTTGAGGTTTTATATAAGAATACTCAAATATTTAGCTTTGAAATATGGTATTAAAAATGTATCTTGTCATTCAAAAAATAAAAACATAAAAACTAGACACAATAAAAAAGTAAAAATTCAATAATTGTCTTTCAAAATATATTGTTTTGTAATTTCAATTTCAATTTATCATCTGAAAATCAAAATTTTGTAAAAACCTCAACATTTTTCCATAAAATGAATCCACTTTAAAAAGAATAACTCTATAGACTATAATATAACTTATTAAAAGGTAATAAATCATTACGATAAATATGTGAAACGGTGATTCTCTACCTTAGGTGAACATCGGCACCCTTGAGTTTTTACTAAAAATGATGAGTTTGCCCCCTAAAATAGTAATTTTGATTTTATATTGTTTGTATTTGACGTATATTAATATATCAATCTTTGAAAATTATGATAAATCTAGATTTAAAACACAAAACAATTATTAAAACTGTTATTATATAGTTGTGTTTATGAATCATAACTATTATAATATTATTATATATTATACGTTTATAACAAAAATATTTTTATTATTTGAAAAATTGAATAGGTACCTTCACTCTATATTTTCCATAACTTTGGAAAGGGTGCTGTGCAATGGTGCCTAGTATTGAGAGTCACTGATGGAAGTCAATACGTCATAATAGTGTTTGTAACCAATGTAAAATAATATCTAAACATATCGTAATAAACGATGAAACAAGATGGAAATTAAAGAATATAAAGTATCCGCAATGCTTTGTACAATGCTATAAACAAAGCATGCTTACATAGATTTCATTGTAATAAATGTTTAATATGGTATTAATTCATTGATTAAACATTCAATGTTTGATTTAAATAATGTATTATAGCTTTAGCACGGGAAGAACATTTTATTTTCAGTTAAATACAAATATATGTTTATCTTTCTATAAAGTTTAAATTCAAAGTTATGGGCAATTAATTCCGAAATACTCCACCGAGCACTTAAAGTTTACGAAGTGATGACTGGTTGTTTTAGATATTCTGTGTAAAGTTTTTTTTAAGTGATAGCGAATACTGCACCATAAGTGACGCAGCAATTTCTATAGATGTAAAATGGATATACTACCCCTTTATACAAAATAGGGTACAGCCGGTATTCACTTTTGCGAATATAATTTACTCTCGATGTCCAGGTACCCAGGATGATCCATTTCCCTCATAGAGGCACACAAATTTCAATCCTACCTTTGTATTACCGGGTTTGATGTCTGGATTTGATAGCAGCATCAATCAATGTGTTACGATCGGGTAGCGTACGAATATGTTAACAGGAAACATAAAAAAGAGAAAGAAAAGATCTATATATATATATATAGATATATATATATATACTCGTATTATATATACGTCTAGATTTACGATTGTAGGAATACGTAGTATATGGGTTATATAACCGAAAGTATGAACGTTTTCAAACGAAAATGCTCACAATAGCCTGACAGCTGCCCAGGGAGTTTTACGATTTCATCTAGTCTACACAGAATACGATTTTTTTTCATTATTATTTTACTGGCATTTCGTATACCTTATACTACTCGGAAAACCAGAATTTTACAGTTTTTAACCCCTCGTGTTCGCCGTTACAGGAAGTTAATTAATGTCACGCTTATTTTCCCAGAAAACAACTTATCATATTATAAGCCTAAGAATAAGAAGAAAAAAAACTAATAATTTTGAAAAAATCTGAATCACTTCAAATGAAAAAAAAATAATAAAAAGAACAGAAACTTATTTTCCTCTTGAAACATTTTAAAATTAAGTAGTTACCTGAAAAATTATTTCAAGTACTTTTTAGAGTTACTCATAACTATATATAACATTATATTTTTACCGCATAAAAAAAAATGTGATCGATAATAATCATAATTTGTGTTGAGTTATGCAAACAGAAACCTTCTTGAATAATTATTATAATGAAATGTGGTACAAGTAATGCCAGATAAATCAATTATTATCTTAAACGGTTTCCGATTTAATATCAATGACTAATAAGTCATGTTTTTTTTTAACATTTAATTATAATGTATACAATTTATAGATATTAAATAACACAATAAGTTGGATAATTTTAGAACTTTGGACATGTGTGGTTCACATGTGAAGAGAAAACATCCAATGATATTTATATTTATATTTTATATAACGATAGTTTTTTATTGAAATTATTGTACTTACATTTGCAAACATATTATATACTGATTAATTGCTCAAAATATTTTGAAAAAAAGCATTATCTATAGTCAATATTATATTATACGATAAATAAACTAATATCGCTTGATAACGATTGTTATTAAATTCAGAGCAGAGTGAATGAATTGATTTTACAATAGTGTGTGTTTTATTTTTATTTTTTTGTCTTTCATTACCTTTTAGTTTTAGAGCAGTAATAATGTTTCACTTTAAGGGTGACTTTCAGGTGGTAAATTGGATGTAGTTAGTATTTAGGTATCAATGTTATTAAACTAGTAAAATAAGTAAGAAATGTGCAGTACTTTATACAAACTAGTCGGCAAAA
This sequence comes from Neotoxoptera formosana, assembly GCA_022818045.1. Lineage (NCBI taxonomy): Eukaryota > Metazoa > Arthropoda > Insecta > Hemiptera > Aphididae > Neotoxoptera > Neotoxoptera formosana. The sequence continues at coordinate 65,088,745 of CM040632.1, read as the reverse complement.
TAAGAAAAATAGAAATGTTTAAGTAAAACCAGTTTTTAATAAATAAATAATAAATCTACATCTTTTTGTAACACAAAAATGAATATACGTATGTTTGGCATATTTTCAATTTATATATACTCATATTAGCATTTTTTAGTCGTGAAATAGTTTTGGCTTTTTTTCAGTGGTATTTATAGGACTTCTTGTTCAAATTTTTCGATTTTATTCGATTTATGTATATAATTTTTTGATTTTTGTGTAAAAATGAAAATGTAGTACTAGATTCCTCAAGTTATTTGTATACTAAATTTCAAAAATGTCAAAAATTAAAACACATAATTTCTTTAAAATCACCAACATTTGCAAATTATTTGTAGTCTATAAATCATAACAATTTTTTATATTTATGACTTAGTTTGAAAATATAATACGAGGTTTTACATAAATTATTATTTCAAGAGTTAAAAAAAATTGATGTGCGATTCCACAAATATTTTTTATGAATATTCAGAGTTTTAGATTTTGACAACATATTTTGATATTCACTTATAAATTGACGATTTCTTATCAAAGTAAGATTTACATTTTTTGTCAAAACTCAAAAAGAATTATGCATAGAGACGCATGGAAAACGCTAGTGTTACATGTATTATCATTTTCTATATATGCAATAATATTTAAAAAATACTTAAACTGATTTTAAGCTATTTTCCAATTTTAGACGTTTGAAATTTTTTTTTATAACATTTTATGAATGCCCTCTTATTAATAATTGTCAAGTATAAGGTATATAAATTAAAAATTGGATGCATTTTTATGTTCAAAAACTTTTTATAGTAATATCCATTACAAAATTGGTACAATAATATTTTTTCAAGTGAAGTGATGACATTTTTTTTTTTATCGTGTTAATTTTATTTTTGTTCTTAGCTTCCCTCCCCCTCCCATTATAATATTATGCCTGATTTGCGCCTACGGTTTGGACACTTATTAATGCGATTATATAGAATAATAATATAAACTTTTAAATTTTATAATCATAAAAGAGTTTAATTTTGTATGAAAAGTTCAAATTCAAATTAACGAATAAGTCGTTGTCTTGAGCCCTCCGCGGCTCTCCCGTAATCCGCAAAAGTTCCACCACCATTGTACCGCAGCCACATAATGGATTTCCGGAGATTACACAGTCTCTATTATAGATACACGACATCCGGGTCTTACCCACACTTGATTCGTTGATAAAAACATTGTGCTCAGGATATTATTACATCGCACTGCGCTCTACTCGACTGTCCTTTCCTATAATTTACAGGCTACAGGACAACAGGCAACAGTGTTTATACTTATAGTGCAAAAACCTAACCACGATGAACCTCTAAAGTCGTAAGACCATTACATCGTATATTTTTTACTGTCCTTCGACTAAATAGTAATCTATCATACCGAGCAGTAATATTGTGTATAAATTTATGCAGTGACAATAATCTCAGAATCTCTTATTATTCAAAATATTGTGAAAGTAATGTAATAAAATACATTTTCGTAAAACACAACTCCCGCGATATTTAAAAACCATGTCAATGGCATCCTGGATGACTTCAAGGATTACAAAAAAAAAAAAAAATACTCACGGATGCCTCGAAATCCAATAAAGAAGTTGGCATTGCAATCATATTCAAAAATTAAAATTCAAATAGACTTCCAAATGAGTGCTCAATCTTTTTTACTGAAGCAATAGCAATCCTTAAAGCCATCGAAAAAATAAGCACATCGGAACACACTAATGTCTTTAGCGTCTCTCGAGTGCCATAAATAATATAAAAACAAAACAAACCCAAATGACATATCAATCTTCATCCAAAACAAACCAGATGAAGCTAAAACCAACAAAAAACAAATCACACTCATTTGGATCCCAGGACACACCGGCATTATAGGCAATGAAACAGCGGATAAATACGCCAAAATTGTCGTTTCTGACACAGACACAAATGTACTAGACCTCGTAGGAGGACTTTAAAAACTCCAAGAAACCCAATATTAAATAAAAATGGCAAATACTATAGAGACGCCAAGCCACTAAATTAAACCAGATCGAGAGCACAATATTCAGATGGGAAAACTCTAACCTAAATCGAAAAGACGAAACCACTATAAATTGCCTAAGAATTGAACACACCAGGATCAAGCAAGGATTTCTTATGTCAAACGACGAACCCCATCTGCAATGTTTGCTATACACAGATCACAGTCAAACACATCATCACGGAATGTCATGCGTACCAACAGGAGCGTACAAATCTCAACTAGACTGAAACACTCGATGACATTCTCGGACCAAACCCCGATCAAAACACGAAATTCATAACCGTCCTAAAACTAACTAACCTTTATAAATAATATATAATTGTAATTGTTAAGACAAAGTAACATAGTGCAAACCTCGCAAATATTGTAATTAGTATTTAAGAGATTAAATAATGGCCCCTGCTGCCGAGTTAAATTTGATGATCAATAAAAAACGTTTTAAAGCAAGGTTATGTGTTAAAGTTATTTAGCAAAAACATTTAATGGAGTTGAATTTATATTTAAAAATGTATTTTCTATATATTCGGGGAAATCGAAAATAAAAAACCATCCTATATCAAAAAACTGCATTCAATTAATACCGCCGATATTATATATTAGTGTTGCATGCAACATATAAGTAGAACTTTTGAACTTACCAAAAATATTGTCCATAAATAATTTAGATATAATTATTTCAGGACAGTCCGTATCAAATCTATGTATACAATTAAGTCTATATTATATGCCTGTAATTACAACAGAGTATTAAAATAATGATGTTTAGCTCATAAATTACGATAAAAAGTAGGTAGCTAATTTGTTTGACATAGGTACAAGGTTGTGTAAAATTCTGCAAATAGCTTTGAGGTATGACCTAAAGAAATAATTTTTCAAGTTTTAATGTTTGTTTCCGTCGAGTGCTGAAATGCAAAGATTGCATAAAGTGCTAATAGTAAAATAGGTTAGCTGCAGAATATTTTAGAGAAAGATCACCTCCACTCATCCAGTTCTTCTTTGATCTTGAAATCTACTTTGATATGTCAATCTCATAAGCTGAGGAGAAATTTAAAAAAAATATTTAAAAGGTTCCTTATTTTATGACGAAATAAAATTTATAAACAATATGAAATTAGAATATTTTATACACTTTTGAGAAATATTTAAATATTCACGTATTTGTATATATAAGTGTTCTACTGAATGTTTTTTTAGATTCTGAGCAGAGCGATGAATGTATTGATTTTGACGATTGACAATGATGTGTGTTTTTTGTCTTTATTTTATTTTTATTTTTCGTGTCTGTAAACACTTTTTGGGGCAGTAAAAGTGCTTTGATTTTCTTCATCTGCATCTTTTCTGGTTTGAAAGTGAATCTAGTTGGTATTTTTTTTTTTTTTTTGGGGGGGGGGGCTCTAAAGTAAAAATTTACCAATAGTTTAAGGACGCATTAGAAAAAACAAAAAAATAATGAAAGGAAAAACAGGAATTTTTACGTGAAACCCATTTTTCACAAAACCAATTTAGTTTTTTGGTGTAACAATTTTCATAATTTATAAAAAAATGTTCTGATTAAATCTAATATTTAACAATTTAACACAAGATTCATCACAAGTTTTTGACAAAAAAAAGTAACTATAAATAGCTCAAAATACATTGAAAATTTAACGGTGCATAGAAAATGGTAATATAAACAATTGGTGAAAACTGCATGTATTCTAGTTTATTATTTTTTATGTTACACCAAAAAATGAATTCAATTTTGTTAAAAATTGGCTTCGCATAAAAACTCCCGTTTTTTTTTTAAATTTTCTATTTTTTTCTGATGCGTTTGAAAATTATTGGGAATTTTTTACTTTTGACCCCCCAAGGAACCAACTGAATTCACTTTCCTACCAGAAAAAATGCAGATGAAAAAAATCAAACTGTCCAAAAACCGTCACGGTAGACACAAAAAAAAATAATAAAACACAAAACATTGTAAAATCAATACTATAATAAAGTAATATTTAAGTTAACAATATTATCTGACGATGTCCCGAATTTCGAGGAATATAATAGTAATAATACCAACCTATGTAACAGCTATGGAGTTAAATTTCAAACAAATAATATCATAGGGTTTGACAAAATAAAAATATGGGATTTTTCTGACTTTAAACACTGCACATGCTGCTTATAATAATTACCGCTGAGCTTTAAAGAGTACAAAATGTAATTGTTACTGTTTTGTAAAATATAATATTAAATACTTGGAATGATTTAAAAACAATACCTACGTTATTGGTTTGGAATGGACCTATTAAAAAAAAGTAATATACCGTTTTCCGATTTTCCATAACCATTTAAGGATTGGCAAAAGAACAGGTAGGAAACCGTCAGTAGGAAATTGTTGTTTTGTTTGACATTTGGCAGATACGTTATACGAGACAATTATAAATATCAATCGAACTTTCTTTCTATCACATTACTATATTATAATGGATTCCATATTTTAACATTCCTAAACGTTATTTATTTCGTTTAAATTTATTTATCAATTAGGTAAATCTCAAAAACTTTTTTTTCAATATACCTACACAAAATATAAAACACATTATGCAATATTAGTATTATTACTTATCTATTATACTCTATTGGTACTCAATTATATTTGGTGTGTGTTTAGATGAAAATGCATACCTCATCTAAATCATTACCTGGAGTTTATGAAAATATGAAAACTAAGTATAACAATGAATCGCTAAAATTAAAACTGTTTATTTTTTTACTAACTATTTATTGTCATTGGTATGATATGCAACAGTTCGTATAGCTGTATTTAAAATTATTTTACGGTCATCAAATTTTATCGAAATAGTTTAACTAAGATATAATTCAATTTCTTCTATTTGTATTCCATCTTATTACCAGGTAGCATTTCTCAATTAAAACGTTATATATTGTATGTTTAAAGACGCTTGGGAATTAACAGTATTTCCTTAAGTAAACTGGTCGTTAACTTCTATGCACTCCGTTGAAGCTACAAGCGGGAAAACGTCTACTGCAGTAATCCAATTAATAATAATCAAATTAACTGACGAACGGTCATGTTATTTAATAAAAACGATTCGTGTATTATATAGACAAATATAATATATTAAATAAACTTAAAGTGTGTACATAAGATTATAAGAATAACAACATATTAAGCTGTGTATTATCGGGAACTTACTTTAGCATAATAATAATAATTTGTAAGTAAATATTGATATTTAATTGTCTTAGTATCCAAATAAAATATGTGGCCATATTATACGTATTTTAGTGTGAATGACCGAGAAACGGAAATATTCTTAATCGCCTCCTACGACATGTATTTCTGCAATAATTATCACTAAGTATGGAAAGCTATATGTAATACTTAAATCGTATAAGTTTATAGCTCAGATATGGGCGTTCTGATAACTGTGTAAAAATGTGAAATCGTCCGTGTCCTATTTACAAAATACTGCTGGTAGTATGGTTCACCGAGGATTAAGGAAAAGCATTTGTACGTACCATGTGCAAATCATATTTTATCTTTTAAACTTATTACACTTTGGGGTGCCACCGGTGGGTGACTTCCCCTCGTATGTGTTGAATCACATGTACACATTATATCAGACTTGGTTATTTTAATATTTATATCTCATATTATACAGACAGTGATTTGATTTTCAGTAAAAACAATAACATAATATTTTATTTTTTTTTATTAAATAAAGTCCGTGACATCAGCGGTCATTGGACAAACATTAAGTTATGGTACGTAAAAAAAGGTGGTTTTTTTATGAGTTGTACATTATAGTATATACGAAAGGTTATTTGCATGAGTTGTACAGTGCCTATTTGAATACATTTGATTTAAAATAAATTATTAAATATTATAAAAATATAATATTTAGATTTTGTGGAGCAGTTTTGATTTGAATAAAAATTCCAGAGTGGCTCTAACGTTGCGTGGGTCTGAATTTATGATCTCGGAAAGGTGATATGAAATAACATAACTTTATTTTACGTGGATCGTCGTTGTTAAGTTTATAAAAATTCCACAGAAACTTCAATTATCAGATTAAATACCATAACTATTGAATAAATAATATTACAATGTTTATTGTACTTAATGAAATTATATTTATGACAACACTTATTCGCCAAAAAAAAACAAGTATAAATTATTTTGTAATTTTGCAATGAATAATGAATAAGTATGTGTGTAGTTATCCAGATAGATAATACTAATAATACTTATTAGTATTCGACAATTTTCAAAAACGTAACTTGGCGGGGGAATGTTCGGGAATGACCAAACAGTTTAAGCTAATTTATTTATTTATCACTATGATATCTAATGGTGTATCTCAATTAAATATTAATTTTTTTATCGAAATATACATTTATAAATGAAAAAATTAATATAATGTGATTTTTTTCAGTTTTATATATAAAAATATATTATAATAATCAAAATATTAAATTAATTAAATTGTAGGCAACAGAGAATTGAAGAAGTATTCATATATTTCAATTAGTTAACTTAAGATGTTAATATTAAATATGAAATTAAAACGAGAAACGAGACAAAAATTCAAAGTTAATTATTGATAAGTTAAAAAAAATTCAAATCTACTGAATAATAAATGCAAACTGTAAACATTGGGAGTAATGTTAGGAATAAATAAATAAAAAATAAAAAATCGTGCCAATGTTTTAGAAAACTGTTAAAAAAAAAATAGAAAATTGATAATGAACTATTCAGTTATGAATTTTCTATGTTTTAACTGTATTACCTATTATTGTTTCTTGAATGGTACATACAATTGAGCTCATAATATTTTGACGATAACACTAATTTAACAATTTTATTTATTTACCACCTTACGATAATGTTTATTTTTCTGTTGTACAGTATCTATGTTTCAATTGAATTTGAATGAGTCAATTATTACTATATAATTATGTACAAACATTAACGAAATGTATTTTTTAATTTAAATTATTGTAGTAGTTATGTTGTAGCTTGTTTGTAGGAAACAAAATATGTTTATTAAACTACCTAGGTATTAACATACCATATTATCAATTGTTTTTTATTAATATTTATTCCTTATTTATTATTTAATAGAACTTATTATTATTATTACTATTATCAGGTCATACACTTTAATTTTTTGTTTGACGTTATTTTATTTATGAATAACATATTTACGTTTTGTTCTTAAGATAAGATTATCTCTCCAATTCAAATTTTGGATGAAGTTATTCTGAATAATAATCGAGATGAAAATCCTACAAAGCTGAAAGTATTATTTAAAATTCAGCTCTAACGTCATAATTGTGCAAAACTTTACGTTCAAACAATAAACACTAGTAATTTAGTTTAAAGATCGTCTTTATTACGTTAAAATAAGTATTGTATTTTTCTTTCTCTATCATTGGTATTATATTATTGTGAGTAGATTGATTAAACTTAAAAGTTAAAATACAGCTATTGGTAGGTTGATTGGGTTTGGGTAAGTAGTAAGTAATTTCAAAAAGAAAATTATACTTATTTTTATGTTTTTACTATTTTATGTATATTGTGTAACAAAAACAAGTTCAAAATTAATAAGTTGTAATCAGAGATTCCATTGGTTTAATAATAAAACTATATCAATGGGCAATAAGTGTGATTAAACTAAGTATTGGTAATAAGGTGAATTAGAAAATTGCTGATTTCCAAGAAATTTTTAGGGCGAACCCCACTGTTACAATCAAGTTACTCAAATATCTCAAACTCTATGATTTATACTATAAAATAGGTATTGAATTTAACATATTAATTTACATCTTAAAGGTTTAACTTAACACTGAACTTTGATACCTATATTGACTATAGCTGCCGTGGATGCATTTAATACAAAAAAGAGAAGTTCATAAACCTGTATACATAAAAATACAAAAATGTCAAATTACTCTTCAATTATTGACAGCACCACAAATAAAAATAATACTACTATAAGTATTTATATGATTTATGTTACGAGTAAAATTAAAAGTCGGATAATGAACGTTAGCTACGCATTTTGATTAAAACTACATCATTTTAATATTATCCGGCTTATTTTAAAAATATATCGCGAGTAATGTAAAACGTTTTAGTTTCATCCGTTTTTGTTACCTTATTGTTACATTGTTACATACTTAAAAAAATTATAATACTATTGTGTATTGACTAATTCAAATTACGTTATTACGAATGTAGGATTATCAAATACTAATGAGTTATAACCTAGGTTGCTAATTCATAAGTTTTGACATACGACGAGTTTAGTCCAGACGAGCCTTTGTGACTGCAAAAGAGTGAATTGTCCTATAATGTTGACAAAAGCTGAGTACACCCGATAAATTTGGTTGAATAATTTTTTAGATTTTGGGATAAATATGGTACTTTGCCATAGTTAAGTTCCCGAAACCAGTTTGGTGTTTGTCCATTGTCTTAATTACCTCTGAACGAGGTGTCATACTATTCCAGATCATTGAAGAAAATAGCGAGACAGATGTCAAACTGTAATGGTCAAAGTTGCAAAAGGTGTTCTTGTAAAGGGAAATGTGGTACCAAAATGTTTAAATGTAAATCTTCAAACGTAAACGTATTATACAATAATATAGTAATATAGTCTATCAGTACCAACGTCCAACATGCATGTAAAAATAAATAATTCTTTGATATTTGTAATATTTTCTTTATTAGAATAGGTAACAGTAGCGTGACCAGAATTTTTCAAGGGGTGGTCCACACTAGTTTAAATATGGAAAATTGAACTAAAGAAAAGAAAATCTGTTATATGCGTACAAGTAATAATACGATCCTAGGGGGTGATGGGGTACCCGGGGACATCTCTCCCTGGTTGCGTCATGGATAACAGTAATACTTGTCTTGTCATATGTTTTTTCATTATTTTTGTTAATTGTTAAGTATTCAGTTTAATATATTTAATACAATACAATTAGTCTAATACTAAAAATTAATTTAGTACAATACATTTATCAATCATTAAATATGATAATATGATCTGACATGATAATGTCCAATGGTACAATAATAATTAGTTTATCTTATGTTTGATGCTGCTAGATTTGCCTATCTCCTCTCGACCTCGCCTATTTCTTTAATTCAGAAGTTAGTCATATATTTTATGAAATTATCAACCAAAAAAATTTTGCTAACGATATGGTATCCAGTCGTAATCAAAAGCATTCATTTGCAATGATTTTAGGTAATAATTATAGTAAATTATACATTTTTAAATGAATTTTGTTTTTTGTCACTTTTAGAACTGATCTCTTTTCGAGCACAGGGCGGTGCCCCACCTGCAGCCTTCGACGTTACTAATTTTAATAACAACAATACGATTATCAGTGATATTTCTGTTACGGGAGGGGTGTCTACACACGCCGCAGGATACGACACGAGCCATTTAACTGAAATAATAATAATAATAATAATAAAAATAATAATGACGTTATTTCCACACCGTCGTGGCCGCCGTCGGACAATGTGTGTGGCGCGTGTGTGATGCAATAATAAAACGGTAATAATAATTGGCCGAGCGCGAATTTCCTGCCGCGGACACGAGACGGCTATACGGTAGACAGATGTATAACGTGTAGCGTTGTAATAGGATTTTGGCCTCTGTCCCGCCAAATCTCTTTATTTTCGTACGGTTTCGACGGCGGCAGAAGCGGGAGAAGATGGTTGAAAAAAATAACGCATCTATTTCATAATAGTTTGACGTGATAAAAATTTTTAAAAAAACTCTCTATAACATACGCCGTTATCATAATATCAATAACATATATTTTTTACCTTTGGTTTTCGCATGGCTCCTCCTCCACCACCACCTCCGCCGCCACCACCACCACCACAACCTCCTCCACAACCGCTGACGCCGGTTACCGGTTACTTTGACCGAAACCTCGACCGCAGTCAACACTACGGTTCCGGTCTCCGGTGAAATCCGTTTGCGGATATCCGAGCCGGCCCCACGGGGCACACGCCACCGGTGGTCGTCCGCGACGGATCGCCAGGTGTGCGCGTATAAAATATGAAGAGTACGAGAGTATAACTCAATGTATATAACACGTCAACGGAAAGATTGAGCCCGACAAAATTATACGTGAAAACGAGGGCTGGACGCGGTCCATAAACGAAAAAATTGAAATCCAAACAAAATTCTCGCGCCAAAGTCGCACACGCGTCCGGCGGCGGTCGTTACGGCACTGCGCTCTTCTTCCTGTGGGACTTGCGCTCCGCACGGTCCGCGCGCGCCGGCTCTGTTGGCGAGCGCACACACAACGCGCGTATCCGTGGTAACCGCGGTAGCGGTAGGTATATAGCGGTTGTGTTCAACGGTTCATATTATATAGCGTCGCGCATTTTTTATGTACACACACACACACACACACACACACATGGTGTATACACACGAATTTGTGGAGAAAAAAATGTATAATATAATATCATATATAGAAAAAAAAATACACGCGCGTCCGACCGATAGTGCAGGTGCGGTGGCATTCTGTTATGCGTACGCAAAGGTTTTATTATTACTATTCTTTTTTTTACTCAAAAGTATATAATTATTATCAAACGACTTTTATAGTTTTATACCGTTTAAATGGCACGGCCTCACGTCGTGGACGCGAGTGAGTTTCATTCGTTTATTGTGATTATTATATTTAGTTTTTACTATCTCTTTTTAACTCAAGTTTCCGTCTCTGATCAAGGTTTTTTCTGCTATTTTTTTACAATAAATTGTATGATTTAATGTTTCGCCTGTAATCTGTACTGTACAGTACTACGCACAGTATATATTATAGTTATATTATACAATATAGTGCATTGCGTACCCTATAGCAGTGACGACCGAGGGGCGAGGGCACAGCTTTCACCCTAATATTCTTAATAGCGTATAATATAAACAACTGTCTGTGAGAATTATCTTGTAAAACGTAAAACCCTAAATGTATATCTAGTTTCCAGTGGACGGTTTTATTCGTTGTAATAGATACAATATTTTCGCGAATAGTAATAATCATATATTTTGTAAGCAATGCTTTGGTACGTGATGTACTGTACACAGTTCGTTCAAAACTGTCATTGTGTCAGAAAAATGAACAGTGCATCGACTATGGCCTATGCAAAAAAATGATTTACATATTACCACATTCGGTGTACGGTCAACTTTAAAAGTATTCTCAGCTCAAAGCTGCAAACACGTCTTATTAAATTCATCGACCAAATAACAAGTTTCAAACAGTTGTTGACAGATTCAATACCACGAGAGAACAATTTTTTACATTTATAGTTCATAGGTATGCCCTGTTTATAAATTCTAAAAAGTTTAAGCGTTTTATTCATTGTTTAATAAAAGTAGTGTACGTGCAATATATGATCACACATTGAACGGTAGATACCCGCTGCAGTATGCAGTATTAAGTTTCCAGCATATTATAGTACAACCGATTGGAGACACCCGCGGATCCCTCGGTGGTCGTTTTATGCACTTAAAAATATGTAAATACCTATTATGTTATACAAAGCTTAACGGCTATATTATCGAAAAGGTTACCTATACATTATTTGATTTCCAGCCTTTGATATAGACTATTATAAACGTCGCAGTTCACTGCTCCTTTTCGAAATTCCCAATCGCGCTAGTGTCACGCACGAAGACTTATAATCAATCCACGACCATCGCATATTCGTACGCCGATACGATAGATGCTATTCGCATTCGCTGTATACCACCACAGCACTAGTTGAACGTTGTGCCGGACATTTATTATTATTATTTATCTGTGCGCAAAAACTTTACGGGGACCCGAGATGTCGGTCGTTGTTTGAGAGACGATATGGCTATACCTATATAATTATAGCTGTTATTCCATTTTTTCCCCTTTTTTATTCCACGCACCTTCATAGCGTTATTTATATATCGTTATACGAGATTAAAATCGCTACGGCCGAATAAAGCTTCGTGAAGATTATTGCAAACAACGGAGATTAAATTATTTAAAACCCTTACCTACCCCTAGTAGGCACCTATATAGATACATCGAACACGTTTTATCCCGCGTACACAATAAACATATATTTAATTATTTTGCTGTGTTTTTAATTTTTTCTTTCCATTAGTTCAACTGAATCACTATTACAGTTTAGAATATACATCGAAAGGTTATCGTTTTTTTTTCTATAACCACTGCTTTCTTGATACCCGAGGAAACTAAATTATTACTATCAACAATGTGCACCGATGTGACCAAATTTGATTGACAATATTTCAATATTTTTCGAACACTCCGTATTATTATATTTACTAATATTCAGCATAATTATATCATAATATTATAATTGTATAGGCATGGAGGGGACGACATTACTTTTTCGTCACTTAAATGGAAAAATAGATATCATCTCTACTCATTTAATAGTATTATGAAAAATATAGGTCTGTCACTCTGTTATATAGTATACTATAGCTGTGCCACCCGGCGTTGCCCGAGTCAAAGATGAAATAAGTAAGTAAGTGATATCAGAATATTAGGCACACGAAAACCATCGCAATGGTGGCCTGTGCCAAATATTTGTTTTTTTTATATAAATTTATTTGTAAAAATATGTATATTATGCCATATTCCCACTAATTATAATAGTTATAAGATAAGTAACTATTGACAACCTAACCATTGACAACCCTATGAATAAACAGAGATTATTCATATATATCTCATCAAAAATAGCACTTTTAGTTTTTCTAGAGTTCTTAGCGTGCAATATGTACGTAGGAAAAACTGTTACTGTAACTGATAACTAATAATCGTAACCAATAACAAACATTTATAAACAAAATACAAATTCTCGATTTTCATCTTGAATTTCAAAATATTTGTGCGAACACCACTTTAGTTTATACTTAAATATACTTTTTTGCTATAAGAACTTTCTCCGTGATATAATCTTTCATTTAAAAAAAAGAAAAATAAGAAAATCGGTCCAGTAGCTTCCGAGAACATTAGCATCAAAGGTTTCAATTACCGGTTTTATGTATTAAGATTGGAGTATACCTCATAATCCAGTAGGCTGGTCATTGTAATATTTGTTGAATTTCAATTCAATGATAGACATCGCCTACAAAAAAATAATCTGAGCAGACACTAGTCAGTCTCTCTTTCCAATGATATTTGATAACTGATTTATATTGATATGAGTTATTTTTTTTTTTTTTAGTAATACGGTAATTTAAACCAATTTCATTAAATCCGAAAACATAGTAAATATTAAAATATTATGCCATATAAATTACAGTTATTATTTGCACACTTATAACACTGTCAATAACAACATATTATGGCTATAGTGTGAATAAGTTCATGGTATAAATAGCTGCAAAATAGTCTTAATATTTTAAATATTCAATTGTGAATAGAAATACCTAATAATGTACATAATGGCTTATGGAAAACAATTTCAAGTTATCGCAATTACATTTTTTTTTAATTACAACATCATAACTAAAATCATTGTTTTTCATTGTAATATCTAATTTTGTCGACATTTTAACTAGGTACCTACCTACATAAAATGTCTAAAAATTAAATTGCGAAATATATATATATTATTATTTAAGTATCTTTAAATTTAATTGATAAATTATACATACATAAACAAGTTTAGTACGAAATGGTATTAATTTACGACCAGGTAAAAACCGAAGGTAGAGTAATATCTATATAGTTTGAAAGCACGTAAAATTAAATTTTAAAATATGAATGTAAACCTATTACATATATATAATAGTTTTAATTAATATCTCAGATTTCAAAATGTTTGCGATCAGCATAGAAATTAAAGTGACCAAAGTGGCTATGATGAGAAAATGTATACATATGTCTGTGACTTTTAGAATTTCAGATATTCTTACTCCTGGTATTGATCCTAATAACAAAATTAAAAAATCTCGGGTTTCTTCGGGAAATTTTAAATATTCTATTGTGGTTTAAGGCAATAAAAACAGACAAATTTAATGTGATTGGCTAATAACATTTATATGACTTAGTTATAGGGATTCGGGAATATTAATGGTGCTTATTGTCATGTGTATATTATATTTGGATAAGACTGTGGAAGTATAAACGATCAAAAACTTTAAGTTTTAGTTTTCAAATATCTTTACTTGTACTTCAAATATAGAAAAAGCAGAACTGTTTCGCACACACTTAACTTCTTTCTTTCGACTTCATCACTACATCCATAATTTACAAAAAAATCCATGAATTTCTAACAAATCCTCTCCCTTTATACTCTCTCCCTCCCAAAACGTTCTCCCAAACGATATCTACCATTGCATTCACTCATTCCAACTTTGAAAGTCCCTCGGATTCGACTTAATAACCACCTAAATAGCACGTCAACTTCCTAAAAAAGTCATTATTCTATTCCCATACATAATAAACACAACACTCAAGCTCCCTTACTTCCTTCTACAATGAAAACTCTCAATTATTATCTTATTTCCTAGACTAGACAATCCAGCTGAAAATCCCTCTATCAGTTAACTACCATTTTTCTCAAAACTCGGTGAGAAACTTTTCCTCAAACGGTATACTGAAGGGCTAACCATTATTTAATATTCATCCTGAATTACTCATGTCACCGGAAAAAGTTGTTAACAAGTCTACCAAAAAAATTCTATGTTTATTCAATCTTAATAATTATTTTTATATATGTTTCTATGAATGTTTGTATGCATTTTACATTTTTAATACATTTTATGAAATTATAACAAAGTTTACTACCAAATGCACTATCGTTTATATATTGAGACTTATTAGAAATTAATTAAAATTGTTAGTTCTCCCGAAACCCTCAATTATTTTTAATATATATTCTAATTCGATTTTTCTGAATATATCACTTTTTTCAATTAAACTACCTAGTTAAGTAAAAAAGTTAAAATAAAAAGAACTTTTTAACTTAACTTTGACTTTTTAACTAGTTAATGCCCACAATTGAATACAGGGATATAATTTCAAAAGTTTGAAGTATAATTTTTTAAAAATTGTTGTTCTAGTTCTGGTCCTGAAATAATAGTTATTTGTTAAAACGATGCAACTTTTAGGATATAATATAATATGAAATGTCAAAAATTCAAACATATTATTATACGTGATTCCAAGTGAAACCCATACCCTTTTCCTGAGTTCGTAATTATAATATGTTTATGAAAACCCATTTATATATTATAAAGGGTTAATAAACGAACAAAGTATATACTGTATTATAATGTATAATAATTATTTACACTCAAAAAAACATTGCACAACATCATTGTTATAACGAGTCGTATAATAATAATATAATTTATACTGACGTAAGTTTTATAATTTAATATGAAAAAATATTTATTAGTAGGGTATTCATAATAATTATTGTCTACCCACCTAATTATGCCAATACTTTATTCACATAGTATGCAATGCACAGTATGGACGCTTGCACATTACATTACTTAACTATACTCTGTTCGCCGAGAAAATAGTACCAATCTTCGCGCATATGACCGACGGAAATTACGGCCGCTCCGTCAAAAATCTCCTCTCCGCGACCAAAACGACTACCCATTTCGTGCTGTAGTATAAACGACGAGTTTTCGTACTATTCTCTCGGCGAACAGAATATAATATCGATTTATTATATTAAATAATATATTGAACGTAATAAAAGTATTTATGTACGTTTATATTTACAATACATATTACATAATATAGTTATTTTATATTTCACATTATGGATGATTTCCTAATATTGATTTTATTGTTTTTGACTATAGTTTGTTACGTAGTTATAGAACTTGCATCTATATAAGTTGGTCTGAAACCGATTTTAATCATACATATACATTGTAATAAGTTCAACATTTCAAATTACTTTTGTCATTTACGGTATGTCTGAAAATAAATGAAAGAAAAATGAATTTATTTAAAAGAGCATTATGATTTACAAATATTATGTATATAACTTTACATTGACGTTAAAATAGGAAATTGATTAACATAAAAAAAAAATATTTGATCACTTTAAATGAGTTCACAGACCACCAGTTTGGAACCACTGCTTTGACATTGTAAATTTGTAACAATGTAACACTAACCACTTATGTGTACAACGAACATGTACTGGTTAAAGGTTTATACGGTACGGTTGTCGCTGAAGTGTAGTGATCCATTTTGTTTTACTATGGTCTTAAGATATTCAAAATATAGTTTTGGTAAAAATAGTTTGTCCTTAGCTATTTCACGATTGGACATCAATATAATATCGTTGTATACTCCAACCGGCAATCGTATGAACGAATTTTAGTTGTATAAGATATATGCATGTGGCTCAAATAAATACACCCAAATGTATCATAATTCATAGTATAATAATATATTCCATTGTTAATTTAATGTTTCTAAAATACTAATAAGCATAACAGATATTTTTATAGTCTTATGATATTATTAATAAGCTTTATTTAGTACCTTCGTTTTAAAACATACAAACGATTTACAATTTTAAAATAATCATAACTCGTTTTCAAATTAAAGCATAAAATAAACTCATGACATTCACTAGATTATAACATGCTTTCTTTTGAATTTGATAATAGGTTGATTCACTCTAACAGGCGCGTATCCAGAATTTTATTTCGGGAGGGGCTGATGAACATTTATAAACATAGTAATACAGTAAAACAAAAAAAAAATATATAATGATTTAAAACACAATGTATACAAATACAATGTAGGTATTAGGTTGGTACTATATAACAAGTTTTAATCGTCTAGCTCGTCCACTATTGATAAATTTGTCCATTTTTTAAATTATAATAATACAAATTACAAACTCAGTAGTCAGTAGTCAAAGTACAAGTAAACTACAAGTACGCTAAATAATAATATATTAATTATTGATAAAATTATTTGTACGGTTACCGGTTTACTGATTGGAAATTTAACACTCGCAAACAAAACTGATAACATGATAACAATGTTTATATCACACGACACACAGATATAATATTATCTAAATCTGCGTGACTATGCCCATGAAAATTATAAAAATAATGTGTATATAATATTATATTGTGCAGCTCTATAGTAGTATAGTGATCGGTGATCGTTATCGAAAGGTTTATAATTACTTATTAGTATCTATGATTTCCAGTATTATCACCCGTGGTATTTTTGTCCATGAGCGATAAGATATGCTAACAAAATAATACGAATTTGAAATCTATATAATGGAATTTAATAATTTTGCATTGACTTTCATAGACCATGAAAATATTTTTTAGATTTTCTTAAAATTTCGGGGGGGGGGGCTGCAGCCCATTCAGCCCCGCCCCCATAAATACGCCCCTGCACTCTAATATTAAACACAACAGAGTTCAATGGATTATTAATTATAACATACAATTACTTTATAACTGATAAAGTGGTAACAAATTAGAAGATCACTATTTACTACGGCTATTTTCCAATGTTTAAATTAAAAACATCTTTAATCTAATGTATAGGCATTTACCTATTTTTGACATCGTAAAGGTCGTTTCGTCGATTTAGATGTAGGATCTTGTATGTGTAGTCGTTCTTAATAGATATTAAATTGAAGTAATCCCCGCATAATGGAAAATACGTTTTATAGGAGTTTAAATTTAATTTGGTGGTTATAAAATGTGTGATTAAAACTTTACGCCACATTAATACTGATTTAATATGACTTAGAATATGCTAAACAAAACATTCACTGTAGTTCATTGGACCTTGTTTTCCACATCGATTATGGCAACATTGTTTCAAATGTATGGTTCCGAAGTGTTTAGGGATTTATAATAACGACTAACGAGTAAATATAAATACCCGTTAAGGTACTAAAAAAAAAAAATGTTTGGCTTATATAGTTCAGATCTATATTAAAAAATTCTATTTAATAGTGTCCGGTTATAATTCTATATTATTTAATAGTAGTTATACATTCAAAATTTAAAATCCGGTTTTAAATTTTTATTATTTGGGATAACTTTAATGATTTTTCTATCACATTTTATCTGAATATTATTTCAAATATACTTATATAGTTATATATTATATAATATATTCGTGGCATTGACATGCTTATCATGTATTATTCTGTTTAAAAAATATTAGTTTACTACATTGGGAGTTTCAAATTACGACAGGTTACACATCATATTAGTTTTTAGTGTTTTCACCACACTAATTTATAAGAATGACTTATCGATATTATGAATAACTTTGTGAATGATGTCATCTAGTAGCATAAAAATACGGAGAAAACTTAGAGTAAAATAATTTGAATGAAATCAGTAATATCCGTACAATGTATAAGTTAGCACATTCACACATACATTAATTGGTAAACCACAAACATGTGTATCTTTTTAGTTTTTGGTTTAGTTTCAAATCAAGACATAGAGGGGGCAAAAGACAAGGACCGATGAACTACAGTGAATGTATTGTTTAGCATAGTCTGAGTCATGTTAAATCAGTGTTAAAGCAGTGTAAAGTTTTAATCACTAATTTAAACGATCAAATTAAACTCAAACTTTTACAGAACGAATTTTCCATTATGCGGGGATTACCTACTCTAATTTAATTTATATTAAAAGTGTCTACACATCAAAACCCACACCAAAACTGATGAAATACCAAGATGCGGTGATTTAAATTTTATACCACCCGTGAGCTCGGTAAATATACATTATCGTATTATGAAAATACGTATTTGAAATGCTCAATATAGTAAGCCGGAAAATGATAAAACGATAATAATACATCATGGCGAATATTGTATACGAGCAAAGAATATAATAATATTATTCGGGTACGTCTCATACCTCCAAAGCGACTAATAGCAAAAACAATGTCCCGATGTCTTACGTCCGCAGACATTAATCGGATTTCGCCTTCTTACTTAACATCCACCTCGTACAACCGTCGAAAACACGCTGTAAAAAGGCAACATAAAATAGACAAGTTTATCCCGTCGACAAGGGAATCGTGTGTATGCAATTAGTTTTAGTACGATCGCAATGGGCAACACGGCCTATGTATTTATTCAAATTCGAGTTATCCCTGCAC
Organism: Neotoxoptera formosana; assembly: GCA_022818045.1. Classification (NCBI taxonomy): domain Eukaryota; kingdom Metazoa; phylum Arthropoda; class Insecta; order Hemiptera; family Aphididae; genus Neotoxoptera; species Neotoxoptera formosana. The sequence continues at coordinate 65,069,482 of CM040632.1, read as the reverse complement.
TTTTTAGTGCGATAAATTCGGCCCTCGTTTATTACGATACTCGTCCAGGAATCGTTTTCTTTCGATAGTATACTAATATCGTATAATAATACTAACTTAAATATTATATTATTTGAGATATTTCAATAAAACATGAGGGTAGTTAAACTATTTTTTTTTTTTTTTATTTAAGATAAAGGCTTCAACAACATCAGGTTATTAGCCTATGGTTACAACAAAGATAATATAGTATATACACTATACAGATATTTACAATTTATGGTCGAGATGGATATAGTGGAAAAACTTGTAGATCGCTTCGGTGTTTTCTTCACTGAGGGCGAGTTGGAGGGATGATGAGTTCTTGAAGATTTTCCGAGCTTGGGAGTATTTTGGGCATCTTATTATAATGTGTTCGACCGATAGAATCACGTTACACGTAATGCATATTGGAGCAGGTTCCTTGGTGATGAGGAATGAGTGGGTGAGGTGTGTATGGCCTATTAGTATATTATTTTAAAATATTATCGAAAAAAAGAAAAATGTTATCAAATACGGGCGCTCCGACGTACAATACGTACATACTATATTATACGGTCATTGGGCGGTGGGCACAAATTCGTTGTGCCCCGATGGGCCGATCAACGGTACTAGTTTTCCCCCACTTTTCGACACGAATTAATACGGCGTTGCCGGATTGTGCCCGGATTCAATTTTTATTTTAAATAATATTTATTTGTTGTGCAAGACAACAAAATATAAATTGTATTTTATTTAAAAAATCAACAGCAAGAATTGATGGTAATTTCAAAGTTGTGATGGTGGAAAATGAGGGATATATTTGTGCAATTGTGCCCCACCTTCAATATTAACCCCACGAGCCGCCACTGATCTAAACTATTCAAAACGACACTACGTGAAACTTAGTATAGATAAAAACAATTATTTATTAAACGACCATCGGCGACTTTAGAAAATTTGTAAATTTAACGTAGGTACTATCATTTGAATATTTTACTGTAATAATATCGAAGTTTACTTATATTTTAATATAATATCATGTATACTGTAATTATGAAGGTGTACCTACCTAATATTATAATAAAACATAGGTACTCTTTTTAATTATTTTTCTGAAATAAAATCAAGATTATAGTCTAAAACCATCTTTTAAATGTTGTCATGCTTTGTAAGCAGAACGTATTAAATTAATATAATACATTTTAAGCAAATGTTTAAGACCAACTGATGAAACTCAACCAACTAGTGAAACTTAACTCAGAATGTGCAAAGGCAGTTTCGCAGATCATCGTCCAAGTCTGAACAGTATTCTTAGTTGTACGTTTCAAATAAAAAAAAAAATTAAGACAATCGGTTGGATGATTTTCGAGAACATTAGCATCAAAGGTTTCAATTTTTGATTTTATATATTAAGATTATATTATAATAACCACAGGTAATTTTGTAACTTGATGATGGTACTCATTCCCAATGTATTATTCAATTTTCCGTTATTAATTTTGCATTTATTTAATTAAACTGTAGGTGTAACAGTTTGTATACAGTCGTAAGCAGAAGCATTCTGATATTTAAATTGTATTTTTTCCTCATAATATATTTTGTAATTTTTTTAAGATGTTTATTTTTTTTTTACACACAATAAAGAATTATTTTGCATATTTTTGAATTTTCAAGTGCATAAATGTGTACATAATATTTAACAACAATTTTTGCACAAAAATCCAGGCCATTATATTATCACTATAAACGTTATGTCTAGTTGTATTCATGTTATAAAATATAAAATTTTTTTTCAAAGAATACATACCTAAAGTGCACACAAATAAATAAATAAAACACTTACTTATGAAAAAAAATTATACACGTTTGAAATAATTGATCTGTGTTTCTCCGTGTTTATATTTTAGAATATTATAATATAAGTAGTATTATACACCTGCAATATCATATAATATATTCACACAAACTTTATTTATGTGTCGATAGAAACTTAAATCAATCAGTGTTGGCACATGACGTATTCGTAAAATTCTACTGTAAAATCAATTTTTTTTTATTATAAAATAAATAGTTTTAATTATTCTAGTCATGATTATTATGATATTTTAAGGTTTTATATGTACCCGCGCTTCATTATTATTTATAATATAACAATACACTTATGAATGTACATAAATATATATTTATTTCAATTAGTTGTATACAAAAATATACAACTTTTTAGCCATTGTGAAAATATCCAAATAATATATGTCTGAGCTAATTCAAAATAATATGCTGCGAAGTCCATTATCATACATAGTTAAATAGTTTTATGCAAAAATAATATTATTATGCCGTATATGCTTTAATTTTGTGCGAGTCAATCATACCATAATATTACATCTCACAGAACAATGATGACTGACGAGTGACAAAACTAGCCATATTAGATAGTTTCGAATAATTAAGTTAAACATTATATATCTAATCATAAACCATGTATTATAAATAATATTATTGAAAATTGTAATAAAATGTTAATAATTGGTATCTTTATGAAGATTATTTCAAAATCAAGAACTTCACTGCTGTAAATCGAACAAAATATGTTTAATAGCTCTACTGGCAAAATTTGATAGAATATAACTTTTAATTTTTTTCTTGTTTGTTTGAAAGAATATTTGCCATCAACTGTTTATTAATATCAATGTGAAACCAATTACTACAAACGCGATTGGAAGATAAGTATAAACATTAATATTTTATTCTCCTAAACAATGAACGACAGTAAAAATAAATAATTAACAAGAACCTTTCAATGAAACAATGAATCAATTCATTCTTCTTAGGGCATACTCTAAAACTTTTTGATTTTGTTTGGAGCACTTTGGTCTTTGGTTACCCACTCATGGTTCACATAACAATCGAATTTATGCTATTCAAATAGAAATTGCTTTTTGCTATGCTCTGGTGATGGTAGTAATAATAATTATAAAAATAATAATAATATGACGACGATAATAAAGAATAAAAAAGAAATAAAAGTAAATGTCGCAACTTTACAAGCTTAATTATTGCAAAATTAAACCGTTAACACCACCGCTAAAAAGGACAATAATTAACAACTACCTACCTACTGCAAAAATATACAATCATTTTTAATTAAACATTTTTCTGCATTGTAATAAAATAATACAATTTAAATATTTATAATATAATTGCGTTTAATGGAAAATTTAGCTTAAGCAAATTAAGTAAGAAGCAGCAAATTAGTAATTTAATTAATTATTTTACCTGTAAGTATGTTACTGTCGTTAAAATCGATGACTTGTCAAAACTAATTATAGCTCTTCCATAGATTAAAAAAGAACTCTTTCTGACTTTCTATAATGTAACTAGAATTTCAAGTGCTTATATAGCTATTAAATAAGCACTAAATATTTTTAATTGTGAAAAATGGTAGTATTAATGATTGCCTGTTGTATTCAGATAATTTACAGCCAAGTCTATAGGTAGCAATCAATGTTTAAAAATTTGGTACTTATGTAGTCCCCAGGTTTTGCACTTCAAAACCAATTTATTTAACTTTGAATTTTAAAGAAAGTCTCACACAGTCACACGTTGTTTTTTTTTTATTGTCACAGAAAATAAAATAGTTTTTATAATTTGATATAACTTTTTACCTTTATTTTATATTTGGTCAAGAACTACAATCCACCCAAACGAATGTATTAAACATGTTGTGTAGGTAGTTTATATTAAACAGAGTTTAATACGAGATATGTCCATTGGCATTATTTCATTTGTCTCGGCAGGTTGACTTATGATTATTAATAAATACGACTACCATAAAAAATAAAATATCCAAAACGAATAATGACCCTTATGCAAATCTAGTTTTTGACCAATTTTCATAAAATAATCGTCAATTGATTCAGTAAGATTCGCTGTATCACAGACTGATCTTTACTTTTTAACACATAAATGTTGAATATTGTTGACAACTATCATGTTTTTATTTGTATATCGTTGCCATTGGATACAGAAAATAAAATGATTTTTATGATTTAAAATTATTTTAGACCTTTATTGTATATTTGGTCAAAACAACTGAAATAATCGTGTTAATAATCTGGGCAGTTTACATTTAAAGGAGTTAAAGAAGGGGTTAATTCACTCTCATTTAATTATTCCCCTCAACTCCGTACATTATCAGCTAGTAGTTACGTGTAATAATATTTATTTACTATGAAATGTTAGTTTAGGTGAAAATACAGGGTCATTTTTTAACAGTAATTATTATTTCGAAACTACTAACAATTTTTAGGACAATTTATGTATTTCGTTACCAATTTAATTATATAATATGTTTTATAATATATGCGCAGTGGAAAATAATAACACATATATTTGAACATATATAATCTGTAAAGGGGCAGTAATAAAGTATTGTATTTTAGAATTTTTTGTTTTCGTGTTGATTTTAGAGAATTTACTCTAAAGAGAGTGGAGCGCTTTGCGACGTATTTTTAATAGTAATAGTTTTGATTTTTCGAGTTGAGATCAAGATAGTCGTCTGTACATTTTAAGACCAATATACCGAACGTCATCATAGACTCATAGGTATTGCACTGTCGTCGAGAAAGATGGGAGGAAATATACCTTGGCGTATAAGTAAACGCGATATGGGACAATTTATCGGTGTTGACTTTAACTCTCCAGTATCCACTCTACGTACTGGACCGACACGAACTCTTCGAGGTGATTTGCGTTGGCAGTATAATAATAATTGTATAAATAACTTGATCAACGGTGAATTCGGCTACTATATTCGGTCATGTCGGTTAATCAGTAGAATACGTCGTTATAAAGAAAACGAGCTAAGATAAACACATTGAATGACACAATATTATGATTAGCAATTCGAGTAATATTTTATTTCAAAATATTATTTTATATTTATAAGATATTCCTGAATATATAATATAATTAAAAATGATATTAAAGTCATGTTTATTATTATGCAATATTTAATATTAATTTAAACTTTTTTGTTTTTGATATAAACAATCTGTACAATTTAGCACAATAAGATTGTAAGATGAGAGTAGGAGAAAAAAAATACAAATAAAATAACATGAAAGATGTGAATAAGCAGCCACCCTTTAGTGACTCTTGGCTAATGATTAATTACATTTTTTAAATTTTTTAAATTTTTAAATTTTTTTTGCTACATAAATGTTAGACATTGGGGTTTTGTAAGAGGTCACGGCACCACTTCCTTTCCAATCTGCGGTTTGGGTTTCCTGGGAGAGTAGGAATGGAAAGATCTTTGATGATAGGGTTAGGATGGGCTTGGAGTCGTTTATGAAAGCTCACGTAGAACATTCGTGCTTCCTCTTCTATTGTTCTCATATGAAGATCATTACGAAGAGTTTGGTTAGAGATATAAGGCGGAGCATTGGATAATCGTCGGAGTGATATATTTTGGAATGTTTGGATTCTATTAGTGTTAGATTGTTTTGCTGCACCCCGCAGTTGAAGTCTATACGTCCAGATTGGTTTGAGTAGAGCTTTGTAGATTAACAGTTTGGTGTTTAGGGAGGAGCACTTATTTCTAATTAACAGAGGTCTGAGCATACGCATGCGATTATTTAAGGTAAGTTTGGTTTGAAGGTGTTTATTCCATGTGAGTTTTTTGTCAAGGATTAATCCTAAATATTTTACTGTGTCGGATGTGGGAATTTGTACATTGTTAAGGACTATGTTGGGGCATATCCCTTGTTTGAGTGTGAACGTTGTGTGTATAGACTTATTTTGATTGATTTTTACTCGCCATTTTTGATACCACTTGGACAAGTGATTAAGATGTATTTGTAAGTTTGATGAGGCAATTAAAGGATCCTCATTAATTGATAAAATTACTTTGTCGTCGGCATAATCGGCTACGATAGTTTGTAACATGGTAGGTTGGTCGGCTACATAGATGTCGAAGAGAAAGGGGGAAAGTATACCACCTTGTAGGACACCCACTTTAATTGATGCGATTTCCGATGTCGCCGAGTTAATTTACACTTAGCATTAATAATTTTTGTACACTAAACATTAAATTGGAGATGTTTAATATTAATTATGAATGTAGTATATTAAAATTGTAAAATTTAAGCAATTGTAATCTGTGATTTAGAATTAAATAATATGTTTATTCCGTGTTCGTCCAAAATGTTATTTAATTGTTACTAAATATGTCAGTTAAACATAAACAAGGATAAGGATAAGGATAAGGATAAGGATAAGGATAAGGATAAGGATAAGGATAAGGATAAGGATAAGGATAAGGATAAGGATAAGGATAGGGATAGGGATAGGGATAGGGATAGGGATAGGGATAGGGATAGGGATAGGATTACTATTGGATACGTTTTAAAAGTTAAATATTCGAATTTCAACCAAAGTTACATTTTTACAATAGTTATGACTGACAAATTCTATGTCATATGGGAGTTAAATTGTCAAGCTTTAGGTGATTTAACTTGTAAAATAAAAACAATTGAATGCATTTTTAACTAAAAAATCGCATGAAAATGTTCGTTCTTCTGAAGTCTTTCGCCGACGTTCTACTATAAAACGTTTATAAAATAATGAAATGTTATTTTACATAATAAATTCTAGGTGACGGTGAGATATCATTTCAGTAGTAGCTGTTGTAACGTATGTTCAATTTTGGTTCGCCGTATATTTTCATCGGAGAAACATTGTGGTTCAGAAAATAAAAAAAATAAAACTATACAACGTTTACTATCTAAAGTATTTCTTAACCAAATAGACGTTTTATAAAAATGGCTATCTAACTATTTAAATTGTGAAATCAAAAATACTTTAACATTAACAACCATGGACCCCTGCACTAGTTTGAATTGTATTGTACTCTTTTATATTTGCATTATTTCTGCGATTTTGACTTTTGGATATTTGAACCATCTTCACAACAATTAATTACAATTATGGCCGACAGAGTGAACATTTACCGACTCTCATATAATCCACTCAAAAAATAAATAATATAAAAACAGCGTGCACTGTGCGTTAAGGCGACACTCTGTCGTGATTACGTGAACCGTGATTTCCGAAAAAAAAAACAAATTGGCGCTGTTATTGGCTGCATCTTGCGGTCAGTAAACGGTATTATATTACAATGTCGCCATAATATATTGCCTTATTCCACATTTCAGATAGTAGAATCCTGTCCTATTCAAGGCATACCATGTTGAACTAGTGACTAGTGTAGTCCACAAATATAAAATTGAATCACTTCATCACAATAAAAATATATATTTAAAACCCATTTTTTCTGGAAATAATGGTTCGCGTTAGTATGAATCTCGTCGTATTTGTGTGTCTATAAATTAAAAAACTCAGGGCTTTTGTGAAATATTTAAAATATTTAAGAATGACTTGTAATATGTAATAGAAATTATTGCTCACATAATTAAAGTAATAGTGATAAGTCTTTCATTTGATTTTCAAAAATATATTAAGATATTTTCACAATGTAAGAAGTGTAATCTTGCATAAAACATCGTCGATTGTTGCAACAGGCTACAACAGAATGACAGAAACTTGAAAAATAAATATTAATACACTCGTTATACCTATGTGACTGTTCTACGTTTTTAGTTTGTATAAAACCAAAAACAATTATGTGTTTTTAATTTTCATTTACATTATATTGTATTCAAATTAAGAAATATCAAATTGAATTCAACACTAGTTATTTTAATCTAAGTAGGTATTCAATCTAAACAAGAGTATACATTAAAAAGAGAGAAAATTAAATAAATTCTCTCTTTTTAGTGTATCTGATGTGTTCTTTAAAAGCTAAAACTATTTGCAATAAAATAAGTCTTTTTTTTTTTTGTCTTAAGCAGTAATTATTCATTGATTTCCGAACATTTAAATATTTTGTTTCAACGTAAAAGTAAACAGAAAAAAATAAAATAAAATAATAAACTAAATGTAATCACAATAATTAAATAATTATTATTGAAGATCGATATTGGTATATTATTTTAATTTTAAATTAAAAACAACAGTGCACCGAATTTACAAATGCATATTGACATCATTAACTATTATAACGATAATATTTTAATATATTCATCAATTTCCTATTCATCTATGACCCCGTATACTCTTTTATTTCTTGCAAGACTCGATATGCCTTTATATAGGTACCTACAATATTATCATGTTATGATGTATAATATTATTATTATCAGTCGTTCGGTATAAATGGGTTCCAAGTAGATTTACTTTTACATCGAAAACACACGATTTTCATGAATTTTTTTATTATAATAATATTATATTGTTAAGACTAAATTATTATCAAAATTAAAATTAAAAAAAAAAAAAGACACATTATACGTATGTAACAAAATATCACAGAATAATGAAAATGTATTAAACACATAATAATATTTATAAAAGGGTAAAATTAACGTAGTGTTGGACATTGTTATACAATATTTAAGCGTGGTAACGTACAATATACATTATTATAATTTTCTTAATAAATTATATAATAGATTAAACAAATTTAATAACGTGGACCACTGTGACGGGTTTTTCGTAAAACACAACAGAAAGAAAATTATTTATACAATAAGTTTTTTAAATAACATTTGGTACGTGCGATTGATTTATGGGCTAAAATTAAATTACACACGTGTATTGTTTTGTTTTTTTTTTTTATTTAATTTCAAAGACTTAGAATCATGATAGGTGTACATACGTAATGCATTTTTGTTCCAGACTGTTTGTTCAGAAAATATGATTATATTAATATCAGCTGTTACTGCACATAAAAATTACTTCGCACAATCGACGACCATCGAATGTTGGATCGACACACTTCGATGCATCCAAAAGTAACGACAACGGACTATATTTACCGCGGGCTGTTCGTTCGATATCAATATTATTTTTAGAATAAACTAAGATGTACGAAAAATATTCAGCCTGTTTGGAACAGTTGTGTAATAATAATAATATTGTAATGACATTATAATAGAGTTTGTGAGTGAGTGTCCGCTATCTGTGTTGCCAACGAATTCGGTTTTCTGGTGCCGATCACCGCCGTCATTTCGACACTAGATGGCGTTGGGCCAATGCAAACATTGCAAACGAATCTAAAAATAAAAAACAATCTAACGTGAGCAAAATGTTCATGAAGACGACGGGTTGACCGAATCGTTTCCGGACGAGTTTGGCAACGAAGACGTCCTCTGCATTACAATGTCCTGAGGTCTGGAGTCCTCGCCCAAGGAAACCAATAGACTTGGCTGGATAAAAAACAAAAAAAAAACAAAACAATATCATCAAAATATTATGTCAGTTAAGTAACGCAGGTAATATTTTATTGATGAAAAAAGTGGGTAAATGGGTTCATTGTCTATTATATGGTGTCGTACTTTTGCAGTACACATATCCCTAATCGGAATACAGTATTTTCAACCGACACGCTGCGGTTACCACTTAGGTTACCACTCGGGTTTTTGTGTGACGTGACCTGAGGTCTATATTATTATGCCGGTATCGATTCGATTGATTCGATAGCGATTCTGTAAATACATTTGCGGTCTATAAAATCACGCGTTCGTCGACCAGAAGATTTTTTTAGCCATTATAAAATGCCGAGGTCTAATATAAAATCTTTCCCTATACAAGGGGTGTTATGGTCGGGTCATCAAGTATTGTACGTCGCGAACACCGAAACACAATGGCAAAACGAACGCGAGTAGAAGAGCTGGAGTTATGGAGGCAAACGGCGATGAGTTAAAATCGTGCTATTTATAATATATTCTCGTGCGTCGTATATATTTATACTGATTTAATCCGATGAGAAACGGACGATGATATCGATAAACAATATATCACTAAATTATCAATATTAATTATCGACATTGTCAGTACCCCGTTTTCTTTTTTTTACAATATCGTGAAATTATGAATTTACATATTTTATAGCTTGAACTCGAGAAACGAATAAACAACAGTTTATGGTAAAAAATTCCGACTCGATGGGAATTTTAATTATGCGGCCTGTTAAAATAATAACACGTCGAGAGAACTGCGCGCATAACATAACCAGAACTATAGAGTTTAAGTTTGTTCGTTCTATTTTGATATACATTTTTGGTTGTATTTTATCCGTACGGTAAAATAATTTCATTATATTTACGATGTACACATTTCTCTGAATTATTCTGAACCGTGCCATAACAGGCACCCCAGAACCACCCTGCCGCAGTAATAAATTGCTCGCTCTCTCTCTCTCTCGTCATATAATATTTCCTAATTATGACTAAACATGATACGCACTCCTATGCTCGCAGGTGCGTACGCCACATGGTCATATCGTCGCCATCAGATAAGACTTTCAACACGTTTGGTCGTCTTGATCGTGTGATTTAATAATAATTTGAACTGTGATAAACAGACTACGCATAATATTGTAATATTATCGTACTCGTGCAGTCTACCGATTACGGACGATGCACTTGCAGTAGATAAACCGGACAACAAACAATGACTAACATTATTCGCGCTAATATTATATACAGGGTGTCCCAGGTCTATTTGACTAATGCCGATAACTTTTACAGCAGTAACAGTGATTAGCAAGAAATAATTTTGAATTTTAACACACTTTGAAAATTGTTTAAAAATTAACGACTTAAAAGTTTTAAACGCCAAAATGGTTTTTAAATACTTATTTATGAAATAGCTATCTTGGATTATATTAGAAAAATATTAAATACAAAATTTAAACTATTTATTTTTGTTGTAAAAAAATAAATTAAAATATAAGATATAAAAAATGCGGGTAAGTGGATGTCGCTCTGCTGTACAGTAGGTTACAAGTGGGTCACTGTATAATGGATGGAATTAAATTTGAATTCAATGATACAATATCATTGTATAAGAAAAACGATTCTGAGTGGAGACGGTATGTCAGTCTTGGTTTAAGACATATTACATACTTATCTATGGTATTAAAAAAATAATTGACTTATAATAAATTCCAAATTAATCATTTCACAATATCCATTAGGTACTTATAAGTTATAACGCGTTATACATCAACAACGAACCGTGATACTATCATAGACAATAACCACTCTTTTAATTATTCGGACAAAAGCCTATCACTCGACGATAGAAAGTGATAACACAGAATATGCTGGGGTAATCGTAATATTAAACTGTAGATTGTATGGATAGGCCATATTTTGATTTTTTTGATTCTTCAGTTTCATATTATACCGACGAATAATATTTTTAAATTACAACAAAATAACCAAAATCGTTATTACTGATTTTAATATGTAATTTCGTCCAAATTTGAATTTAAAATGTCTGTAAAAAATAACTGTGTTTATGTATTTTGTAGATTTTTTGGTTACAGTATGAACTATTTATGAGAATCTTTGTTTTAAATTTTCAATCCTTAGTTATAAAAACTGAACATTTTATAATTTTTTAATTACAGTGATTAATAATTTTCGAGATTTTGATAAATTTTGTCAAAATTCGAATTTTAAATGCATATAAAAAAAAATTGTGCCTATGTATTTTAAATATTTTACAATTGCTATTGTAAAAGTATATCAGGAGCCTTGTATTAAATTTTCAAGCTTTTTTGCCCAAGAAATAAAATTTTATTGGTATTTATAGAAAAAAAAACTAAGAAAATTGAAAATTGACAATGTCCGTAAACATCTCAAAAAGAGTCAAATTATTTTTAAAATTTAACCTTGTATAGAAAATCCAAATATAAACAACCTGTGAAAATTTTATATATCTACGGTCATTCGTTTGTTAATTACAACAAAAACAGAAAATCGTTACATGAGAAATCGAGTGAATATCAAATGTTGTAAAAATATGAATTTCAAACGCTCATAAAAATTTAATTTGACTTTCTTCTAAAAATTTTTTTTTTGATAAAGGTAGACAAACTTATGAGAAATCTTGTATTAAAGTTTAAAATCTTAGATTTAAAAACAAAATTTTTTATGAATTTCTAACTTAAAATAATTTCCAAATTTTCGTCGTTTTTACGTATTTTGTCAATATTTGAACTTTAAATGCTTATAAAAAAAAACTGTGACTAAGGATTTTTAATTTTTTTCATCTGCCTTTGAAACAATATACTAGGAGCCTTGTATTAAATTTTCAAGTTTTTTTAACCAACAAATAACATTTTATTGATATTTATAGAAAAAAAAACTAAAAAAATTGAAAACTGACAATGTCCGTAAACAGTTAAAAAAGAGTCAAATTATTTTCAAAATTTTACCATGTATAGAAAATGCAAATATAAACAACCTGTGAAAATTTCATGTATCTACGGCCATTTGTTTTAGAGTTACACCAAAAACCAAAATCGATTTTGCGTAAAAATTCCCGTTTTTCCTTAATTTTTCTTTTGTTTTTCACGTCGCTTTTGAAAACTACTGGGAAATTTTTACTTTTGACCACCCAAAGTACCAACTAGATTCACTTTCCAATCAGAAAAGTTGCTATTGAAGAAAATCGAAGCAGTTTTACTGCCCTAAAAGGTGATGACAGACACAAAAAAAAAAATAAAAAAATAAAAAAAAAAACACACATCATTGTAAAATCAATACATTCATCGTTCCACTCAGAATCTAAAAGTTATTGCATTAGTCAAATAGACCTGGGACACCCTGTATTTTCGTACTGATATCGTTTTTGGAAACGAACGCACATAATTATAAAATATACCAACGCGGTCGTTTATTTACGGTTACCTAATTAAATTATGGTTTAAAACGTTCACACGATCATACGCCTGGTTCTAGGAGCTATCGGGATATTTCGATCGCAATAGATTTATTTTTCTCTATTAAAACATATATATATATATATATATATATTTTGATTACAGATTCTGTTCCTTTATTGTTGTCCATAAAATTGTGTATTAATTACATATCTGGACAACAAACCAATATATAATTAAATAAAAACGTATGAAATAAAATACAATCCGTTTTAATAAAGTCGTGACGCTAATTGTACCGTTTTAATATTAAGCGTTTGAAATATTTGTGACCATAATATATTATTACCATTTTATAGACATAACCAATACCTCAAAATACAGTACTGTTAAAGGTCCAACCGAATCTATATGCAGAAAGAAATGGAGAAATATTCTAGTCTCAATAATAATGCGTATTGTACTGTATACATTACGGACAACGGGGCGCGTGGAAAATAATATTGCAATGCGTATTTTTGCAATAACTTTTTCAGACGAAAATCCGATTTGTTGGGTTGCAAAGAAGCGTTGGACATCGTAAATTTACTGTCATTATTAAATAATTAATTACCACAACATGTGGTTTAGCACAAAATGTGTATCAAAAAGCATTTATCGTCGATGGTGTTATAATATTGATGATATATTTCATTTGGTTTTAGTCGGAAGCGAATTAATGTATAGCAGCCGAGGAACCGTATTTGGCCGTGGCTGGCTCATATCGTTTTTAAGAATTGATGTAGGTTAAAGGGGTAAATATGACGTAGGTACAAAGCAATTTTTACGAAAATTGAATATAAAAACGTAGCACGCTATTTGATGTTTTACCCCCACAAGGAAAATCTATGAATCATAAATAAGTGTTTCGGGAGAACAACCAGAAACTATAAATCATTTTCCTTGCACAGAAAAAATATCAAGTACCTATCGTCCTACGTTATTTTCTCACGGAATAAGATATTAAGTTAATTTTTTCCATGCACTGTTTTTTAAATACTATTATTATAAATGCATTGCTTTAATACAGATAATAATATATAACCGTGGTAACAAAAGAGTCAAGAAAATTGGCGGCCTTTCAAAAATCGATCAAAAAAAAAAGTTGTTTCCAGCCAAAAAACACAATATTTATGTTAAAATATTTAAATTTTCAACGTCACTATGCACAACGTTTTAATATTATACAGGAGACGTCCTATCAAGTCTCGATATGAACTGTTTTGTAATATTATTTTCCGTTGTCAAATCGATCAAACCGATTCGACTATCGCGCATCCGTGCACCGGGAGACGGGTCCGTAACACCGATGGTTTTTCACGACATCGAAGCGATAACGACGCGCGTCTCACCTGTAACGGAAGGAATACGGATTCGATCGTCGCCGCCCTGGGTTGGAGTGGTGCCGGGGCCACAATGCCGCCACGGCCGTTAAGTACGCCTCCGGGAAATGAGTCTTGCGGTCCTGGGAAACAAAACGAAAATGTCACAAAAAAAAAAAAAAAAAATGAAATGGCGGCTAAAAATAATCGAAACCCGCACGAACGCGCGCTCCGGGATGTGATTCCGTCATCGGATGGGCTGTATATGACGTAAGCGCCAAAGGTACAAAAATGACCTATCATTTGCGCCAAAATTAATATTTTATATAAGTGGTGTTAAGTAGGTAGTTATTTAAAAATGTCTATATCTTATAAAAATAAAATGTCGATAATAAATTATAATATAATATTTTTAATACATTTTTAATACATTTTTTTTTTTTTGCACCTCAATGACACAATATTACCACTGGCCATTTCTCTTAAAAATCTATATTTTTGCTCTTTAAATAAAATACACACAACACCAGCTTTGTTCGTAGCGGTTTTTATAAAATCCATTTTAACGAATGACGCTTCGAACGGATGCTTACGAAATAGGTACTAACAATAATATGCTATAACACAAACTGCTCGCACACCGTCTATTTGACAATCTATCGTAATCAGATAATACATTTGTCGATTAGCATTAAGCGTTTGGAGTTTTTGAGCGATATAGTTCTAAATTGAATATCTTTTATTTAATTTCTGGCGCTTTTGTACGATACGACTTTTTTTTTTCTTATCCCATTTTGGCGCTCATGTCTTCCACCGATCGGATGTACTAACCCTGCGAGTGTCTCGGCGGTGAGTTGTACGGCAAAAAAGGCGGTGCAGATATGCCCGGTATTTGTGGTGCTTGGAACGCGAGACTCAGCACGTTCATCCCGTTAATGTTGCCTGCGAACAAACATATAATAATATTATTATTATTATTATTATTATTATTATTATACGAAAAACGAATTACAATCGGCGTAGGTATATTATTATGTCACGGCTGCATTATTATATTTTGTGAAATTCACCCAACAATGAAATCAATATGAAAATAATAATAGTATATTTATTTTGAAAAACGACTCGCTTGCGTAGGTATATACGCTCTATACGATATAATATTGTATTATGTGGTTTATTGTATATTGTTAGTACTCAAGCGTGGCAGAATAATATTAGATTACTCTGTTTTGTCATATTTTCCATTTTTTTTTCAAAATGGTGGGATTATAAAATTACGTTATGCCTAGATTCTAGAGCATGGATTTGTGCGCATTAACAATAAAAACAACACGCGATAAGCAAACCATTTTGTATTCAATTATTAATATCAATTTAAACATGTTTAGCTTTCATAATATTCAAGTACACGCTATAAACAGATACAGTTATACAATATTATAAATGTATGAAATGGTTATTATGTTGTTTTATTTGTTCAAAATAATTATTAATTGCAATTAGCATTTGAATTATTTTGAATAATTATTATCAATCATTGAAACAATTTTTTTGTTAATGATTGCTATTTGCTCGTATAAATACATATTGATAATAACCGTCGAACATTATAGTTGGAGAAACTTAATATCTATAGAACCTGATAGGTGTCATCGAGTGGAACCTCTTCAACTAATAGTGCTTCATCGATATTACTTAAAACTTGTATGCCTTTGAAAAAACTGAGAAAAAACGTCATTGCATTTTAATTTCAAAAATAAATGCTTGCTTTTGAAACGAGAACCAAAGTTTTAACTATTTTAGTATTTTTTAAAATAATTATCTTGTAATTGGGGTCAATAAATATTATCATTGTTATTATTTCAATGTTTTCCTTTTCCGTCTAATTCGTTATTTGTAGTAAAACTACAGCACAGAAATTTAGTTTGAGAATTTTTTTAATTATTTCCATTAAAAACTATAGATTATTAATAAAAGGAAAAAAAACTTACCTGCCACTCTTACATACATTACATACTCTTAAACACACTTGAAAATAATATGGACGCATCATGCTATAGTTTGTAATCGCATATACATAATAACTATTTTTAGTATGAAAAATATCAATCGAGGGTAATAAATGAAAACTTATTATAAACAACTGCAGGTAGGTAAACTATCTATTTATGCAAATAAAACAATTAAAGAGTAAATACTATACAGATATTTTTGTAAAAAAAAAATGCAATCAGCCCGTGCCATTTTAATTAAGTACATTACTGTTAAAGAAATTTGTGATTTATCGAAAAAGAAAGAAACTCTTAAATACTTATCTCGATGTAAAAATAATAATAATAAGATGGATATTTCCGGTATGTTTATATAATGCATATCATAATATGGTAAAGTCGAAGGATATTACAGTAGTCTCGCGATGGTCAACTCGTTCGCTTTGACCGAGATCATGCCGTTGCAGTATTTCGGTGGTTCAAATAATATTTGCACGTACGGTGGCACTGCCGGCGATGGAGAAGAGGTGGTTTTGGAACCAAAACCAAATCCACTGTAGTGCGCACACTAAGGTCATCGTGTGACGACGAGACGACAAGGGTTAGCCCCAACCTATAGTTACCGTCATTCCACCTACTGATGGTTCAAGTCGGTCCAATTTAAGTGGAAAATGCATGGCAACCAGAAAATTAGCCCTAAAAGTACATCGCCCTCCCCCAGGCCAAAGAACAGGGAAAGACGACTTACACGACTTACTGCTTGAGGAAATTCAGAAGCAGATAGTGTCACTGGGGGGGTTTGGGATTTTGTCGAGACTGCTTAGTAAGCCAAAGACAAATTTGAGGGAATAGAGCCTCTCAGACTAGGCGCTCGAACACTGGCTTTTTGGGCGGTGCAAGTGAGAGACTATCGTCCCAGAGTCCACCGACTCACTTTGTCGGGAGAGTGAAATGAAGGTAAATTCAGTACCGGTCGCTATTTATTATGCGAAAAAAAAAAACCTTTAATAGTTGAGAATGTTTGTGGAATCGACCTAGCCGTATATCATAAAATTGCAGTGTTATTTTTGCGCACGTGTACATATATAAATAGGTACGGCGGCAGTATAATACACACGCGTGGGAAATATACTCAGACAATACGCGCGCGCGCACGTGCTTTATAATATATAAATAATATTTTGAAAGCTACACGGGAAACCTTTCTGACGAATTATTATTGTGATAGCGGGCGCGCGCGTTATACGAAATGCGTCTACGTCACGCGTCTCCGCCGGTGGCGTGAGCGCAACGGGGGGGGGGCTTTGGGGTGGCCGGCTGGGGGTGAGTTTTTACGACTCGCGGTGTTATAAAAATGCTAATGTCCCGCCGGTCCACCCCACAATAAAGCCGTCGTCCGTCCACGCGAGCCAGCCCCGCGGGCACGACCGCGTTACAATAATGACGACGTATATATTATTATGATTAGTGTTTGAAAATTTCATGAAATTTAAAAAAATGAAATATTTCAAATGTCTGAAATATTTCGGTATTTTAATAGATTTTGTTTTTTTTAAATAAGTTTTATTTTTATGTATGTAGTTGTCATAATTTACTTTTATACTACCGAAACCAATCACTAATTACCCATTACCTACTCATTAGTGATGGGTGTTTTTGGTATTATACATTTAAAATAGGTAGTATTCAATATTTTTAAATTGATAAAAAAACTTACAAAAATTATTAAATGATACTATATATGTCTATATATTAAGTATACCGAATGCTTACATTAGTGTACCATACACTTATATAAAATTAAATACTTATTATAGATTTATATATATACAAATATAAATGTGGTATGCAGGTGCATGGCCAAGTTTTTAATAGTAATACTAGTAGATAACTACTGAATATAGTTTAGTTTAGTAGATAATAATTTTATGATAATAAACCATGCATATTTTTCTAGTTAGAAATTATATATACGTTTTAAGTTTATAACGTAAAGATTATGATTGCGACAATAAATTATTGACTGTCAACTGTGTAATAAATATTATACTTATATTATAATATATTTAGTCACAATTCACAATAATAGAACCATCCTTGCATCGTCGTCGACGATAAGCCATTCAGGGGCGTCATTTGGGGGGCAGGGGTCAGGGTGTACGGTGGCACCCCTTACATTTAAAATATTCTCAATTGGCCTGCTGAAGCAAGGGAATCCCCCCTTGTAGATCCGCTCTATTTTTATATGGCCTGGTGAAATTTCAAAATGGCACACCCCAAAAAAAAAACTGAAATGACGCCCTTGAAGCCATTCCTGGGGAAAAAACCAATTTTTGCTATAAAAAGCCGAAAACAAGACCCTAATATAGTATAAATAGTATAATAATATGTCAACCACGGCACTCATTGCATTAAAATTGTTAATATCAATGATTATACCAAGAATTCATGGACTGTACTATTAATAATTGATAAAAAACAATTATTATAATTTGTTTAAAAAAAAAATACAATATTTCACGTTTTTGTGAAATATCTCACCATGTAGTGAAATATTTCACATGAAATATTTCATACTTCAAACACTAATTATGATATATAATATATTGTCGTTAGGTTACTACTAAAACATGACGTATTGAGATCTGTATTATATTATAATATTATGGTGTTGCAGTCGTCCGAAAAGTACAAATGCAAATCCAATTTTTGTTTTTCAATTTATTTTAAAATAAAAATTCTAAAATATGTTAACTGTAAAAGTCATAAATCAAAATCGTACATATAGTTGATGAATATAACTACTATTAATGTCTAAACAAATAGTACGCTTGAACAGAACGAACGTCGTAACTTTCTGTGTCGCCGTTTGTAGCTTTATAATCTACACAGTCACATAGGTATTCATTATATAACAGTTTTCGTTGATTTTTAAATAATAGCACTAGGAAAAAAAATCATTTTTTCTATTAAAAAATTTATGAAACTAGGATTAGACAATAGGTAGGTAGTGTAATATTACATTCGCGTAATTTAAAAACGAAAATGATATTTCATTCGATATTATTTTATTGCACGTACAATCTGTTTCTGTTAATCGATGTACCCATATTAGTAAAAGATAACTACTATCTATTAGTAGATATAATGTCTTTATAATGTGTTTTCTTTAGATTCCAAGTGTATATTTTAATGTTTAATTTATTTACATAATAATAAATTATCGTATGCGTTTCAGTAATTAAATAAAATAAATATAATATTATAATATTTTTTTTTCAGTGAACATTAAGAATATTAAAAAACTTTTATACTTGCAGTGTTATAATTTATTTTAGTCATACTTTTTCATTTTTTTTTCTAAAGTTTGAAATGACTACGCTTAATAACAAGTGAATGAATACTGAATATAAATACAGTTTACAAATTAATATACATTCATAATATTTTAAGTTTAATGTTAACATTTTGTCATACTAACTACTTTAATCAGAATAGTATATTTTATGTACCATATTATAGTTTAAAAGCATAAATGCATTAGTGTATCTAATTTATTTGCCTTTTTTTATTATATCGTGTTCATCATCACGTTACATCGCCGTCAGTTAAACATGTTGTTGGTATAAACATATCGTTTTCTTGTTTTTTTTTTTTTTTTTATTCATACTTTTAAGTATTATAAATTTCAATATAATGGTACGATTATAATATAGGTATTCGACACACTGTAGATAACAATAATTAAAACCCGTACCCGTACCTACGTAGTACGATAACAATGTTTTATGATCATTATTCCAGTCATAAACTTGTATAAACACCGTTATGTTAATTTCATCAGCAGTAAGAATACCTATATAGTTTGCACACGTTGCTCTATGCTTTTGTTATGTTGGCGAACGGTCAATATGAAATAATGACTGTTATATTTTTCGATAATAACTCAGCCAAAGTGATTCTTGTTAGGTATCTACCTAGTTTATTATAATAAACTATTATTATGAAATACTATAAGATAATATATTGTCATGCAAATAACTATTATTGTTCAGTTAAACATATTTTTACACGCATATAAAAACAAATTGGAGCTACAATAATAGATAAAAGTAGAAAATTCACATCATAATAATATAATAACAGTACGCATAATCGCAGTAGACTGCTTTCAAAAATGTGTTTTTTCTACTGACGATTATTACTAAGTGCGGAATGAAAAAAGAAAATGTAATTTACTGCAATACAGTCTATAATAATATGCCATACGGTATCGAATGGAAACAATTTATTGTCATGGCACGGGCGACTTCTTGTGCTATGCGATATTATTGGGTTGACCAGAAAAAAAGGCTAGAAGTGAAAAACGGCGTAGAAGCTTGTAAGCATGTAATTTCCTTTTCGGAAAACCATGTTCACGGGTTTCGTATATTTTTATGATATCCAGATACAGTGCAATCTAATGCTCGGATAAATAAGAAGAAGGTCGTATTGAATATAGAAGAGATGGAGAAACTAAACGACTATTATATTTCTGCTTTGATAAAATGATGATAAACGTTGAGAAATTGGAAAATGTTCGTAAAACCGTATGGCCAATGCCGTAGGACGTGTCACACACTTCCGGGGCAACCCAATTAAACAATTATTATCAAGTCTCTTGCTCTCTCTCCCTCTCTCTCTCTCTCTCTCTCTCTCTCTCTCTCTCTCTCTCTCACACATGCACACACATATTATACACTCACACGCAAAATCATATTTTCTTGTCGGATGAATTTACTTATTGCACATTACCGTGTACAATTTAAACGATGTGTCATATAATTTTTAAATTATTTACAAAAATTATCCTGTGTAGGTATGTTTTTGAAGCCGATATATTTTACCGCTGACCTGTCAAATCTTATAAATTTTACACATGTTACAATGCCTATAATATATACACGATAAAAGTCTGTTTTACGATCGAATAATAATTTATTTATGCCAAAAGAGTAGAATATAGTTCGTGGGTACGAATCGATGAATTAAAATGATTAAAATATTTTATTTCGTTACATTGTGTTAGTCCTTTTTTAATTTGTAAATTTGTCTGCGTCAGTGTTATTTTTTATAGATTTCACATTTTCACTCTTATAGAAGAATGTAATTTATATTATATTTTTATTCATTTAAAATTATAATTACATACTATAGTAAAACATTTTAAATTATTCTATTTCTTATATTCTAATTCAAATATTATATTTATGAATAATACATTGCATGCTTATTACGAAATTATTGCACAATGTGTAGAATTTACGATAAATGTTTAAGTTATGAGAGATGATGCAGTCACGCAACTTTATTTAAGAATAATATGTCATATATGAATCATCTCCAAAACTCGACTAATTCTCCACTCACAAATCCATCTCAACTTGGCATGTTAATTTAAACCGACGAGGACTGACAAAACCTTGACATATTGTTCTTCATACCGTCTTTGTTGTAGAAAATTTAAAGATAACATTAGATTAGCGGCATTATTTCAGATTTTCTGAGGGTAAACCAACATTTTTACCCGTACCCGTATTTGGTTAAAATAATATGTACCTATAATATAAAGCCACTCTTTAGGGATAAAAAAATGCTAACATAATAAAACAAATTATTTTTTATAATATTACCAATAAATAAAACTGTAAAAACACGGATATTATAAACCTTTATCTATACTGGGTAGTTGGTAGTCAGTTCAGCATTAGTATATTATAGGTAGTTGTAAGAAAAATCTGACGAGTTAATAAATTTCCAAGTACATTTTATACAATGTTTTGTTAAAATAAAATCACTCATTCGAATAATTGAATGACAACGATATGAATACATGCAGAATGCAGATAGATGGATTATTACATTTTTGTTTCTCCCATTAAGGGGATTCAATGCAGTTATTTTATGTTTTTTGTCTTAACCCCACTTGTCCTTCCCAAATTACTACACTGCATCAGACATAATTTTAATTGCTTGAGTTATGTTTAATGTATTTATGTATATTGTTCAGTCGTCAGTATTATACAACAATAAATCAGCAATGTATCATTTGTGCAAATTAATAATATTATTTAGTATCTACTATTTGGAAAAATTAATATGCAATTGTTTGACTACCTATCTATTATTTAGTTTAAAGTTTTTTCGGTGAAATTTGAAATGTATTGGTAACATGGCGAGGGTAATGCTGGTAATCGTTTTATGAACAATTCACCAATGTAAAAATATCTTTTGACAAATCCTTATAGTGAATTTTCAGTTTTTTTTTAAAATTTCTATGATCAATCCAATATCGGGAAAGTGCAATTTCACGGACACCGACGCGACAAGCAGTAGTTGTATGGCACGAGTGCACGACATTTTATGTATGGTGTTTTCTTGGCTTATTATTTATTAAACAACTCGTTTTTTGACTCTTCGTGACAAAGTCGACAGTTTAATTTGAAAATTCCTACGTCCAAATTCGAAGGATGTATTATTATTATAAAGTTTTTTTCAACACCCCTTATTCATTTCCGACGAAACGCAATATAATGTTTAGATATTGTGTATATATATACTGCATTTAATGTGCAGTAAATGGTTTCGAGTACGAGTAATAACAGAGCATATATTATCATAATTCATAAGCATGTATATTATTATTATTGCAGTCCTTCGTCGAAGCGTCGAGAGACCAAAAAATCATTACCACGAGGAGTGCGTTTATGGTGAATACGTGTGCGTGCAAAATGCTATGAATAAAAAAAAGGGTCTCTCGATCTTGGACGTGTGTAATAAAAAAATCGAAATAAAAATCGTCGAAAATATCTTAGTATCATCATCGCCCCCCCCCCCCCTTGCGCAGTCTTCTCGTCGTCGTTTTTGACGATCGCGTGTTATTCGAATAACCTTTTTTTTTTGTGCAATTGTTCACAATGTCACGCGTTTTAATACCGCACTGAAGGAGAGTGTATAAGAATTTTGGAGATGTTTCGATTTATCGTTTAGAAGACGCGTCGATCGTGTGTGACACCGAGTCCTGTGTATTGAATAATGTGAACTGCTATTTTCCGGGATTATTTGTGAATTATAAAAAACCATGACGTACTGTTGTAAATTTATAAATTATAATACAAATTATTTAACGTTCAAATACGGGGATGAATGAAAATAATATTTACGTATTCCGGTGTAATCGCCATTCCGACAATGTTATTATACAGGGTGGGGCGAAACAGGCAGTGCAGTTTTGAAAGGCTATTAAAAAAAAAACTACGCAACTTATAGAAATTATATTAATTTAATTTTTTTTAGTACATCATGACGTTTTATGTATCAAGTTTTAAAAATAACATCAGAAAGATGATGGCCGCCAGCAGCGTATATTGATGAAGGCGATTTATGAAGTTTTCGGCCGCATTTTGACACATTTCGACTGGTGTAGCGCCGATTTCCTCCCGAATTCGCTCTTTGAGTTCTTCCAAGGTGTGAGGC
The DNA here is from genome assembly GCA_022818045.1 of Neotoxoptera formosana. Classification (NCBI taxonomy): domain Eukaryota; kingdom Metazoa; phylum Arthropoda; class Insecta; order Hemiptera; family Aphididae; genus Neotoxoptera; species Neotoxoptera formosana. The sequence goes on along the minus strand of CM040632.1, from coordinate 65,045,819 downwards.
CGATGTTTAAAAACCTTTTCCTTCAGGTAGCCCCACAAGAAAAAATCACAAATGCTCAAGTCCGGTGAGCGCGCGGGCCACCTCACATCACCTCTCAGAGAGCAAAAAACACAAAAAAGGTACGGACGGCGAATCCCTGTTGTTCACCAGACCAAACCATGGTAATGTCTGATAACGGCATAACCCGCTCGACGAAACGAAACCATCATAATCGCACTATCCCCTGCACACAGGAGGTATCAACCTTTCAAAACTGCACTGTTTGATTTGCCCCACCCTGTACGATGGGGAGAAGGGGTTATATTATAGGTGACTGTTCTGTCTCTCTCCACCAAAATTCCCGAGTACGACGCCACTGTCGCCACTGCCTATAATATTTATATCATACGGAACGGCGCTGTAATATTTCAAAGGAACATGCGAGTACTGCACGTGTCGTCGTACGCAATGCAAGTCGGCGCAATAATAACTTTATTGTATTATTATTCGAGTATCGACGACGCGTGGCTGTCGACTGCCGCTTATTATTAAAAAAATATTCGGAATTCCCTGACTTATACGCTACTGAATATCGTGTTCTGCGCAGTCGATATATTACATTCGCGGAGCCCATAGAGTGTTGCAGACGTGTGTTGTTTTCAAAGTATAAAATATGCACATGGATTATTCATGAACTAACTACGCGTAGAACGTATAGCATGCAGTTTCGACTGCAATGTTACAGCTGATATTACATAATATTTCTATTTTAAATTTATTCAGCTCCCATATAAAATATTATATCGCACGGTGTATAATTCATGGTCAGTACTACATTGTCGTCGTCGTCGTAGTTGTTGTTATTATTATTGTCACGGTTTGAGAACCATGAGCACAAATCATAATATAAGGGCGCGACACTTTTCGGCTAAAATGAACCTTTCCCTTTTCGGCCAGTTAACTTTTCGGCCATTCCGAAATGACCGTTTTCGGCCAGTACACTATTTTGGTCACCAATGACACCAATGAAATATTCTTTTAGCTTTTTTTTTCTGTTAAACTACCAATTTACATAATAAATTAAGTAAAAAATATGAAGAATAAAAGTTACATCATATTATTATCAATTTACACAATATATATAAAATTATTTATATTATTTTTATTTATTTTTATTTAAAATAAAAATATTATGGAGAATCCATGGGCTAACGGTAGATAAAACGAATAGCTACCTACTAACTAGGACGAATATACAGTATCTATCATCGTTATCTTCGTTCGTCGTTAAGATAAAAACCAAATCAATATTACGAACTATGAGAGAGGAGAAATAACACAAATAGAATTTATTAGAAGTATGTGTTAAAACTATAAAAAAAATTAAAAATCCACATCATTTTATATTTATTGTGTAAATTAATAATATAATATAACTTTTATTTTTTATACTTTTTAACTTAATTCAATATATTATAAATTAATAATTGACAATCGTTATTATTATTTTTTACAGTCCATTCAAAAAAGTAGTTTTTTGGTAGTTTAACAAAAATAAAACTCGAAAAGAATATTTCATTGGTGATCAAAATAGTGTACTGGCCGAAAACGGTCATTTCAGAATGGCCGAAAAGTGAACTGGCCGAAAAGGGAAATGTTCATTTTGGCCGAAAACGGTGCCGCCCATAATATAGTGGCGCTATAAGGAAGCGTCCTCGGCTCTTGAGCTTACGTCGTCGTCGTCAAAAATTCCATAATTAAACGGCCCCCGCACATGGTCATAGACTATCATAAATCATAGTATTGTTCAAAAAATATTCTTTTGTATGTTTTTTCAGTGTACTTCGTCACGAATGTACAAAATATTAATATAATATTGGCGCAGTCGGTACTGCAGGGTGATTTTTTTTTGCAGTAAACACACATTATTTTGTGAGTTACGCTAAATTCTATAATTTTACACCCGCATCGCCCTTATTCCTTTTGTCTTTATAATATTATTATTTTAAGTACTCTTAATGTTTTGTGGACGATTTGTGCCTGCATCGATTAATATGATCATACCGTGTGATAATCTGTCAATTCAAATGTAAAATTAGAGTGTGGTGGTTCTACTACTTTTCAATATTTTCCTGTGTCATGCGACATTAACTTCGACGGTAAAAAAAATATAGTACATCGTATCTACATATTATTATAATATAAACCTTATTGTATTATTACCTAGTTATAACAAATCAAAATAAAAACACGCTTCAGTGACGAACCGTCAATGTTTGGTTTCGGGAGTACTATATTATTATATGTATACGACGTTTAAGGGTTTTCAAATATCCCATCGCGATATAATACGCACTATAGCTGCTTCCATAGCCATTTAGCAATATTAAAGTGTTAACGAGTGTTGTGACTTTTGCAGCAACGCAGTATGCCCAACGACTGCGCAATACTAATTGTAAATATGTTTCGAAAGAGAGAAATGTCACGAGTTGTACACTATTTTCTCAATTTATCGATAAGTATTATAGTACATGTTCTGGATTTCAAAACTTGTACAACGTACACACTACATATATATATATATTATATACTTATAGGCACCTAAAACATAAAACAGAAAGAGACCGGAAAATCGTCGACCCATATTAGACGTTCAAAATATAAAATACATTTTGATTTACTATTGCTACTTATTGTGACCGTAAATATCGTTTTAGAATAATTGATATGTCGTTGATCTCATGGTTTTTATACCAATGATTGGGTTGACATAGATTTATCTTTTAATTTATTTTAATTTTATTTTGACTAGATCGTTTGGTTTTTAATACTCTCATTTTAATTAGGAAAAAAAAATGAAAACTCATGTATTATGCACATATTACTATAACAAAGTATGTTTTATGATGTAAATTACTAAAATGTGATTATGAATATTCATATTGCTATGTGTGCTTGTGTGTAAATTAATAATCAAAAATATGACATTTTATAAATATATACTGTCGACCGTCAATGATCGAAATAATATCACGTAGGTAGGTGTTCAGTTTATATAATAATTATTATTATAACAATGTATATCTTTACTACACCATACATCAAATATTGATCGAGTTATTTAAAAATATTTATTTTTATGTTACTGTTTTCGTTAAGATAACATTTAAAATATTTTGTACGGTTGAATTGAAAATGTGATGAATATAAATAACTATATTCAAATCTATATATAGGGTGTCCCAGATCTATTTGACTAATGCAATAACTTTTTTTCTATTCAATATTTTTAAGTTTTTTTTTTGTAATGATTTGTAGAGCTCTGCGCTATAATTTGTATATTTTATATTTTATTTTATTTTTTTACAACAAAAATAAATAATTTAAATGTTGTATTTAATATTTTTCTAATAATCCAAGATAGCTATTTCATAAATAAGTATTTAAAAACCATTTTGGCGTTTAAAACTTTTAATTTGTTTAATTTTTAAACAATTTTCAAAGTGTGTTAAAATTCAAAATTATTTCTTGCCAATCGCTGTTACTGCTGTAAAAGTTATTGCATTAGTCAAATAGACCTGGGACACTCTGTATACGCATAAAAATTATTTTTCGTTTATTAGTAGGTACTCGGTTATCTCGGAAACTATGCAAACTCTATCCATAGTCATATTATAATAAGTTCACATATTAGGTTCGGTGTGTGGCTACCGTTGGTTTTTGTTAAGTGCTTAGCTAATAAATTATTTATGACATTATAAATAAAAAAACATTATTTTATTTAAAAAGGGCATTTCGTTGTAATTTTTATATCTGCATAATACGATAATAAAATTGAGAATGAATTATTACATACAACGTTTAAAAATAAATTTAATTACTAAATTTGAGTGATGACTTTCAAAATTATTGTAAGAAAATTGGAATTTTCCATCCAAATAAAAATGTATTGACCAATGTGTAAAATACAGATAGTTATCATGATGCTGTTTATTGTACTATTACAGTGCCTACTCTATGATTAAACTTATTTAAGTTACATACATAATATTATCTGTGTTTTTCTACGCATATGTACTGAACAAATTTTCGTTTTATTATACAATAATGTCAACAGTAAAAATGGTTTAATGGTGTAACAAATGTCAAAAAGTCTATCACTGGAAGCGTTTCATGTGTGTATTGTATTTATTTTATCTTACCCTCATCCCGTACATCTATGTAAGTGTAAATTAAGTATATTGGTGCAGGTTTATGTTTCTGTAGTGTGTTTAAAAACTTAATTCATGCGACAAATTCGATATTAACGAAGCATGACGTATCGAAATCAAAAAAAAAATAGTGAACAGTAACAATACAACTTAGATAATATCAGTTTAGTTCAAAGTATCACTAATTTATTATAATACTAGCTGTCCCACCCGGCATTGCCCGTGCCAAATATTTGTTTATCTTATAAATACATTTTTGAAAAAAATCTACTTATCATAATAATAATCCATTTTCAATCCTGAATTACCCGGTCGTGTAAGTATAAAAATGTATGTATTCTTGTTATCTGGTAAGATTATATGAAAATTATTAGAAAATATGAGTACCTTATTATAAGTCGTCGATCGCATATTATTTTATTACACAATACGATTTATCTTAGCTTAGATACCTTAGAACCTGCAAATAAAATGTGATATAACCTCTCCCTCCCCTTCGACAAAAAAAAAAATGAAAAACCGCGCAACTCGGTGGTACTCAGAAGGTATTTGGAACAACTCTGGGAAAAAAAATTGGAAAAATGTTAAATAGTGTCATCATAAAATTGGAATATAAAAAAAAGACTGTTCTTTTATAATATAATATATAAGGATCATTTTTTTACACCTTGTGTTAAGTTATTGGAGTTTTAGTAGAGATCCCTAATTTTTTTGAAAATATAATGTAGCCTCTGTCATCCGGAGATAGGGTAGCTTCCCAACGGCGAAAGAATTTTTAAAATCGGTCCAGTAGTTTTGGAGTCTATTTAATGCAAACAATCAAATCTTTCCACTTTATAATATTAGTAAGATAAGATAAGATTCTCGAATTCAAAGTTGTCTATCATCCAATTCTGGAAACAAAACCGATTTTGTTCACATCTTTGAACAGTCATGATTTCAATATTAACAAAAATATAATTAGTTGCGTCAAACCACTAAAATAGGTTCACGAAAATACTATATATATATATATTTTTTATTTATTAAAAACGAGAAATTCAATCTATGAAGCTCAACAGAATCGTATTATACAAGCTGAGTAAAATAACTCTTTATGAACAGCGAAAATTGTTTTGAAACTTCTGTTGATAGCAAAAGAGCATCTCCACTGTTATTAGATTTCTTATTAAAAAGTTGAAATCGTTCAGATTTGACGTTTCAATTGAATAATATAATAACAACGAAGTCTGTATTTAAAAACGCGTGAATATAAAATTGTGACTTAATATAATAATTTAATAATGCATTATTATTCGATACAATCAAAAAACAACCCTGAAAAGCACTACGGCGTATTATTGTATTAGCTATTATATGTATAGCACTGCAATGTATTAATATTATATTGTTGTGAAAACGGAGGGTGGGCACTGCTAGAAAGCTAGAAAATTGGAAAAATAATCGCGACAAGACAGATATGGCTACGTATTCGTGTGAGTTTTGGTAGAAATAAAAATAAATATGAGATATATATATATATATATCATATTTATATGGTGTGCGAGAGAGAGAGAGAGATAACTTTACTGACATACTGTGTTTGTTAAATTGTAAATTCATTGAACAGGAATAATACATAATATAATGCGTGTTCGATGAAATGAAATATCGTCTCTGAAATAAAAGTCAGATATTTCCAACGATATCTCGTAAATCCCGTCGAGATTTATCACGCCGCACGGGGCTCGTTATTCGATCGAGTGGTACGTGTGTTTAAATGTTTTTCGTCCAAATCGCAGCCTCCGACGAATCGTGGCTAGGTTTCAACTCTATCGGTCGATCATATTATATTATTACATCGCACAAGTCGTCAAGCACGAGAAGCCTCTGACGACGGCATTGACTGCAGACACCACAACCTAATATTTTTTTTTTTTTTTATCCATCTTATGACTCAAAAAAATAATGGATTTGAAATGTCGAACACAACGTCACTGCGATCGTTATTGAAATATATTCGTATTTAATTGTGAATCCATCGTAATTCGCTCAACAAATACAAACACCGCCTAACGGTTATAATATGATATTATTTTATCGTTTGACGTAAACTCAAATGCGCTGCATGTTTACATAGCAACAAATTAAGAAGAAGGCGATGATCCGTATGAACTATAAGTGTGTAAATAATATTACTAATTAAAAATAATAATAACTCGCTTTGAAATACCAATATCAATAAAGGGCTTTAATGTGCTCTAACCTTTATGGGTGACATTATTACTTTTAAGTTTAATATTATAACATACCAATTAATATTAAAGTTAGAAACCCAAGATTGGTTTTGTTAGACGCAAATTGTATTTTTTGCATAATAAATAGGTTGGAGAAGAAAAGCAAATTGTGCTTTGGTACCTTCTCAAGGTCCAGTTTCAATAATGATCCTTCAAAATCCAAAATGTATATTTTGGAGTATATGTATATATGATAAATTCTCAGTATATATTCAGTATTGGTGATTTTAATTTTGATTTCTGGGAATTCCCGGGAATGATCGGGTATGACTGGGGAATAAAAAAAATGGACGAGAAACAAATATCATTTATTAAATATATATTAATTGCTACGATAATGGCGTATTTCAATTAGATATTCAACTTTTTTGATCAAACACTGCAATCTATTTAAATTGTAAGTGAAAAACAAATTCAATTGTAATTTGTTTTCAATTGATCAAACATTTATAATTGCACTGTGTTTGTTTGTGCAAACAGCACTTTCATTGGAATATGATATATAATGTACAATATTATTAATGATAAAAAACTTAAATTTAAATCAACTGTTCTATTTTATTGTAGGATATAAAAAAATATAACCTGAGCTACTGCACAACCGATAATATTATAGGTTTTTTATTATTTAAACGATCTAGTAATTTAAGATATAAGTAAAATGCTAACGACATCTTTAGACTGAACTCTTATAGAATCAAAGTCCTTATTGGTAGTGGCGTTGTACAACATTTGTAAAATCGTGTAACTTTAGTAGGTAGTATTATTATGAGTAAACAACTGCCCACAAAATATGTTCAATATTATATTTAAATTTAATAGTGCTTTTACAGTTGTACTTAGGTGTATCAAAATATGCAGTTATACAAGTTATAAGTATAGAAGAACGGAAGATGACATTGTATCGAGTATAATATCACTTTTAGATGTGGTTATAAAATATTAAGTCAAAAAGTGACAACAATTCGAAGTTGATCGATAACTGGTAAATCTATAATATATTCGCGTGGCACTTATTGCAGAAGTTTTAACTCAAAATAATAGTTATTCGGTGGTTATAACTTATAAGGTTACACAGTGTTGTAGGCTGTACCTGAATTGTATGATTACAATATTAAATACGTAAGACTTAAAACCCAATACACACTTCATATGCAGAATTTCTTACGCATAAACTTAAAAATCCAGTGGAAGATTAATAATATTTAAATTATTAAATAATATTATTGGAACGATTCACGTTTACTTGATAAACCCATTAATATTTATTCGGGCTGTACAAATGCCGTTTATCCGCCTATTAAAATAAAATCATTTTTATAAATATAATTTTAACTTACAATCATAAAGCCCGTACAGTTAAAAAACACAACGATGTACATATTTATTTTTAAACTTGTTGTACTCTCGGTAACAAGACGTCATGTAACCCTCTGGGAATTTACAGAAACGACAACCCTACTTAGGACCGCAGAAATCTTAACCTCCAAAAGGTCTCATCGGTTCTGATTTTTATTGGAAATATTTAACGATACTTCCGGTATGTTTTCGAGTCCACGATTTACCAAAGTCTATTTTCGTTTTTGTTTCCAGTCTCTATACAAACAAACGGTCCATTATCTATAGGCACTAGGGTATTACGGTAATAATTTCGGTGATCGGCTGAAAATAACTACGGATTTTATATTTTATTCCCTCGTTCTGTTTACGGCACGAGCTCTCCTCGTTTTTTGAGGTTTTCTTTTCTTTTTTTTGTGAATATCAAGACATTTATCAAAAACGATACTTTTGGCAAACATCATCAGCTATACGAAAGTCGGTGCTGAGTTTTCCGAAACCATTTTGGCACGTTCCGCCGCCAGCATATCAATATCTGCATTTTATGTATGCCTCGTCGACCCTCAGCTGGCTGCCAATATTTACCTAGGACACGTAAAGTCCTATTGCGGGTACCGTAGTAACCATTCGCGGTAATAATTATTAAATTATGTTATCCCGTACCTATCCCTGTTATCGGTCATTTACACTGTACCGCAGTGATTGGAATGCAAATAGAGTGCGTATACCAAAACGCGACCCGGCCCAATAGAAATTTCTAATTTTAGTATCTTCCCTCGCCAACCACGTCGTTGGTTCCTGTTCATGTTCCCAAATCTCATTAAAGGCGTGTTGTACACGTACCCATCTTTATTCATCTCTTATCTCAGCGGGCATATATATATATATATATATATTTATTATATTATGCAAATACTGTTCAAATGGTCATAATTAAAGTCCGGATTTGTATGCATTTACATATTTGTAATGAGTGTATGCAGTTCGATGGGAGTAAGAAATATAGACGATTTGTGTAACAGATAATGCATAGAAAAAAGTTTATTTCGCATATAAATGCATATTTTAGGGATGACTGCATATTTAAAAATGTTTGCATATTCAAGCATATTTTGTACAAAAGTTTATTAAATCAATTATTTCATTTCTATTTTGCCGTAGATTATGATTTATGAGTTCATTATGTATTGTTGGGAAAGAAACGTTATTCTACGTATGTTATCTTTTTGGATAGTTTGTGTTCAAATTAGATCTCGTTTATTGCAACGAGTTCATCGGCAACAATGCTGACCGGTTTTTTTTTTATTCCCATTTAAAAATTATATTTTGTAAACACACCGCGTCGTGTTGTCGCTGTTGTCAGACATCATTGCCAGTCAATACGACAATACCTAGACACCTAGTGCACCACTAGCACTAGTGCTTATACAGCAATATTTATAGGTACATCATTTCGTGATCCGCGTTCCATACAATTGTAAATTTTAAAATTACGATAAGTCGAAGCAGTATTCAAACCTTATTAAAACAATAGATTGCACTTTATAATAAAAAAGACCAAAAATTGTTTTTATAAAATTTCGTCATTTTCTATTTTTTTTTTTTTAAATATTTAACAAAGAATTAATAGTATTAAGAAGACGGTATGGGATTCAATACATTTTTTATTTATTTTTTAATATTCCTAATTAAAGTAACTATTTGTTTTATTTGTTGAATAAATATTTTTAAATATATACTGTTTATCTAATTAAGATTAAATAAAATTATTATTTATGGAAGAAATTAAAAAAAAAATATAAATACATACATTTTGAATAAGAGCATATTTTTGCATATTATTGAAAAAAAATAAGAGCATATCAAGTGCATATTTAAACGTTTTTTGATGCATAAATGCATATTATTTTAGGCTTTTTAAGTGCATACAAATCCGGACTCTAGTTATAATAATATAACCGCACTGTTACTGCTATACCAGAAAATATATACCACAATAATATGGCATTCTATCTGGGGAGTGGTCGATTTGAATACAGTTTTTGCTTTGGATCGCTCTCAAAACTAAAATGTGAATTTCCTAAAACGAAATTATACTATTTCCATTGAATGTCGTTTTAGCATAATATTACTGTTATGTCATTATATTCGCAATAGAAACTCTCAAGTTCGTTTAAAATCTCAAATAATCCGTCTTATTGATTGAAGCATCGATTTTCCAGCCGCCTAAAATGCTACCAAATGTGACACTTATACAAATTAACTGTATTATATTATTATTTTTTTGCTTTTATTACCATGTTTCATTGTCAACGTGTCTACACATATTAGCAATCGTTGTGTATTCTAATTTCTAATAAGACGTGTTTTAAAAACATTTTTTTTTTTTTTTATTATTATTTGTTTAATACGTCATACATCATATAAATTAATTGTTATGTAATAGTTAGTCTAGTTAGTTAAAATAATATTATATCAATTTTAAAAAAAAGGTAATGTAAAAAAAAAATGTATTTGAACGGAAAATAATTACCCCACTTGCGATTATATTGTGGTCTAATACCGAACGCGTCACTAAAAGTTAAGATATGACTAAAATACAATGATAGGTACTACTTTTACTACATTCTGTTTTATTTTAAATAGATTCCGATTTATGAGACATATTGTTATTATAACAGTATAATATTTTATGCTTTTTAGTAATTATATCATATTAACAACAAATAATTCTAATAATATAATAGGTAGGTACTTTGTAAACGAAGTGTGGTCTGGGTGTTTATTTTTGGTACAAATAATTTGGCGTATCGTAATTTATGCAAGAAACGAATGCAAATTATGATAACTTACCAATTTTTGGAGTTCCGAAAGTATCTTTGAGTATTGCTCCGGGTGTAGGGGCGGCGACCATTCTACGATTTCCTATCAGTCCAGCAGCACCCATGACACCCGCACAGACAGCGTCACAACGTTTCGGCCGAGGCTGCTCCACGGGTAGCACTCTTCTCCTTTTTTTTGGTAACTTTGAACGGGCCTGAAAATTGGATGCGATAAACAAAACAAAATGTTCAAATTTAAATTTGTTGGATGTAATTTACAACACAAATCACAAACTATATATTTTAAGATTAGATCAACTGCCGTCCAATATGTTTAAATGGAACTTTGCGTGCACACGATTTCGTCATATTGCTGTCGTATATTATGCATGATACTCGATCTATATTATTCCGAGTGTTTTTGTTATAATTATTTCGGTTTTTTAAATTCCAATTAGTTCTTATTTACTTGTTTTCAAGATGTCTCAAGTCATGTTTAAAACATATTATTTTTAAATATCATGATTTAAGAGTACACGACTTAAATAAAACTTTATGTGTATTTCCTACATGTATATTATATATATAATATAACTATATAAAAAATAAATCATATTTTTTCATCAAGTGTCCGTAAAAATTCTATTTGTAATATACAGCTAATACCGCAGACTGCAGTATTATCTTGTATCTTTTTGTCTCTATTCTTACGTCATTCAGCAATTTTAGTCGGAACTTTCGATGATTTAAGGGCGGTTTTGAAATGCTTTTAATGATTCTAAAAGCACATGACTTAAAAAAAACATCATCTCTGTGACAATAGAAGGAAAGCTTTTCTAACGTACTAGGTACCTATCCGGAAATGATTACCAAGCTCCGTTGTGTCGGACGGTTGTAGTAAAGTACAATGTTGAGTTTCTATCTTTTTTTAAATAAAAACCACTTTAACTCGTGGTGTATATAATACAGATTCTTGGTATATACCTATATACACATACACATACACCTCTTTTAGACCTAAACACTATTTAATAATAATTACACGAAACGCTCAAAATTATAATGTGGTGTAAGTGTAATTGTACCATTACCGGAATCCATAATATAGCCCAGAGCTTGGAACCTTTGGAGTTCTTGTTAAGGTTTACAAAACTGAATTTTTAGATTTAGGTTCAATTTTTTAAATTATAGTAAAAAACTATTTCGGATCTAGTTTTAATGAATAATTGTATCCAAAAGAATATAATTGTATAAATTGTAGTTTTCTTAAGTATACAATATAAGATGCATTATTCACAATAATATCAACCATATTATATCAAAATATTTGTTTTTAAATACTAAATTACGATTTCAGCACTTCAAAAATGTAATATGCAATATAATGTAAAATGTATTGGTTCCGTTTAATGTTTGGTTCCAACACCTGGATTTTAGTAAACTATAGTTCTACGTCCTATCATATGCCATAATCATAATCTATAATAGTACAGTGATTAAATCAAAATTATAATTATTTTCTATCGTATTTTCATAGAGCAGACCTGCGTGTGCGAATAAAACATGGAGAAGTTGGACACGATGACAGGTACGGGCAGCGCGATGGTCAGTACGCCGGCCAAGGCGCACAGCGCGCCGACAAACATGCCCATGTACGTCTTGGGCGCCATGTCGCCGTATCCGACCGTGGTCATGGTCACGATCGCCCACCACAATCCTTCCGGTATGCTCTTGAAGTCGTTTTGCGGATTGGCCTGCCGAGAGAGGGACGGGGCGGTGTTAGTATATCGTACAAGCTCTCTGCTGATCGTATAACAACGACGACTAATGATAATATAATATGATCCCGTGGACGTTTACCTGCAATCGTTCGGCGTAGTACACCAGGCTAGCGAAAACCACGATGCCCAACACCAAGAAGAACACGAGCAACGTCAGCTCCTTGGCGGACGCCTTGAACGTGTGTATGAGTATTTTCAGCCCGGGCGAGTGTCTGGTCAGCTTGAACAGCCTCAGTATCCGAATGATGGAAAAAAATTCTAATATCTCGGTGTTGTCGAAACGGTGGGCCAGAGTGCTCTGCAGCATGGTGTCCGTGTAGAAGCTGAGCGTGGCCACAAAGTCGATGATGTTGACAGGGGACTTGGCGAAATGCGCGAGGTTAGGGGTGACCTGCGGGATAACGAATGACCACAACTCGATAAGCGATTTCACAAATTGTGGATATATATTATATTTTTTTCATATTTTATCACACAGATTCTCGTTATAAAATAAATAAATAAATACAAATAATATTAGTGGTAATGAAAATTCGACAATGTCTCGTGTTCATTATAATATGCCTAAAATAGACCAGTATTAAAATCAATTAAGTATAGGTAATAGGTATTGCATCAATTTTTTCTATATTTTATATTCACTATTTCATATAAAAATTAAAGAATATTACAACAATTAAAATATATAAATCACGCATCATTAACAAAGACAAAAAGTATCGTCGTAAATATTTTTTAAAAAAAATTAGGATTATTCAAATGGTTTTTGTCTCTATGCAATATTTAATTAATGCGTACAACTATTTGTGTTGTAGACATTGCAGTTATACGATACGGCTTACGTTTGAACAGATATATTTTTAAAATGACGAAAGGACACTGTTGGCCTTTAGTGTGATTGTGTTTTGTTTCGTCCTATTAGCTTAATCCTACCCTGCCCGTGTTGTAACCACGCCCGTTGAAACCCGTTTATTCAGTTTATGTTTTTCTGTTTTTAAATATAACAAGATGTCGTGTGAAATACGAGGACGCGCTTTTATCAACGGCTCTATCGCGCGTATACTTAGGGATTATTTTCGTATTTTATTGAAGTTTTCCGTGGACGCTGTTTAATAACAAAATTATAAGTCCCCCGGGACTCTAAAAATATTATCTACATCGTAAAACGGTGGTCAACAAGAAATAAGACGCGTTTAATAAGCCATAAAAATAAATGGATCTTAAACCGCGTCCGCGGGGCTTTGCAATAATAGTCGTCAACCCCGTGGTGGCAGTGGCTGAGAAATAAAATCAAATATATACGAGTGTCCTTGCTTCTAGATGGGTTCGACCGCCATTATGCAGGACGACGACCAATTGGTTGCGGGGACGGTCATTGACGTTTCTTTTTTTTCCTATTATTTATCGTGACCAAAGCCCAACAGCCATGTTGAAGTCCGGCCAAAAACAATATTCCACGTCTACAACGGCCGTTACTGGTTTTGAACTTAACGAGCATACGAAAACCCCGTTTCCCGCGTTTACATCTTTCGCGAAACACATATTTTCACCGCGGCTGTCTTTTCAGTGGCATTTGCGATCGTCAATCAAACGTATCACCCTCGCGGTGTCTATATTTGAGTGCAAAGGGCTATTACATATAGCTCTTTCAACAATTTATATCAACGACATTTTCAGATTTTTTACATGTCCGAAAAATAGATATAATAATTAGTATCGTCAACAAAACCTATATGTATAATTTATAAATTATAAAATAAACAAATGTATAATATAATATTATATTTTAATAGTAGATAATATAAAATAATAAATTGACTGGTATAGTAGTATATAGTATTTTAGTCATGATTTGGAAAACGAAAATTAGAAACTATTGCCGGCAGTCGTAAGTTTATTAATTATTATCACACACCCTTTTTTCTGTTTCGCAATGATATTGATACAAATATCACTAATGTTGTCATTAAATAATATTAAGATAACAATATTACGAAATGAAAAAATCAGTACCCCCATGTCCTCCTCCGCCTTTCTGTTCCAGAAGACGAGAAACAATTATAAACCGCCCAAGAATAGGCCATACTTCACTTACCCACCGACACCTCATGACAAGAGATGAGCCTCCCAATTGCACAACCTGCGGTGTACAACGAACGATCAAGCACATCTTCGCCGAGTGCAGAAATAACCAGCAAGATCGTATGGAAACCCTAGAAACCACTCAACTATACGAAATCCTCAGTCCGGAATCAACCACAATTCAGAAACTATTTATTTTTCTACAAAAATCCTCTCTATAGAAAAAAATATAACCTTTATATTATGTAAACACTGAACTATGTAATAATAACTTAATAATATGTCACTGTCAGACCGATGGCCAGAGTTGCCGCTAAAAGGACTCAGCATTTTTACTGGAGCGTGTTGAGGAGGACGGGAGTTATCGGTATTCTCAGCTATCACAATATGACACTAGTTGGCGTTAAAAAAAATTTTTTTTTTTTATATTTGTAGTTTTATAATATTTTGTTTGTACCTATAATAAATCATATCATTATGCTACATATTATTGTGTACTAGATTGTTTTCATAATATTTATCACAATCTAAAATATTTAGACGAAACGTGGGGCTAAAAAGTAAAAAAAAACTAGGAGACGGTAAATTGCCGTTGCGCGCCCGCTGGAGCTATGGAATGGAGCGCGCCCGGATGAAGGTTAATAAAAAAAAATAAGATAACAATATGTATGTTGTTTAATTGTAATTGTGTGAGTTTATCACTTGTGCTTCACGAGATTGTGTACATTATCTTATTCTAAACCATCGAATAAACAAATACAGCTACTGCAGGTTTTCAATTTTCATTTCATAAGCTATTATTTTGAAAAAAACTATGAGCATACCCACAGGCCACAATGCTACAGTATTTATAATGACACACACGATATTTTATTTCAAAAGAGGATTAGAGAAAATTGTTAAATACGTACAACCGGTTTATATAGGCCTAATGTGCATATTATATTATACCTATCTACTATGTTATATAATCTATTAAGTCAATCTATTGGTCATGGATCATAATATTCATAATTGTTTCAGTTTTCGACAGTCTCTATGTAATATTATTATAAAAGTTTAGCAATAGATAATGAAGCCGAATTCGTCTCTAGTGGTATGCAAGACCGTAGTAGATTAATTGTTGACGATTTTTTATGGCAAAGCGTAATAATAAAATATGCAGCACAACGCCTAATGATATTATAGTATTTGTTTTGTTATCAGTTATTACGACTATCGGTAGGATGAATTCGACATGTAGAAGTAGTTTAAGGTGAAAACTAAAAGAACGATGCTGTAGCAATTTCAAAGTTCTAGGTTAACGGAAAATCAAGTTAATTCGTTTAGAGATCTGCGGGTTCGGCTATTGATATTAAATCCGCTTTTGTTGCAATTGAAACGTTAGTTGTTATACACCGCAGTTTTATTATTAACACTATTATCGTCTGCCACTTCAACGATTTAAGGATTGCAACCACTTCTGTGAGTATGGATTCCAACATTGGCGTCGCAGACGACAGATTCGTATATTATGCGATTCAACCAATCATTGTGTTTGTGTTGTGACCATAATATTTTGTCATTTTGGCACATTAATACTATTATTTTTCAATATTATTTGACTGTTCGTTAATTTTAATTATATAATAAATGATTAAAATCGATAAAACACAAATCAATTATTTATTCATATATTTTTTTAAAATACGTGACTTGTGCAGCTACGCGTTACTTTTGTAATATATTTAAAACGATTTATTTATAATTTTTAATTCGGTGATTAACAACACTACAACGATAGTGATAGCTACTTTATCGATCGCTGTATAATAAAGGTTGGGATTGAAATGATTTGTTATTTTTGTTTTTCGTAATGTTTGCGTTTATATCTTATCAGTACTCACGATAGATCTAGCGAGCAGTTCGAATGTAAACCAAACATTACAAACGAGTTCCACGTAGAAAAAAGCCTCGTGGGGATCGGTCCGATCCTTGCTGAGTACCCATTCCATCGGAGGATCCTCGCCCGGGGCTGGCGGTCGGTCCTTGGGCACGGTCACGTTCCTCAGCGTGGCCACTCGTAAGTCAGGATGAGTTTTCAGCGCAAACGACAGTACGGACACGCATATAAAAAACACCGATATGACGGCGACCACCTGTAGAATATAAAAAAAAATTAATATGTAATTGTAAATTCCCATAGGTAAATGTTAAAATGTACCTATCGATAAATTTATAAACTTCATAAAACGTCATGAATGGTGTATAATAATATGTCTTAATAGACCGTAGTGATCACTTAAAACGTTATTCGTGTGTAACAAAGCTTATTTCGATCTTGATTAATTAAAAACAGGTATATTTGAAACGATTAAATAATAATAAATATGTCAATGGCAATTAATATTTTGTTTTTATTCCGCCGAACGGTGGAGATACCGCGTAGATTATAATTATCTTATTTTTGTTTCCGCGATATGATATTTAAAATACGTGGCATAGTTTCTGCGAAATTGAATTTTATTTTAAACTTGAAATAATTTAGTATAATTATTATGAGTTCAATTTTGGGTCTTTAAAAAGGTTTTCAAAATTATTTTAATAAAATATTTAAAGTGTGTTCATAAAATATGGGGTAGAGCCTAATTTATCAAGTAATAACATCTATGCAATTATATAATAATATAATAATAATAATATACATACATATTTACAGCTTAATTTAGTTTATATTTTATTCGATTTATACTAAAACATTTTTTTTTGATTTATGCTTTATGCTCTAATACGTTTTTAAAAATAATGCTGAAACTTTATTTTACTAATCGTTTTATGTCGTTCTCGTTATAATATTGCACTAAACGCATATATTTTATATTATTATGTGTTAAACGTAAATTACATTTTTTTCACTTTAATTTCAATAAATGAATTGAGTTATTAAAATCAATGATAAATGTTGTTTTTTTAATATAAACCAAAATAATTAGGTACTTTGGTAACCGTTTAATAATTTATAATGTGAAATGTTGCTGTGGTTTTCTCTATATACATAGCTAATATAGTGATATGAGCTCTGCTCTATAATTTTTTAATTATATTTATTTACACTACGGTTAAATTATTATTTTTTATTCTCACGATATTGTTGATTATTTTGGCCACACATTGAGGCAAAAAGAAACCCAATTTTAATATAAATAGTTTATAAATAATGAAACATATTATTAATAATTAATTACAACGTAGAATACATAAAATAACCACTTATAATAATAAGAAGTTTTCGTAAATCCAAAAAAATTCGAAATTCATTAAAATATGTTTGTTTAGTTGATATAATATGACTTGATACATAATATGTTGATACATATTATTCAAAATTTGAATGCAAATATAACAAACTCCTACTTGTATCCTTATTTTCATTTTATTTATATACAGTAAGTTTGTTATCTACAGCAATTAATTGCAAACTCATATTATGTGATGATTATTATTATAATTAATTACGAAATAACAATAATAATAATTGAAATTATTTGAATACGATGTAGTAATAATATGTAAATTGTGGTAAAATTGATTAAGTTATATTGAAATAACCCGTTTAAATTAGATTTTAAAATTATGATAACTAATATAATTATTAACAAAATTATGTTTAGTAATTTCAATAAATTTCAATAAGGTTTTCTCCCTATATAGTTATACTATTTAACTCTATATGTACAATAATACGAATTAAAAATTGTTTGTAATGAGATAATATTCTTCAATAACACATGATGCGAGGAAATAATGATGAAATACTATAAATATTAATTTAAAAATAAATAGATACAAATAATATGCAATATTTATTTTAGGTTCATAACATAATGGCCGAAACTCGAGAAAAATAAACATTTATAGTTAAAATTGTTATAAAATATATAATTATTTATTTATTTTTAATTTAACATTGTAGCTTCAGCTGCATAGGCCATTAGCTTTGTTTTATTTTTACAATATTACAGTATTTGCGACTTATAAGTTATAACTATTTATTTGTTTGTTATATTATGTTTTTCTCTAATTTGATAGACTTGAGGAATGAAGTGACGCTCTTTGTGGTTGGCAGTCGGGACCGATAATCTCGTACAGGTTAAATGATATGTTGTGTTTTTTCCTCTCTTTCTCGTTAGATCTGCACTCGGTCAGCAAATGTGAGGGTAACTCCGCAAGAGGTGCATTCTGTTGGAGGTTGATTGTTCACGAGGTGTCCGTGTGTGAGGTGGGTGTGGCCGATTGTCAGTCGGGTTATTGTTATTCCAGTTTTTATCGATTTTTAAGTTTGTGGCCAGGGATTTATATTCAAAAAAAAAATATATATATATATATTTATGGTTTGTTGTGTAAACACTTGAAAGTATTGAGGAAATGTTTTTTTACGAAGCTTATATTATTATGCTTAATAAGATGATATTATATATAGGTACTCTGATCTATAAACGAGATGTGCATTGTTATTAAAATATTATAATAATATGTGGATGGTTTAGTTATTTAATTTAACTATTCTTCCCGTTGCCATATGACGAGTTTTTATTTTTATATATTATGTACATACAATTATAGTTTACATTCTACAGACAAATCAAATAATTTACAAGCAGGCTGTATTGTACAATCGCATATTAGAAAATAAAGTATTATAATTGATTTTTAATATTTAACTTATACTGTTTTTTATAATATTAATTTATGTTATACGTGCCTATAGTTTTTGTCAGCTAGGACGGAAAAATTGATTGTTTACAAAATATGTCGTAAGTATCACATGGAGTCACTGTATAAAATAATCTTCGGTCACTAAATGATATGATATTAATTACGCTTATTCCATAATCATTTTTCCCTTATCGCCTAAGTACGGTCGTGGTAATCATTATGAAACATCAAATTTACGTATGTTATAAAATACGGAAACTCTGCTCACCACATTATTTATAAGCAAGCAGCTATTATGAGCACGGTCAAAAGGATCATGTTGTTATGTTTTAAAATAATGGATGTAAATAATGATTTACATTTTGATATTTAATTAGCACGCATTCTAATAAGAACATTTTACTATAATGATTAACTCATAACTGGATATGGAATTTAAAAAAAAAAAACTTTGTTTAGACGTCAATATATCACCGCGTTACTTGAATTTCAATTATTAATTAAGAAACCAATTAATTACTAAAACATCGAGTCCAAGAAAAGTGCAAAAGCTGCCACCAGCTATTGAGACAAACATATTTTCTGCTAGTCTCAATAAGCCACGACGAAAGCATGAAGAAATTATTGTTTAGTTAAATTAGCATATTATTATATACTGACAAATAATAACCTTTAATTATATTATTACACTATATATTTCTCTGATAATAATTTAAAAAAAAAATCATAATTATCGTACGTCGAAGCGAGTGCTCGACACTATAGAAATATATTTCTAAGGATTGCGACGAATAAATAGATATTGATTTGAAATCTTCTCATCATACATATGACATGTTAAAACTAAATTGATATTTATTACCGTAGTTTTCACATGCGATATAGTTGAACTAAATCGTGGACATTGCAATTATTTATTTTAAATATATTTAATATGTATGATACGATAATTACGTCTAATTTCAACGTAGAATGTTTTTTATGAACTCATTTAAGAGTCTTAAGAAATTGCGAATAAAATAATGTATTTATTCCTCGCATATAGCTGTGAACGGAACATAACAATTGGTGTTGAAAAAAAAACATTTCTTTTGGCGCGAAAAAAAAATTGTCTGACATAGTTGAAATGGTCAACACTTATCCGGGTCGTAATTAATATTAAAACACCTTTGTTCAGCGCACGCATTGAAAAAAATCTACGGAAATCTACCGGATTTAAAACACCAATTATTCACGAACCGTGTTTTTGTTTGAATATTAAATATTTTTTCGGCTTAAATAGTTTACCACCGGATTAAGCCGTGAATAAATTATTGCCATACATTTCAGTGTGATGTATATTATGCATCGGTGCAGTATAAAACATAAATCCAAACGTTATTTTAAGACACGAAACGTGCCCGTCAAAGGCCACGTGGCGCTAGTGGCCAGATGTGTTGGGGCCGTAATAATATTATATTATATATCGTATTAGGTACTTAAAGTTGGTAATAATAATTGAAATATCATCGTCGGCGGAGAGTCTTTCTCATATCACAGATGGCTATTGCGACACAGAAAACGTGGTGAGCTCACTCTGTATATTAATATGCGAGCAAACACAAATCCGTACTTCAATTTTCAACTATAAAAATAAAAGTGGCAATAGCGAAATCAGGATACAGACGAATTTTACACACTATTACTGATTTGTAACTCGAGTATTAAAATAAATATTACAAATTGTTATAATATTGATATAGTTATGCCGAATTAGTCTTAATTTATTATCTTATTATCATTGATTTAACGCACTAATATATCTTATAAGTATATAATTAATAATAATAATTTACAATATTATAATATTAATTAGTATCGTTGACCCTTGTTTAAAAATTAATATTTTTGAAAGATATTTTCAGGCTTGCAATGAATTGAATACTGGATATTATATTGTATTATTAAATTTTATATTCTGAGCTGAGCGATAATTGTATAAATGCTTTTTACAACAAAATGTGTTATTTATGTTTTTCATCACCTTTTGGAGCAATATTGCTTCCATCTTCATTTTTGAGGGTGGTTTCTAGTATACAATTGTATCTAGTATCACTCCAAGGGGTCAAAATTAAAAATACACGATAGCTTTCAAAACAATCCAGAAAAAAAAATTATGTGTAAAAAGGTGTATTGTTTGCAACAAAAATTGGTTGGAAATCAAAAATGAATGACATAGATATTTGACTTTTTTGACAAAAATTCAAATTAGCATTCATGATATCATTTTCAAAATATTTAGACTAATTTTAAGCTATCATGAACCTATTTGTATACAATTTTCACAGAATACGTAGTATCGACTTAAAAGTTAATAACAACGGTATTATTATAGTTATACATAATATTTTTACAATAACTAATATCATTTTACAAAATGTGTCTGTCACATACTCTCCGCTCAGAATCTTTTTGGTGCTGATTTTTAATTGGATTTAAATATATCATATTCATCACAGTAACTATTATTTAATAACGAGATATACTTAAAACTACTATACTACTATCCTACTATACTCGTACATATTATAAGCAATATCAGATTTTATTTTATTTTTTTCATTCGTTTATTTTGTTTCGACATTGTAGAACTTTTCATAAGAACGAACTGTGTTGTATTATTTAAAATTAATTCATACTTTTACAGTTCATTTGTCAACAGAGCATAGCACTCTTAAAAATAGTTATAATTTCAACATAATTTTAGTTTTGAACGCAAGTACTGTTTTCACTATTATAAGAATATCATATTAATATTTTTGGAGGACACAAAAAGCTTGATAATATTACAATAGACGGATAATGTGGACATACATAGTTGTTACGAGTTTATTTTAGATCTACACCTTTAAGTTATTCTAGTGAGGGTGGGTCGTGAAAATAGACTTCAAAAAATATCCACCGGTGAAAATAATGAAGCAGCTGAATCTTTGCGTTCCGAAAACAACAATACACTCTGAAAATAGGTACTCAAAGGCCAATAATAATAATAATACGGGCTTTCGACTTTCGGATAGTATTTCCTTGAACTGAAAAATAATATTACGGAGATGTGAGAAGAATATTTTCGTGCGAGAAACTGGATGCATGATGCATATGAGAGAGGACGGATCTATAAATAAATAGCTTTTAATACTTACTACGAATATACTACCTAACCTACTACTATGAATACACTTTTGTTTTATTACTATTTCGGTTAAAGTTTAGCATGATAGGAATAACAAAGGTTTTTAACAGTAATGAAACACATAAATAGAATTAAAACTCCACAAATCATAAATATTTCGTTGACATTTCTAAAAGCTGTAAGTTTGAAATAAAATAAAAACATACTAAAAATTGTAACCATAATAATATTTATATTATGATATTTGTTTTAACATACGGTCTAATTAAATAGCTTTCACGCTAAAAAAAATCAATAGATTTTTTAATAGTTTTAAGCAGAGTTCAATAATTTAAGATAATATGAAATAATATAATTTTCGTTTTATTTCAACTGTACTAAGTCTCGTGACTTAGTTATTTGTATAGGCGGGAACTATTAACACTATCAAAACAAATATTTTTAACATAATATGAATATATTTAGTTAAATACCAATAGCTAAGAATACAATAATTATATTCATTACATTTTGTAATCTAAACAAACTGAAGTATTTTTTTATTCTTTTTTTAGACACTAATTTAGCTGACTATAGTTTCAAAATGCGCAGTATATTTATCCATATATTGTTCAACATATACTTAGTAATTCCTTTTACTTTAAAAATATTGAACTTTAAAACGTAGGTAGTATAATATTATATTTCATAATGTATTATGAAATAATTCGTTTTACCTATAGTTGCAGAACGTTCTATGTCCAATCACATTTTTTTGTTGGACCATACTATTTTTTGCAACTAGTTGACTCAATATTATATCATTGTACATACAGTTTGCCTATTTGTGTAATAATTATTAATGATTAAACGTGTTATTATTGAGTGTTATAAATGATTAAATAACTGAAATTATTTGTTAATGTCTCAACATTATTAAAACAAGAGTATGACCTATAATATATATTATATTTCTATAGAATCACTACGTCTTGTTAATCAAAAATTATTTCTTGATTGACATTATGTAAAAGTGATATTTATAAATTTTGGTCATTTTAATAAAAGGTATTTATATCATTCATCAGTATTTAATTAGTTACTTATTCATTAGACTATTTTATTGTTTAAATAAATCATAACTATTTTTGGACCCCAGACTGATTGCAATGCCTATATTCGTATAATTATTTTTTGTTTTTATTGTATTGAAATTTACGCCCGAGGGCATTCAGTGCAGCTAGTAATATTATTATAATACATATTTTATACTTTATTTTACCTTATAATTATTATAGTCAATAGTTAAATTGTTTCATATTATCTATATTACAAGACTACAATAATATTATAACAATATCAAATATATAATAATAAAACTATTCGTTGTTTAAAAATAATTCCCATAATACAATAATAATGTAACGGTTCTTATCGTCACTTGAGAGAAATACGAAACGCGATGGTTACAATATTTTATCAACGACGAAACTATAAAATATAGTACGTTCAGGACCAAACTCTGTCTTGATAATAGTGAAAATATTGTCTAATCCAATCAGCCAACCAGAAGCAACGTCGTAATACGCCACGCCGACAATCGTGCACCACAATTGCATACACAACGCGCCGTGTTATCCGAGTACTGCACACGAATTGAGAAATAAAATGTGTTTCGGGCCATCATCACAATATATTATTGTAAAATCAATCAATTAAACTTGACCCAATTAAATTTATCAGTAGCAATCCGAGACCAGAGTGTATAATTGCATTCAAATTGGAAGTGAGTAACGTGTGTGTGTGTGTGTGTGTGTTGATAGTTGTATACTGAACCAGTGGACCGGTCAAGCCAAGCACGTTGCACGTCAACAGTTTAAATTTAATTTAAACTTTATGCGATCACCGGTAACGTGCACTTAATTAGTATGACTGACATTATCATATAACAGTTATTATAAGCTATTACGAATGCAAAACAACCAGGACAGCTAAATATTATTAATTCACCATGAAAATATTATTCACAAAAAATCGTACGCTCGATATTATTATGTTCTTAGAATGACAATTATTATTATTTGATTACCATTTGAACGTATAGGCACTATAAAATATAGTGTGGTATGAGGTAGAAAATATATAATAACTTTGGTGTCAACTAAAAATATGAGTAATTATCGCCTATCGGTTATTATATTTGAATAAGTTCGTACTTATTGAATATATAATATACTAGCTGTCCCGCCCGGCGTTGCCAAATATTTGTTTATTTTATAATTAATATATTTTCGTAAAGATCTACTTATCGTAATAGTAATAATATAATAACACGTAACCAATGGCAATCCATTTTCAATCCTGAATTACACGTCGTTGTCGGGTGAAAGTATAATACAAATGTATGTATTCTTGTTATCTGGTAAGATTATATAAAAATTATTAGAAAATATGAGTACCGTATTATAAGTCGTCGATCGCATATTATTTTATTACACAATACAATTTATCTTAGCTTAGATACCTTAGAAGCTGCGAATTGATATAACCTCTGAGAGCAATCTCCTTCGAAAAAAAAAAAATGAAAAACAAGGCTCGTGGTGACACTCGGGAAGGTATTTGGAACAACTCTATGAAAAAAAAATTGGAAAAAATGTTAAATAGTGTCGTCAGAAAATTAGAACATAAAAAAGGCCTGCTCTTTTATACATATAAGGATCATTTTTTACACCTTGTGCAACACGATGGGAGTTTTAGTAAAGATCCCTAATTTTTTTGAAAATATGATATAACCTATGTTATACACAGGTAGTGTAGCTTCCCAACTGTGAAATCAATTTTAAAATCGGTCCAGTAGTTTCGGAGTCTATTCAATGCAAACAAAATCAAATCTTTCCTTTTCATAATAATATTAGTCACATAAGATTTATTTATATTTATATTTTTTATTCTTTCGAAGATTCGCTTTAGTCATTAATCGTTGACTATTCTATAATGAAGTATCCGCAATAAGATTATACTGCGATAATAATCATTTGATTCATTTAAATAACGTTATTTAAGTGTTAATTACTCATTACTTGCCACGTCAATATTCTTTGATTTATTTAGTAGATTAACATCATGATTTTGATTTATTCGCCAAGTAAATAATATCCAAATACCAGATTACAGAATATATGACATATTTTATTGTTTATACGTCTTTTATGTAAATATACCGTAAAGAGAATTATTATAGAGCTTCATTTCGCGATGTGCTGTATAACGAATTATTGATTTTAGTGTTTTATTAGAACGATGAAATACACTTTAGACATTACCTATTCTAATATATACACTATACCTACCGATAGTCGATACAGTATATTCAAACTAATCAATATTTATACGAAATGTGTTTTCAAAATACATTTTATGTATACAAACTGTACAAAACATTTATAATAATATAACGGTTGTTAGGTCTTAGGTACCGTGCTTATGTAACGGTAGAAAACACGTTAGGGTGAATTTATAATGACGTGTATAATAATGTAGATATTACATATTTTTGAATTTAAATAATCAAACAGCTGGTAAGTTTAATTATAAAGAGTTGAGATGCAAAGCTTGATAACAATTTTTATTTTGAACATTATTCAACTCATTAAAAATAATATTATTTTTATGAAGTTACTATTTATTTATTCAGAGAACATTTTTTAATATATCATATTATTTCCATCAATTTCGCAAGTATTTAATAATCAACATTTTTGTTCAATTGTAATGGTTATAGTAAAACGACAATTAATAATGAGTTTTCACTAGATAACAAACTTCATTTTTTATGTACCTTTCAATATTCAACTTAAAGTTACTCTACATAAATAAAATGTATGCAAAAATAAATAATAATACTCCCTCAATGATCAATTTTTTTTTAGGCGTGTAGACGACTTACGGTCTTTTTAAAATTAACATAATACTTTTTCTACATCAAACAATATTGCAATATGAACAATATTCATATTTAAATTATTTTTAAACAATAAAAATTAATAATATTAATAATCGAATACGATATAACATAGGACATGTGTATTTTGTGTTTCAACTATACTGAACGAATTGATGTAACAAAATATTTATAACTTAAAGATAGTACTTCGGTAAATCGTAAACGTTACACGTAAAACGATATGGGATTTTTGAAAGTGACGAATGGCCTGTGCCAGAGGCGCAGATGAGCGTGTGTATGTTAAATGACAGTGTGCATGGACGGAACGTAAATCATCTGTTAAATTATACAATTAAAATGGACTTATTGTGTTGCTAATATTATATATTATTACGTACAATAATGTGTCAAGAAATCGAAGTGAAAAGTATTTTTTCAAATAAATGGGACGGATCTACAGCAGTGACCTCTGACAGGACGGTGAGCGGGAGTGAGATGCTTCTTTCCCTTTTTTTCACCCCACATTGAGACTATTACTAAAATATTAACTAAGTGTTTGTTTAGCTTTCTTCACGGTAAAATAATAACTGCAGATGTGTTGTTTTTAATACGTTTAACAAACAATGATATTTAACCATAATTATTAAGTTATTAAAGTAAAATAATATGTAACTATAATAAATTGCTTGTTTGATAATTATTGAATCAATTTTTTTCAAGCATGTTTCAACTATATTTTACCTAATAATTGATGATTATGTTTGATTTCATCACTATTTGCATATAGATACGATGATGTTAACATGCGGCGACAATTATAGATATTGGAACTAAGTTATAGTATTGTTAATCCATTACCATTTGACAGTTGTATACTTCAATAATAACTAAATGTTTATATAAAATGCATCTTTATTCGTATAATCGTATAGTCTTATTTCTATAATGATGCTCGCTGCAAATTTACATTTGCCCAAAATCGGAGACGCTCTATAGTATAAAATGTATCATAATTCATAGGCATTCTGTTTCACATTATATAGTTGCATGTTGCTAGTGTCATATCGTTTAAAAAAAACTGTTTATACGAAGTGTATGACAAATTTCTCAGATTATAGTAAGTTAAATATTTTATAACAGTCTGATCCGTTGTAAAATAATATTTAATATATATTTGTATATTTTACAATTGTATTGTTTTATATTGGTGAATAATTATGTATACATTATAATATGATATAACACACGTATGTATTGGGCCACCAAAACCGCCCAAAGACACGAATAGTCAAAAAAATGTTTGCACTTTTACGTAAAAAAAATCCGGTGAAAGCTATTAATACTTAATTCATCACACATTCGAAACGAAAATAAATGTGTAAATAACGTACCCTAAACAGAGCCAGTATTCTCTGATGCCATCAATCCGGTATCATGGAACCGAATTCTTCTAATATATCACTAAACAGTAATTTTCTGGGTATACATTTACATATGTGTTTTATTGGTTATTACTAACAAGTATTTCAATTTTAAATGCGCAGAGCAGGGCATAACATAATCGGGAATCTAATATTTACATCTTTGTAAACTATTTAAATGCCACTTTGCTAATAGATTCAAATCGATGTAATAAGTTATCATTTAAAAAATTTTAAAATGTAATAGAAAAAAATGAATATGCATATATATTTTTTAATCATTCAATTGCATTATTTAAAATTATCTAAAAAAAAGATTTAAAAACAAATACATCAACCGTTATAATAATATATATAAAATAATTGTCCTGTATTTATGACGCATTATATTATTATGTATGATATCGATGTCTAAAAAAATTAGCATTTCACAAACCATCCGGGGACAATATTATTGTCCTCTGACCACCACTCCGTAGTCATACAATAACCTTTGTAATAATAAATCGATTCTAATGTATACGTTTGGCGAAACTTTAAATGTATAATTGGATTAGGTTTAGTACTGAGCTTTTCCAAATGCACGTCTAACGTCCATTTAATTTATTAGCGTTTATTTTTCGACGACAATTTAAGGAAAACGGGAAGAGAAAATTAATGAGAAACGGACGGAGTCGGATAAGATTGAATTGAAGCGCGCGCGCTCGCAATTCGAAGCAGTGATTTCAACGAGAGAGGCGACATCGTCCACGACGCCATAGAAATATGGAAAGGGGGTTAAAATATATCGGAAAAGTCGGAAATTAGTTTCGCCAACCTCATCTATGGGCTCCATTCTATAATCGTTTTGTCAGGAAAAAATAACAGACGGTGGTAAGGTGGTCGCGGAAGGGTGAAATCAAATTAAAAATATCTTAAGAACGGAACGACGATGGCCGCTTGCTGTTGATCGAATAAAATAAAAATACCACTCGCGAGAACTACCGATTTTTCTCAATCGTTGTTTTTATTTTACTCGTCTTTTTTATTTTGTTTTATTTTTTTATTCCCACGGCAAAAGATAGTTCTTCCTTCCGGCCGAGAACAAGAGGAAAAACGTATCGTCGGCCTCGCCTTTATCGCCACGCCAATCTGTGTACGGCACTCTCAGCTGCTACTTTAATATTCGTCTCCGTCCCCTTTCCTGCTCCCAACACGACCCTCCCACAAAAACACACCTCCCGTCGACCCATCCCTATTTACTAGAACACTATTGTACGTATAATCCTCGGGACGACACAAATCCTCGACACGGAAATTCCCGACCCCTCAGGAATTATACGCGCTGCAGTAGCGTGTTTGTTCATCACTCGGTTTCGTAGTTTTTAAAGCTCTATAACATTGTATAGTGTTCCAACCAGGATTCAAAGCGCTTTGATACTCAGCGATGACTCCGTGAATTTGATCGAAATGTCCTTCACTACAAACTAAATGCTGCAATGTTATATAGTATAGTGGCAATAGTTTATTGTTTAATTTTACTCCGAGATTGCGTGCGTACGTCATATATTATGCCGCAGTACACTTTGGATCCATGACGGGCCTTGTAGTATTTTATTGACATATTTATTGGACGACCCTTAACAATTATTCCTATCTCCTCCTTGAACACGCATTGAAAAAAAATAAAAACCGTTCGTGATTAAATAACATAAAGTACAATTCGTTCGAAGTTAAAAAGGCGCGATGTTCTAGTATTATAACATAATGTACTCTGAATTTATGACTCGATAACAGATTCACTATGTACACTTGACTGGTGTAACCCAGCTGTGGGTCACTTCATGTGTTATTTAACAGAAGTGGCTCATGTTTAAGTGAGAAGTCAGCACGCTAATTTGATAGAAAACAAACGGTATAAATCAATTTAGCTCATTTTCGAATTTGAAGCAACGTTTTAAACAAAACATTAGGTTAGACGTTTTATAATCAAAATATTTCAATTCAGTAATTATTGATATCTTAATTTATTTGTGGAAAAGTCTTTACAATCAATACAGAAATGATAGATTTTTTCTGCTTCTTGCGGAAAAGTAGTGATTTGAATTTATTTCTATTTCATATGATTTTACCGTCCAATTATTCCAATAATCGATATTATTCCCTACTACATCTCAATAGCAATTTCAAATTTTCATCAGAGTATTGGTTTGTCATATTTTTTGTATTTAAAATAGTAAGCTATATAATAGGTGGTACGATATATTCACCTTAAAAAAAAGTTATAATATCATATTTAAAATGTTTAGTACAACTCCAAAGAGACGAAAAGTATAATATAATTAGTTCTTATATTATATTATGATAGGTTAGCTCACCGGGACAGCTGCCTCGCTGCCTCCAGTCCCCAAGCCACCACAAATGAATAGCTAGTACGATTAACTGCAGTACGGTGCATCGTGTAAACAGCAGCGATTCTGCTCTGGTAAATATTATACCATGGTAATATTATTAGTATGTTCAACTGCATAGATAGCATATTATGGGAATAGTCGCGTTTTATTTGATGATCGATTCCTCTCTAAATTACGAATAAAATTGTAGCCGTTATATTTTGGGAGATGGATATTTGAGTCCTACGGTATTACAATGTAATCATAGTATTATATTTGTATTTAATACCCTCACGTTTCATTGTCGTAATTTCTCGAGTGGCTTACAATTTCAGATTATAATATGTTTATTTTGTGTCAGTATTTGAAAAAAATGAAAATTGATACACCACTGTTAGGTCAGCTGGTTGTTGGTTATGATTAGATTAACCATTATGGTGATATAATATATATGTGATAGGTTCTTAGTAAGTTTAAGTGATAAATAATTTGGAATCGATTTTTTTTCAGACCTTGCCGACAACAATTGTCTATCATTATAATATTAAATCATATAAAAAGTTTTATAAAGAATAGAAATATATTAAATATCTACTTCATCTTATTATTATTATTTTTTTTTTTTTGAGATTTTATGCGTACCTATAAAATACCACAGGCAGCGTTGGGAATAGATAACTAAATTTTTATCTAGATAAAGATAGAGATAAATAAATCCAATTTTTATCTAGATAAAGATAATTAAACAACTATTTTATCTACATGAAATTAAGATAAATTTTAAAATATAAAAATATCTATGTCATTTTTGAAACAAGTAATAATAGCAAACAACCTAAAATAATTACAAACCTAGCCATTTCATAAAAAATACAATTTTAATTAAAACCAATAAGTATTTAGGTACTGAGTGTACTCGAATAATTGATCTAAATATCTAGATAAGTAAAACATTTAGCTAAGATAATTTCTTAAGATAGCTGTCAACAGTTTATTTATATTTATCTAGATGAGATAAAGATAAATTGTTTTTTTATCTAGATAAAATTATCTGTATAATCCCAACACTGACCACAGGTGATAGGCTCAACGCACAATGTTATTCATACCGACAACCGTGGCCTCATTATTTTCAACATTCCCTTTAACACGACAGAACGACAAAAATACGGGCACTGTAATATTATACATACAATCAATATAATTTAACACGAGGAAATAAGTACTTAGTAAGTATGCAAAATAATGTATAGTGTTATATGTTTCAATACACTTTTATTTTGACAAATTAACATAAATTATAATTTAACTTGGCTACAATATACGTCCAAACGGATTAGATTATTTCAATCCCATTAATATGCAGACGAATATATTTCAACATTTTGGGACAGTTGTTTTAATTATTTAGTAACTTGAGTTCTAAAGTTACGATCAATAATAACTTTCGATTGTATCACTAAGAACACAGATGCGTCTGTCTTAAAAGCTTTGCATGTCTACGAATACATGACTTAAATATAATGTTTTAAATGTGTGTTTGGAAAATGTAAATAACGATCCACTCATACTCTATTAAGTTGATTTAAAACAAAACTTTGTACAATGCTTATTAAAATACAGTATAATCAGATTATTATAATATCATGACGATAATCAAAAAGGCGAGTTATATTGTGTTAGGTACAAATATTATAATTTATTATCTATACATAAAAATCTTCTCAATGTCTATTAATGATAATTATTGATTAATAAATGTACGAAATCTTTTTTTTATTTAATATTGTTATGAATTTTAAATCGTAAACTCTATACCTACGTTTAAAGGTATTGCAAAGGAATATCGAAACAGTGCCATATTATTATTGAACGTTCCTAGATCCATTCGAACCGTTTTCGAAGCCATTGATTATTGTTATAATTACTCAACGGTTCTATCCAACAACATACGAACAAGTCGGCAATGGGTCGTCCTAAGCTCGCGTTACACACGAGTATCGTAATGATATATACAGGGTGTAACAGAAAGATATGACAAATGAAATAACTTGTATTCTAATCAATATTTAAAATTTTTTTTTTCATATTATTTATAGATGTTTGTACTACATGTACCATAAGCATTTTATTATTATTTTTTTTTTTTGTACAGGAAAATAAGGAAAATAAGAAAATTTAAATTTCATTTAAATTGTTTTGAAAAAAATCAAAATAGCCAATTTATAAACATAACGAAAAAAATAGTTTTAGCTTTTACAATTTTTGATTTGAGTAATCCGTTTTCGACTTATGAACGTTTAAACAATTGTTCAACTTTCTGCTACCGGGTAATTCGCCAAAACAAAAAGTAATTTATAATAATCATTAATCAGTCGTCTCAGAATGAATACAATACAAATACGATAACCATAATATTGTCTAGGGGCTAATACAGTTTTCCCGATCACGTATTATCAGTATACGGATATGGTTAGTTATCGCGTAGAGTAATGATATGGATTATCGTTACCTTCAGATAAAAACGTCATCTCGACTACTGGTTTTTATTTTCGGTTTTGATTGAATTCACAGTAGCAGAAAATTGAACAATTGTTTAAACGTTCATAAGTCGCAAACGGATTACTCAAATCAAAAATTGTAAACGCTAAAACTATTTTTTTCATTGTGTTTATAAATTGGCTATTTTGATCTTTTTCAAAACAGTTTAAATCGAATTTAAATTTTCTTATTTTCTGTACAAAAAAATAAAAATAAAAAAGTGCTTGTGGTACGTCATGCAGTACAAACGTCTATAAATTATATGAAAAAAAAATTTAAAAATATTGATTAGAATCAATTTATTTCATTTGTCGTATCTTTCTGTTACACTCTGTATATTTTACAATGTCAATTTATAATACGTTAAGCCTCTCGGTGTGTATTATATATAATAGGTTATCGCACGCCAGCTCGCGCCGGTTTCCGTAGACTTAATGAACTCTATTTCACTAGGTACTGAATTTCGGACAGCCACTCCGTCAGAGACCATCGGTAAAATACGAGCGCAACTGAAAATCTCAATATCTTACGCCAATACAGTAGAATATTACGCGCTGGAAAATGTAACGGATTTTAATTTTATCGACTTGGCTACTTATGATTATAATAATAATAATATTATAGTCTTGTGACGAAACGACATTTAGACGCCAATTAATTTCGTATTGACTTATTCAATAGGTCCATAATTTTTTTTTTTTTTTTTAATTTACGCCCCCGGGGTATACTATACGCACTAACACAGTGTTGTGGCGGCAAACCTTTTTCGGGTCACGTGCCAACATTGTGTAATCAAAGTTTTAAAAAAAACGCACGTGCCAGTTATATATTATTATGTTCATAGAGGTACCTTTAAACAATTTTTTATCAGGGCGGTGATGTGGGTCTTAGGAAAGTTCACTGAAATTATTTTAATATTAGTTGCGAACTTTGTTGGTCTTATATATGCTTTAATGGGACACAAGCAGCATTAGCTTCATTCAATAATGTAATATTCCCGTGTTTTTTTATTTTTTTCGAAATAATTCAATGTGGAAAATTAACTTTTACATACTATAATAAGAAAAGTCGACGTGAATAGTTTATTTTCTAGTTTATTTGGAAGAGCCATTTTTTTTAAAGTACAAAATTGTACGTCTGGAAGCAGTAAGTTCCAAACTAATATATAATTATTGATGACTTTATTTTTTTCAAATAATAAATAATTTTGTTTACTATTTTTTTTTTCACTTGACACAAGATTAAACAATGAAATAAAAATAGTTTCCCGTGCCACGAAAATTTGGCCAACGACCTATTTTTGGCACGCATGCCGCGTCGGTCCGCCACCCCAGCTATATGGTCTGACTAAAAATGTACAGCCATCCATCAACGATCGACTATTCAAAGTATTTGGTGGAAATTATAACAGTATTGTTATTTTATCATTAAAATGTGTTTACATAAAAATATTATAATTTATAATTCAAAAAAAACGTAGGAAGGTACGAAAATTACAAATATTATTTTTTTTTTTTAGTATAATAATCAGACGGTTTGTGATCCTAAATGCATCCAGGAATTTATGTATATATATCAATTATATAACTTATTTATAGTCACTAAAACGGTAAAACAAATTGGCATAAAACATAAAAATATATTATGGTGGTATTTAAAATATGAAAGAAGTAAAGTATAATAATTCTTAAGTTATGTAATGATTTACGATGTAAAATATTGGATATGACAAATTATCGTTACGTTTATGAGAGTAGAATTATTTAGTATACTGAAATCGTATACTATAATAAAACATATTTTTTTTAATTGAACCTGATAATTAACTAATAATTATGAAAGTACTCATATTTTTTTGTTTATAAACTTTAAGCCACTTACCTACTGTTTTATATTATACTATCGTTTATCTTTAGAATAAGTTTATCTTCCAATCCACTCCTGTACAACTAAAAGTTAAACTATTATGGTTAATTAACCGTTATTATTCTCAATGGCGACGATGTCGAGGTTTATCCATATGCAAATAAACTAAAATAAATTAATAATTAATTAATTTTTAAAAAATATAATGAAATTATTAAAACGATGAAACGATGATTAAAGCGTTATTTAATTGCTTGTCCAATAGCATTATTTTATTTCTGTATTTGCTACAATAATATTATTCTACTTACACAAGATTATTATTCCATTTATAAGCATACGAGGATTACATTATGTGACGGGTATGTAACGTTTTTATATTTTCTTCTTTTTTTCACGTCATTTTTCCCAATTATTATTTTTGAGATACAGATATTCCCAGCTTTATGAAATTTAGTAACGAACCCAAAGTTATTTGATATCATTAAAATTTGAAATGTTCAACAAATTATAGAGTTCACATTTATTTAAAATTATTTTCTGTAGTACTGCCTGAAAATGTATTTATATGTAAATTAATAATAACTTTTTATTTCAAAATAATAATGAGCTTTATACTTAAATATTGTAAACGTTACGACCGGTGCTGGATTCACACGGCCGGCCGGGTAAGGGGGGGGGGGGGGTTGAGGGCATGAGGATTTCTCCGATTTGATGAATTTCTACCATGATAAAAATAGCTTGTTACAGAATAAATATTTTTTATGTTCGGGTAAAGCAGAATTGTTCTGTTTTTAATCATTAATCATTATTACTTTTGTGTATAATACGCATTGTACACATCACACATAGTTAAAAAAAGAAATAGGCTGCTTATCTGATGTCTTTTAAAACTTCAATGAAGGCACCATTAAAATACGCGCTGAGTTCCGAGACTTCGGGAATCTAGTTTATTTAAATTAAAACGATATTATGTGATGTGTAGCATTGGCGCACATGCGGGGGTGCCAGGGGGTGCTTAGCACCCCCTAGTCTTAAATTAGCACCCCCCAACTGGCCCAATTTTTATTGAGCTAAAAATATTGTTTTAAGTGTAATTCTGAGTTACATTTTAGATAAATATAATATACAGTTTATAAATTAGTAAAAAAATTTGTTAGTTGATTTATTATTTTAAAGAAAAGTATTTAACAGATTATATATTGGATGAAAAAATTCTTTATAGAAAATTTGATTCACTACTCACTACACTATTCACTACTTCGATTTTTTTTTTTAATGTTGTGATTAATAGTTTTATTTAAAATTGAATTAATTTATGTTTGGTATGTATAACTGTGTAGGGGGGTGTAGGGGGCAAAGCCCCCCCACGAGTCACTTTGGGGTAAAACATTTTAGCACTCCCAAGTTTATGACTGAATGTGCGCCTATGACGTGTAGTGCGTGTACTCGGTAAAGCACGATTGAGCATAAAACGATTGAGCATAGACCTTTTTAGCAACACGATTGAGCATAGAATATTTTATGCGATGTGGCCAAATTTACGTTGCCAATATTTTTTGTAATTTATTATTTTCGTATTATTACACCAATTATTATGATATCTGAGAAATAAAAAAAATTGAATTTAATATTCAAGCCTACAACCAGTATTTAAATCATAAGAATACGGAATCTTTATTAATATATTTAAGCCAACTTGGAAACAGATGCCAAGGTATATCAATTTAATTTATTATTATTTTATTATTATCAAAAAGACTTATATTATTAACTTATAAATATTTTGATTTTATTATTTTCATTATTTAAATAAATATTTTTGTATAGTAGAGTTTAAAATTGAAAATGGCAACGTCGCAGAGTTTTTTATGCTCAATCGTGTTGGTTTTCTTTTGTATTTCAATTTCCTTTGATACGCCGACAATTCATGCTCAATCGTGTCTCAGCCCGTGTACTACGCTCACGTATCTTGCAATAATTGCGCACTCGCATGATGTATATTACTGTGTCAGGACAGTGGAAGAAAAATGAATGACTTCGAGCATACAGACGAACGGAATAGTAATATATTATAACATTATAGTCAATAAGAGATTTGCATTTTGCACGAGCACGCGACTCTTGTGCATTCTATATTACCTATGTATTATCAACTCCGATTCTCTCTGGCAAAATATGTACATCGTATTTCAAAGCACATTCGCATACTATTATCGTATTCGCATATACGCCATTACGTACACACGTGTCGTCGTAAATTAATAATAATAATAACAGTAATCAAAGGTCGTCCGACTCGCGCGGATTAAACGCGAAGTCGCACATGCGTGGAGTAAACTTTAAGAGCACTTTATATTATAATATTATGTCTATAACACTATTTTACAATAATAATAATATGTAGAGACTGTACAAGAACAGCCGCGTATATATTAAAATATATATATTTTTTATTTTTATTTTCATTTTTAAATGCGATCTACGATCTATACCACTTGGCACAATAAGTAGATGTGAATGATATTAGTTATATACAATAATTAAAAAAAAATACATCATATCCTTAATAATATTTGTACGTATAACGTGAAAAATGTTGAGGAAGCAGCCACCCATTAGTAACACTATTTAATTTGCTATTACATTTTTTTTCACATTTTTTTTTTTTTTGCAATTTTCAGTTGGTTTTTTTAAAATTAATATTAATATTAAGTATCAGTAGATCACGACACCATTTACGTTTTAACCGTCTCGGCGGGTTACCAGGGATCGTAGGATTAGCAAGATTTCTGACAAGAGGATTGGGATGAGTTAAAATGCGGAGATGGAAACGTTTGTAATAATATGCTTTAGCTTCTTCTGAAACTGAAGGCATTTTAAGGTCTGTATGTATAGTGTGGTTAGAGACATATGGAGGGGCATTTAATAATTTGCGAAGTGCAATGTTTTGAAATGTTTGGATTTTGTTAATGTTAGTTTTTTTTGCGTTTCCCCAAAGCTGTAGGCCATATGTCCAAACAGGCTTTAGTAGTGATTTGTAAATTAGTAATTTGGTATTGATGTGAGTATATTTATTATTGTTGATGAGGTTTTTTAGAAGTCGTAGGCGTAAGTTGAGATTAATTTTTTTGGACTTAATGTGCTGGGCCCAGGTCAGTCTTTTATCAATGGTCAAGCCAAGATATTTAACATTCGAAGCCCTGGGAATCAGAGTCTTATAAATAGAGACATCAGGGCAAGGGGTGAGTTTAAGGGTGAACGTCGCATGAACCGATTTTGTTTGACTTATTTTAAATCTCCAGACGGTGTACCATTTCTCCATGAGATTGGGGTGAGATTGGAGATTTCAAAATATATATATTAATAAATATATATATTTATATTTTAATATATTAAAATATTATATTGTGCTCGCGAGAAGTCGTTGGATTTCGATCAAACGCGCTCGCGGAGTTCGCAGAAGTGGTATAAATAATAATCTATACTCCTCTATGGTGAATATTGAAATGATGTCGATAATTATATAATAATATAGTTTATACACAATGCGTATTTCTAACGAATTCCGGTTTTATAAGCTTCGAGTTTTATTTTTGATTTCTATAATAATTATTATTGACATAATATGCACTAAGTACATAACATTTTCTAATCAATAAAAACTGATATTTGAGAACAAAAAAATATATTTCCAGCAAACTATATTATATACTTTAAACTTTTAATAAATCAATCGATTTAAAAAAAAAACAAACACGCATCATATACTACAGTATACGATAATAATATCGCAGTAGGTTGTCGAAATAATATTATACATTAATAATATGTTAAAATTAATTATCAAACCAAAAATAATCGTACGATGTATTTTGTCAGCAGGGTAGCTCCCAAATATCTATTAATGTTTTGTAAGAAGCAAAATAGTCAAAACCTAAAAGCATCTGATAATTAATTATAGCATAAGACCTACTGACGTTATTTATAAATAAATATATACTATTTCAATGTAAAAAATTGTAGAAGAAAAATATACAACGGTAAATCATTATTTATTACAATACAGATTGTGCCAATATTATGATGTGGAATAATTAAATTTGACCTTATCAATATTTTGGCGTAAAATTGTCAGACTTTTCAGATAAGTACGCCACTTATACATCACTCGTGTAAGCGTGGTAGCAAGTAATTTACAAACTTACTAAAATAATAAAAATCTAATTAGGTACCTACGTAATATTTTCATACGAGTAAAAGTTTAACGGCGTACGCGTATGAAACAATAAATTATTTGATAATAATAAGGCACTGAGTAGTAAATCGTGTGCGAAGCTATTAGATTTTATTTATCGTACGCGTTTTATTAACGGTTAAAATAAACTTTCAACTACATATATTACATACGCTTTTACGTGGGTTTTCGTATTACAATATACACACTACACAGCAGTACCTACCTAAACGAAAGTAAACCGAACGACACACAGTGTCGCAGAACCCTAACAGCACACCATCCTCGAGCGTTGGTTTAAAAATTTCTTGCCATATTATTATTGTAATACGCCGGATGATTTTGCCGAGCGTGCTCGCCTCCGTTTTTTTCCGGTTCTGAGTTTTGGAATTTTTGAGTTGTAGAATAACTTTTTTCAAAATATACTTATATATTTTTTGTATGACGTTTGAGCAACGTCTTACTTCTTTTTTTCTAATCAGAAACACCTACGATTTCAGTAAAATGTCATAAGAAGATGAATCTTTTGAAAATAAAAACTTTGAGTCGCCACGAGACATCATTCCTTGAACGATGTAAAAATCTAAGTATTTGAAAATATAGCCTCCAGTATAATAGAGAATCCGAAAATCAGAATTAAAATTAATTAAAAAAATAACGAGGGTGAGCGTGTCTTGTGAATCGTTGTGTAGATTGTATAATAATATGTACGAAAATGTATTTTTTTTTTGTGTAACGGAACTTTGTCTGTGTGTAATTCATATTTAAGTAATATTATATTAATGTAGGTATTATGAACAACATTTTATTAAAATATATTATGTAAAATGTTTATTTCCATTGTTCGTGTATCTGGAAAACGTTCATAATATTAAATTACATCGGTATTATATTATAAGGTTGTATTGAATTTTCTTTGAATCAGTGGACCCACGTAACGACAACATGGGGGGTTATGTTTTTCCCTCTCCCGCCTAAGAAAAAAAGAAACCTATACTATGCCCGTAGACAGGGAAAATATGAGGGAAAAATGAGAGACCAGAAATTATTATATGTATATAAAAAACAAATATTTTTATTATATTTTAAACGTGTAAGAAATATTATTATGAAGATAATAATGTAATAATTATTCTCATAACGTTAGTCGAATTCTTTTGTCGTTTGGGATTTCAAAATATTATCCTGAGGCTTACAACAATAAGTGTTCTCCCTTGAACCGTCCTTCGGTTGCGTCACTGTATAATGTATGTATGATGATAAAATGAAAGTTTATAAATTAATATACTTGTTAATATTAAATTAATATAATAAATCACTCTCCTACGAAAAACTGAAAGTCTGTTATTTTAAGGATACTAAGAAATGTTTGCCTAATTTTTGTGTGAAAACTATGTTTCCCAATTAATATTTGTCTTATGTTTTTTCGGTCATTATCATAATAATATATTTTATGACAAGTTTCTGGTGTTTATATGATTTAATGAGAACGGCGTTTAATTAAAATGCAATTTTGTTTAGTCGTTGTAAGAACTCAAAAAATGACAATCTATTTCAATTAAAATAGTTATGGAATGTTCACAAAAAGAAACTTTAACGGATAAAGTGTTGCGCATACACGCCATAATACAATTCCACGATCAAGAGCATAACGAAAACAAATTTTTAATTGTGTAAAATCCGCCCTTTTGTATCGAACTAAAGCTGCGCGTTTCTACAAATATGTCCATAGCCGTCTCCGATCACACGCCAAACCAAAATCCACTTACAAAAAAACCTGTCCACCCATAACTTACCTGGCAACCACAAGCGTCGCTTGAAAAAGGAATTGGTGTCGTGACGTGCTAGGAAACTAGCAAAAAAAAAAAAACAAAACACATTCTATATATTTATAAGTATAGATTATAGATAAATTATAAATAATTAAACGACTCTCAGTCAAAAGCCACTGTGGGAAGCCACTAAGAAACCACCTTCTTACTCCAAAATTCAATACAATTTTTGCTCTTATTGTGTATTGATTGAGTACAGATTGTGTATAATATCTTCTAAATAAAAATTAAAAAAATTAAAATGTGAAAAATACGATATATTATCTTCGCATATATTTTTAGTCGAATTTTTTATTCTTTAATCATGCAGTTTTAAAACAACAAAAACAACAACCCTATTGTGTTTTTCTCGTAGTCGTTCTATCCCAGAAGGAAATAAATCATTTAGATACTTTACATAACGTTCAATTACTATCGGAATATATTAACGTGTATAATACTGCAATAAAGTTGCGAAAAAAAAATAATAAACGTAGTATTTTATTGTACACGCAACCCCGTAAATATTTAAACACATAAAAAATAAAAATATCAAAATATTTAAATTATTTGGCACATTAATTCAGAATGAAAAATGTACATTATTCAGTTTTACAATTTTTTTTTTTTTTTGTGTTCATTACCTATTGATGTTTTTACCGTGTTATATAACAACATTATTTTAATATTAAAATGTTGCGTTGCTATTGTTTCTTGTATTATATTATTATACTTACAACCAACTGAGTAACGTAAACTTACTACATAGTATTATTTAATTTAACCGAATTATAAATATTGTGTTATGATTTTAATTGGTATTGTCTTTTCATAAAAAAACAGTTACTGTTTAGAACAAGTAAAGTCTTGTCAGTCTTATAAACGGTTATACATAACTGTGACTAAATGAAATTTAAAAAAAATGGATATACGTGTATTTAAACTTTACACGACATTTCTATTTTATTATATTAGATTACATTACTTAATAATAATAACTTAATTATATATTGTAATGCATTGCTATTTGTGCATTGTATAACCCTCTGGGGAAATTCAAAGTAGATTGTCTCCGAGTGCCATTTAAATTTTCATTAGTTTCGATCATCATAATAAAAATAAATGATGACAATTTATACAATAGATTTTTAACAATGCCAATTATTACTTTCTCAATCGCAGACTATATTCAACAAACAACGAGTATAAATATTTCATAAACATAATTATTATTATGTTATTTTTACAAAGTGAAAACGTTAAATAATCACAGAAGCTATACTTTTTAATGTATTTTTTATGCTACACGAATCTGGAAATGGGTTTTTCTACAGAAAACGGTCTAAAAATCATTTATTTTCAAACACCAACAGATTTACATACACAATACGTCTACCTATTAGCACTTTTAAATGATTTTAAGTTATATTATTATGTTAATGAACCAATAATGTCGTATTGTTACATTACATCAACAATATCTATTGACTGTATTTTTCGGTACTCAAATTGCATTTAAACATATACAATTTTAAATAATTTAAAAATACATTGTACAATTTACTTAACATATTATTCATTGTAAACTATTCGTTTATCTAAAATTATATTATATTATCATGATAAACTATTACACATAATAAACACCTAAAAATGTTGAGAAAAAGTGTTAAAAAACATAATATATATTATACAAAAAGTTTCTATGAAAAATGACAATGTTTATGTTGAATTATAATAACCATTAATAATAAATAACAGTCATATAATACGTTTATATTATGCTTCATAAGACGATAACTATATTATTTTTCATACTTTACGTTTTTACCGTTTTTTTTTTTTTACATTTGTTTAGACGTTTCACAAGCGGAGACATTTCTATCGGCAATTATTAGGAAATTACATCGTTTACTCATTTATGATAACGTTTTTGAGAATATATCACTTTTTGTCAACATAATCAATACTATTTGTTGTATAAAAGTCGTCGTCGTTAATACCTATCAGGGAGGGTTGACAGTTCTTATCACACTAACAGACTCGACAGACCCTAACCTAACTCGAAGCATCGGTTAATTGTTGACGGTTATCCACGAGAAATATTATCAGTTACTTTGTGTTATTGTTATCTGTCTATCCAAAAACAATTGAATGCAGAGGAAAAATCGTGCATTAGAATATTATTAAGTAACTATTTACATATTTTATAATATGTTGTTGTTTTTATTAATAGTTAAGAGTCTATAACACTTTTAGCCGTATTATGTATATAATATTATAACTTTGCGCGTTTATTTTGTTTGACTTTTTTACTTATAAATATTCTTAGGGTAAAAAATGTGATTTATTAAAAGATACAAAAAAACCTGAATATTTTACAATATTGTTCTTATTTTTTTTTTTTTTTTTAATTTCTAATTTTAAGAAAATAAACTTCACGTGCAATGATAATAGTTTTGATTTTTAGTTTACTTTAATCAGTCAAATCCATATTTTGTTTTTTGTTAGTGGCTTAAATCAAAACCGAAAAGGGTACTCGGCCTCACCCTCCGAGTATCCATAGTAACGCGTACAACAGTAAACTATTATATATAATAATATC
Organism: Neotoxoptera formosana; assembly: GCA_022818045.1. NCBI lineage: Eukaryota > Metazoa > Arthropoda > Insecta > Hemiptera > Aphididae > Neotoxoptera > Neotoxoptera formosana. The sequence goes on along the minus strand of CM040632.1, from coordinate 65,002,691 downwards.
TGCATTCGGACTAAAATAATCTTCATTTACCAGACATCCGCGGTCAATGCTTACTATAACAATCATAATTATTCATAATTTATAATATTATTATAGGACCTCAAATATAGGTACTACTCCGTTTCTCTGTATTCTGCATGTACACTGTCTCGAGTTCAATACTTATACAATTCGAGTCCTACATAATATTACTTATATTTGCCAATTCTGTCACCACGTGAGATGGTTTTATTTGTAAAACAGTAATGCGTCTACTTCGGGACTCAGTTGGTGGTAATAACTCTGCTGCAACAACCAAACAACTCCACTTTTCAACAAAAACTGTTTTTCACCAGAAATAAAAAATAGTTGTATGAGAGGATGCAACAATCGGATGTATCTATTATTTGTCTTTGAATTATTGTTAACAATGCAGTTGTCCGATTTTGATTTTTAGTTCAACAAACAGAATGCTTCTTTTGTTTCAATCCTTAAATACAATAAAACGTTTTCATACTCAAATACAATATTTTGTTTTAGTTTTATTAAAATTATAATTTTGATTTTATTGTATACGTAAAAAAATATATATTTTGAAACGGTGCAACATCTAGATAACTTCAAGTTAGTGATCAATAATTGTATGAATTTAATTTAAGTAGTTGATAGAAAATTGAGTTTTGATTATATTAATAAAGTCAGTGTTGACAATTTTTATTTCTCCTGTAAAATTTAAGAAGGTAGAGTTGTCCTGTTGTATCTCGATTATGCGTCTCTTACAATATTTTGTGAACAATAATATTAAACACATATTATTATGATTAATTGCAAATCTATTAGTGCATATTAAATTGTATATTTGTCGAGTTGAGATGGCATCTACTTAGAGGAAGGTTCAATGAGTTATCATTGCAATATAATTATCAGCATTAATACTTCAATAATAATAATACAGTTACACGCGTCATACAGGCAGCAAAATTAATGTTTGTTGTGGCGAACGATTTTCGTTATGACGTCCCTCGAGTAATTTAATCAAAATTCAATCGAGAACATCCAAATTGTAGTACTCAGTTCGGGATCAACTAGTACACATACTTACATAATGAATATATAAAATATGTGTGAGATTAATGTATATACGGACTGATGATATTTTATCATAAACTAGAAAATTTCTAAGAAAATACAATGATTTTTTATTAATTTTAAGAAAATATTACGATCATAGAAAAATGTAAAATAGAATGTTGATAATCATAAAAAAAATTATCTATATTTATTTATTTATAAATATGAATGTACATTTGTATAGGGCTGGCGGATTTGGAAACTACAATAATTGGCACCACATATTGCACACATATTTTTTTAAGCCTCAAACTCGAGGAGTGTTCTTTGCGACCCTTAAATCTATGGAATTTTTTTTCAAATAATAGAAAATAATAAATCATTAATTGTTTGATATTCAAATGCGCGACAAAAGGCAATGTCTGTATGTTTGTAGTTTATAGACTCAAAAAACTACTCAAACAACTTTGACAAAAGTTTCAGGAATTGTTTTTAGAGATCAGAAAACATAGAGAGTAGTTTGAACAACGTTGAAAAATATACCACCAAGTGCTATATTATCTAATCCACCACAGGCGGATCGCCCATATCTCGGTCAAATTAGTTCACAAAGCGAGGTACACCGATGCCGAAATTCCCATGAACTGAGGTACACTACTAAAACCTTAAACCCAACCGATATAGAGCCGTGTTTTATGTTTGTTTATTTTTTCCGGTCGAAGTCGGATTATACAGCTGCTACTTGCCAGTATTTAAATAAAACAATCGTTTTGTTCGCTGTTTAGGGAAAACATAACATAATAATATTATACTCATAGCATCTGGTTTTGGTCTTCTACAGAGTCACGGAGGTTATAAAGTTATTCATTGATTAAACGTGTAATTTCAACAATAGAACAATAATTAAAACCTTTTTCCCTATAACACGCGTCTATTGTTTATAGTGTGAACATCTATACAAAATAATATCTATCTATCATAAATAAGTATGTGTGTGTGTGTGTGTGTGTGTGTTTGGTTAACAAAATATACAAGTGCATCATCGGAAAAACTTGATGAAATATTAGGTTTTTTTAACGCCGGGTTATTTTATTACGAGCATAAAAACGGACCGCAATTAATAAATGGCACGTAGGCGTATAGCCCGACTGTGTTTTGGTCTTTAGATAGGACTGTACGCGCCTGGTTATTTACCAAATTCAAACCATTAAATATGTCAGTTTTATCTAAACATTAATTTGTTTTGCAAACGTTTCAAGGGTCTACGCCTTTGTTTCGTTGTAGATTTGTAGTATTTACGAACGTACAGATCGAAAAAGTAAACCACAAATTATATGAAATATAATATATTTTAACATTTCAAAATGAAAATAGTCATCATTGACGATGGCGATGACGTCGACATTACGTTGTTATTTGGTTGGGTATAGTACTATAATAATGAACACAATGATTTGATATTATAACTTTGTTTTCACATTCATTATATTATTGTGAAAAATAATTAAATTCTGGAGACAAAATCAATTTACAACTACAATAATATTATACCAGTATGAAAATTTCAATGTAAAAATAATTTGATTTATTTAGGTTATTTTATCCTAAGGTGCATTCGTATAAAATGATGTTTTATGCCGAATGGAAAAAAAAACAATTAAATACGATCGATGTACGATCGCTGTACGAGTTTCCTGTCACCATTAACAATATCGCACACATTAACAATATATACAATCGGTAATATATATATATATAGTATAATACTAGGTGTTTTTTTTATTTATTCGAATCAATTTATATCACTCGATGTCTATGATACATCCCATTGGTATAACATAGAGGTGTAAATACTTTTGAATTGTAAATAATAATAATTCAATGATGAAATTAATTTCCCTTGGGTGTAACTTTTTATTAGTCAGTAGATTTGGATTTAAATAGTAAGGTATTTTTGACAAAACATAATTAAAATTAATAAAAAAAAATATTCTGTTTTATTATTAGTTGCTTAGACTGTGGCACATGCATATTACGACTCACGAGTACAAAATATCTTATTGTTTTATTATTAAAAATACAATTTACAATCTGTATACACAAACTGTACATATCATGTAAATAAATAAAACAACTGTACATTTTCCTAAATGTTACAACGTGATAGAAGAAAGCAGCCATTATTGACACTAATCGCAATATTATGAATTATGATCTCATATTAATGTGATTAGATGTAATACATTTTTTAAATATTATTTGAACTTTTCAAAAATTAATTTATTTGGTGGAAAGCGGAAAATTCAGTAATTATTATTATTTTTTTTTTTGTGAAACAGTTCGTTGGCATTTTGTAAGATGATAGAGATTGGGTGGATGATATCATCTGGTCAAGTGGTTGACCTATGAGAGTAGTTAGTAGGGAGATTAATGGTTTAATAGTTGATATGAAATTACGAAGAAAGAGCGCCGTTGTATGGAATAGGATGTCGGCATTTAGGAAGGTGATAGGAGAGTTGGCGGCTTGATGTGAGGAGCAGTTTGCCGTTGCTTGTTTATATTATGATCTATTTCAAGATCTTTTCTCTATAAAGTTCGTATTGGAAGTAGTGTTTACATTGGTAGATTTAACATTCATACATAAATAATCAAAGTTATTGTGGTTTGAGTTTATTTCTAAGAAAAAAGATAAGCTTAAATGTTTTTGAAGTTTGGGCAACTCCTGAAATTTGCCAGGAGGATCCCACTGAAAAGCTCACATAATGGAAAAATAATCAACAGGTTTCTGATACCTACCTAAGGTGTGGGAATTTCCACACCAAACACATTTGATTGTGTGATAACAGTGATATTTTGTATGACTGAAACCTTACAACGAAGAAATTTAATAGTCTGGTAATTGTCACACGGCGTTCTGAATATGCAATTTAGCTACAACAATGAAGTGGATTTATTTTATGGTATCTAGTGAGATTCGTTAATTTTATAATTGGTTAATATTTCAAAATATGGTATCAGTGGATAACTTAGTGGATGAAATTTGTATTTTAATTTTGGTTATTTGATAAATAATGAATTCATAATCGATGTTGTTTAATATTTATTTGAATCAATTTAGATCGTTTAAGCTAATAATTAGTAGTCAAACCTAATTTATATAATTTACTATAGAAATTATTTTGACATTGTAAGTTAGCTGGTATATTATTATAGATTAATTTAGATACAATAATTACGACACATCAATTAAATCAATTTAAAAAAACAATAATCAATAATTTAATTTTTGTAAATTTTAATTTAATTTAAATCTAAATTATTTTACTATTACTTGGCGTGAATTACTATTTTAAAATATACCGCTGTACTATAACGTCTTTTCTGTCAAATTTTCATATCTGCTTTATTTTTTGTTGTTTTTTTTCGTTATAATAATTAATATTTTAGTGTGCATTAAAATTGGTATATTACGTTCGTTTAGGTACCTACATAATATTAAAAACGATTTTAAAATTAAAATAATTTTGTTTTTCATATAATAACACACTTCCACTTTTACAATTTATAATGTTTGTTGTGTTCTAGAATCTAGATGGTAATTTATAAATGCTTATTAAATACGTACGAGAAGGTAGGTACTAAAATATTAAAAATGTAATATTTTGGTTATGTTCAAATACACATGAACATTGTACATAGGTAGGTACGCATAATAATAATGTAATATAAATTTAATGACAAAACCCATTTTGTAAAAAGAAATACTATTTCACTGTAATGGAAAATAAAAACTTACATTAAGCCGTCTACGTAACATAATTTATTAGTAATTATATTATATTTTATCATATTTTATTTTATTATCATGTCGATATAAAACATTTCACGGAACGATTATTTTAGTACATTATAATATGTTTTTTAATTACATTAAAACTATTACCGTTCAGTCGTCGACCAAGCTATGTGTCACGTTGAAATTTGTGAGCTTGTAAGTCTTTCTTCAGAGATTGAAAAAATAGTAAAGGAAAATAGGTCAAGAATAATTTAATATACCGATGATTTTTCAGGACCAAATGCATAAGCAATGTATTATTTCAACCGAACCTGCTATAATATATGCACCTCGACTGAATTATTCATACTACCAAATTATTAAACACAAATCAACCGCAGGTGAGTAGACGACTATCGTGCCGATTTAAAAACACAATTTTTACCGTGGCAATGTTTTTTATACATTTTTTTTACACGTTTCTGAATGCATAATGTCTCATTTTCGTGAAATACATAGTTTCGAATCTGGACGGGCTCTAATGCACTCGTCAAAAATCATGTAAAGAGATAGGACTGTAATAAAAATTAAATAAACATTAGTGTGTATCACTCAAAAATTAATATCATTCTTCCGTGAGTATATCACATTCACCTACAGGTATATATTTCTCATTTTGAATCTTCAAATAATCCAAGTACACCTTTTAACCATGTTTTTACTCGTTTGAAAATGGTTAGTCTTATGACAGTTGTTTGGTACTAATGCCCTTTATTATTTTTACTTATTTGGCATAGGTTCTGATTGACAGGAAAGGTATCACTTTTTAATGTAAACATGATTTTGTACTTTTAATAGTTTTAACTAATGCCCATATTTAATATGATCAGTTTTTAGGGACTGCGTCGAATTGAATCCTACACAGTGGGTCCCAAAATAATATATGAATTTTAATGAAAATGTAAATGTAAAAACAGAAAACTGAAAAAAAGTTTAAAAAAATATATATTTCATCAAATATTATTATATCATTAAATAGTTTTACAGCTAATGGAATTATTGTAGAAATTTATGATGTGTTATGTATAATGATTCAAATAAATTATTTTAAATTGTATAATTATCTAATGTGTTGTTTAATTGTTTATACAAAATACTGATATTATTTTATACAGCAACAAATCGTAACATTGTAGTCTGCTAAATAGTTTAGTTTTAAGCATAGCCTGATTGATTTGTTCAAGTCATCGCCGGACAGTTATAACTAGTTGAAACCCTGTGAAAACATGTCGTTTATCATGTAATAGGGGTGTGTAAGTGTATGTGTGTGTGTGCGTGTGTGTGTGTGTGTGTGTGTGTAAGTAAGTATATGCACAAAGTTATGTTGACCGGACAAAGCGACTTCGCTGCCGACCCGAGTGAAAGGATACGATATTATAATTATTATAACATTATGCCCACCACAAACTTTTCATTTGAGTTTCTGACCTGAAATTAATTCTGGAACGCACTACGACTTAGAAAATGTCAGAAAGTCACGTTTTTCACAATAGCGGTGGCATTTTAATAAAACTATAATATAACTATGTTTTGGTAGAGACAAATAAGCACGCCGTCTTGCAAAGAAACAACACTGGAAAAAAACACGAGCATTTATGTTTTTGAGTCTTAAATCAAACTGTTAAGTTTCTTATTTAGTTTTACTTGCATTTAAAGTTTTTTTTTTTCATTTAAACGAAACTGTGTTCTCCAGCAGTGATATAATATGCTGACATTATGGCGATTACTGTAGGTTGTTAAAATTTGTTTATAATATGATTTATATAGATTTCAAACAAATAAAATAGTAAATACAAATATATAGTTTGAAAAGTTGGGAGATTAAAAAGTACAAATCCAAACAAATTTGAAACCTTTAAAACGTTAATTCATTTAAACTTGTTTACGAAAATATAGTATTACAATTATTAACAGTAAATTATTAGTATAGAATTAATAACAAAAAACAATGAAGTGAATTCTTCAAATCACAATAATATTATTCCAACTGTTTCTATCGACAACGAGTCGACGGATCACTAATAATAGAGATTACTTTACAGTTAAAGCTAAAACATAAGAACACTCTGTCCGTGGTATCTCAATAGATTTATTCAAACAAAAATATACAAAAATAGTATTCGTAGCAATTTATTACACATCAAAGTGCGTCAAAACGAAATTAATCATTCAAAATATTATCGATTGTGTGGCCATTGAACACCTGCAGTCGTGTTTCCAGCTGTGGTTTTAATTTTATTGAACGGCTGTCACACAGCTTAGTTGTAAATTTATTAAATGATTTACGTGCAACTATATATTTATAAAGTAAAGCTATAGGATGCAGTTTACGCTTTAAATTTTAACGGATTGGTTTCACTAATTTGACACTAAGTTGAATAAAATACCTCTGACATTCACCGCGGTGTTTTATGTTTTATTTTCGCTTTCGAATATTTTTATTTTTTTTCTTACCTTATGACACTGTCAAATTTAGCTACATATAAAATGTAAATTTATTGCAGAGTAATATTTTAAGAGGTCGAATAATACACTTTTACCTAATTTGTTGCTCCGTCTTGCAGACGCGTAATCTAGTAATTTTACGCTCAACAATATAAACTACAAAATGCAAAAAAATTGTTGTTTAGTGTTCCTTACTCACATATTAATCAAGAACCTTAAAAATACAAAAGACATATTATACTGTGAAATTCAATTATCTCGTTAGTTATTTTCAAAACACTGCGTAATTGAAATAAGCTAGAATACGTACTTTTAACTGAGACATTCGTTGTATAAAACTAATGTATTTATAAAAAAAAAAAAAAAAAACGAGAACAAATTTTGATTCTTTTAATATTATCTTTCAATTTTGTAATAAGGATTATTATAATACCTACTAAGAAAAAAAAAATAACTGTATCGAATATCCCAGTCACACAGTTACGTTGTTACAGGCGTAGAGCATGGATTTGTTTTACGGGAAAGGTGTGTTTTATTTTTTTATACTTAAATATAGAATGTGAGTGGTGGAGGGGGGGGGGCTTAACACAATATTTATAGTTATCAATCTTCATATTAATAATATCAAATGTGAAATACAATCATATACAATACGACAACATATTTTGTAGAAATTTAAATCATAAAACACATACAGGGTGTCCCAGGTCTATTTGACTAATGCAATAACTTTTTTTCTATTCAATATTCTTAAGTTTTTTTTTTTTTTTTTATAATGATTTGTAGAACTCTGCGCTATAATTTGTATATCTTATATTTTATTTAATTTTTTTACAACAAAAATAAATAATTAAAATTTTTTATTTAATATTTTTCTAATAATCCAAGATAGCTATTTCATAAATAAGTATTTAAAAACCATTTTGGCGTTTAAAACTTTTAATTTGGTAAATTTTTAAACAATTTTCAAAGTGTGTTAAAATTCAAAATTATTTCTTGCTAATCACTGTTACTGCTGTAAAAGTTATTCCATTATCAAATAGACCTGGGACACCCTGTGTATTGTTCGCATAAATGCTGTCAATGGGATGGAGGGGGGATTTCAACACCCAAAACACCATACTGGACAATGTCTTTTTACCTAGTATACGTTAGACCAGCGGTTCCCAAACTGTGCACCTCGGTGCCCCTATTGGCACCCCGAGCACTTTCTAATTGCGCCGTGGTCTACGGTTCGTAACAAATAGTTTAAAATGTATAGATTTTTTTCGTTATTGCAAACCCAGAGCAGAGCACCGTGGCTAACTGTGAGCCCCTAAAAGGGCACCGCGGAAAAAAAAGTTCGGGAACCGCTGCGTTAGACAAAACTACAAACACTTATAATATCACGTCCAGTCACGTCGTGTAACATGTCCTTTGATGCAAGTGAGAAAAATGTCCATAGGGTTAATCTATTCTATTTTGAGTTACCTTTTCGAGCCAACTATAAAATGTTTGACTGGACCATTCCTCATTTCTTATAAAGTACACTAAATTATGTCTGTATAAATCATTGACATTTTTGAAAAATTAAAAAAAAACACTGCAAGGTATAGATGACAAAAGTAATAAATAATAATAATGACATTTTTTTTTTCATCTCTTAGTATTCCTTATTCATTATTATTATTGTTGTATTTTTTTTTTTTTTTTAAAGCGTCATTGAAATTGAAATGCATAATTCATTTCTTTACAAATACAAATTTATTGTGTAAATGAGTTGACAAAAGGATGTTCAAAGTTTATTATTTCAAGGATGAAAACAACATACACATTTCGACTTTCATTTCATGAACTTTACGGTACGAAATTCGTTTTTCTCGAAACCGTTTTATGCTTGAAAATCAGCAAAATAAATTAAATACATTTTTATATCGATAGTTTGGATGGAATATCGTATTATCGTTTTATAAATATCCTGAAAGTAATCAACTGCAGTCAGTACTATAGAGCAGGGGTCTCCAAACTTTTTTATTCAAGGGCCACAAAAAATATCAAATGCTCTTAGTGGGCCAAAAGTTTATTAACACATATAATTTTTAATTTTATGAAAGTATAGGTATACAAATATAAGTTTACTTTAGATATCTATATTTTATTTACCATCCTATTGGTGCTGCGGGTCGGTTAAAACTTGTTCGCGGGCCGCATTCGGCCCGTGGGCCGTAGTTTGGAGACCCCTGCTATAGGTTATAGAGCAGGGGTAGCCAACCTTTTCAAACAAGTGAGCTACATTTGAAATTTTTAGTCCCAGGTGATCGACATCTAGGAGAATTTAGGTCTTTAGAAAGAGATTTTTTTTATGAGCAAAAAAAAAAAAAAAGGTCTAAGCTCCAAAGAATAAATACTTATTGTTTCTTCATGATAATAATAGTAATTCCGAAATAATATCCGATTATTTATTACGCGATCGACCGATAATGGTGAAATTAATTTTTATTACGATCGACCTATATTCTTAGAAAGATCGACTGGTTGGCGACCCCTGGTATAGAGTATATAGACAGTAGCCGTAGTTATATTATTTACGATGCACACGAGTTTTGTATCGGCATTTTTATAAGCAATACAAGGAAAACCGTACGAAACATGAGCAATATAATATCCTTTCCGGATTACCTCGTAATCGCAGCAACACGTGTGTGTGTCCTCATAATGTGTGTATATTAAGACGATTAACTGCCTACATTATACGAGCCTCTAAGTACCCGAGCACTGCGGCTCTCGAGCCGAGTCAATTCCAGACCGACGATGTTCACCGCTGTTCAAATACAATACCTACTTAAAATATTATAATCGTACATTATATTATTACAATAGATATCGGCTGATCTGAGTTGAATTCGTGTGCCGGGGGCCTATAATCTGTACGGTGCCACGATTGTATTTACGTCTATCGTTTGCGTTTCGCTTAATCATAATAATATAATATGGCCGTTTCGACACGTTCGTGGTATAATAATCGTAATAATCGTAATAATCGTAATAATCGTAATAACTATTATTATTCCGACAGTAATCACTGCAGCACGGCGGCGGCGTCGTCCGCCTATCCGGACCGGAAGTCACTTATGCCGCGTACACTATATGGATCGATTAATAATTAAACCGTTAAATTATTATTATTATTATTATTATTATTATCGTACGCACTACATTGCGCATCGGAGGGCGTGCCCACACCGCAAACGCAAACGCTTACCTATAATATATTATATTATATAATGTGCGAGTATTATATTATTATTATTATTATAACGGGGACACCGCGGCGACTCGCGCTCATTGTTTACGCGTCCGCGGATGTGGAGGACCGCATTTTCGATTTATGCGAACGGCCCGGCGACGACGAGACACGGCCCTCGAATAAAATATATTATTTCGACGAGCTCGTAATATTATGTTTTATTACTGGTCGAACACGCCCCGAACGGAACTATATATAATGGGTTTTCACAGTTGTTGTAGTCGTCTCGACCGTACGGGGTTTGCGGCTTTCGCGGGCATTTCGCGGTCGAGCCGTGCACGCCGCGTCGATATTATAATATTATTATTGTGATTCGATCGTGTAAAATATTCATATAATCATTATGATGGTCGCCCCGTATACTCGTGAACAGTCTTATCACCCGAATGATCTCTGATCAGAAAATAATAGTGAGTCGATCAATGTCTGCAAATCGATTTAAATATTGTATTGCATATATTATTATAATAAGTTCTATATTATGCATCGGATATATACTCCCATCAATATTGTTTAGTGAAAAACACTTTCGCCAAAGTCAGTACGCACACACGCACACATATAGGACGAGTTTATTTGCTACTTAACTCCAACGTCATTCACGTGCAATATCGCACAAATAATTATTTATCGTACTCTGTTCGTTCAACGATCGATAGCGTATATTAATAATCATACATGTACGTGTTTATACTATGTTATACAATAAAAGTATCTAATCAGAGTCGTATTTCTAAGAGGCCCCAAATGTTTAGATATTTTTTCAACTAAAAAATTTTGTTTGCAAACTTTTGAATGAAAAATTTTTTTTTTATATAAATAGGCATTCAAATTAGGTATATATATATAATACGAACTATTATATATAATGCGTGAATTTAAACTGTTTATATTATGGTGTAACATATTATATTTATGAGTACCTACGAGTGTCATATTGAACTATTCGTTCTTTCAGTTTAACAATATGTTTATCTGCTTACTGTCGCTATCTTACCGACGACGTACACTAATAAACTGCACATATAATTTATTAACATTGAACACAATTATTACATTTTGTTCGACAGTGATCTCTTAACGCGGTCTGCCCGATTGAAAAGAAGCTCTTTACTCGAACACTCCTGGGTTTTATATAATATTTATAGTTTCCGTGTTGCGTCTAATAAAACATACTGACTAAGACTAAATACTAAATGTCGCTATATATATTACGAGTGTGTTTTCTTAACCTAGCTCATAGTTTTAGTATAAATAATATATTTTATGAATTGCAACAACCAACAGGTAACGATATAATATAATCTGTGCACTATGACTGCACGAATACTATAATATATATATATAAAGTATAATAATTGATACTGATATAAATATATTATATCATGCATAATACAATATATTACCCAGTTACTTAGTTTTAAAAATGTTTTGTGAACTTTTAAAATTGAATATTATTGTACCAATTGCATAAAAAAAAATATATATTCGTGTATTTAGGACGTATTATATATGAACATTTTGAAAAATTAGTAGCATTTCATAATTTGAGTTTTATTACTCCCGTCAAATATGTTTTAATAAAATAATGCATAGCAACTTATCAGTTTCTAATAAATTATATATTTTTTGAATCAAAAGATTTGTATGTTATATTTCTATAACAACGTATTTTTTGCAAAAGCCTTTGTAACAAATAACAATCTGTAGCCTGAGTAACAAAATATTATTACAATATAATAGACATATTAAAACGTTCTTATCAGTCAATTCGCGTATCTGTGTGTGTTTCATTAGTTCTCAAATATTTTTATATTTATTTTTATACCCAAGCATAAGGTACCATTCGTTATAATAGATTTTATGAAAAAATAAACTCTGTAATTCAAATATTTAAGTGCACCACAAATACGTTGGGTCTTTAACCTCACATAACTTTAAAGCGTTGACCACCAAGGGTTAAGGGTTATTAACTTCGTTACCTAATTTTTCCATAAGACCCAAATTTGAGCACCAACAAATTATAAAAGTGAGACCAATAATTGACTATCATTTTACGTGAATTTTCTACAACTTCCTTTTTAATAATATTTAATCAAAGTGTTCGTGTATATAAAATGTATAACAATATATTAAATAAATATTTGCATGCACGTGCTGTGTTAGTGATAAGAAATGTCATCCATTATTTTGAATCTATTTGTTTGTAAATTTAAACATTGTAAGAGTCATTTTAATTATAATTTGAACTTTTTTAATATTTATCTTGCAATTTAAATGTAAACATTTTGTTTTAAATTGTTTTTTTTTTTAATAAATGAGCTTTATAACATTCTATTGTTATATTATGTATCATCTTTATGATTATTGATTTTATATACATAAAAAAAAAAAACATTAAGATTTAATATTGGATCACATTAATTATGAAAATGTTAATAATCGAGGAGACAAATTTGGGTCTCATACTTAACATTGATAAAAATATTATTTAGTGGATGACTTCGTATGGTCACGATATTCATTTTGGGATATTGTTCGTAATTTCAATTAAAACATATCGTTGATACGAAAACAAGCCATTTAAATCGACTTATTTAAAATCATTTGAAGAACTATTTTTTTGTGTACGGTTAACTAGAAAAAAAACCCTTGTCGATGAATACAAAAAACAGAGGGAGATCTCATTTCGGATATCATGGTGGTCAACGCGTTAGTGACGTCGACCCGTAAAATATATCTGAAAGCGTGATGAGAATATTTATAATAATATTTGTAATCGTCCGTACCACACTTACCTTGGCCGATAACGACGAATGCGGTTCGTTGAAGAGCGCCCATAGTCTTGGCTTGGTCCTCTGCCAAAGGTTCAGTGTTCCAGCCAAGTATTCTTCCTCGTAACCAAACATTCTGGCAACTTCCTCTTCGTTTGGTTTCTCGGAGTCGATATCCAGTTTGTCGAGAATGGCGAGAGTGGCCTGGAATCGCGTCAAAGGTTCGTTATAGTAAATTAAAAATAAAAAAAACAATCCAGAAACAGAATTAATGTTAATATAGCCGGCATAGTCACTCAAAGACATTAACGAAAGAATGAAAAAAAAGTTTGCATTATATCGAGTTCGGTCGTTGAATTTTCCGAAGTGGTATCCCACTCGTTGCGTCGTAATGGATCCTTTTCTCTTATATAAAAGGGCGACACACTCTCGCGTTGCCCCGCCGCCATTCGCTCACCGCGGTTTCACTCACTCGCACGTGCGCGCTGTTCTGCGTGTCATTAATCAGCCGCGAAAAACCGAAACTTACTATCCATCAACCCTATCGCACTTGCTCCCACAAGTACAATTTTTTCGCTCAGACTTGTCTTTATACCGACGCATACAGCTTTCAGAACTTTGAGTATCGAAATAATTTTACCTTTATGCAAATATAACTTCATCGCGCCGTGTAATGGATTAAATCTGATCACACCGCGGGGCGAGTGTAATACTATAGGAGTCTAATAAATTGTCAGACCACAAGACAACGTCCATCGCGATAAGATATTAGGCGGGTAGGTCGAAATAAATAAATACCCTTAAAACGGCCGGTATTAAAAATTGGAGCAGCAATGTTGGTATGTTACTTTTCACCTTTTCTGGTGTCACTTTTCGCCTAAACATTATACAGATAGGTATTATATTTAGTTGCGGGTTACCTGCGTATCTCTGTGGATGCTGTAAGTGGACCAGCAACAGGGCTCCACCTGATTCGAGTCAAGTCCCCAAAACTCCAGCTCGTCCTCGAAAAGCGGTCCACAAACGTTTGTCGGGTAATGAAGTTTCCCCGTCCTGGGAAAAAAAACCACGATAAACAAACGATTAAATATTATGTTTACGGCGATGTGGATATTATGCTCGTTGTCAGGGGGGGGGGGGGGTTGGCGTTTTACCTATAGTAATTGAGTACTTGGGCAAACACGCCGGGATGCCTATCGAAAAAATACTCGTTGAGCACAGGATCGTAATTGGCCAAAGCTTCGGTGAGTCTGCTAAGCCTCGTGGCTGGTATTTTCTTCAGTGTGGCTTTGTAGGTCTCGTAACGGATACCGCCGACGTTCAGTATGATCCTGTTCTCGCCATCCATGTCAACTGCGACCTTGGTCGTCACGCATCGTTAGATCGTGAACTGTAATATTCGTATTTTTGTGTTATAACGACATTTTTCGTATTTCAATCGTTAAATATTGAAACAACAAAGGTCATATTTTATGACGGACATATTATTATAGTGTAAGTGAAATAGTTAATAAATATAAAAAAGTATATTGTAGAAAAATGCATTTTTGTGTAAACGAAATTGCAATATACATATATATATATATATATATATATATAGGGTATATTATATCGTCGTACATTTAAAACTTAAATATCCTTGTTTATAAACCACTAAATTATATATTTAACTATATAAGAACATGGTCACGCGTTTTGTTAGTTTAAGTCATGTGTTTATTTCATACGTCATACCTACATTATATACGACGTAACTACGACACTTAATACAAATTAATTTCAACATAGTTAATAATTAAAGTAGGTGTTTAAACAGAACAGTAAGTTTTGATTAATAAAATATAAGCCTCTAACTTAATTGTACAAATTATGATAAATAATTATACCTACTAATGATTTTATATGTCTGTATAATAGCTCTAGTAGTATATATTAATTGTTTATAATTAAATACAATGAATTATCGAAAGATTTATTGGTTTTTTGTTTTCATTATTATTTATGCTACTCAGTTATAATAATCAACATAATCTTATACAAGAATAAATATCATATTTTAAGGTGTTGAATGTTATATATGTTGATTCATTGTTGATTTTTTTTAGTTTTTTTCTGTATCTAATATTTATATGCACTATATTATATATCCATTTATTAATCTATCTACTATATGAATATGTTAGTACTTATCAATCTCAGAAATTAAAAAAGCTATCAAAGCCATATTCACATATTATTAGGTTTGGTTTTTTGTTTTAGTTAGGTGCCGCCCGATGGAGTCGGTGTAGTTTTAAGTCGAAAATTTGTATTTATTTTAAAAGGTCTGGACATTTTTGGTTTGGTTAGTTTCAGTGTATGTGCATATTCTATAATATATAATGATAAATAAGTACTATGCGTTTGTTAAGAGCAATACAATTCCTTAAATAGATATATTTTTGTTTTAAAGATTTAGTTTTTTTTTTTTAGTGGCCATCACTATTTACAGTTTAAATTCCTATTCGCAAAACTGAATAATGTCTATTTTAATGTTTATTTATATCGAATACGGAATCAATTTTTATTTTCCGTGTATAAAGCTACAAACTACGTATACACTTTATAATTTATTTAATTAAATCAACTATAACATTTAATAGTCATATTAGATATAGCTAATAATAAATAAGTGTGTGTTATTATATATTTAAGAATAAAAAAAATCACAGTATCTTCATCAAATAATTATCTTTTATAGGTTTTTCTAAAACTGATTTATTTTAAAGTATGGTTAAGATACGACAATATTGAACTCTTATTCTGGGTACCTATAGTGGCTAGTGGTTTATAATGTATCGTTTAATTTCTCAATAACTTAATATATTTAAAGATATTAATCAATATTTTATAGCATCTTTAAAAATGTATGTATTATACTGTAGGCATTCATGTTGCTGTACACTACTGAAGCCGCCGCAAAGGCGTAATTTAAATCTTACGGAATCATAATATTATACGTTGTGCGATTTTCGTTTTTCATCCATGACATAATATTTATAATAATATTATATTAATAAAACGAACGGTAAAATTAATTTAAAAACGCGTTAATAATATTATCACGGCGCAGTAAAATATTGTCATATCAGTCGTATAATAGATGTATATTGTTTTCGTTCGGTTGCGATGGCATTATTTTTCACCGGCTAAAAGAGCGCGTATATATCATACTATATTCGAATGTTATATTATGCGGTTCAATAATTATTAGCTGGACCTCACGTTTTTTACGATATATATATATATATATATACTTTAAAGTCGAAGGGTGGTCGTATAAAAACGCTGGACGGGGACCAAATATAAATTAATAGTGTTAAAATACGACGGGTGTTGGGGGAGGACGTGGACAGTTCGAGAAAAGGATATTATACTGCGACCCGGCAATGGTGATAATGCATTATAATGGGCAAAAGGCCACAAAACCGATAATTATACACACACACACACGCACGCACGCACTTACGCATATCAAACATTATCGTATTGAATACCGGTGGGAGGTCTCCGATTATGGTTAAATGTTACCAACTACCAAGTGTATTATAATATAACATAATATTATATACCTATATAGTTACTTTTAAATTGTAATACGGTGACTTCATATTTTTTACAGTATTTTTTTAATTTTTTTTTTTTTTTTGTAAATAAGTATTTTAAAAGTCAAAAAATATTTACATTTTATAATCTTTTTTCTGCAATAAGTAAATTAGATCATTTTTTATTTTATTAATATAGTACGAGCTATATAGCTAGTATTATACAATAATAAAAAAAAATAAATAAGTCCGCATGAAAAGGAAGCGGCCTACCTGCAGTGTGTGAACCATGAAGGTATACTATACTATCACCAAGTGATTTTTTTTTTTTTTTATTGCGTTTATCTGTATTTAATTCGTTTTTATTTTTATTTTTTTGCCAATATTTCACTATTCTTAAAGTTTCTACTGCGATGCACATTAAATAATGAATGCACATTCTAAATATTGTGGTCGTTCGTATGATATATAAGACAAAATATTATGTTGTATTTTTCAGCTATGCTGTGTGATATTAAAAAATTATGAATTCTACATTAATTACAGTAGTATTTGACTGGATACGTTTATATATTATTATACGATATAATAATTAGATTTATATAATAATTTGCAGCTTATCGACAATGTTATTTTAAATTAATGTATAGCAAAAAGTAAAAAATATTTTAATTTATATACTTGATGTAATATCACGAAGTGTATTTTTAACTGTAGAAACCATTATTATAACTTTTGTAAGCTGAAAGGCCGGTTTGGCTCATTATTAATATAATTAACAGCGGGTCAGTAAATTCCCTAATCCTCTTTTTACCCGTTCGGTCTAACTACAGTATAGCGACGAGAAGTCGACATAGCATATGCTGCATTTTTGTCATCACAATCGAGTATTGTTTTTAAAAATAAAATATGTAATAGAATAAAAAATCTGCCAAACTACAGCACGATGTGTTTTCAATACTTCCCCACTGCAGATTTCGGCGGGTGCGCTCGATGGTATAATGTAATATATCGCGACATTCGAGGTCGTGGTGCGCCCTCTCAAATAGTCCGACTACCGACCACCAGTTTCACTGCACAGCACGGCGACGGGGCATTCGGCAATAATATATATCATAGTGATTTCAAGTCATAACGATATTATTTATTTTTAGGCGTTTCGAGCGGTTCGGTAACGTTTCCGAATCGATTCGCAGTCGTGCAGGCGTCGGAGATATTAATCATTTATTTCCCGCCGAAGAGGTGTGTGGTGTGGTGGATTAGCGGCGGGGGCGTGGAGGCAACTCGAGACGTTTGGCGATTAGCGTTTAGATTTTAAAGTGAAAACTCGCCGTTATTGTTTTGCTAGCTATAGGCCCGACGACCGCGACGGCGACTAATGGTCTCGTCGTATAATAATAATAATAATAATAATAATTGCACTGCCGCGTGGTTGAGAAACGATGTGCACTTATAAAGACGTAATCTCGCGGAATCGATAAACGGGGCATCGCGGAAGGCAGGATAATAATAATAAGTACTCTAAGACGACGGACTCATCTCGCCGGACAAGTGTAACAAGTTTGGCGCCGGTCGAAGGATTGTGGCTATCACGCCGAAACGAATAGTCGTGACTCCGACGTCCGCTAATACACAGCTCGTGGATATGATGACAAATAATATCGTGTTCTCTTTCGAATATTGTTCTATTCGGAAAATTTAAAATACAATCAGCGTTACTGTGACAATGCCTGTTTCCTTATTCCTTAGTCTCTGTCGACTTTATGATATTTAATCAAACAATACCGCGATGTATTTAGTTTTAAAATCAGAAGTTTAAGTAGGTATATTATAAATAATCTAGAACCAATTATATGAATAAACTGCGTGGCAATACGATGTGAATCTTTTTCGAACACTATGCGTATAATCAATAAAGAATTTTGATAAATTATTGACGTACGACCAATAAAGGATTTCGATGGATTTGTAGTAAATTTGTGATTTCGTAAATTGCATCTACAACGCATGAATCCATTTAGGATAGTACCTATAATATTATAGCTAATACTATTGTACCGCATCGTATACAGCTAGGACAAGTTAAACATAATATTATACAAAGTCTTACAATTATAAAGTGTAAATTTGATACTTTGAGAGTTTGAGAATAGCTGAGTAGGGTATAATCATTTGCCCGGTCTCCCAACAGATTGAATTTCAATCACAAGACTGCTAACAACGTTATTTATACGATATATAAATATATAAAAAACATATTTAATTCACTATTTTGCAGCACCAATATTAAAATTACAAGAAAATGTTATGCTAAAAACAGATTTAAATTACATATCAGTATACTTTTGTATAAAATGCATATTTTTATTTTAATACGATTTTTGAAATCAAATTACCTATAATGTATAAAAAAAAAAAAAAAACGTCGCGAAGAAATATTTAAGTATATAATATTTTAAACGAAAATGTAAAAATATTACTTTTTTTCAATCTGATATAATATTATATTATAATATATATATTCATATTTAAGTTATACGATGGTATTGTTGTAAAACACATATTATTATCTTACAGTTTTTTTTTTTATAAAATTAAACAATGATCTGTGGTTATTGCAGTGTGCTGTATATTTTTTGCATAAACAACGAATAATATAATATTATGTAAATTACAATATTACTACAACTGGCATGGATTTGAACTTTGAAGTTCATTTAAATTTTTTTCCGATCAAAAATGTATATATTTATTATTTATGAATGTTACTATTGAACTTCGCGTGCAACTGTATGTTTCATAATATTATAAACTATACTGGTGAAATAGAAACGCTCAACATTTCGATTTTCATTTTGCTATATTGGTTCTAAGCTTGTAATTATTATTGAAGTGGATGATATATTGATATGCTATTTTTTATTTTATTTTTTTTTGTCTGAGACTTTATATAATTGACTTAATCGATTGAATCGCTAAAGAGTGTGTGCAAATACAATTATTTATTGGCCCGGACTAATGGAAACAGATTTTCCTTAAAGGGAGGTAAACCAGTTAACCACCATTATGGCTCCGTGTCGTAGGAAAACAATTTCCCGGCGGGCGTGAAAGGGATTTTAAGTGCACTGGGAAGATAATTTTATTATTATTTACATCTAGTCTTTTTAAACAAATTTTACATTAGCCTACGTTTATTTTGAACGTGGCAAGAATATTAAACATTTCTGAGTATTATTTGTATTAAACTTGAATCATTGAAAAAGCTATTATACATTTTATAACCTCACACGAATATTCTAATTATCTTTATGTTTCATATCTATAAATCGTACATCGACCATGAATACCTACAATGTAACCTGTTTTAATTTTAGATTGCCTTAATCAGAAATAGATACTGTAAAATGTCAAACATATTTTCAGTATTCTAAGAAACCCAAATTCGATATTTTTATATAATCATATTTTGTGTTAATAATGCAAAATATTCATCTAAAATCTTTAAAGTAATGTCTATACTAGGTCAGATAGTATAATAATATTATCATACTACAAATGACAAAAAATATAAATGTACAAAAGTTTAAAATATAACTATATAAAAACAAAAAGTTATAAGACTATAATACATATTATGTAAAATTAGTTTGTTTTAAAAATTAATTAAAAAGTCGTATTGTTTTTTTTTTTTTTTTAAACCCAGTGGAAGCGACAGAAATATAAGAGACAAGACCCAGCGGAGTCGTGTAATAAAAGTTTATAAAAGATAAAAAAGTGAAAACATTTATGAATATATTCAGCCGAAACAAGTTTTTGGAGCAACCGTACTATCTCATGATTAGTCTATATTTTCAATTCCAAGATGACTAAGCTTAATGCACAGCCATCGTCTAAATACAAAAATATAGTGTCGTACATTGCGGACTCATACTGCACGGGACTGTTCCACGTGATTGTAATAATTGTTACAGTGATTCTTGTGAATGAACTTTCTACATACTGTGGTGATGATTTATGATTAATGTACAGTTTTCTGCACAGTCATACTCGTAGATTATATTTTTTTTTCGACGAGTACGGGAGAAAAGATATAAAGATATATACAGAGTGCCCCGTGAGGATTTACCCACTGCGATATCTCCTGAAATAATGGAGATATCACAATAATAATTCTGATTTTTAATAAGACTCGCGGGGACAAAAACTACAAATATTTCACGTTTTAATTTATTTCAATGTTTTGGTAAAAGAGTTAAAAAATATATTTTATTATTTAAGTATTTTTAAAGAAATTGAGGATACCCATTTCGTAGAATTCGTCTTTCTGAAAATATTGACGTTTCAACATATTAATATTATTTTCATTGATTTGCTGATTTTTTATATTTTTTTAGTTTCGAGAAAAATTGTGAATTATTCAATACCGTATGGTGGCATCAAACATGTTGTCTCCGTGCTCGT
Source organism: Neotoxoptera formosana (assembly GCA_022818045.1). Classification (NCBI taxonomy): domain Eukaryota; kingdom Metazoa; phylum Arthropoda; class Insecta; order Hemiptera; family Aphididae; genus Neotoxoptera; species Neotoxoptera formosana. The sequence goes on along the minus strand of CM040632.1, from coordinate 64,981,259 downwards.
ACGGCCGGCACAATCAATCTGCTATTTTTCTGTTATATAGCTTTATTTAATAATATTCAAAAATAAAATAAATCAATATTAAAATTGTTTATTTACATACAACAGTGAAATTGATCGAAAAAGATCGAAAACACTGGTTTTAAACCTCTAAGATTGCAAGTCGCGGCAGATGTTATTCATTTTAAAACTCCTGCAACTATATGAATCGACTGTCTTCAAAGTCGTGACGTTTTTCTTGTTTTAATTGACTGATTTAAATCTGATACATAGGTATTTCATAAAATCACTCCTAGACAACACCACAAACTACCACAGTTTATTCTATCCAATACATATTTCAACATTGAATACAATATAATAATTGTGTTCCTCCTTAATTTTCTGAATACTCCTCGGTGTAATGTTGTAGAGTTATAGATCTAGGGCTAGGAAAATGAAGCACTAAAAACCTACAATAAAGAAATTAAAAAATTTCCAATAATGCTACAAAAAAAAAAGCATTTTAACCAGGAAAATGCAATTAAAAAAGACTTGAACATTTTCAAGTTTAGCTGAAAAATATTTTTAATATCAAAAAATAATTTATTAAACACATTTTTATATGTTTACACAAATTAATTCTTAGAACAACTAAGCGCAATTTATAAATATAGAAAAAAATAAACTAAAAACTGTTTTATTAAATTTTAGGTACCTGTTTATTCTATAAATATTCAATAAGACAATAAGATATTTTAATATCTCACAATCATATATGGACAATACTCCGTGCACTACGGAACATATACCCCCATAGAAATTCCTATAATTAGTAAATGCTAAATAATATTATTGTAAATGTAGACATAGTAAACAAGTCAATAAATATCGTTCTCATTGTATCTGGACTCCAGACAGTCAACGTATTACGTAACATCTACTCCCCACTCGGTAATCATTTTGACAAAATCTAAGAATCTATTTTCAGAAATATTTTAAGGCGATAATATTTCACTACGAAATTACGAAATATATACAATTAAATATAATATATACAAATAATACAATTAAAATTAATTAATAGTTAATAATTTAGAAAAATATGTACGTAAATGTTCTAAAAATGTTAGATATGCGTTTGATTAACAAAAACTAATTAAAAAGCTAATAAATTGACATAAAAAGTGCCAAAAAACCATTTATTTACAAATATCACAAGAAAAAGCAAAAAAAGCAAAAACAAAATTGCATATTTGAACTCTGTGATGAATGAATCGAATTTTGTTTTTGATTAGCTATGTCCTGGAGTACTATGAAAGAAAATGCAATTGCTACAAAATCCTAGCCCTAAATTTATAATTATTATACATTTAGGACTGCGCTCTGTAAGAGTAAAACACATTTATTCGGTCACAAAGTTTTTCATGACCGCACTGCACATTTACGAAATACGGGGACACTGTACACATGTTATAATAATATATGTATGTATGTATGATATTATAACCGCACACACGGCGTAATGATAATATATGCATAAACGGAAACGTTGCGACAATATATGTACCAAGTCGAAACTATAAAATGCGTCACAGAATATTTGGTTCTAACTTCGCCGATCCAATGCTTATTGCTTACTACAATCGTATATTACAGGATACGCATCAAAGTTTACATGTTTCCGTAGCTGTGTTTGCCTCGTGGGAAAACGCGGTGACGCATCCTGCACGTATATATTCATATACAATACGGGTATATATATTTATATCTATATACATACATACATACAAATAACCTATATTATGTATTTGTTTAATGGCAATTTATCATCAGACGCCTAACCCGATATTACTTAAAACGAATACATACAACAGACGGACGGGTGGGGTCGAAGCGGCGCGCCCCCCGGGGGAGGGTGCTGGGCGGTTTACGCGCGGGCTTAAATCGCGACCCCGGCTTATTAGGTATGCAGCAGGGCGAACCTGCCGCCGCCGGAATCCTCGAGGGTGAAATCGCTGAAGACTAATTAAATCGTTCTATTTTTTTTTTTTTGTTTTTTCGCTCGTTACTTGCGATTATAATCGTGACGCGTACGCACACATTTACATGTTTACTGCAGGACCCGCGGTGCGAACCGACGACGACGACGGCGAAAACGTCCGAAAAAAGCCGAAAACAATCAACGGCGACGACGAGGGCGCTTATAATTTTATTCGTCCCGTCGTCGCGCACTACAGAATACAGATATTATGTGTGTACACGCGTCGTAAACGAGCGCAGTCTCCCTCGACTCAGCATTGTGCCTGGTTCGCAAAGTCCGCGTCCCCCTTGGGAAATTGACGGACAGGTGAACGATTTATCATCGGTGCTTGTCAGCGCGCCGCGTGTCGGAGACGCTCGAAAAACTATACGAGATTCGACCGGAAAAAACGGTCCCGACCCAGGCGTGCCTATAATAATATTATGGCCTTTGTGACAGAATACATTCGAAATATGTACATAATATATATATATATATATATATGTGTGTATTTATATATAATATATATATATATATTACACAAAGACATAGGGACAATAATGAGAGGAAAAGAAATCTCCACAACAGTCGGGTTTTCCGCGTTGCATAAATATTTTCGCAGTACAAACAACATTAGTTCTTATTGCTGACCGGATCCTGGATCATTCATTCTCATTTGATTTCGTTTTCTTTTCTAATTTGAGAGTAGTAACGCGTGCTTCGGACGAACGGGAATATAATAATAACGCGTGGTTTGGCTGCAATAATATTTATGTGGAAAATAAATTCTTAACTACGACAAAATCGAGCGTCATAGCTGACAAATTGAAACGATATTAATTGTTAATATTATTTTCTTTGTATTATAATATAATATACATCAATAAATTGTTGATAAAAACAAAACGTTACTGAAATATCGTGTTCTAAAATCTAGAAGAATGGAAAAAAAATTAGTTGAACCTAATAATCTATGATATCATCAATGTTATTAATATTTTATGGATCGACCTCCTACCTCAGTGGTCTAAAATACTAAGTATGCACTTAAAAAGGTAAAAATATGTGCGCTTATAAATAAAAAATAATATGCACTTTTTATAGTTTTTGTTTTGTGTGATATACACTATATGACTTGACATAAAAATTATTAAAGTAAGTACCTACGTTTAAAATAAAGGTTACAATTTGAAACATATTAAATTATAAATATCAATAGTTATAAATAAAATAATGTCGGGTTACTAATCACTCGGGCTGCTCTTCACACATACTATACATTTTATACATTATAATCGGTAAACATAGTACTATAAAATAACTATTTCCGTCCAAAAAGTAATATTGATATTGTTGCGGTCCTGATACTGTCACGGAATTTTATTCTCAAATTAACGTTTCTTTTAAATTTTGAATTTTCAGCTACATAAATAAATTAAAAAATCTTATTGATAAAAAAAGTGTGCTCGATGATCATCAAATTAGAGAGTGTATTGGAATATTGAAAATATCTCTAAATACGCATCAAGTACTTTTGAGATTTCATTCGTTAGGTCATGAAATTAATTTATAGATTATCTAGCAGTGAACATTATCAGCTATCAACACAAATGTGCAAAATATGAGCTGATAACGTATGAGCCACTTTGTATAATGACTAGAGCTATCTTTGATAAAGCATAACCGTTAATCGTTACTTCGATATTAATTTTAAATATATTGTAATTACTAATTTGTAGTTTACGGTCGTATTATAAGTGTGTACCAAGTATTTTTACTTTTCTTCTCGAGAGAGTTCATATAAAAATGTTGTGTAAAATGCTTGAACCCTATATTATATATAAATGTATATAGGTACTATATATTATATATATACGTATATATATTTCAAGCGTAGGTATACGCTAGATAGCTATAGTCAATTATCACGAGAAGGGTTGTGGTTCAGTTTATTAATATTTATTTTGTCGTAAATATTAATTTTAAAGTGACGTAATAAATGAAGGTTTTTAAAATGAAAAAAAATGAGTAGTATTACTTACCATCCAGCAATGAATAAATCATTTTTTGTTTTAAAAACTTTATAAGCTCGTAAAAATATAGAAAAAATAAACTATATCAGCACTTTTAGAAACGTCGATTGAAAAAGTTCGGTTAAAATTCCAAGTCATAATGATTTACTTTTATGAAATATATTCGATTTCGGAAGGAAAAATTACAAAAAAAATCCATTTAAATTAATTTACCATTACAAACAATGATTTTCAATATAAGTGTTTTATTTTTATACCAATATCGCATAGAACAATTAATATTAAAACTAATACATTTATAAGGTATAAATGTGATGTAAAAACATTATTTTTTGTAATCTTTGCATGCAATATTTCAGACACACTCTTAAAATATAATCTACACATACTTTATTGTTGTACGAATATGCTTCAAAAATTAATTGAAGAATATTCATTGCCGAAGTACCGACTACCCAGCTATAATATATAATATAATATATAATTATTAATACATAGACTTAAAATGTAATCATAAAATTGGACAACCACCGCTAAACATAATATTATAATATGTGTAAACGTATAAAAATAACAAAGCAAAAATATAGGTATATAATATATAATATACCTGTTTTTTATTATAGTCGATTGTATTCGACTATTCGTCGTATTTTAAAAGTCTATCGAATTTAGAGGGGGCAATTGTAGATACTAGAATAGGTTTCAAGTATTTTAGAATGAACTAATACCATATATATATATGTATCACACTAATTTTATTTAATCCAATAAATTAATTTGGAATTCCCATAAGGTATTTAATTTTTGAATTTTTAAAAATTGTTCATGAAATAATTTTTTTATGTGGACTAGTACAAGATTTGAAACTAACAAAAAAAATTACTCTTTTTAATTTTTCATAATTCATAAATATTCATAAATTCTAGTAATTTATTAGGAGTACTTTGTTTAGCAAATTATTAATTTTAAACTGGTAAAATCATCAACATAATATAATGTTTAGGGTACTCCTCTAATAACCTTAGTTATACTTTTATTAATTACATTTTTAAAAGTAAAATTGTAAATGTTATTTCTCAGTAAAAATTATAAACTTAAGCTTATACACAGTAATGAAAATTTAAGCTGCGACTATTATTAAGACTATTTTTCTAAAACAATTATATTATGCATAGAAATGGGCAATTTCCGGGAACACAATGTTACGGAAATTCACAAGAATTAAGCAGAAACTGCAAGAACAAATTAGAGTTTACACATCATACGGCTAAATATAATGGTGTTTTTCATTATCATATTAGTGTATTTGATAAATTTTTAATTAAAAAAAAGAACTTTTACTGCTTAGAACTATGAAAACAAAAAATAGATTTAAATTTGTGTTTTTTTATATATTATGTATATTATTACAAAATAATTCAATTAACAAATACAATTTTAGGAACTATAATATAACAATTTAATGCAATAAATCTTTTATATCTGATATGTAATAATAGTTCAATTTAAATCGAATTCGATTTATAAAATGAATCAGACTTTTTTATGTCTTCAATATTTTAAACAATTTTAAAAACTCATAATCTCACCGCTAAAAAACATAATATATTATGAAGAAACGAAATAGACCACATTGCATGACGCAATACGAATTTAAAGTTACGAATTATATTTATCGGAAATATCGAAATAATATTCCGATAAAGGTTTTCAAGAAATCTCGACACAATAGAGGCATAGACCATAGTCCATAATATATAGCTATGCCTAAAATGTATGCAACTCAAGGTAAAATGTTTAATTGTGTTTTAAAGTGTACCTATATCCACATAGAAGTGTTTGTAGACTGTCACTAGTGATTGTTGACATATGCCAGTGACTTTGGTAAATGTTGGTATTTTTTATAAAAAGTGTGGACATATCACATGTACCGGTGTTTGTTGACTTGCACAACAGGTATTTGGTGAATTTTGGATATCCTCATAAAAATAAAAAATATGTACCTATATATTATGTTTATTGACAGTATTATATTTATTGTTATACAAATATTTATTTTATTTATTCCAACAATGTGAACACTCGTGACATTTCGTGTTACAAAGTACACCCTTATAGTTACACAACTACATTTGTTATTTCTGCATTTTTTCGACATTTATATTTTGTTCCATTATTTAAAGTACGATAAAAAAATAAAATAAAAAAAAATACGAGTCATTAAACACAGTTGCGGAAGATTTCGATATCGCGTTGTAATAAGTTTCCCGTATCAAACGTAAATACAAAACGTCTTGTGCGATAATATACATAATATTATAAATTGACTACATAACTGATCATAATTGTATTGAAATAATATATAAAACAACACAGTAACACAGTACACGTCTTATGTAAAAAAATACAAAAACCATAGAGACGTGCGAATCAACGAAATTCCCGGGAACGGGAATATTCTTTCCGGGGATCGTTACTGGGAATTTCCGGGAGTGCCAATCCGAATCAAGCATAAACTCATAAGCCTCTGGTATTTCTTCGAGCGACATTGCAGGTAATTCTAAACGATTGACTGAATGATTGTATCTCGGGAAATGCATACATATAAAAATAAGTGTACATTTCGAATAAATTGTATAGCTCAAGATCCACCGAACCGATTTTGATAAAAATTTCAGGACATATTAAGATTGATATGCAGATGGTTTCTGTGAAGTTTGTACGCTGCGTGATATGTGGTTCCGGAGTTATGGCCTCTTAGGTTAGCAAGAGGTGTTTCGCGCACGCTGAATTCCTCCTAAACGGCTGAACCGATTTGAATGCATTTTTTTGTATATGTTTGAGTGACGCCCTGGATGGTTTAGATTCACAAAGTGGTGAGGTGAGGGGGGTGATGTAAGGTGCTCACACAGGGATTTTGTGATTTACGATGGAAATAATTGTTTATAAATGGTTGCTATTGGTAACCATGGTTGGTATGTACTGTTTATTTATAGGGTTGTCAATGGTTACATATTTTATCTATACTATACTTCATATTATAAAGAGGAAAGATTTGATTGTTTGCTTATGTTGAATAGGCTCCGAAACTACTGAACCTATTTAAATTAAATTTGGTACATAGATAGTTTAGACACTGAGAAAGGATATAGGCTACTTAAATACTAAAAACGGACTGTAAAGGGTTGAAATAGGTTATGGTATGTATTTTGCCCTCAACGTAACATCATTATTATTTTTTTTTAAATGGGCAACGAAGTGCACTTGATCAGCTAAATATGAAAAAAAAATACACACGGGCGAAGCCGGGTAATTCAGCTAGTGTATATATACAATGTTTCGAGTATCGAGACTTTCAAAACGTTACGGTATAGTGGCCTCAGACACTTCCATTAAATTAGACACAATAACATGGTTTTAGTACGATTACCGCAAAAGTCGCGGTGGTTTAATAGTGCATAACATAATATTTGCAGGCGTTTAAGATAAATTGTGCACTATGATCATAAGAATATATTAATAACAATAATTATGAAACATTTCTACAGTTCTAAGAGGGTATTATAAATCATCATAACGCCGACTAATTGATTACTCTCACAGTTACTATAGTCGTCTTGATTAATCCGTTATCAGGACGGGTGAAGTATGACAAATGTAGTTTACTATAAATATATATTCCGTCCTGAGTACACTGCGGGGCTAAGGCTATAAATTTATTTCACAAACGATGTGATTTGCGGTCTTGATTATTATGATTGAGACGAGTTGGTCGGTAATGTAGTTCATAAAGATAGACTCGTCAAAGAGATTAAACTGCTGCATCATCTGGGAAGATAACTTTTGTGTGTAAATAATAAAATAATATATATCTACTGAACAAAGAAGCAGTATTGCAATGAAACGGAATTTTTAACGAGATAAAAAAAGATTCCTGAAACTTATTAATAACCGCGATCACAGTATACGCGTACGACTATGTTCATATTATGACCATGGCCTATACTTTTGTTTTACTCGTTAAGTTTAGGCATCCCCCGGGAGCGTTCAATAAAAACAAATCTACACATTGTTCAATTTCGTTTTCGTTTTACCATTATTTACTTTAAGAGTCTTAATGTGGAGATTATTGCACGACTTACAAAAATATATCTGGGAAATAGTAAGTCCCTACACGAGACCTAGCAGGTAAACGATTACATGCGTTATTAGTTCCTACGAATGTGATGTGTTAATTCCTACACGAATATAAAAATGAGGTGTGTAAGTTCCTACACGGCAAAAACCAGGTACTTGTGTTAGTTCCTACACGGCGGAAAATTGATATATTTAAGTATATTGTTCATACACGGTAAAAAAAAATTTAAATATCAGTAAGTGAATCTATATTATGGATTAGGCGACAAAATAATAAAAAAAATAGGTACATTTTCATAAATAAATAGAATAAAATATAAATTAATAAAATTCGCATAATGCGTTTATTATATTTTAGTACCATCATCTATTTATTTATGAAAATGTACCTATTTTTATTGTTTTGTAGCCTAATCCATAATATAGCTTAAGGATATACACTTACATTTGACCTTTTTTTACCGTGTAGGAACTAACATGCGTACCTGTGTTTTACAGTATAGGAACTTACATAATATGCACATTTTTCTGTAGTATAGGAACTAACATATGTATTTTTCTTACCTGCTAGGTCTCGTGTAGGAACTTACATTCACCCATATATCTCAAGCCGTAGACGTCGTTATGTTGTTAAAGAAAAAATTACCCAACAGGATTAAACAAATCATTCGTCTTTCGCACGTCGTGTGGGCTATTGTCCACATAATATCGGCTACGGTGAGCCAGTGGGACGGCCGTGTTCAACACACAATAGATCGATATAAGGACTGTAGCTTTCTGGAAAGTGTAGAGTTAATTTAAGTGAATGAAATTTTCAGCCGATGAGATATTATAGCGATACAGACAAGACGAAAAACGCGGTAATATAATATATGGGACCAAGCGGGGAATGGCGTAGTAATGAGGTGATAAACGAGAAAGATAAATCTCAACCACCCCCCTTCGGCCACCAGAAATCATCTTTCTAATTTTAGTTTTATGAAATCCCTCCTTTCTACTGCGTGGTTTCGATACCCATACATAATGCATATTATTGTATTATACAAACATTGACTCGTAATTTGTATACATAAACGCTATATATCGTTTATTTTTTTTTTTTTAATTTCAGCTTTGAGTTGTAGTAATCGACCACGCGTGACGTCCACACGCTGCTGCATAACGGTAGATTATACGAATAAACAGTGAAAGCATCATCGCATCACAATATATCTTCATAACTGCATAATATTTTAATAACGACATCCCCAACTCAATAGACTTTTGCGATAAATAAAAGATGTTTAACTGTGGAACTGAGTTCTAGATTTCTGCGGTGCACGCCGCTAGGATAAAGATCCGAATTACAAAACAATAATCGTTTTAATTAATATAAATTGAGAATAAATGTACGTTACGACTTACAACACGCGGGTCTGTATTGACTGACATTATTCAGTGACGACAATTATTATTATACCGTCGTGTAAGAAAAACACAAATTGTATTCGTATAGCTATTAGCTATATTATTATATTAGCGGCTTAGCACTGGACGTAATAAACTGTTTAGCCGAGCATTACAGAAGTATTTGCATCTCAGAGAATATCGAATTGTTTATATCGTCACGTGATGTACCCGTCTTCGGCGGTGATGATAATAATAATATGGTCTCGTGGCAACAAGATCGCGTTAGGCGGTGGTCATCCGTTCTATATAATATTATAATAATGTTTGAGTTCACGGACTTGCGCCGACATCTGAACCTAAGACGGACTTTTGGGCCGTGTGCACGATAATCGTATTGCCGTGATATTGTTATCGTGCGGGGTTGGGAAAAAAAAGCAAGTGAAAAAAAATCATATGGATAAAAAAGCAAGTAAAAAAAAAGCAATTGAAAAAAAAGCATATGGATAAAAAAGCAAGTTAAACATTTTACAGTGCATCACCTCTGTATATAATAACAAAAATTACTACTGTTGATTAATATGGCATATTATGTACGATGTGCCTATAAGTTATAAGGTAGGACAGAATACAGGACATACGAAATGACAATAAGTAACTCGTCAATATTCTCGTTATCGCTGCAGCTCGGATAACGGCTTACGACAGCAACGTGTTTCCAAATCGTATAATGATTAATAATCATTGATTATAGATTACAAAAATAACCAAAATAAAATATATCCGACTTCGGTCTGTCCAAAGCTACGAGATTACAGCTCGGCTGCGTTCATTACTCTAATAGAAAAATTCAACGTTTTTTCTACTTCGTTTTAAATTAATATTATTAATTAAAGTTTGTTTTGATGGCCACATATACATAATATATATTTAATTAATTAATTAGTTTGATTTCAAATATTTGGAACCTAACCATTTGTAATAATTTATATTTTATACCTATAATTTAGTAAATAATATATACCTACTGATTTTTAAAAAAATATATTAATAATAATAATTTCATTTTGCTTTCTTTTCCATATGCTCTTTTTTCATTCGCTTTTTTTTCAATTTGCTTTTTTATCCATATGCTTTTTTTTCACTCGCTTTTTTTTCCTAAACTCTTATCGTGCGTACGGCTGTCGCGATTTTACATCGAATACGCGAATGTCCGAACTTCCCTCGGACCCCGAGTGTGTGTCGTTCGGTTTAATATCCATTTCCCGAGCCGCCCCTTCCGACTGTTCGCAGTGCATCAAGTGCAAGTGCAATGCGTCACGTGCATGTGCAACGTATAAACATAATAATAAAGCCGTATAATGCACACGTATAATGTATGGACCGTATCGATACGGACCGAGCGAATGCATTACGTGCAGATGAGCGGTGCAGCTTAGCCACACCCGTTTGAAGTACGACTAGTCGGGCTTTTCATAGCGTTTAAGTCAAAGGTTTTTTTTATTATAATATTGTAATTTCAACAGTGGCGTGTGCAGTGTGTCGTGTACTATTTTATATTATAACTATTAATAATATTATAGAGTATATGTAGTGACTATAGTATTATCGTAGTAATACGCACAGACAATCTCACCGCGCACAACAATCAACGATAATAATTTGACCGGTTTGGCCCTTACGGTCCCTAAGCATTTGGGGGGGGGGGGTGAATCAAAACCCACTAAAACCTGTACGGGCTTTCCAGTCGATTTGCCTCCGCCGACTATTATCATTTAAACTCACTGGCTACTCCTGTATCAATACGTCATAACAAACGAAAAATAGTCTGAAAACGATATGGAAGTACACAATATATTATAAATTCCTTAGTTCAGTACTATATAAATTATATTTAGGTATGTCTCAAATAAGGTGTATACTGCTATCAGTTGGAAAATGAATTGAAAAAACACAGGGCAATATTATGGTTTTTATAAAACAAATTATTTAATCATTCGTTAAGTATTATTGTAATAATAAGTATTCCTTGGCAATGATCAGCTAGTATCGCGAAGCAGTGATGTTTATTGCAGTAAAACACGATTGCTGAATATTATATTAATATAATATAAATCATGAACCAAATATCTCGATCGGCTCTACTGAATCAAAGCATTTTATATTAAGTGATATACTGTATGCGCCGTCGTCCTTTAAAGGTAAAAACGCCCTAATAATATAAAGGCGTGTATAAACGTAATAACGCTGCAAATCTAGTATATTCAATATATTATATTTTTATTTATATGCTTGAATAATACTTAGCGATGATAATGCAACACTTAATATGCATAATATTATGTTACCTATATGTGACAGTTTTACTTGGATTCTCTAAACTAACAGAACTAGTAGTTGTTATGAAGTAAATGCCATGCAATTCTATTTGGTCTTCATCCCAATATTTAACCAAATTAGTTATAATATATACTATATTATTTTTTAATTGGCCCAAACGTGTCCTGATCCCCACGATTATAAACGTTCGTGTAGACAGAACAGACAATATCGGTTGGTCAGTATCTATCAGTTTTTATGATTTATTAACATTTTAAAACGACAAATGTCGATGCCAGACGAATAAAAAGTCGAGATTAAAATGTGTAAAAGTTGTGTATCTCAGATAAGTCCACAGAAGAAATAAAATCACAAGCTTAACCTTGGACAAGTGAATAAATACTAATAGGAAAATATTTCTATATTATTATGTGTGTGATTCGTATTATATCGGGAAAGTTGTCAATATATTAAAATAAATATACACTCTCTGCGATAGTTATAACTTATAACATTATGATAGTTCCGTTTATTTACATTATACAGCTATTTCGTCCGATATAATTCGCGTTGAAAAACACGATTCGTACAACAGGAAGAAATGGTTATAAATCGTTACCATCTTTTCGGATTATCGGGATAAAAAATAAAATCGATTCTTTATTCGAGGTCGTTGTGGCGGAAACGAGAGAGCATATCGATATATCGTACGGGGAGCATACGAATAAATTTTATCGGTACCGAGATGTTTATTGATTGGAGAGTGAGCGTATAAATAGTGTATATACGAGACGTATATTGTACGGCATCAGAAGTAGGTATTAACGACGTCGTCGTGAAAGTTTATCGGAAGTTTAATTCGGCTGTTTTATAAAAAATCTCAGTAACGGCGACGTCAAGTCCCTAATACCTACGAGTATATACGTCATCGTCCCTCATCGTCTCCTCGTCCGAGGCAGTGGTCGACCGGACCACGGACATATTATTTTGACCGGCGCACGTTTTAAGCTGGACTTTTTCGACGTCTGACGTCCGTATTATAACTTTGTTAATAATGTTTATTTTTCGGACCGCACAAAGCTCTGCGATACAATAATAACCGTGCACAATAATATTGCATAGGTGTCGAATCATATTACCAAAGTCCGAGAGCCGTAAGGCTGGATAAAATTATGATAGTTCAATACACATCGATATTAGAGGTACCTACGATTTTGATAAAGATAAAACGAAATTTTAAATATTTTTCAATAGTTTACAGCAGTGGCGGCGCCAAAGGCCATGGCCCGCCTTAGAAACCCCTGGCCCGCCCGTTGGCCCGCCTAAAAATTTTGATTAAATTTAATAGTTGCAATTATAATTTTTAAGTATTGTTACGCAAATAGAACATATCCCTGTAATTTTGTGGTCTGGTTTTCCTAAATCACACACACTTCACACACAGATATATATGGATATAATATATAGACTGTTTACGTTTTATTTTTGGTGCGGTTGTTCGCGGAAACGGCTTGGACGGGATTACGACAATATTATTGTATAAATCTAATTTTAGATAATTCTGAACTATGACTGTGAGAACTTAGAAGTCCAATCGGTCTGTAATGTGGGCATGTAACAGCTAGAGACCATAGTGAACAGTAACTATTATAATGACCTTTATTGTCGTCGTTGCACAAGTTTTATGTATTTAATTATACTTTTCTTTTTAAATAAGTATCTGATAAATAAATAACCCAACTCCTGGTCACTGAAACTGTTACTCAACCACCATTTTTCAAGGGGGGGAGAGTCAAAGACCTTAAGAGATTAAATAAACAATTTTTTATTACAAAGGTATTGTACTTATGTATGTAGAGTCAAAGGTGGGTATTCCAAAAAAGGACACCCCGGCCCCTGTCAACCCCTCCCCACCGTTTATTCAACTATCATACAACCATACGTCCAAACAAGTGTGGCTCTCTTTGGCCCGCCCTGGGAAAAATTCCTGGCGCCGCCACTGGTTTACAGTACATGTCTCTAAAATAATAATTTAATACTTACACAAACTAAACGAACATTATTTATAATATGGTATACGTTGATTTGCCTATGACAGCAGTACCTATAACGATTCGATTCGTGTTGAACGTTATGGTAGTTGCGTGTTTTTTTTTCCATTTTTCCTTTATAATAATATAATAGCGTAGATATGATTTGAGCGAGTTATCAACCAATATGTAACGACTTATTCACATTCGATATTCGGTCGAGTAAAAAGTAAATAATTACATACCCACCAACATAATATATTATGTGTATTTAGTTTCCCGGAAATTCAGACGTTACGTATAACACAGTGAATATTGTGAACTTGGGTTTTTTTCAGAAAACGATCAAAGTTTGTAATTCCCTGGATACCAAGACGATCATTTGAATACGAAATCAAAAACATTCGATTCTTCGAAAAGAGAATATTGTACATTTAACGCTAGTGGAAAGTGGTAGGAGATATAACAGCACAGCCTCAGTTTTGAAAAATGAGAATATAGGTACTGTCTTGATTTAACAGTAAGTTGTTTGATAGTTAATATTGTAATTTATTTATTTGTGATAAATAATCATTTTATCGTCATATTTAATTTATGTTTAGTAGGTGTTTAAAATCGGAAGTACATTTTTTACCATTCCGTTTAAAATCTAATTATTTTTGTAATAATGCTAAACGTTTGATACCGCAATTTTAGGTATAATACTATATGTAAATATTATAACCGCAAGACAACAAAAATAATTAATACCAATTAATATAGTAGAATTAATTAACTATTTTGACAACCCGAGTGTATAATGTTCTTATCTCGGTAATATTAATTTAATTTAGAAGTTTCTGAGCTATATTAAAGTCATGTCGACTTATGAAACTGTACAAAATATTCAGTAATAAATATTAAAATCAATATTATAATAATTATCTTACGAGCGTCGTATGCTGCTACGATGCCTCTTAATTTAATGTTTATGAAATACCTTATACTTATACCCCTATATAGTTAATCAAAAATAAATGAACCCGACTTAACGGCGATATTTTAAAATATATTTTAAACTATTCGGATGCTTTTCTTATAAAATAAATCACCACTACTGCGTTTCTATATATATTATTATAAATTATAATATAATGCCCGGTATATAATATGTTTCGCGGATCAAGCTTAGGCCCGAACCCTGAAAACGAAATCAACACAATAGAATTCTTAACTGCAACTAAATTATTAAATTTACTTTAAGATAAAACACTAATATTGTAAAATTATATATATATGTACCTTTTTTTTTATATATTTAATGTAACGCTAATGGCCTCAGATGTCGAAGCGGAAATTTAAATTTAAATTTCAAGATCAATAAAAAAAATAAAAAAAAATATGTTTCGATACACACAATACGTTTACGTTTTTATCCAAACTACCTAACCGCAATGTAACGCATTATTTTCCCCAAATAATAAACAATGTAATTAATACTTTTATTATACGACTATAATCCGACTGTGACACACGTGTTTTTGAAATATGTTTCAAATCAATGTAGAAAGGTTTTTGCTCTAATAAGTCCATTGAAAACGAACATGATTCGCGCTCGGAATGCTTAATGAATCAATTCAATATGACTGTGCACAGAACACCGACATCGTAGTGTTAAAAACGGAAAATTGATTTGATCCCGGGATTTTAAAAACGGTGACTTGAACGTGATCCAATCCCGTCCGAAAACTGCAATCGTAAAACATTATAATGATAATATAAATCTTTAGAATAGTACTTCTGATATGTTTGTACATGTTTTTCGGTACGTGTAGAATGATAATGTTTAAGATTAAAATAAACAAAAAAAAAAAAAAAAAATATAATATATGGACAGGAGTATGGGAACCAGCTATAGTGTAAGGCGAAATTCAACCACGCGGTTATTCCACATTTCGTTCCAAATAAATGGTTTTAAGTAGTACATTTCGAAATTACTAATCTTACTGACCAAGTGAAAAATAATTGAAAATAATTGCCATAAACACGTGTTGAATTTACCATCTGTTAATGTTGTACACAAAGCGCTTTCAAACGCAATTTTCGGAGAACCGAATTTACCCCTCGACATCAACGTGTCTGGATTCTGTCACTCTTCGGATACGCGTACTGACAAAAAAAAATCACGTTTCTAGTCCAAAAGTCCAGAGTTTTTGGAATCTACGTAATGTTACATGCTTCAACCAATATCGTTCGTATCGTAATATCACTAATATTCAAACAACAATATAGGGCGGTTCACTTAAAGAATAAATATGTAATATAGCAGGACACTGTTCGAACAGTATAAAACATTTCAGTGTTTAAAATTATGTTTCATAATTATTAGTGAAGAATAAACGGGATGAGCGTGTTCGACGTAATCACTCCGTATAACTGCAGTATAATAAAGAAGCTATCGATTTATTTTTTATAAACGGATTCGAGAAATATCTACAGTGTAAAATACAACAACTCGTCGTATAGTTTAGGGCGTTTAAACGACTTATACGTCATAATTAGGGCAGAGGACTTGTAGCATTTGCATATTTATTTTGCACAGTCACAAAAACAGCAGAGTGCGAAACAAATGCGTTTCATGCTTCCACAAAGCTAGTTTTGAAATTTTATTCTGCATATAAATGCATATTTTGTGTTTTTTTTGGTTTTTAGGGCATATTTTACGTTATTTTTAGTTTTTAGTGCATATTTTGCGTTTTTTCGGTTTTTAAGGCAAATTTCTTCCATTTTATACTTTTAGATGCATATTTTAAATAATTTATAGTTTTATCAATATTTTTTCGTCGACGTTTTTATTTATTTATTCACACAACCAAAATAACGTTGATATTATCGACGATATTTCTCGAGATTTGCCGATCAGAGGCCGCAATTTGTCGGGTTATTAATTTTATTTATAGACAGATAAGATACCATTGTTCAACTCACAAAATATTATCGATACGGGCCACGGGGACGAGTACCAACGGAAAAATTCTTATTTTTTGTTCAAAAATATTCACTTTAAAATGCATATTTTTTATATTTAAGTGCATATTTTTAATGCATATTTTGTGTATTTAAATGCATATTTGGTGACTTTTTAGAGCTACAAGTCCGCTGTCCTAGTCATAATATATACACGGCGACTGTTTTGCATATATTATAATATTATTATGTGTAAGTGTGCCTATATACATAAATCCATTATCATCACGGGGTTAGGTCATACGCGTACACTATCGGTGCCCACGGAATCAATTAATTTGAAATTATTCAAGTCACACGTTTAGCACGTGAAAACATGTTTCCAACCAATTGCGCGTGTGACCGTGGTAAGCTGCCTTTGGTGTTCCAGTGCGTATATTATATAATGAATTCAGTGCTCGGGAAAAATATCCGAATCACTATAAATATCAGATCGGATGGCTCTTGCAAGCCAATACCTCCACTGCATCCGACAAAGTTTTATCAAAACTTCCGAATGTCGTTTTTTCTTCTTCTTTAGTTTTAGTTTTTTCGATACGGGATTCCCAGGGGTGCGCTTACCTGCTATGTAATAGTATTGTGCGCGAAAGAACGATTTCGAGACTCTCGAAACTTTATCACAGATCCGACTCATAGAAGTAAAATCGCATTTGTATCTTTGGACCAGAGTGGCGAGAAACGATCATCATCGTCATATGCTATATAGGTATAGCCGTATAGGCACTAGAAACTGAATGCTCATACCGATTTCCAATTTAACTATACGTCTTAGCGATGAAACAAAAATTGCGTTTTCGAATACAAAAAATTATCATAGTTGATCTCGAGCATGTTATCAGAAATATAAATATTATTATCTATAAAAAAAAAATGTTTTAATCGAATAAACCGGTAGACATTAATTATCCATTGAACGTCTAAGATTTTCAATTGTTCAAGTACCTATTCAAATCTTTGGTTTGGGATCACCATAATAAAATGAGTTTTTCTCAGTGAAATGTTGAGTTTCAATATTTTCTTGTTATAGGAATCAAATATAATAAATAGCAATTTATTAATAAATGAAAATAGAACATTTTGAACAAGCGCATATTTTAACAATATTTTCATGTTATAAGTTAAAATTATATTTAATTATGTGTTAGATATATTATAATAACAACAAAAAACAATAGTATTTTAATTGTTTCAATAAATACCTCTCAATTCAAACAAACCAAAAGTATCCAGTGTAACTAAAACTTTCTACAAAAATCTTCATTTTAACATTCACAATTA
Source organism: Neotoxoptera formosana (assembly GCA_022818045.1). Classification (NCBI taxonomy): domain Eukaryota; kingdom Metazoa; phylum Arthropoda; class Insecta; order Hemiptera; family Aphididae; genus Neotoxoptera; species Neotoxoptera formosana. The sequence goes on along the minus strand of CM040632.1, from coordinate 64,963,068 downwards.
TCGAAATTCTCTCATCTCCGACCTATCTGTCCGTAATATCCCAGGGAACCACGAAAATAACTAAATTATTAATGGTACCGTGACCCGTTGGACGAATAAATCTAGTTCTACGTCATAAAGTCAATGGATAGTCTCTTCTCACAATTTGCATCAGCCACCTATCCATTCCAAATCACTTTCACTTATTGCAAAAAATTAAATTACTGATTGTGAAGTGAATTTATATAAAAAAAAAATCGATAGCAGTATGATTATCAAACCTTTATAATAACGAAATATTTCCGCATAAGTACATAATATTATTATACACTACATTAAGTCTACAGTATCTCATTTATACAAGACCGTGTCTCACTGAGTTTTCCCCCTTCAACTACTTTTTTAGTAATCACAATTTTCGGAATGATAATACTCCAACACTTAAAGATTATTATATCATCTATAGTAGTTTCCAGTATTTTTAGAATATAAACAAAAATTGTTCGTATTCGTGATCATTAAAAAATAAATTGGGACGAATGTTTATTTAAAAAAAAAATTGAATCATTAATGATTGATTTTATAATGTTAAGTGCTGTACATTGGGTTGATGTTTAAGAATGAGGGAACTGCGTTAGTTATACTAGAAATAATCCATATACCTATATACAATATACATGTATAATAACAAATAGAAATAGAATTATACTCTTTTTTTTTTTTTTTTTATTGATTTTGAAATTTAAATGTAAGTTTAAATTTCTGCTTCGACAGCTGAGGCCATTAGCGTTACTTACATTAAATACAAAAAAAAGGGACATATATATATAATTTTACAATATTAGTATTTTATCTTAAAGTTAATTTAATAATTGAGTTGCAGTTAAGAATTCGATTGTGTTGATTTCGTTTTCAGGGTTAGGGCCTAAGCTTGTTCCGACGTCGTGACTTATGTTTAGTTCTTCTCTTTGTGTTTTGAACGATCTGCATAGAATTATACTCTAGTAACTGGAGTCTGGTTAAACGTTAGTTTTTACCAATACATACGTACACGATGATACTGGTATTCTTCCGAAAGAATGACATTTGTATGTTTTCGTTGTTGCAAAAGATATTCGTAATATTATAATAATATCGAGTAGATTGTTGGTGCGCTATTATTCCACTGAGTTTTGTACTCAACGAAGAGACTACAAAACATATAATATTTGTGTTTGGGGTCAAAGTATGTATATTTTAAAGTGTTCAATACATACAGATCGTGGTTTTTACACGATGTTTCGATCACGAATGAATTGAAACTTGGATATTATCTATACGTTGTGCGGCATTTGTGTATTTTAAATATTTGGTAAATACACCAATACGACACGCTGCACTAAGTACGTACCTATGAACTTACGAAACTATAAAAAAAAAAAAATACAGTACTCGTAAGCATTTGTACTATATTTTTATATTCGTTAAATCCGATTTAAGGGCTTCAAAAAAATTATCAGAATTAAGTTTTTCTTTTACTCCAATCCAGCCGACTCGCTTTCGGATACAGAGGACTAATAAATCGACGTAACCGGGGACTTGAGACTTTGAAAAACAAAAACGCGAAAGTCATTCACTTGAAATAATCTTATATTGCCCTTATTCTTGATTCCGTTCATTATTGAAGTATTGTATCGGAAGCACCGAAGGCATAAAAACAACTAAACCTATTTATATGATATGTTTAACGGATCAACTATTCGGCTAATAACGAGGAAATATTACGTATATAATATAAAATACTATAACCCGTGGACGGCGTGGTGCCGTATGTTTACAAAGGTCAATGGTAATATTATATTTTATTAGAAAAAATAAAAATCAAGTCGGATATATTATCTATGACCTCCTAAAAGTATCACATATTTGATAATATTTCAAATCGAAAATTTTGGTTGAACTCACGATATTTTTTTACGAACAAAGTATGTCGTCTTACGGGTGCGGAAAAAGAGATTGAATGGAAACGAATAATTACACAATAATCATTTATAATATTACAGAAACTTGCTGTAGCGCGTTTTAATAAACTGAACATTTGGGTATAAATAAAAAGTATGAAATATTATTATTATAATTTATAAAATAATACGATACCTATTTGTCTTGAAACATAATATTCTATTAGGTACGTACATTATATTATAGTGCCTACACGTCATTTCAATCAAGAAATAATGCCGTACAATATGATCATATTATTTTGTAAGTAAGTTTTCTGTTTATTTATTATTCTTAAGTAATATACCATGTAAGCGGGAGATACATACACTCATATACTATATGAGATACATATACTATTTGGTAAAATAAACATGACAAAAAAATATGTTATTATGTACACCGTGTATGATCATTGATTATATTATAATCAACGGTATGATGTTTGTACACGAGTCCTCAGAATCGACGGTTGAAATATTGAAATAAATATAACATATTATTGTATATTATTTACCGTCGTGCCTCGTGCAGTATGCCTACTTAAAGTAACAATGTATACACGTATAGTCTATAGACGAGGGAATACAAGAACCCATGTCAAATTTCGCAACTAAAATGGAGACAATTGTACATCTTATTTTCAAAAACAAACTATTGATACACAGAAATGTCATATCTGTACGAACTAGAGTTTTTTCGACGGGACAGCGGGGTTCTCAAGTTGTAGCGCACACGTCAATCGCCAACAAATATGAAACTTTGAGGGCTACCATTATTCACGGAGAACCATAGCCCTTCTGTCTTGGCGCTCATCTCGAACGAAAGATCACAAGACGACAAGTACCGAGAGTGCCCACTCGCGAATTGATTGCAGGCCAGTCGAACATTGGCTGCGTAACTGCCAGTAAGATCATTAGCCAGTGCAAAGCCAAACCACACGAAGCAATATTTACCGACATCACTTTTCACATCGTCAGAGGTAGGACATATGCAAGACCGTCCCAGTTATGTTGTTCGGGACCAAAGCCAAATTAATGTTGGGGTTCCTATATACTCATAACGCGATAATATGATAAAAAAACAATAGTTACAGTGATTGCACAGTGTTACCAACCAAAGGCATTGGAACTCATGATATCCGTGTTAATGTAACTATCAATTTATATATAGTCTTCATTATTTAATAATAACTATTGTCACCACCAACTCTGCTATGCCTCATCGATACTTGGAATAACAAATCTGACTAACATACAAGTTTATCTGGAATGAATTTTTTTAAAGCCCTTTAAAACTGTCCCTAAATGGGGCCTGGTGCAAAATAGTCCTGTTGCCACCCCTCCCCCTTCTGAACTAGCTTGGACATATGGAAGAAAGGGTGCGCAACAACAAGCCTACCGATTTAAAAGACAAGGGTCGGTTAAAGCGAACGCCGACTGAACACCATTAATCTGGGGCCTTTTAAACCTCAGATTTCGAAGACACGAGGAATTAGGGATTACTGAAGTCCGACTCTCCTGCTCACCTCGACGTGGCTAGAGTTCGTCGGCTGCCGCCTATCATAAAATGAGTCAACTGACTGCCATGATAGAAGCCGATCCCGTTAACCACAATCACGGGCGCTATCTATCTCACTCACCGTGTGAGTGATGTTGAAACCACTGACATTGGAAACAAATTAGACCCTTTTTTTGTAGGTTTTGCTAAATTTTTAGGAGACTGTCAGAATAAAGTGATCTAAAAAATCAGTTAATTGTATTGGTAACTGTCTTCAGATTCCTGACAAAATGCTTTGCAAAAAATTATGAGAACGGAATGGCTTTACAATGTTTTTGTGAGCGATAACGTGCTATGAAAATATTTGTGTGACAACTTTGTAGGTCATAAATTGTATGTTGTGAGTATTTAACAATAAACATTTATTTTAGTCATAGCATGAAATGTGGCTCGTAATGTAATGTATAATATGAGAAATTAGTATATCATTGTTATCGAGGATCCATATTATTCTTATTTATGATAATGATAGGTATTAATAATTAATAGGTACATGATACATGTAATATTTTAGTATCAAATTTAATTTAAAAATATTATGTTCATTATTTAATTTGGTATTCTTTCAACTACAAGTAAAAAAAAATAATTAAATATAAGCATAATCTATGAAACAATTCAATATTATATTTATTCATAAATGCATGGTTTAATTTAGATGATTTATGATTACCAAGGTTGTGTGGTGCATCTTGTAACTTATAAGCATATTTATTTTTAGTATTATTTATTTAAAATATGTAACTATTGTATATAATTTCTATTAGATAATAATATCTATAATAATAATATTATGAACAGTTGTATTGTAATAATAGTTGAGCCTATGGCTTATAGACTATGGGTCTTGTTAATACAAATATTAATTTTTAATAGTACTTTATTTTTAATTTTGAAAATCGTGTATTGATGATTTTTTTTGACAGCCATAATAATATTATTAATGGAGAAATTGCGTTGTTTTTTAAACTTTGCTGGCCAAGTTTTACTATAAGCTTCTATAAATAATAAAGTATTATGCATTAAGGTGTCTTTCATGAAATATTGAATTGTCTGTTTTTTATTTATTTGATAATAGTAAACGTTTGAAAGACGATTTTTTATATTTTATCGGAATTCAAATTGCAGTTTACTTATTATATTACTTATGATTGATTTTATCATGCAGTTAAATTACCGAATGGTTTATTTTTTAATTTAGTACCTTTTGTTTCTCACTTCTGCCCCAAACTATGTGATATTTTTGTCAAAAATTGGTTAAACATACCAAAAACCAAAAAAAATAAATAAATTCCTTATAGAATTATAAATAAATTATAAAATATAATTTAATAATATTTAAAACTCCTAAACTGTCCAATACCATACTGTTTCCACTAAAATTTCCATCTCGTATGCAATGATTATTATCATTGAATAAAAATCGAAAACATTCATTACATTGACCTAACCTAACCTAATAAATAACGAGATGCACTTAAAACCTAATATATAGCAGAGCGACATTCCCGGTTTTTTTTTCATAGCATTGATGTAAATTTTATTTTATGACCACTATTTATACAACTATTACTTCTCCCTTGGCAATTGAATTTAAAAACCCGTCTTGATGTCATTATAATCTTTTCATCATCCAGAGGCAATTAAAATAGTCCATTTTTATGTATTTCTGCTGTAAACGTAATTTGCTATTATACACTAAGCATATATTCTGGAAACCATTCCATAATATACGTAATTCAGGTCAATAAAATTAGTTTATATTATAGTTGTATAGAAACAGGTCACTTGAAAAAATTACACATTTGGGTCGTTTGAAAATTTTAGCAGCTATTTTTAATTAATAATCATATGAAAGTACAATCTGTGCATACAATTTAAATCCGGGAAAAATAAACCTTTTGAAAACTATAAATCTGCTTTTACAAAGTTTCATCAAACTTTTCGTTCCTTCTGGCAAAATATGTGCATAATAATTGTGACCGTGTGATGACATGTCATGATATTATAAATTATATAATGTGTATAATATACAAATACATTATATTTTAAAAGTTGCTAGTTTTAATATCAGTATGACGTTCGCTATAAACTAATTATTTATTGATGACACACACGAAATAGAAATAGTTACTTGCACAATGTGATATTATTTTTCATTTGGACATTGGTTCAAAACTTCAATAGACCAGAATTATATAGGACCTTTGACAATAAAATGTTTGTTCACATTCATATATACATCATAGATGTTGCAGACTTGTGGTACCACACGTCATTATCCAATGTACGTGACGTAATAAACTGTTAATACGATGCATTAAATATATCTGTCTCTAGTCGTATCTGTTTAGTACAATCTAATAGGTAATATACGTCATAATAGTATGTAAAAATAATTTTAAATATTTATTTACATTGTTCAGCAACAGAATTATATTACGGATTATAATTCGTGTAATGTGTTTATTTATTTTATATAAAACGACACCAATATAATATTGTGCTTACCTTTTTTTTTTGAATATATTTTATAATTCTCTGCGATTTCTCAAAAATGTATTTAGGTAATATGTTTAAAAATAACGACCGATTTCTATTAAAAAAAAAAAAAATTGTTTTTAGTGTGCCGAGATCGACAATTATTACAGCTCATTGTGATTATTGAATGTTTTGTTTTTACAGTTTTAGATCATTTGAAAAATCCCCGAGCTCTCGATACTAACAGGGCCCATACTTATATGTGTATTTATTGGTTCTTTACAGAGAAATCAGTGTTGCTACTTGCTGAAAATGTGCAGTGACAACGTGCAAGCACATACAATCCAAAGGATATATTGTTGTTCACCTGTTTTTACGGCTTGGTCTACACATTGTTCGTAGGTATGAAATGTATATAAAATATATTATGTTTATTTCGATAACCTTCATATTGATTACATGCTTGAGAAATGAGAAAAGAAAAAAAAGAAATATAATATAAATCATTTTCTGCGTGTTTTTTTAATAAAATTAATTAATTAATAACATTTAACATTTTAAAACATATTATATACTATACTTCCATAAACAAAATTCATGGATTCTATTAATATATAATATTATATTTTTAAATTCAGTACAGTTGTTTTTAAAATATTTACTGAATGTATTATATTGGTTATTATTCTGAATTATTGTCGGATATGAAGTCAATTGAAAACATTTATTTTTTAATATGTCACTTCAATATGTCATTGTAACTCAGTTTTTTCCAGAAAATATTGAACTCGCGGCTTGACACTTCACACAAATACGATGCGCTCTTTGTATTTTTATACTAAAATATTTACACCATCATCGTGGCGATTGATCGATAAATAAACGCGAAATCGTGGTAAGCGTAATTCAGAAAATATACCGATCATGGGGACAAAATTTTTGAAATAATTTGAACGTGAGTCGTGGAGATTACGAAAAGGCTACAGCGAGTTCTATATTTTTGTATACCGGGTGATTCATTTAATGATTTTAATGTAACACTCATTATTTTAAAAAATATTAGTGTTTTTGAAAATATTTTTTAAATTGCAGTGAAATCTCAATAAGATGGAATTCAAGGGAAACAATATTTTTTCCACTTTTGAGGTTCTTTACTTATTAAGGTCGATGATTTACGAACATTTTAGCACAGGAACGACATTTATTTCGACTTATCGAGGGGTTCAGCTGTAATTTAATTTTTTTAAATCGAAATACTCCTCGAATAATTTTCTGTTTCATACTATGAAATCAAAAATTCAAGTTGTCATTCGAGAGAGTAAAAACTTAACAAACAAAAAACGATAAAACTGGTAAAAAAATATAAATGTTTACCAAAAATGTGGTTTTTGTAACGACTTAACGTATAATTTATGTAATAGAAATAATTCAAAAACATTAATGTTTTATGAAATAATGAGTGTCGAACGGATCGGGGTGATATGGGGTGTATTGTAATTAATTTAGTGAAACATGGCCACCAAGACCTATCCACTGTAGTTTTGACTTTTGAGAATAGAAATTGTTATGGTCGTTTTGCCCCGTCGTCGGACAGTCGCTGAGATTCAATTAGCCGAGAAAATCGTCTATCGCTACTCGCCGCACTGTGGCGGGAAAAGAGCTTTCGTAATTCGATCAAATTCATCGTCGTCGTCGTACTCCGATGAATTTATTACAAACTACTTTCTCCGGTTGATCCACGTCGAACTTTATAAGTTAATTTATCGCTTAGCTCCGCCTCCCTTTTAGTTGTAACGGAATCAAAAACAAATATATTGCCGTGATCGACCATCGGTCATTATAATATATAGCTTTAACAAAAAAAAAAGCCAAATTTGTGTATTGTACAAATATTAATTAGATTTTTGATCGATGTACACGCTTGTGTGTAATTTGTCTAATATATAATTAATATGTGCACGCTCTATACATAGACTGTACGTAGATAACTACTGCCACTCAGTCCAAACTGTATGCTAATTACTCACATCGTATCTACGTGTGTGTTTCACTAGCTGTGCACATTATTTAAATTATTAAATTACATTATTATAACGTATTATTATGTTGTCATCGTTATAAATTAAATGTTTAACGGTTAAAAAATACTTTTTGGAATGGAAAAATCTGTCGACAGAGTTAAATTGAAAAGAGTAAAACAATATGATTGTTTTAAAAAAAAGAGAACCGAAAAGTATGAAACGAGTACTGTATCGAATTGAAATTTGAGAATTGAATACATTATTTGAGCAGCGTAAAAATATATAGAAACGGAATGGGTAATTGTAAGAACATAATAATTAATTATTTTTTGGTAAAAAGATTTGTGTTTTATTTCTACTATTATTAATTATTATATATTGATACTGGTAGAATATATTCGTGTAATATTATACTCGCTGTCTTGGAGATATTTGGATTTCAGGAACTTTTAGACGAAAATGAATTTCTTTCTTTAGTAGGTGGTAACATTCAAACATTCAGAGGAATCTCGAGACATCTACACTCCCTTTCCCTAATTTGAAAAACAAAAGTTAATTATTAAAAGAAAAATTGGAGACTATCGTGTTTGGCGAATCGTCCTGTATAATGTATACATATACATACCACACAGATAATTATGTGCTCGACAACAAAAAAAGGCGACCAAAATGGTATAATCGACCGACGACGAATTGGACTATTTAGGCCTTTTTCCATTAACGGTCGCTCACGAGGTAGCGGGCACGCGCTGCGGCACGTCGATACATCATTCGAAGGAGCTCGCGACGGCGGATGGACTTGTGTGTGTGTGTGTGGGCAGAGGGTGGGGAAGGGGACGAGTTTTGACAGGCCGGAAGAAGACATGGCGTAGCGGTGCCAACGGTGTTATCAATCACCGGACGACAAGGGAGATCGGACGAGATTTTCGGTGGAAAAAAATAGTCTGACGAGTGAGACGATAACCACCCGTGTAGTGTATAATATAATATACATTACGTGTATGCCCCGCGCCCGAAACCTTCAATTCGTCGAAATAATATGTATGAAGTCCATAATATATAGTAGGGAATATATGTACATAACGTATATTATAATATTATATTGTGTGATCCGAGACGGTGTAATATAAACAGCCGAGTATTGTACGTTTTATATTATATAGCCGACGAAGTCGTGTTCGGCAATGAGAAACGAGAGGAGTGGATGCTTTGTCTACGTACAACAATAATATATCGTATGGGGCGCGCCTGCGTAAGCCCATTGACGCCTCCTCGATAATTTATTACGTTCCGATATAGTATTGTCATCGACGCATACAATTCGGATTTACAGACGACTTATCTGTGAACATTTTAATAATATCGTTGTTTCGAAAAATATTAGCTTTTTTTAATGACATTTCAGTGTCTGTAGAAAATATAATATGATATCGCTCTTATTTTTTCTTCTCTAAGTTTGTGAGGCCTTATGTTTTGATTTTTAAATTATAAATCCATGATTTTTCATTTCATAGTCCGAAGTTAATTATTTTCGAGACTGTCAACATTTACAATTTGATGTTGATAATATATTATATGGATAGTCGTATGTTTATATTGTTTGTATTCTAGTAGTGTTATTTTATTTTTTTATTTTACATACATTACAGGCTGTTGGCCGAGGTATAGTTTTGAGATATTTTTACATTATAACACATATTATAAATTAAATATCACACACATTATATGAATGGTATTAAAGGCGAGAGAGGTGCTCATTTGCCAATCGCATCATTCGGCGGAGATGAGTTGGTTTCGACCATAATTAGTGTTATTTCGAGGACTATTATACTAGGGAGCAGATACCCTAGAATATCTACTAGAAATTCTAAAATTAACCTCTGCGAGAAGTCCAGGTGCATCAATGGTGAACCGCTCACAAGTTTGTTGATGAAGTTTAGGTTGGCTAATACCCTTCTATCGGCTAGACTGCTGAGCTTTAATTGGTGTAAGATGGGAGAATATTCACGTGGTTTGTGTTCTAATTTAAGACAGAAAAAAGCGGAGTTATGGAACTCACGCCGAACATGCTCGGGTTGAATCAGTAGATGTATAAGGAACCCATTAGTTGAGAGCCATATTCAACTCTATAGGTCTTACAAGGGCGCAGTAAAGTGCTTATAGCTGATAATAAGATAGTTATTTATATCGTATTGAGTATAATATCCAATAAGTAGGTATACTATAATAATTGGATTTTTAGTTATTTTTCACGGTTATTTTGACTAAATACAACATAACATTATACTAAACTAAATTATAGTAGATATCGACGTTGCCGTTAGTACCCAGTACATAAAAAATTATGTTAAATTAGGCGACAGCAAAGTGACCTGCATTTTACAGTAAAATTGTGATAATTTTCTTATAAATAATATTACTTATAAGCATAATACGGTAGGTACCAATAATCGTTTAAATAGATAATATTATTATGTTCATTATAAATGCTAGGGACCGGAGTGTATAAAAAGCAGTTATTTAATAATAAATAGTAATCTAGATGGTATTAAAGTTTCATTGTAAAATTGTGTATATAAAATATATAGTAATATCTTTACGTACAAGTTTCAAGCCCATGAAAAATATTTTTTGATTACAACAAATTAACTAAAACCATTTTCTTTATTTAAATATCTAATTTCGTCCAAATATTTTATAACTGACATAGTGCTTACATATTTTTTAGATTTTGTTTTTAATATAAACTACTTATGAGAAACCTCGTATTACATTTCTTATTAATAAGAATAAAAAAAAAAAAATTAAAACAAATCAAAAATGCCTAATGTCTATAATAATAGCTCCAAAAGAGTCAAAATATTTATGTATATAAAGTACTAATTTAAGCATTTGATAAAAATTTAAAATATCTAAGGTAATTCGTTTTTGAGTTACACTAAGGTTAGGTTAGGTTAGACAGAAAACAAAACAATTTAGTCAAAAACTGGTTTTGCGTAAAAACTCCCATTTTTCATAACTTAATTTTAACTCTTTTCCAAATATTAAGAAAAGTACTGGAAGTTCTTAGTGTTTATATCGTAAGAGTACTAACTAAATTCACTTCCCTACCAGTCAAGGTTCTGAAGTTGAAAATCGAATCATTTTTTCTGATGTGTATCGTGTAAAATATAAATATTTCCATGTATATATAACAAAATACGTTGAGGGGGATTCTATAGTTTATTTTAAAATAATAAAGTATAATATATATGTGTTTTAACATGCATATTATTATTAATATTCTAACAATGTAATACTACAGAAAGAGTTTAAAAAGTTTTATTGTATCTGTAAAATTATTTCATCATATTATTATAATAAATTATCTGCAACAAATGTGATTATAAATAATTTGACCTATATTCCTACTGGGTACAACTTATTATTTTGATTGTATATTTTAAATAATATTTTTGAAATCCATTAGATGCAGAAATACATTTAAAAAATACAAATAAATAGTAAAAATTAATTACTATTATTTTAATTTATATTTCCATAAAATGTAAACGAATTATGTTCTACTCGTGGACTCGTAGTACTCCGACAAAACATAATACGAAACGTACTCTTGTGAAATTAGTATCATTAAAATATTGAAATAATAATACAAGACTCACGCATATGTGCGTAATCATATTATTGATAACTGATAAGTTTTGTATAAAACAATAATCTATTTATTGAAATTCGGGATGTAAAGATGTAAATATAAATTAGTGTTTAAATCACGTTAAATCAACGTAGATACACTATACCAGTGAATAATAATAACCTCTAATTACTTTACCATAATAATATATTATTTGATTTCTACTCCAAGAGCGGGTAACGGATATAGATGTTTGGATGCACTGCGTATACAAATCTCTCGACATTATTATGTCAAAATATGGACCCGAATGCACATAAACGACAACGACCTCGAGGCACTGACTGATATTTCAGTAGTAGACACTGGCGTGTCTGTAATGAATTGGCGGGTGTCTGATTTATTTTCGTACGTATTCGTTCACGGTCGATGGCGATCAAGAGAGAGTCCACGTCTGGCCATCTCTCGCAAGAATAATAAAAAATAATATTTTTTTTCACCAACCAACTTCAGAAATAGATCTAGAGTAGTGGGCGGCACAGTTCTAATTGCCTGTAAAATGATTCGTTTGAATCGGATCCAATCGAACGATATTTAATTAATATTTTAATGTGTAATTAGGTATAATATAAGTGATTTGGTGCGATTGGTTTTAAAAGTTTTAATAACATCAGCGATTTATTACGACTATAATATTATAGTAAAATAAACATATTATGGTACGCTTGTCGGTCTGCGCAGTCTGACCCGAATTGTTATTGGTCTCACTATAGGTACATTCGTGTGATTTAAACTGCAATGCATGTGCGTATGCGCACGCTTGGCGGTGTCGACACCAAGTCAATGTACATATAGTAAAAGGTCGGGTTAGACGAGTCGATGTAGAAAATAGAAAATATTCTCTGTGGAAATGTTTGAAAACGAAAACCATTTATTTTAAAGATAGTCCGATTAGATTGATATTAAAATCATAACGCGCTGTTCGGTGAATATTGTTGATGCGATTAGGTGAAGTGGGCCGAAATACGTTAATATAATAACAATAAACTATAATAATAGTAAACGATTATTACGAGCGTCTTAGTGGCCTATAATGAGCTTTACATATTATTAGGTCTGAGCCTCGCGCACCCACCTTGCAGGCTGCAGTCTATTGTGCGGCTGTGGTGACGCAGAATTGGCACAGTCAATGGCAGGTGGTATGGTTTTATTACAGTAAACAAGTATTACGGGAAATTACTGATCCTGTTTTGTCGATGAATGATAAGTAGTTTCATTCGTCTTTCGACCGGAAGTTACGGAAGTTTACGATTTGTCTGTTTACGCAGAAAACGTCATGATATTATGTATTTATATTATTATTCTATAGAAAGAAGAGACAAGTCAAAGAAATAAATTAAAAATCCGTATAATGTTACCCGTGAAATTCAAACGGCTCTAAGGTCTTATAAATAATAATTGTCAATTCGTCTTTAATTCTAGACACATTATAATTTCTCGATGTGGCAAATTAGAAGCAAAAAACCAAATACCTATAGTTATAATGTGATACTTAAACGGATATGAAATGTACAGTCGCGCTGAAACTGGTATAGAGAAACTAACTCTATACGAATAGGTTCAATATATTATTTCGTCTGAGATGTTTGTTTGGATTAATAATAATAATAATGAAGCTGGCCATTGTTCGCACAGACGACTGAGAGTACCGCCGAATCACTATAAACTGTGAACATAAAACTGCATAACGCAAATCGTTTTAATTAAATAAACACGGAGATCATCAGATAATTTAATTGGCTCGGATGAAATTATAGCAGCTAAACCGTCTCGAGTTATCGCACAATATTTAACTCTATATAATATTATGCTATTATAGAGGGGGACTTTTGTAATAGACGCTTAAAGTTAACAACAACGGCTGTCGGTATGTGGAACGGAATTAAAAACACTCTCGGCAAATAGAATTTCGACTTCCTCCGCGAAACTAAAACTCTATCGTTTGTAAATTCGTGGAACGATATCGCTTCAAAGTTCAAAGTGATAAATTAATTATAACATTTCATAAACCCCACACGATGTACATGACGTATATAATATAGTAATATTATATAGATAATAAATTATAATTAAACACCGCAGTTATTCTATCACTCCCGCTGCTCGAAAGCTTTTCACGACGATTCGAAACGGGTCTCCTACTCAAAAGGCAACGCCTTTAATAGGTACCCAATACTTATGTGGAAGGTAGGTGCATATTATATTGTATACTCGATGACAACTACTCTGTATACAGGCAATTCCCATCTTATTTCGTTTCCTAACACAAATGACTGGTCGATGATGAGTATTAGACGACGAGTTGATTTTAGTCGATTTTAGTCGATTAACGTATTATTTAGTTAAACGGAACATAGGTAAAACACTCGATATTAAAATATATAATAAAACATGTTCTTCGATTGAATATCAACGATCGAGATATGCACATGGTTTTACAGTCGTAAACTCATCGCTATCATAAGACATACAGACGTATTCCCATCAAACTCTTTCCCAAACCAGAACTACTCACACATACCTAACCGCGTGTGGTAGTATAATTGGTGGTAAGTACTACGCATAATCGATGTGATGATATAGGTACATATTTTATTTTCACGTACAACGTCCGTTATCCACATTATGCGATTTATATATTATAGATTTGAACACGCAATTAGGGCTGCTGCAGCCACGTGGCAGTGTGGCAGTGTGGCACGAACTAAAACTTTAGTTTAAGGAGGCGTGTTCGATATGCGTATTATAATTTATAATATACTCGCGCGCTGGCGTAGATTTAACTTACTTACAGTGACGTCGTAATTTTTAATTTATATCTCTTACTACGTGACCTGTAGCAACATAAAATATAATAATATGTTACATATTATTATTGTGAATTCACCGAGCTAACTTTGTAGTTTTTCACTGTTAGTTTAGCATTAACAGTAATGCATATATTATTTTGTAAAGTACCTATATCATAATCGTAATTCAAAAAAATGTGACACGATAGCTTGGAAACAAAAAAACCGTTAGTAGTATACACGTATTTAGTCTTATTTTCACCGTCGAAAAGTAGGTACTTTATGTGTATATAATATTAGTGTAAAACGTATTTTTCCATCCTGCAGTCAAGATCACGTCGTGATACGCGCTCGGGTACTCTGATGAAATGAACACGAATCCGTATGATTAAAGTACATTGTGTTAAATATATTATTTGATTGAACTGTACAAGTGCATTAATGTAGTAGTTGAATAATTATAAAAAAAATTGTAATACTTCAATAATTAATGACTAATGAGAGACGAAGAAGTATATTAATTGTCGATCGAAAAAAATAAATGTGAAATAAAATAGGGCACAGACGGTGCCATTAGTTGGGGTTTCAGCAAGACATTTAATTAATTGGTTGAAAATTATTAATTTAACATGACATTGATTAAATGACAATTATTTTTTCTTAAATGCTTATACTACCGATGAAAACTGTGAAAAAATTCTATGGGACATAATCTAACATTCCGTTGACACGTACACACCTATATTAGAGCAAGGGTTGGGAACCTTTTCGTGTAAATAACCCTTTTTTAAAAAAAATTGCCAAAATAATAATTTTTAGAAAAACCGCACTGGTTAAGGTACTAAGGAGCTACTGGATTGACGAATTTTCCAAAGAGCCGCAGATTGCATGCTTAGGAGCCTCAGGTTCCCAACCCCTATACTAGAGGATGGTTTTCCCTTTATACAAACGATGCCTATAATACAGCCGTACAAGTGGTTGAGCAATTCGTAAATGTATTAAGCACGATTTTTTTTTTGTTCTCGCTATGGAACAGTAATTAATTATTTACTAACACTCGTTTGTTTCTAAATAATTTACATATATCAGCCTATTATATAAATTTGCCTATTTGCGTCTGAATATTGTTTCTATGACTGATCAATGAGCACGAGTTAATACATTTAAGTCAAGTTGATTTTAGTTAATAAATTAACATATTATGTTTTAGACAAATATGAAGGTAAAACACCATATATTAAATATAATATAAAAATATGCACTTTGATTGAATGTAAACGATCAAGAATCGAGATATGTACATAGATTTTTTATCTTAATAAAATAATTCAGCGTTTGTGTCTTACTGTACATATAAGTCACAAACACCGAGGAACAATAATATTTGATAAACAACTTTATAATTATGGATAAAAATAATCATTCGATAGTATAAAAAAAATTATATTATAATTATAAATGTATAACTATTACAAATTATCTACCTGAAAATTGTATACAAACGATTTGTCACTGTAATCATAATTGTGGTCCAGACGACCGGTTCTTTCTTATAAATTCTTCGCTAGAAGACTATAACTCACTCATTCCCGTGGCCCTCTCCCTCAAACATGCGCCACAATGACACATACTCACGACGTGTGTGCAGCAGGTAGTATCTGGCTTCTGATTCCGATTCGTGGTTAGTCGTGGTTAGTCGGGGCGAATCCTCTGATAAGTGTTTGTATAGAATATTATTTTCTACAATCGTATGACGTATAATTGCGGGTTCCAATAATATTATATATCTACAGAAAAAACCACACTTGTAAGATTTTTATTTTAAAGACGACGACGCGTATTATTAAAATAACGGCCTTTTACGATAATATATATTCATATTAATATTTTTTATTCCGGTAACATATATATATATATATATATCTTATAATATGTAAGTACACAGTCTTCGCACTACTGTGTCACGGACAAAACTGAAGCGATCGTACTCTAAATGTACGCAAAATGTACGCACACACGCGCACACGCTCACATATATTATGTATAAAAAGTATTTAGTTCTAAACTGGCGAGCGCCGTCCACCGCGGCGTGGTGATTAGATCGATGAATATTTTTAGACGATACCGCCGTTTGCGACGGCACAAAAAAAAAACGCCAAATAGCACGTATTATAATAATTAAAAATGTGTGAAGTCTTATTTTGCATGTTTTTGCATATTATTTAGATGTTTTTTGCCTATTTGGCATATTTAAAATCTATTTTTTTTTTTAATCGTGACATAAAAAAATAAAATATAATTATAAAAAAATGAACGGATAATATTATTCACGTC
Source organism: Neotoxoptera formosana (assembly GCA_022818045.1). Lineage (NCBI taxonomy): Eukaryota > Metazoa > Arthropoda > Insecta > Hemiptera > Aphididae > Neotoxoptera > Neotoxoptera formosana. The sequence goes on along the minus strand of CM040632.1, from coordinate 64,946,230 downwards.
ATTTCAAAAATTGTCCATGATATTTTGCAGTGCATAATTCTAGATATTATTTAGTGCATAAAATGCATATTTTTTTAACTTTTTAAGGCATATTTTTACCAATTTCGAGTGCATAAAAGCATGCTCATTTAGGCATTTTTTTAGGGCAAGGACTCACGAGCCCTGATAATTATATTAATATTATACGATCGTCGTCGATAATAATATATTATGAGCTCGCCGCACGTACGTCTACAACTCAATATAATATATCGTGCAGATTTTTCGACCGCAGTCGTGCGTCAGATTCTGTCGATATATTTTTCGCGCGTGGGCGAATGTAAAATGTAATATTTTCATTACGACAGGGCACACACGCGGTCCACTCGAATACCGCACACGCACGTGTCGATGACAGGAGTCATACTATAATATGGACGAGAAGGGCCCGTTTGTTATATTATGTACATATAATAATATTATGACGCGTCTACGTTTTAAAGCTCTCGCGTGTATAGTTATTATTAGCTCAATTTTTTTTTCTAATGCTCTACAACACCACTTTCGAGCACGTTTAATACATAAAATAATTGGAAATCCCATTGAATACAGTTTCATTTGAGATATTTTGCAGCGCGAAAATTATAGATCTTCCGGTGGATTGTTAATAAGGTGTCCGCCGGATCAGTATTATGTCATTTATTTATTTATTTATTTATTTGATATAGACGCCTTCGTTAGGCTCGAGTACAATTTAGACAAATTTAATAATGAGGTTATGAACATAATATAAATTAATAAGTACAACATTAAAATATGATGACGATAAAATAATACAGATCAAATTGAACAATAGCATATTAAATAAAGGAGAAATAATTGCAACACATATTAACGAGACCAAGCTTACCAATTATAAATTTCGATTAAAAAATATATCCACATTTCTCAGCTCATTACATTCTCGAGCAATGCGATCTCGTGCGATGTCATGTCGTGTACACACCAATAGACACAACTATTATATTAATCACCCACTTTGTCTCGTGCCATTAGTTTAAAAACTAGAAAATATAACATTTTAAATTACCATTACCTATATACAATAATAGTTACACAAATAAGAGTGTATTTTTTTTTTCAAAATCATGTTTTCTACTCTTTAGAGCATTTAATTCGCGCTCTAGTTATTAATATACTGAGCTAAACGTCACAGCTGATATCAACTGCAGCGGTGTTGGCACGGCTTGTATATATTTTCGTTTTCAATATTTAACAACCGATGTTCGCAATTGACGTACATTTTCTTTTTTTTCTCGTTTACGAATATCCGGTGTACCGGGGTAGATGGTCATTTCAGAGGGTCTACCGAATACTATACCCGTACGCGTATGCGGCCAAGGAGCTTTTAAACCGACGACGATGTACGTATAATGTGGCCTAACCTATATATAACTTTAGCCGACACCTGCAGTGGTGCGTCGGGTTTACGAGGCCGATTTTATCGCAGGCGGTTTTTCTTTCTTTCTGACCGCCTCTCAATAAGCGCCCGTCGTCCGTTATAATATAATATATCATATATCTTCGCGTCCTGTGTTGACGAAAAAACGATAAAATATAAACAGACCTTCGCGCGCGTACCGTGGCTAACGGGTGATGAGTTTTTGTCGGCACCGTCGTGTTTTGATGTCGCGAAAAGATTAAAAAATCAGTATAAAACTGACGTGGTTAAAAAAATTATGCATTCGCAGAAAAGCATCAATGGATGTAATAAACATTTTTAATATCATTAAAAAAAAACTTTTTCAGACGTCACTGTCGGCGAAAAGGATTAAATTATAAATTATACGACGTGCATAAATGTTTTAAACAATTTCTAAAGTTAAAAGGAAAAAAACTACATTTTATAAATTACCTATTAAATATAGTATACATTTAAATAGTAGAAAATCTGCATATTATGCGTATTATAATAACGACATTAAAATAGACTTGTAAATTATTATGATTATGCAAATTACATACTATATTATACAGAGAGAGGAATTATTGACATACTGCTATTACGTGTGAAAATATAAATCAACGTATACCTAATAACGGTTTACACTTCGTTTAGTGTTTGGATAATATTATTATATGCATTAACTGCAATATACCTGATCAATGTCTATAGATATTTATCTGAAAATAATACCTGCAGTCTAATGGCTCATAATATTATGAAACACGACTTATTAGACAATGCTGAATTGCCGGTTAATTATCGGCGAGCTTTGTCGTAACAGCTGAGCTATACGGCCCATACACACGGCTCAGAGTCAAACTATTGGAATGCAATTTATTAAACGTTATTTTCAAAATATAACAATGCACTAGCTATATACTAACTTCCACCGAGCTTGACGAAAAGAGATGAGTGTTCAGCACAATTCTGTTGTATAAAATCACCTTGGTCGTATATACGCAATATAATAGTCTTTAAAGTTCAGGGGCCTGCGGCTCGTGTTATACATAATATTGTGCGTCTTAAGACATATTATAATAGTAAGAATACACGAGGTCGTCATAATAAATATTACTTATGTATTTTCCGCGTCATATTTTATACTAAAAAGATACGGGTGGTCGGACTCATTTTTCAATTTTATTGGTCGGAAGACAGTTAAATCGTACAATTCATTACTTTGAGTACAAATAATTTATCCTGTGGACTAAAAGGTCTAAAAGGTTTCGATTCTAGGAAAAATTCGATTTATCTGCACTTACCAGTTACCATTAAACCTGATAAGATGACTTCAAAACGTTTTCCGCCGACGAAAATCACAATATCGTATTTGAATTTAAATATATTAGTATTATGTTTTGGTGACTGAAATATTGTTTTACTATTATTAATTATCGTTGCAGTGAAATCGATACAAGATGGTTATAATCACGAAACAATATTAAATTTAATCTTGAATTTTCAATTATGTTTTTTACACCAATTCTAGTTAAAAATGAAAAATGAAAAATGAAAATACTATATTATAATATTATGCTGCTGATCAGTGGCGGAACTACATATGATTGAAGGCGGGATTTTCCGCGGGCCTCATCGTGAAAGGGGCCTCGGCGCCTTGCAGAAAAATGTACTTTTTAAAAAAAATGTCGGTTCAAGTAAATAAAATCATTGAATAATGAAATAATACAAAGTATACTGATAAGTGATTACTAAACGTGTATACGGAATACGGATAACCATACACCATACTCATAGTATTTAGTAGGTAGGTACTATTAATAATTAATGTGAATAATAATATTATACGAGTATAATAATATTGTCATGTCTTATCGCTAAGATAATTACTATCTAATTACTAGTTTCCCTGACTTAATAACGGCATTTTACTTGTTCCTTACATTACCTGTTACTGTGGCGAGTGCAGAAAGGACATTCTCAAAACTTAAACTAATTAAAAATTATCTAAGAAGCACAATGTCCCAAACACGGCTTAGTGGTCTTGCGATTATTTCAATAGAAAATGAGCTTGCTAAAAAATTGAACTTATCGTTTTTGGTGAAGACGTTTGCTCAAGACCGTAGCAGAAAAAAATCATTTTTAATGTAAATAAAATATTATTATTACTGTTTCCGAAATTATAATTCAATAAATTATTGATTTACTATAAATATATATATTTTTTATTGCATACAAATAAACAGCCCAATGTTTAGAAATTAAAATTACAGATATAGGGCCTCCAAAAATATTGTATCCACGGGCCTCAATGATCGTAGTTCCGCCAATGCTGCTGATAAACAACTTTATGTTTTTATTTACACCTATTATATGTATGAAACTACTGAAAAACTTTGTATACAATTCCAATCAATATTGCTCGAAACAAAAAATTCAAACCACGTGAAACCAGATTCTTTCGGATGAGAATTTCGTCGGGTGGATATGCATATGTTATTCTAAACGATGTGCCGGGCAAATTACTTGAGACGTCGTTCTCCGCTTTTCCGTTCGAGCGGCGCAAAAACGGTGAATAATTTAATTACTTCATACTTGGATTCCAAAAACAACGCATGACTTACGCAACGGTACTATTTTGTCTGAAACGTGACCCGCACGTCGACTCCTATTCCTATTCGCATTCCCTCGGGGTGTCACGTGCACGCACGCAAAAATCTTTTTCGGTATGGTTTCCACGTTTTATAGTTTTGCGGTGATTTTTTTCCCCCCGTGCGAGTTCACCCTTTACGAGTCATCGAGCGAATGAAACCCAAATTCACGAGGAGTAACAAGATATTGTATTGAAACACATAGAAACACGATAAGAAAAATCTACGGTAGTTCCATATATTTTCTTTTGAGGATAATCATCATCCGATCGGAGGAGGGGAAAGCGGTCCGTCTAAAATGTTGTTCACTGCGAACGTCACGTGGGAAATGTGTTCCGTGTGACTTACTCGTTGTATTTATTAACATACCTACGTTGTTGTTAATATTATAAGTTATGACTCATAGAAAATAGTGAAAAATAAAAACTATAACGTATCTTGTGGAAAAACCTAATGGCTCACGATGGCCTAGTTTTAACATATAGATATGTTTTTGAGCTGAGAGCCTGGTCACAATATCGTTTAATTTTCTTATCAGTAGGTGACCTATGTTACCCCCATTGCAACCGATGCTCGAGGTAACAATATTTTGCGGTTACAGTACCTAGGTTTTTCCTTGTAACCGATGCATAATATAAATTCATAACCTACCGTATGGCAAACTCTAAAAGAAACAATTTCACAAACAAATTCTCGCCGTTTCTCTGTTTTTTGAAGCAGTTGAGAAAATTTATACTTTTTTACAAACAGAAATTACCATACAAATGCATTGATCATAAAAAAAAACAACTTATTTATATCATACCTACTATTTTATTATACTATGCACCTAGACGCAGTATCTCACGTAATCGTCGTGTAATTACAAACTATTACTATACGTACGCATAAAACATTCTATAAAAACATCCAGTGTTTTGTTTTCCTTTAATGATGGTATAAAAAAAATCTGTATTTTTAAACGTGTACGGAAGACCAATGATAAAATATAATAATAATATAGGTCTAGTTAAGCAAATAATATTATATTATGTAAATACAGTCGTAGGCTATAACGAACTTGTTGTTGAAGTCTTTAATACCAATAAAAAAAATAAAATAAAATAATAATAATAATATAGGTAATAGGTATGCTTTTATAAATGCTTGTACAATATTATGAATATAAAAGGAGGCAAAGTATGTAATATTATGTTAGAAGACTAAAGTGCTTGTTTAGTTATGTACCTATTGTACTGTTGTTGTTATTATTATTATTATTATTGTGCTCCGCAGTTTACCAAACACGCCCACGTGTTTGCTTATTTTCGTTTTGCATTTTAAATCTAGAGAAAATAGGTTCCATTGTAGCGCACAACTTACTGATTATTAAATCGGTTTCGGCAATATAGGTACGCAAGCGTTTAAAATAAAACTATAATACAATTTTCCATTGAATTATTATTATAAATTAATTAATATTTTTAATAGTGAAAAATGTACGATGTTCCTAGAATCTTTGATTGTTGTTTGTTTATATTTATGTCTTATATTATATCTTATTTTTATTTACTTTGGTTCAACCATTTTTACCAAAATAATTTTGATTGCGCGTCGTCATTATAAATGATATTATGTAATATTAGCCTGGAGGCGTAAAAACTTAATTCATTTCTTATTTGAATGTTTTTCAGTTTTATTATTATACGAGAGGTATCTACTATCCAAAAGAAAGTTTTCCTTTACCTGGAAAAAATTAATGAACTCGCCGTATTTGGAGGAAAAATTGAGTTAATACAACCAATTTAGTCAAAAACTATTTTTTCGTAAAAATCCCCGTTTCATCATCATTTGTTATTTTTTTGAAAATACTAGGAATTTTCAGATTTCTTTAAACTACATTCTAAATCCAATTTTCTATCATCTCAATGTTTAAAATCCAAAAGTTTTTCCTTATAATCATCTTATATTCAAGAAGTCCCATCGCTGGATGGATTGTTCGCTCAAGTCATCAGTCCCCTTTTATTTTATTTATTTATTTTTTTCTTTACTTTTATTTTATTATTATTATTCTTATTCTACTTCCATCACTTATACTTACTGTAAAAATAATATATTTACAGATTGTATAGTAAAACAAATTAAAAACAAGCAATATACAGAAACAAACAAATAATACACACACACACCTCATTGTAAAATCAATAATCTTACTTACATAATATTATTTGATCGCTTCGCTCAGAATCCAAAATAAATTTAAAAAATACGTTTTGCACCTCGTCTATAGCTTATAGCACATTATCTTAAGTATATAAACCAAACTTATCTCGCAATAGCTTTTTATTTATTCAGACCCTATGCGGTCGAGGGATGATTCCATCAACTGACGTCCGACACCATTTAGAAAATAATAATAGGTATAATAATACGCACCGGTATCTCACGGCACTCGGTCCGACGAAGTCCGCTTGGTCTCGCATGTCCGTATGGTTTTCGTTATTCTTTTTTTCGTAGAAACTCATTTAGGAGAGGTACCCGTGCAGGACGACCGCCGATGACCACTGAGGCTTCCGAATGATACGATCTAATATATAAGATCGTTATTTGGACTACGACGACGCTAATATCGCGCGGCGAGAAGAGAAAATCCTAGTTTTCCGCAGGGTTTTGAATACGTAATACGGGAGCCGTATATTTATGCGGAAAACGGATTTATACAGATATCCGATTTCCACATACATATATATATATATATATAATGTGTGTGTGTGTGTGTATCAGAAAAGTCTTCGGTGTGTGTGACTTACGGGGGCGCACGCAAATCCCGAATATATTGAAACTCGCTCACGAGAGACTTATCGGGTCGCGTTCGACGGGTGCTGTACGATTTTACGTGTGCGTAAACCGAGGCCGAGTTCCGGAAAACACACACTAATATATAGGTATTATTATCGTGTTTGCAGAGTTGACCGACGCCATTAGCTCAGAAATAATTTACATATTATCGAATTAATGTATCGCGCATACCTACTCTATTATGTCAGGTCAGGCATCGAAGCAGTCGTTCTGCTCCGGACCGACTACGACAGGTGGGTTTTCATTAAAATCCAGTTACGACTGCGGCGTATATATTATAGCATCGGCTATCGGTTTCTGTTCGTTTCACGTTTCCGATATTAACGTTTATCCGAAATTGAAAAGTCCGAAACCCGATGATTGATATACTCTAACTGCACATATATATATATATATATTATATATATATAGTTTGTATACTGTTTGTAGTGCGCCGTATTTATTATAGTAGAACGCGCGTAGTGACGAGAGACCGAAAACCAAATTATTAACGACCGGGAAATCCGTACGCGCATCCGAGGTCTGAAATTGACATCCATTTGTGATATTAAATTTTTGACTCTCTGGAAAAAAAAAAATCACAATCGACGGACGGGCCACCGCACGAAACAACTCATAAATCATGGTTTTTAATAATTAATGAAATATTATAACGCGCGCTGTGTTGTTTGTCTTATAATATAAAGCACCCAGTATAAAATGGTTTTCGACATCGTATCGATTTAAATTATTACCGCTGCGTGTATCGTTCGCATTGTACATGTTTCGCTTTCCGATTATTTTAATATAAAATAACGTGTTTTACGAAAACAATTTAACAATTTTACTGACCGACTTTATTTCACAGTATTTGTGATACCTACCTCTGTATCCACATTTTATCTCACATCTTCCATTCGTTCAGATTCAGAGGTACAGAGTATTTAATAAAATATATAGGTACTGTACGTATAATTATATACATATAATAAAAATTATGATAAGGACGTGTAGATTTAAAAGCAAATTCGACTTTTGTCTGAGTGCTCTAAAACATTGCTTTCGAAATTAATTTTATAACCTACCTATCAAATAATTTACCAATATTGTACTTTGCATTTTTATAACTTTTAATGTATTTTACATAATATGTTCCTATATTATAATAAGGTCGATAAAATGGATTCTTGCGATCGGTCAGTCACCGTACTAGTAGGTATGTTGTACAAAGCTTAAGGAGCGTTTTTTATAATTATCTATCAACCTTGTAAAAAAAAAATAAAAGATAATAATATTAATACATATTTTGATAATAATAAAAATACTAGTTATTAGTATACGCGTCATACGGTTTAATGTAATAGAAATTATTTTTAACAGCAGCTGTCTTCTCTTATCAATTTTGATAGAATTTTCGTGATTATTATCAAGTACATAACTCTAAGGATGATGTAGGAGCATATTATAGGTATTTTTTATTTGACAGTACACGATTGCAACATTTTTTTTTTTAGTTCATTCAGATCTAATAACCATAAGTCTCATATTTTAGAAGGACCTATTCTGTTAATTATAGGACTTTGGCAACGCGTACGCCCTCCATAAACATCAAGTTTAAGTGTAACAGAAATTAAATAAATTAATATTGTTTGCAAGTAATTATGTTTTTTATGCGGGTGAGATATATTTTGAAACGAACAAAATCAATTAACTACACTGAACCATAAGTTCATTAATTACCCTTATGTATACTAAAATTATTTGGGGAAAAAATATCCTTTGGAAGTTTTCAAACTAATAGATGAACATCAGCAAATTAAATAACATTGCATTTTTGATCTACACTGATGTTTTTACCATTTAAGAACTCGAGAAAACATTACTTTAAAAGTTTTGGGTCTTTTGAAACGTTTAATAAATAAAATAAAAGAAACGCTGGACACATTTTTCAAAATGCTACATCGAAAAAAAACGCATGGCTATACGTCTTATTTAAACTATATTTTAATTTTCTTTATAAACAATATGTACGATGATTGCTCAATAATTTTCATCCTATAAAATAATTAATGATAGAAAATTATGTTTGCTCGATGACAATGAATTGCACTTACCAACTATTTTAATAGTACCTATATAGTTTAAACTTGATTTATTGTTTGTATTAAAATCATTATTAATAGGTTTAATCGATTGCTGTTTAATAACTGTTGGAAAGTTGTATTTTTGGGCTTATATCGGTCGTAAAAATAGACAAAATAATTGGTTTTATTTATCTTCGAGTTTTAAAAATTACCACGATTATCATTTACCAGTTTATCGCTATAGGTATTGTATATATACTTATTAATCTTGTACCTAGGTATAGTGTATCATATTTTATCTAAATATTGATTGATGTATCCGTCTAAAAGTATAAACGTCAATAATATTTAACTTGTATTTGAATAATATCCATAACACCTAATCGAATTTAAAAAATAAACATTTAAATTCAAAATAATCGAACAAATATTTTTATTTTATTTTCGTTAATAATCTAATTAAGAGAAACATTTATGATAATATATTGATTTACATTAATTAATGACGATAATCGAAAATCTAAAAATGTACATAATATGACCTATGCATTAACGATTTTATATTTTGTAAAAATATCATATTTTATTATATTCAACCACTCGCTGTAAAAGTAACATTGAAATTGTATTTAAAAATGGTAATTCGTAATTATTTTTTTGACAATTTAGTGAAATACTTAGTACCCTCTTCTAAGCTACATATCGGTGGTCGTATTGGTTGTATTGATAGAATAAATGTGTCGCCTATGTTGCCCATATCACTGAGATCGTACCCCCTGTCATGACTACTCCCTTTTACGAAATAATTTGAAAATTCTCACTCTTGCTCCTCGACGCTCGAGGGCTGACCTAAATAATTGTACTTGTCTATTCAATGACTCGTTAGAAGCTCCCAATTTTCCGTCAAATATAAATTCACATTTTCCGCATACTTCTCCATAAACAATTTCCTCTTTAATGTCCCTTTCCACGCTTCTCCATACTGCTACAACCAGGTAACGCGCAGAACGGTATATTTGCCATGATAATTTACGATTTTACGGTTGTAAATGTTTGATTAAGTTTTTAGTCCCTTACTTGATGATTATCTTAGATGATTAGTTTGTTATTTATTTAATATAATATCATCGTTCCATTGATTATAATATTCTACCAGTGTTTAATATGTAAGAAATTACCGTTTAGGCGTTCATAAACAAATAATAATAATATTGTCTGGGTCAATATTAAATTCATTAGTTTAATTAATAATGATTAAAAAGTATTGCAGGACTGTATCGATAGATAAATAACAAAATAAATAAATGTTATATTGTACATTTTGGATGAGTTAATATTTGAAATTAGCTATCAAATAAATATTTTGTTACATTTCATGTCGGATGATCTTCAAACACTGGCCGGAAATTAATTAAAACTATATAAAACTGTTCCAAGACAAGGCGCTTTTTGTAAATATTTTGAAAAAGAGGTTTTCGTTATCAGAATTATTTCCAACCCATGTTTTATATATTTTTCTACTCAGAAAACAAAAACTATAATAATTTTTCATTCGTGTGTGTCATTTGAGTTTGGTGGCCGGTTGACGTATATAATATTATGATATTCCAGATTAAATTCTTAAATTATGTTTATATATTGACTGGCTTATCACACGAAAATAAAATAAAAAGATATTGAAATTCACCACAGTTCTGATTTCAAATTCTAGGAGTCACGTAAAATGTGTACACAACGCTCCAGTAAGTATGTAATATACATTTATTAATTACTATAATCTTATAACGGACATTATGTATATTTTAGATATTACTTACAGCTTTCAGAAATAAATGTATTAACTACAATCGCACAAATCTAAATTTCTTTTTACGTTTGTCGAGTATGAATTACCTAAAACGATTTCTCTGAATACATACGATAATATCGGGCCCACGTATTAAATGAAGGCGTAACAGGCAAATCGAGCACTCTTAAAAACTATTTTTGGATTTAAAAAAATATTATTCATTACACCTGCTACATCAAGATATTTTTTACGCTATCAGACACCGTCGTTCTAGGGACGTTTTCTGCTTGTTCGACATTACAGCGGTGCTCTACCGATCTATAAATCTGTTTTTTTTTTTTTTAATTTCATCAGTTGTGTTATGGAATTTGGTATTTTATTCCCACCCACCCCCTCCCGCCACCTCCAATTAATGCCATTAATCTTACCTATTAAAATAACGTGATTACGTTCATTATCATTAAATGGCAAAATATAATAGAAGTATAATAGATATTTATAAATGACAAGCAAGCACCCCGCGGTTCTCTTGAGAGGTAAAACGTACAAAAGAAATAGTACAAAGGTTCACCTTGGGGCCATGCAAAGTGAATTTAATAAGAGTAATTATCTCTTTTATTTTAATTAATCTTTAAATAGCATGAGATATAATTTTTTTTTTTGAGAAATACGAAAAATAATAATTATAAAACGTTGAATTATTATAATGTTTTATTGCGTCCACTGCTACACATTGTATTATGCGAGTTGTATTTTTTTAAGTTTTACGCGTTTCGTTTCGCACGTGATCGATAAACAATCCACTCACACACACCAGCTCTACATCACTTACCGATAAAACTTTGTTTTTATTGTTTTTTCCTTTCACTTAGTACCTACAATTATTCAGAAATGATTTCAACGACATGAAAGTTTCAAGCTTTACTAAGTAGCTGTACTATCCAACAATGTGCTAAGAAAAATAGGTCATGAACATAATATTATAATATCTGAATATTTATTTCAAACGCGAGCTCTACACTATTTGTCGGTGGCCAAAATAATGTATGGTGAGCCTAGTAATGCGTATTATGTAAGGTGTATTGAAATAATAATAGATTTTTAAAAATGAATTTTATTTTTTTTTTATTACATAACATTAATTCAAAAATATAAATTTTTGTTTGTCACCTATCAAACCTGAAAATAATTTATTATACAATTATTGAGTACATTTAATTCAGTTAGGTAGTCGGTATGCATTTATTTTTCATTGTATGCTAGAGTTTAGTAAGTAATTACTTTTTTTAAAATAATATAACAAGAAATAATGTATACAATTGATCGCTCCTGGTTTGTAAGCAAACAAATATTTGAGAAAAGACAAATTCCGGTTAGAAAATCACATTCGTCTGTTGGAAAAAACCATTTCAATGTATTTTTTTTTCTTTTTAAATTATTAAAATTGAAAAAAAATCATGATCAATATCAGCTTTAAAACTAATTATTTTTTGAGTACGATCACCTATAACATTTCTCATATAAAACGATGAATATTATTCCAATGTATAAAAAATTTATCAAAATTATTGTTGTTGTTCAATATTAATACATATTTTGTTAATAATTTCACGGGACACTGTTTCGAAATAAAATACTAGGTATACTATAATGATGACTTCTTATTGTAGAAGAATACAATTTGATAATACCAAATTAATTAATAAATTATAAAATATAATATATTTAGACAAAATTGAGTTTTTTACAATTAGATACCTAGTAGGTAGATTCAAACACAAAATAAATGTGTTCTTAAAAATGGAATTATTATAGTTTTAACAATAGTACCTAAAATCTGATTATAGGCATATCTTTAGATAAATAAAACTATAAAATAATTGTAATACAATCAAAACTGAAACCAAATACTTTAACTAATTTGTATGGAAAGTGCCAAAATTCCGAAAATACATTTTAAATTTTCTGTTTGTATTCCTGGTCTTTAACTTCTGTCTTCTAAAACCTATTAGATGGTATAAAATATAAATTTCAAAAATGGTTAGTTGATTATTATAATAATAACGAGTAAAACAATTAAGGTGATAACGCATAACATAATATAAGAGAAAACTGCAATCATATACAAAATACAAATGAATACAATTACAAAACACTTTAAATAAAATAGGTACAGTAAATTAATAAAAATAACTGGATATAAATTTAAATTAATGCCAATTGTTATTTTTTAAAAAAGAAGAGTTATTGTTCTTCCTATTTTTGAGCTCAGTCAACTTCATTATTATACCAATCAATTCATAAATAAATTCAAATTTTACAATTACAATATCAAACAATTTTTGCCCTTTAATATTTGTATTCAATTAGTGTATTTTATCTAGAACTCAGTAAGTATCGTTATAAAAGCTCAACAATATATAATTAATAATGATATATTACCATCAAAATGAATACGTTAAAATTACTTATCATATTTTTTAAACCTGTAATGTTGAGAGTAATAATCTAAGAATTAAAAAAAATAAAAATTATGTTTCATTTATAGAGCGTTTTAAATTTGAAATATGTACCATTCCACATTTATTTTTTTTTAAACATGACATTTTAAAATTATTTTATTATTTGAGATCTATAATATTATTATTAAACTGGTTAAAATATTTGATTTACCTGAACTGACCCAACTAGAAATAAAAATATATTAAATCATAATAATTATTGAAGATAGCGAATTTATTGATTTATATTATTTCAGAACTTTAATAACTTATTTATTATGCGAATTCAAATGTCTATGTACTTTTAAAGTTTGGGCTGCAATAGGTAGATAAACGCATGTAAAAAAAACTCAGTATAATAATACAATTGGGATATGCATATTAAAAAAAGTAACCTCACACAGCAGTATTATAAATTATAATACAAAGGCAACAAAAAATAAATGTTGTGACGTTTGGTTCTGAGAAATTAATTTGCCTCGTTTATGTGAGTATTTATTATTATTATTATTTAATCATCAGGAAAAAAAACGTACTGAAATATAGAATCGTCATTAATTAATAGTCCTTCTCTGAACTTTTTGAGAGGGGAATATTGTGAACGAAAGTATTTATATAACACTAAAGTGGAACTGTGCAAACCGTTATAAACCGTTTTTAACTTATGATCTAAACGACCAATCAATAATATAATAACAGTGGCACTACGTGACAGTAACTGAATCAATAAATCATTCGAAACGAAAAAAGTTTAAGTCCCCATTAAAGTTCCCTGTGTAAGGCAGCATATTTTGGTTTCGCGTGTCACTGGAGATCTATGTTGTAAACGGTGAACGTCAAATTGATTACTATTTTAAGTCCATACGATTATTCTCCTCCTCTTAACCATCTCATAACGGCAAACGCTCGTCAACAATTATAATAAGTTATGAATCTTTCGATGACGCTGATTTAAGTACTAAATTTTATACTAAAATGCTGGCCATAAGATTTAATGTGTTTCATGTAACTGAAATTAATTGAAATTTTCGTATGAAATGATTATACAGAAAGACTTTCTCGGTTTTTTTTTATTTCATTTTTTTTATCAAAATAGAAAATTATTTAAAAACATTACTCATTGATCACACTCGCATATACTCATAATATAATATTATCATACTTATAATCTTCTAGAAAACACCGTGTCACGTTTAACGCTTAAAATGTATATTACGTTCGGTATGACAACAATATGAACGGCTGAAATGCAATATGAAAACTACTATAAGCTAAGACGTATTGCACATTTAACTTATAATCGTCGTAAACCCAATACTTTAATAACGAATAAACGATTGTCCGCGAGACTCGCGGGAAAATAAAATTCTGTACGCAGTACAACACATAACAAACGTATACTCATTACTGCAGTTCTCGGTCCTTGCCGAATCGACCGGTCACGCATTTCTATTTGAACGGACATAATATCCAGTCGTAAAAGTAATCTATTGTTACCATATATATATAAATATATGATATATATAACAGCGCACAGGGCTCGGTAGTCTAATTGACGAAATGGCGGCAATCGTTGTTTTTATCGACGAAAATAGTTCCGGAACGGAAGGCGCCTACAATAATGCTCCCAAACACATATAATAATATACCATTAAACTTCGTGTGGAGCGCTTTGCTTAATGTGGAACATTGTGGAGTTCCGGACAGCGTACCGTGTCCGTCAAAATATAATATCATATAATACGAATTTGGGTTGAAAGTAAATGGAGAGAATTTTAATTAGATCCTGTTATTGTTGTCAATATTATAGCGGTTATGCGTGCGGATATAAAAACGCGATTCGTAACTCAACGCAAGCAGCGGAATATTTAATTAAATTAAGTTGACGAGATATACATACGTGCGAATAACGAACTATTGAATAATAAAATATAATTATTACTAGCTGATCAAGTGCACTTCGTTGCCCATTAAAAAAAAATTAATAATGATGTTACGTTGAAGGCAAAATACATACCATAACCTATTTCAACCCTTTACAGCCAGTTTTTAGTATTAAAGTAGCCTATATCCTTTCTCAATGTCTAAACTATCTATGTACCAAATTTAATTTAAATAGGTTCAGTAGTTTCGGAGCCTATTCAACATAAACAAACAATCAAATCTTTCCTCTTTATAATATTAAGTATAGTACAGATAAAATATGTAACCATTGACAACCCTACAAATAAACAGTACATAGCAACCATGGTTACCAATAGCAACCATTTATAAACAATTATTTCCATCGTAAATCACAAAATCCCTGTTTGAGCACCTTACATCACCCCCCTCACATCACCACTCTGTGAATCTAAACCATCCAGGGCGTCACTCAAACTTATACAACAAAATGCATTCAAATCGGTCCAGCCGTTTAGGAGGAATTCAGCGTGCGCGAAACATCGTACTAATCTAAGAGGCCATAACTCCAGAACTACATATCACACAGCGTACAAACTTCACAGAAACTATGTACATATCAATCTTAATATGTCCTGAAATTTTTATCGAAATCGGTTCAGTGGATCTTGAGCTATAAAATTTATTCGAAATGTACACTTATTTTTATATGTATGCATTTCCCGAGATACAATCATTCAGTCAACCCTATAAATAAACAGTACATATAGCAACCATGGTTACCAATAGCAACCGTATATAAACAAATATTTCCATCGTACATCTCAAAATCCCTGTGTGAGCACCTCAACTAACCTAAGAGGCCATAACTCTGGAACCACATATCACACAGCGTAGAAACTTCACAGAAACTATCAACATATCAATCTTAATATGCCCTGAAATTTTTATCGAAATCGGTTCGGTGGATCTTGAGCTATACAATTTATTCAAAATGTACACTTATTTTTATATAGTATATAGGTATATTATACGTACCTACTACTGGTACCCAACACGGTCACATAATTTCGTAGAGCGTCGGTCGCGTGCGACAAAATAGCACTCGTTTACCTATACCGCGCATTGCAGTGCTAGGTTTGACGTTCCTAGGTTTAAACCTAGATCGCCGACTCACACGGGCTGCCCACATACGCAACAGACGACTAGTACTCGACAATCGTCTAAGACACCTTCGCCTCCTCTTTTCATCCAAACATGTTACACTACATAATAAAATACTTATGTATAAGGTACTTCTCAAACCCATCTGGTCTTACGGAATTCAACTCTGGGGATCGGCCAAAGACTCTAACATAAACCGAATCCAAACATTCCAATCCAAATTCCTCCGACAGATAACTAAAGCTCCCTTTTATGTATCGAATGATACCCTCCACAGGGACCTCCTCATTCCGACAGTCAAAAACGTCGCCAAAACTTCGTACAAACGTTTCTACCTTAAACTCTCAAATCACCAAAACCCTGTCATCCAAAACCTCTCCTCTCGAACAGTCCCGGGCGACCCTGACCGACGTTTAAAGCGTAGCTGGTGCCGTGAACTACTAGACTAGTCCACTAACTACTAATATCCCGCCACGAAGTGCTGTTACTGAATAGCTTCTTCAGTCAAGCCCACCATGACCTATTTGAACCATGACCGATGAATATTTTGAAAAATTTTCAGGACATTCGCATCGTGGAATCGTAGAAAAATACTGCTATACGTCGTGAAACGTTAAAAAAAACTATTTGAAATTCCGTTTTATTTCAATATTATTACGATAAACGATAATATCGCCATGCTCGAGATAATTTCCGCGAGCGTACGCTGCTGGTACTTACAACCCCCCCAAAAGTATTTTCCCCGAGGCGATGGATTTTTTGCATTTTGCCGCCGCGCAGAGCAACCGCACATATTATTATATTGTACAATACTATCTCGAGTGTGCATATCTATATATACCTACTGGCTATACTGGTTAGTGTACGCTTTTGTGCGTAATTCCGAATTCGTCGTGTGTTACGTTATGCTAAGAGCAGATGACTTTTTTTTACGATCGGCGCGCGTAATAATAATAACGATAATAATACAGCTAGTCAACTCCACATCCGGTGGTGCTCGAAACTAAACGAATCCCTTTTTCTAGTAACTGTCGCGCAAGGCCACACGACTGTGCGTTTTTCGTTTTCTGCACACAGAAAAGTACGACAATAATTCGAATTCGCTTCTTTCTCCGTTCTATTAAACATATATTACAGTAGAGTGCAGTAATAGTAGTAATAATAATAAAAATAACACTTGACGTCGAGATATATTTTATTATTATCGAGTGTTTTTAATGCATTGTCATTAGCGGAAAACATAATTATTTAAGACCAGCGTTTTGTGAAAATCCAACCACGACCACTATTATCGCGGTTTAGTCGCTGTATAAAATATATAATATTAATAATTCAGTAATAATATATCGTCTCGTATATCGCCTATTCGTTTCGCGTCAAACCATTACGGTTTGTGTGTTATGTACCTATGGTTTCGAGCGCGTGACGTGTAAAGATTGGCCGAGTCTGATGTGCGTACTGCCGATGTCACATTTGTTACGAGTTATTGCAACACACGAAACGTAATATCGTCGATAAGATATACTTTATAATATTGTTTTGTTTTATCGATGATAATAGATACCACACTAACAACCACTAACTGCAGTAAAGTGAAATAGCCTATGTACAATAGTATTTTTACCGTGGTTGTTTTGTTAATAAGATGCATAAAAAACCGAAAGAATGGTCCCAAATTATTTTTTAAGAGGCTGTTGTACAGAAAATATTTAACCTTTCATAAAACAACTTAAGGTAATTTCAAGTGGTAAAATTATCATAGATCGGTGGTCAAAATGTCCTATAGGTCAATTTGTCTTCCACGGGTAAATACTTTTGAGATTATTAGATTCATGTGACGTCGGTAAACAAAAAGAAAACCCCTCCCCCAAGTCGAAAAATGCACTGCATCGTGTCGACCTTAGTGGAAGATTATGGATATTAGCCAAAACACCAAAATATAAAATATAAAAATATTTATGTACCTACTAGTATATTATTCTATATTTCTATCGGACTTGAGCGACTGCAAAAACGGTATATCAGCAATATCTTGAATAAATTCACTAGTGACGGACTATATTAGTGTTAACAAAATCGTATTATATTATACAAATATTTAAGTAGATACGCAGGACGTGGATGCCAAATGCCACGTTTAATTATCATAATTTGTGTTACTCGAAATAATTTCAAATGCCACGTTTAATTATCATTATTTGTGTTACTTGAAATTATTTCAAATAGGTTCGAGCAATATTTGCCAACGGTGCATTACCTATATATTTTACGCCTAAAACGTGACTTTTCGCGCTCGCTCGCGGTAATTACTTGCAAATGTAGCCAACTTCAAAAATACTATACGCAAATAAACTACCTTTGTATCAGCATTTGCAACACTCCAAATTAGTATAAATATAACAACGGAGAGTATAGAGAATAGATATAAGCATAAGCGTAATTTCGGTGGTGCACTCCCCCAGGTATTACGAAGCAGGTGCCACGATAAGCTGAACTTAAATCTTATTCAATTCGAATAATATAATGTAATTGTTTTGTTGAGTTTGTTTGATAAAAGATGACACAACTGAACAAATAATAAAATTATGTTATTGTCATTGTCATAAACTCAAAACTAAAGTTTAATCAAATCATTTTTTTTTTTTTTTAAGTCTTAATATTGTTTTTCGTGCATATTATTTTATATAAAATTGTTTAGGTATAAGATATTGATTATGTCGAGAATAGTATTGCTATTTGTTTGTAAGTAATCAATTAATATAAGGGAGATAGTGCATGCGAGTGGCTTTGAATATGACTTAATTCGTATTTATAACTATTGGATAAAAGAAAGTTTTGCATCTACTGAAATTCGATGGAATTACGCCAATAATTAGTATAAGTAAATACCTAGGCTAAAACGGTCCATTTCGATCCACCTCGAATTATTCTATTTTTTTATTTTACGATTCGAATCGTACACTTTTTGATTATTTTTTCAAGTCCATCATTATTAAAGAAATGATTAAAACTATGAGTATTGTATTGAAAGTAAATTATGTTTAATTAAACGACATGGCGCATAACGCGTACATATATTATATATATTATAATAATTATGTGAAACACCACGCATTACAGTATTTATTTTTTATTTATCTTCTGTACACATATTATACCCATAAAGTATGTAATACTATGTAATATTAACCAAGTTTTTTATCTTAAAGTTATTTTGTATACATCACGGACCTTATCATTGTAGTTGACTGATTTTAATTGATGAACTAAATGTGCAATTATGCTTTTGCGGCAAGCTATAATACGTGAACATATTATGTAATCTGTGATTTCATTTATAGCAGTCATATCCCGTCGTTAATTCTATGTTTTGTCTATCAGGTCATCGGTATTGTAAGATAATATTACATTTATAGTTTTTTTTTTTAGTATATATAGGTACGTACAAATGTACAATATGTATACTCGGTGTATTTTAGGTACATTTAAGTAGTTGACATCGAAATCATTTAGTATCCTCTACCTCTCTTCTTAAATAATAATATTTCACCGAAACACTATGACGTATTCTATAGTTACGACCTCGCCTAAAAACGACTGGTTTGCATTTAATCAATTTGAAATTGAACCGTTGTTTGTGCAAACATATTTGTCGGGGTAACATATTATGTTCCAAACAGACGAATAGCGTTTAAAACGAAACGAAATTAAATATAGGTAGGTACCTATGTGCATTAAAAATGTAATTTATATAATACGATTTAATAAAACATTATTGCTCACAGATGTTTTTGCCCCGAAGACATTTCGACCACAGATATTATTATTTCAGAGATATTTTGGTGCACGTAAGTGCCCGACATATATATTCTATATATATCCATATAAGCACCGCATGCGTCATATTTCAAATCGATTCAGACTTATATATTTTATAGCATGTAGCTCAGTGGTTGCAGACGAACGATTGTTATATAATAACCATATTATACGTATTATTTTGTGTGCACACGTACACTGTAACCTCAGGTAACCACAAGTCTATTTTCCTAAAGTTTTTTGGGTCGATTGTATCTTTATAATAACATTTTATTTGGAACTTTTCGTTTGAGAGATTTTTTTCTTTCTTTGAATCCACATTATTATGTTTAATGGCGTCCTATACCGATATATTACGAAGAAAACGTCGTCAAATTATAAAGATTGCGATGGAAAAGCCCGTGTTATTTTCAGTTAATAACATTAAGATACAAAATATACTTATGTCTGAAATATTATCGAAGTAAATTGTTATATTTATTAGGTACGTTTCGTGGAGGGGCTTTGAAGATTTCAGATTCAGAGCCTTTCTCATTTTCGTTGCATAACTCGTGGAAAGATCAAAAATGGATTATTCCGTCGAATACACTTTAGTCTTGTCGAGTTAATTCAATTACAAAAGTTAGAAAGATACGATAAACGGACGATACCAACCGCTCCTTAAGTACAATATTGAATCGCAAAAGCATCTCATTATTATAATACTACAACACTACTATCGTGGAAATAGTATTTAATTTTGTGTGATTGAATCATATATTGTTTTAAAAATGTAATACTATGATTTCAAAATAATGGTCCAAATATTGTGGTAATATATTTAACCCTAATTAATTGTTATCATACTATCATCGAAGTAGACCGAATTGTATCAGTGGTGATATTTGTAAATTTGTTAAACACATGATGTATACGTGTCAGAATATATCTACATACAACTATTGAAGTACAGCGTGTTAAGAACAATTAAACTTTACCAAAAGTAAAAGATCCCAGAGCAGGAAGGTTTTATCCGTCGTTTTGTCTCCATTGGCATGACGTAGTAGTTGTTCCGCCTCCTGCGCAAATAAAACATAAACATATTACATATATATTTTTTCTATTGCAGAAGCATTGGGGTGGAAAATTGACACAGATAAACCGCAATTAAACTAGTAAGTAAACGAGATACTGTCAGGTGTTTAATCACTAAACATAAATACATGGTAAATAAACGCTTTTAAAGTTCATAATGTTATTGTATATTTACACGCAAATATTATATTTATGCTATATTATAACATTATGTATATTGACATTGAGCATTTTGACGATGTAAATATAATGTCATAAACATAATATAGACCACTAGCTGATCCCGTGCACTTCGTTGCCCATTAAAAAAATTAATAATGCCACCTCTACATGAATAATATGGTTTATTTTATAAAATAACGGTTAAAATATACTGAGCAATATTCAATTTAGTCGCCTAAACCAAATATTAAGTTAAGATTAACCTGAAGTGATTTACATGCATCTAAACCACCTAGCTAGGTAGGCAATCCACTGATGGATCCTATAACTATATTGCAATATCCCGATGGATTGCGGGCCCCGTGAAGTGCGTAAGCGAGTGACATCAGAATTAAGTAGGTACATGAAAAACATTGCTCGCAAACATTTTCGAGGGTATTTCTTACTACATTTTCCATTATTCATACATGGCGATCTAATATTTAACTCGCCGCATGGGCCAGGAATCATATTCTTGCATACTATTTCATAAAGTATAGGATCTCTGTCTTTGTTCGGTATCTGGGCAGAAATATTAATTTTATCAATTCCATCTGGCTGAATTTTCGTCAATTTAACTCTAGGGTTTAATTTATAGGGTTGTCAATGGTTACAAATAAACAGTACATATAGCAACCATGGTTACCAATAGCAACCGTATATAAACAAATATTTCCATCGTAAATCTCAAAATCCCTGTGTGAGCACCTCACATCACCACCTCACCTCACCACTTTGTGAATCTAAACCAAACAGGGCGTCACCCAAATGCATACAAAAAAATTCATTCAAATCGGTCCAGTAGTTTTCTTGGTTAGCGCGGTCTTAGAAAAACCCTATTGACTAACTAACCTAAGAGGCCATAACTCCGGAACCACATATCACACAGCGTACAAACTTCACAGAAACTATCAACGTACCAATCTTAATATGCCCTGAAATTTTTATCGAAATCGGTTCAGCGAATCTTGAGCTATAAAATGTATTCAAAATGTACACTTATTTTTATATATAAAGATAGGTAAGTCTTATATCTATAATAATATTCATAGTTTAACACAAACCTATGTAGATTATTCTAATAATACTATAATTATTACTAGTTGTATAACCCGACTTTACCCGTGAAAAAATAAACTATGTGTACAAACACAAATACATTATACTTATTACTTATGTATAATATAATTATTTTTCTTTAGGTAGTCACACTAATCGTTGAATGCGGGACGCGTATAATACGGAAAAAGGTTTTAAGTTTTCTATAGTTGAATTTACACTTCTAGTTGGTATCAAAATGAATTACCTATTATTTATTCAAGTCCACGACTAGATAAACACCAAACATACCAAAACCAAATGTTATGAGTATCATATTTGATATTATATTATGTTATGCTTACACTAAACGGTTAACAGAGTGATTATTTTATTTAACTACGAGCAGTGTAATCCGAATTCGACTGGGAAAAAATAAACAAACTTAATATACGACTCTATAGGTGAGGTTTAAGGTATTCATTACTGTACCTCAGTTCACTGGAAAATTATTAGCGTCGGTGTACCTCGTTTTGTGAACTAATTCGATCAAAACGGGTAACCGCCTGCGGGGTGGTTTGAATATAGAATTGAGTATATTTTCAAACGCGGTTCAAACTACTATCCAAACTGTTCTGATATCTCTAAGAACAATCTCTGAAGTCCTGATTGACTGATTCATAATCAACGCACAGCCAAAACTATGATATTATTTTTTCAGATGTTTGAAATTTTCTTGGTACATTCGTGGTGCACCGTGTAAGGGATCACTCAGACCAAGTTTAGGAAGTTCGAATTTTAAAAAGGGTCTCACACGAGGATTTGTTGAGAAAATCATATTTTTTGTTTATAAAGGGTCATTATTCGCTATAGAAAATAATAGTTATTATGTTTGGTTAAAATTGTAGACCTGTATTTTATATTTAGTTAAAACCACCAAAATTACTGTGTTAAAAATCCGTGTAGTTTACATTTAATGGAGTTTAGGACAGCGTAAATCCACGGGCGTTTATTAATTTGTCACGGGCAATGCCGAGCAGGATTAACTTACTAGTAAAATATAAAAAAAAGTTTTATTTAATAGAGACGAAAATAAGTGTTTAATGGTTATTATTTTCTATTGTTATCCAATAAGTTAGTTGTATAGGTCAAGTCTTATTTTTAAACAATAAACAATTTTAAAATTTCAAAGTAAAAATCGCGTGAATAGCAACTTGTCATAGAAATAAAGATCTGGCCGGAATGGTTTACAATTTTCAGGGCCAGGTTAGTGATACCTAATAAATTCATATACGCGTGGTTTTTAAGTTACAATACTGAAATGGACGTGTTATCCGTGTTATTTTTGTAATCGAATTTGTGCGTTATTTCTATAATAAAAACATCATTCTTAGTTGTTATTGCATAGATTTTATTTAAAAATGTTATAGTACTGGTGTGATTGTGTGACATACGTTGCAACAAACATATTTTTATTAACGTTTGAAATTCAAATGTTAATGCCATAAGTTATTCAAACGTATAATAACGATTTGTCCTCAAACGATTTTTCCCACTTTGTTATTTTTCAAAAAAATATTAATCGTAGGGACTTGAAATATTCCTATATATCTCTAATCCAGGGATGGCCAACCCGCGGCCCGCCTTGGAAAGTTTTGCGGCCCGCGAAATTCATCAAATATTTACAAAAAAAAAATGATTACAATATTACTTATTGTATTATTTGTACACAAATTGTAAATATTTTCTATTTCAATAAAAAAAAAAAAAAAAATTGAGGCCCACGGGATTGTAATGTATTACCAAAGTGGTCCGCAAGATCATTTGGGTTGGCCATCCCTGCTCTAATCAATATTTTCTTAACGCAATGAAATTTTAAAATATTTAGACAAATTTTAAGATACTTATGCATCGAACTTCGGTAACTTAGTATTGACTTATAAGTTGATAACAACTAGTAATATCATTATGAGATGTATGGCGAGAGTGTCTACAGTATAAAATACTGTATATGCTTTAGAAAAAAACAAGTTTGTAGAGAGTGTGGTTTTCAGTTGTGAAGTGTTGAAATCGGTTTCATTAGTTGTTCTGGAAGCATCTGTATAGATTTGATAGTTTACGAACTCTTTGTTTATTATTTCATGAAACATTTGTATTATTGTACAATTGAAAATGGTTGGATTATTTCACTAGTCACAATGTCCTAATAATATGTGTATTAGATTTATCATGCAATTAGCTTCATGTTGACTATTATTATAGACCATATTATTAGATTGTATCCACATTTGATCGGTCTTCAAAGTTATTTTCCGCTTAAAATCTAGTTAAGTTAAGTTAAGTTCTAAAATATGTGTGATAGAGAAAGAGAGTGAGAACGAATTAGTGAACAATATTACCTATTACCTAGCAAGAGGTAGATGATTCGGTTTCATTGAGACCCCATTAACTTAAATCATGAAAACTTCGTGCATCGACTTACAGCAATTATTATATTATATTATTGCACTTAACATAAACACATTTGCCAAACCTTAGTCTTGTACATGTATGTACATAATATTATACATTAGATTTATTTATTGAGTCATTTAATTAACACCCAGACGGGCCTAAACGATAAACTAGAAAACATAATATAAGACTGACGCATTAGGCAGATCGAAAAATAAGATAGTTTATGTTATAAGAGGTAATTTTTTAATTGCTCGGTATAATATAAATATGTTATAAATATAGCATATATATTACACAACACACAAAATATTACGTTGCGCATTTTTTTTTGCAAACTGATAACATTTAAGTTAATTATACGGAAATATTAATAGGTATACCTATACTACATAATACGTCAGTTATAGTACCAAGCGGCGAGACATTGTTGATATAATTTTCACAGGATATTCAAAAACGTCTACACGAAAACCAACGGGATTGGTTTTCAAGTGTAATAAATTATGGGTTTCATTCGATTTACGCAGCTGATGAAAAAAAAAATGTCACTTCTGATATAAACAATTTTTCGGATTTATTTATAATACATATTGTGTGGAAAGCGTATTTTGATCCGTACAGTTATACCCCTTGTACGTATATTGTTATTTTTATTATTATTATTATTATTATTTGGTTCAGAGTGACAAGGTACGATTACGCTCACACTGTTGCTCTTGGCGGAGAATTCAATTTAAAATTTAATTATGTTTCGGTGTCAAACACCAATCGGTTATAAACAGAGGGAAAATAACTTATTTTATATTCCTCTCTTCGTTCAGAATCTATATTGTATATTATACAATTATGCGGCTTTTTTCCATTTGTATTTTGTACGTCCTCTGTCGATCAGGAAATCGGACACCGATGCGCGGCTTACAAATGGATATTTTCCAATATCTTGTACGGGCAGTTTGACCTTATAATAATAATTGTTGTTCGTACTACACAACGCATAATATATATTATAGTTGGTTATACCCATATGACGTAATACCGAGACGAACGGCTGCAGTCACTGAATCGAAACTGCATTTCAAAGGTCTTATGTGCGTTACAATTAAAACAAATTTAAAATCAATAGTATGATGTTAAAAAAAAAACTAACAAGAACCTACTAGAATATAAAATTAAAAACATTTCCGCCACTTACACTGCAGTATGTATAAAGTATAATAGAATATTTATATTCAGGGTTGGGCAGTACCTTCGATACAAGTATCTTAGATACGTATCTTGTATCTTGTATCTCGATACGACTATATGAAGTATCGAGTATCTTGTATCGCGATACTTCAAAGCAGAGTATCTAGTATCTCGATGCTGCTTTTTTAGTATCTTGCCCTTGGAAATTATTTTTCAGTACCGATAAATCATAAAATATAGTTATATATGTGATATATATATAATATCTGTGACACACGCACATTGAATTGGATTTTACGTCTGTACCTTATTAGGAATCCGTAATTTTACATTATGTTATTGTTAAAATTATTTTTATTATGTATTTATATAATTTTTAATGTAGAATTATTATAATTTAATTGTTCTGTAATTGTATTGTGGTTATTATTGCATCATTGACGACAACGAGATTACATAATGTCGTAATTGATTTGTTTTATTATTACTGAATAAGTGTCAACTTTTATTATTTTATTTGCCATATTTATCGAAGTGGTCATCCCCATAGTAATAAACATATTTTTTTAAAAAACCAGGGACTAATATTTTATTAAAATGTATTGAGTATTTAGTACCGAGTATCTAGTATCGCGATACTCCAAAGCCAAGTATCTTGTATCTAGTATCTCGATACTGCTTTTTGAATATCTTGCCCGACCCTGTTTATATTATATTATTATAGTATACCAATAACTACTATTTATTTGGGTTGAAAGCAAACTGAAGTGATAACATTTTTACCCGACTAAACGACGATGTGATCAAGTCATAAATTATATTCTTATAGAGTTGAGTATGAGAAGATTGCTCTAGATAAACGGTAAACGTGTTCGGTACTATTCAAAGAATCGGTGTCAAAAAAAAAAAAATAATAAAAATAGAATCTTTGAAAATTTATATTTTATTTGTGTATCAATCGATATTGTGTCACCTCTGACTTTTCACTTCCCAGACCACGGTACAAGACGTACAGCAACTACAATGTACCTTTCCTTTATGTACCGTAACGAATCTCATGTCAGTGGAAGAGAAAATATTATGCACTTAATTGCAAAACTATTATAATACCAGCCTACAACCGCCACTATGGACCTTTAGTCGCCTTTTTTTTTTTTGCCGCGTTTAATATTCGCGTAATTTTTGCGGTTTTGCAAACACGGTGTGTATTGATTTTTTTTTTCTTCACACTCGTTTCCAATCGCCGAGATTATCGGCTCAGCCGTTGGCTTCACTGGTGCAATGAGTTGGAAATGTTTGATAGTATGATTTTAGCACTCCCAGCCAGGCCAGACCTGAATAATATGCATAAAGTAAACAATTTTTTTTTTTTTTACCAATTACATTCACTGACGATCTGACGATTAAAATACGAGTGAATCATTGATAAATATAATATACTAAAAGACTCTACGTCAACAAAATATGTGAACAAAAGTTGAAATTGTTTTGAAATCCTACCATATTATTATGGAAATATTTTCGTGTTATATTTGTATTTGCTTTATAACTTTTAATACCACGTCGTTTTTATTTTGTATCACGATTATTATTAACATAATATTACGCTGTTTATTCAACTTTATTTTTATTATGAGTGTAGAGGTTCCTCCAAAAAGCCCTCATGGTTTTCTAATGGTCACGTGACTTTTGCAGTCCTCTTTTTCATCACCTGTATATACATGAAATCGCAACCTATTACTGCCTAAATACTCAACAGGTGTACAAACATATTCAGGCACGGAACCTGCATATTATTATCTACTCAACTCTGTAGACGTTTTTAAAAAAACTTCCAAAAATGAAATAGCTCGTTAATATTCATTAGCTGCGGCGAAGTGACATTATATTTTACGCTTATACACACACACACACACACACATGCTTCGAATTAAACCCCATAGTTTTAGTTGTCGTCGCCGTCTCGGCATTAACGAGGTGGAAATACCTTAACCAAATATGCATGACCCTCGGGCACGAGAAATTTATTAAGTCCCCTTATACCCGCGCGCCCATAATTTATATAGGTAGGTAGGTATACACGGCGGTGGTCGGCCGTCCTCGCTCCTCGCTCCTCGCTCCTCGCTCCGGGGTCCTGTAAAAATATATTATTAAAATATTATGCTGTTATTGCCGTGTTCGTTTGCGGCAGTTTGTCTCGGATCAAGTGCGCGGTCTTGCCACGCCACGCGCCGGCCGAAACATAAATTTGGGAACTCGATATTACGTTTGATAGAGAGACATGTACATATTTTTCACCGTCCTGCGCGGATCACGAATAAATTCATATTTCAAAACTAATGTTTCCAACTGGCTTAGACTCTCTCCCTTAATCGTATTGATAGTAATTAATATTAAATTGTTAAATTCAAATCGAAGACGTACCTTTCCGTAAATATTATATTATAATACTATATTAATGTGTATTGCAAACAGATTTAAATTCAAGGTTAAAAGTTTATTTTCGACTTACCTACGCTGATACTTTTGGCTTTCCGTCAATTTAATTACTATTTACATTTAATTGATTTTTAACTAACGCGAAATCAATGAATTACATTTTTATTTTAAAAATTTAAGTTAATTTGTTTTGTTTTCATATTTATTTTATTTTATTACATTAAAATCAACTTTGTTTTTATGTCAATAAAACTTTGAAATATTTTATAGAAATACTGATACTTTACGCAGTTTTGAGTTAAATAAAAAAATCTTATGATATAAATAACAAAATTAACTTTTTCTAACTTAATAAAAAGTTAAAAAATGTGTGTTAACATTTGACTTGGCTAAGTTAACCAACAATTAGGTAAATTAACTTTTAACTGGTTCTTATTGATGTGCATTAACTTAACTTAACTGAGCTAAAAAAAATACATATTGTGCAACTACACAAATACATGATTTACTTTCAAATGTTTTTAATAACTGTCGTTTCGAAAACCTTTTTCGTTCTTTTGCAATACAAACATTTTTAAGTATATCGGAAATATTTGCAAATGGTTTATCGCCATCGTGTTTCTGGGGAGTTTCTTCGACTAATTTGCAAAATTATTTTAAAACGACCACTCGAGTTGCAACTCGTACTTTATTTATTCATTTTAATCTTTATGCAACCAATGAACCAATTCGCAGAACAAATAAAGCAAATAATTATACAATTAAAATATATTGTTTGGCTTGCCATCAAAAAGCTTCGTCGGAGCCGAAGAGAATACCATACAAGTTCAACAGACCACGCAACGAATAAAACGTTCTTTTTATTTTTTACGGGACCAAATCGTATCTATATAGATTCATATAAAAAAAAAAAAAACGAAATTGTCTGTGACCACAAAATGTATTTTCAATCATTTTCTTCCGCGTCAAATACCAAATGTATATTCACGCATGACCGACACAGGTGTGCACAGTAATGTCGATAGTATTTTAAACCATATATTGTAGTTCCATTATATAAATATTAGATTTTCGTAGACCGTAGTGCATCAACATTTTCCTTATGTACCCCCAAATCTTTAGGAAAGATTAATATTAGTGTAGTGTGTATGTCGATCATATTATATATTATTATATTTATTTAAACTGCTCATTTGTGACTAGTCAATATTCTAGTAAAAAATTAATTCATTACATTAATTGCGACGTTCAATCATTTTTTTATTGTTGTGTGCACAGACGATATTGTTACTTTTGTACACTATTACATATACCTAGTTTCCAAATAATATTTAGCGGAAATTTATTTTCAAAAAATACGTTTTGGATCGAATGTTTTTTTACTATAGGCGAGAACGGACGGACTATGCGTAAATCTGGAAAGCTATTTTGTGGCGGGAAAGCAGAGCCATACTAAAATAAAACAGAAAACAGTGTTCATAGTTTTTATGCTTAATAATAAGTATTAATTATTATAATATTATAGAGACGGTCTATTATAAAATTATTTTTTTTTAATTTCCTACCTACACAGCTCCAAAAAATAGTCATCAGTGCTGTGTTAACAATAATGAAAACTGAATAATAAACTCAAACACCCTGCATGAGGATATAAGATTTACTGAATAAAAACAACATCGATTGATATTGGCCAGTGTCCTACTGAATATACATCCGCTTGTGATGAGGGTATTGGGCATAGTTTATAAAGATCTGGCCGAGAAGGCGAGAGTAAACGACATAGTAATATTCTTTTAATACATTTTAGTGCTGTGTTGAATCGGCAAAAACGTTGTGAAGCACATTATGTGCAATACATTTACTCGAAGTTCACATCAAACTCAAAGTATAATATTCCTACACAAAATAATATTCGATACCTAGTAGGTTTGTACCTAATTTCAATATAATATAATTTTAGTACCTACATAGAATATAATATTAAAATAACTTTAATGATTCAATAATAAATTAAACTGCTGGAATAAATGCCAGTTTTCAAAATAATAGTTATTGTGATTATTAGCAATATAGTGCAAACAGCAATTAATAGCGTATGATCGGTATAAAATATTTCAACATCAATATTGCTACTAAGCTCGAAATTCAAATATGTTATGCATTTCTCTATCGTTGTATTAATAAAACGTTTTGTTGGTATTGATAATTAATCAACCCATAATGGATTTTGAGTAATAGCACTTAAGAGATACTACGAAAATGTTTGCTCTTTGTGTTTGGCACGCCCTAATTTATTTTTGTTAAGTATAACCATTTGTAAGTTATAACCATGCTAATTATTGTAATTGCTTTATTTTTAAACTTATGAGCTTAGGGAATGTGCACACATTTTTATGTTACCCAATGGCCAATTTTATTTAAGATATTACCAGTGTTAAATTTGTATAACCGTTAAGAACCATTACCTCAAAATGTCTTCCTTAATTAACAAACACATAATAATAATATTATACAATGTAAATTATGATTAATTACGTTAGATTAGGAGAATTTAGTTCACATTATCTGTTGTTCATACACTTTTTTCAGAATTCTGTGTAAAATAAAATTATATTTTGAAGTCTAATAACATTATTTTATAATATAATAAAATATACTTACGCCTACAATGATTTATGAATACTACTTAACAATTCTTCATGCTATTTTCCAAAATCATTATTAAAAATATACAGAAATATGGTCTCCATTCATCTACTGATTAAGGTAATTAAATGTTTTAAAGTTAAGTATTTGATTTACTTGTATAAATTGAAAAATGGAAGAATATTGTCTCATGATATCATTAATTTATGATTTATTATTACATTTTATTTTTGCACATAGCTGTTAAGTATAACTCTCTAAACAGTTTAAGGGCATAACAATATTATGATAATGTTTTTAGTTTTGATGTTAGATTTAAAATGATAATGGTTACATTTAAAAAAAGGATTTATAGAGCAATTATTTCGAACTATACAAATATAGTTTTTTTTATATTATAATCATTTTATAAGTTATTGAAATAATAATTCGGGCTGAAATACAAAATATGTAATTTACTTATATCTCAGCAAATTACAAATCAATATAAATAGATGAACAAATTAATTTTCCTTCGTGATTTAAAAAATGATGTATATTTAAGAAATGTATAGAGAAGGAAGTTAAAAATAAATCAATATTTCATAACATGAATTTAAAAAGGATATGAATTTTTAATTTACAAACTTATCAATTGAATTTCAAATATTATAACTCTGTTTTATTCTAACCTACAATATTCGATCAAGATAAAACGATTATAAGGTATAATATGAATGGCTTTATACAATTTACTGTTTCACAACTAAAAGTATTTTTTTAGAAAATGTCATCTGTACAGATTATAGTAATCAGCCGATAGGCACTTTAACATTTGTATCAATTCGCTTGCCAGTTGCCTCTTACAAAGATAATAATAGTTATGTATTGTTAATATTATTATTAATTCGCTATCATCGTGTTTTAAATTGATTTATCATTGCGGAGATTTCCTTTTTCCTATTTTTCTGTTTAAAATGGAAAAATTACCTTTTAAATTTTACAAAGAAATATAATTTTACAGTTTAAAGAATAGAGCCGTTTTGTAAAAAAAAAAATATACCCAATTCTCATATTTATTATTTGGCATAGAATATAGAACGCAAAGCCAGTAGCTAATAATATCGATCACTGGAGCAGCTAGTACCTTTATTCCAGCCCAAGTAAATTATAATTATGAACCAGTATTTTTGAAAAACGATGCAGTGAGAAAATGTTAACACCCAAACTGTTTAACGACTGTTTAATCTCAAATGTATATCTTTTTCGGTTGCCACCTCCACCTCCCTCAAAAAAAAAAAAAAAAAATTAACCCATCTTATAAAATCTAAGAATCAACCTCTTTAT
This sequence comes from Neotoxoptera formosana, assembly GCA_022818045.1. Lineage (NCBI taxonomy): Eukaryota > Metazoa > Arthropoda > Insecta > Hemiptera > Aphididae > Neotoxoptera > Neotoxoptera formosana. The sequence goes on along the minus strand of CM040632.1, from coordinate 64,913,693 downwards.
CATGTTTTATTAATTTTATAGGTGATTTATTTATTTGTTTTATGTTAAAACAATTTTTATTCGCACACTTAACTGACAACCATATTATCCATTACTTATTGATTTTAATTTATTAAAATTTACTTATATCTCTAGTGTAACTTTGACTTGTATACATTTTTACAAATCGAGTTTTATTTTTGGAGAAGACAAACATTATACATATATATATATACAAGTAAAATATAATATGTTTCCATCGATCAATATACAATGACAGTTAATTCGGTTTTATTAAAATAAATCTACAGTTACATCAGAAACGTATTTGCCAAATATGGAACATGTCATAAAACTTATCTGATAAATCATATTATGAAAGATTTAAACAAAATAATTTAAAAAATAGTTTTATTCACACACGCGTAATCACGTGCTGGACCTTTGCAGGCTCATACATAAGTGATCCTACCTTATTTGCCAACTACTACTATCATACATGTGTTTGTTATAATATAAGCTACCACATACATGAACAAATGTAAAAAATAAAAAAAAAAACAGTCAATCCAATACAATCGGTAAATTATATACACACAATATACTATATTACATTATATATATATTATATATATTTCGTTTGACAAAGTAGAGCAACAAATTTAAATATGTAAATAATAACAAATCTATATGAAATAGGATAAAATAAAAATAATAATAATATGTCTAATATGGCAGATGGTAACTATTATAGCTGAGATGGATTTGGAACTACAGGCCATAGGTTCATGTCCAGGTTTCGTATCCAATCAATCACATCCGTGTTAGCTGTATGGATATCATTTATAGTGCCTTTGAATGCACGGGACGGGCATTCAGTTGCTATATGCGGAAGGTTGTTTGCATATCATTTCCACAGTCACACATGAAGGAGTAGTGTGTAATTTCCATTTGTACATCATGTGGTACATCTTTTTGTTACATCTTCCATGGCCGGTCCTAATGCGATATAGGGTCACCCAAATTTGTCTAGGCAGATCGAAGCCTGGTTGCTTGGAAGTCGGATGGGTAACAATGTTTTGTCCATCGGGGTTCTCCGCCGTCCAATCCTCAAGCCATTTGGTATTATCCCCTGTGTTTTCCAGTAATAGCATCTCTGCGGTTTTCCAGGGTGGTTTGCGTGACTTAAGACGTAGTCTATCCACATATTTTAGTCTTACATCAGCGTGTATCGGAAGGTTCTTGTTATTGCTTATCTCAGTCCATTCCCGGATGAGAGCTTGTTCTCTTCGGATCTTAGGAGGAGCTAATTACACTATATAACCATATTACTATACTATAATATTACGTTTGGTTAATGAAATGCGCAAAAAATATCGGATATTGGATTCATTCATGGATTATTTTTAATTTGTTTTATGAATTATTGAAGTCATGTGGATTGAATACACTTTTGTGTGTTTACACTTTTTCTAAAGGCTTAGCAGAAAAGTTAAAATTTATTTTTAAGTGTGAAAATATTTACTCTCAGAGGATTAGAGTGCCATAATTTAATATTTTAGTTTTTTCCCCTTAAAACATTTTACTTAAAAAAGTGAATTCCACCACCGACTTCTAAAACCAATATGGTTCCTTTGTTACTCACATTTTTAGTACCTAACGAATAAATAAATATTGAGCTACTTATTTATTTTGAAAATGTTATCAATTATGTTTAAATACTGGAACCACGTTATTTTAATAAACTATATGCATCTCACGCTTGAGTCTTAAAAAACAATATAATGCATTAATGTTAAATAATATTTTGGTTTATTACATAATTTTTAACAGTGTGTCCCTGTGTACTATAATTTGTTATTTATTATAGTTTCACTTTTATTATTATCTCTAATATATAAAATTCTCGTGTCACAATGTTAGTTATCATACTCCTCCGAAACGGTTTGACCGATTTTTATGAATTTTTATATGCATATTCAGTAGGTCTGAGAATCGGCTACTATCTAAGTTTGTATGCGGTGCGATAAGTGGTGCAGGAGTTATGGCGAGTTTAAGTTATTTTGAGATTTACCATGGAGATATCTGTTTATAAATGGTTGCCATTGGTTACAACCTACTGACTCGGTCGTTGTTTTTTTTTTTTTTTAATGTACCTAATTCTGATTTCAGTTACTTACGCATCTCATGGTTCCCACCTGATAATGTACTACTGCTATATTATCCACGATCCGATGCAGTGGATTGCTTACCCAGGTGGCTTAGATGTGTGTAAATCACTTGAGGTTAATCTTAACATAATATATGGGCATATGATGCAGGCAACGCCGGAAAGGACAGCTAGGATATGACAGCTAGTATAGCTGACACTTCGTGTCACGAAGTGCACGGGATCAGCTAGTATAATATGATATTATGTATTATAACCCGCGTGAATAATTGGTCGAATCGAACTAAACTCTATATAAATGCCTCTATATTATTTTTCCAATAACAATAATTACGTTACAACAACGGTCTCCGTGCGTCATATAAAAATTCAGTCTAATCCACTCCCGCTACGGTGCTATTGAGTTGATATTTACGAGCGTCGAATTTAGTTTTCAGACTGGTGTTAAACGCACAGCTGCACTGCAGCACTGCACCGACCTATTATTACGAGGACTATTCGCGGGGCTCACGAAATAAAATATTCGTTGCAGGTATTTCGTTGCTGGTCATAACACAACAGTATTATAATAGCTGCTTATAATAATATAATGTTATATTGTGTGCGAAACGTTATTTTCCCGTCGGGCTACCGCCCGGACACCGCACCCCGCCTGTGTAATTAATGTTTCTAATGTGTTAAAGAAACAAGAGGAAAACGCTGTTTTAACGAAGGTATTTACTCTGAAATTCTCCGTTTGCGCTAATATTAAACTGTATAACAACTCTGAATAATAATAATAATAATAATACGAACGACGCTACGAAAATACCGACGGACAAACTTTGCCTCTGAAAGTTTCGGACTGGAAACATCGCGTGTATAAAATGCATTTGCTCGTCAAAGACTTTATAACCTAAGACTATAATATTTTGTATGATTGTTTACGCGTAGATATAACGAACAAATTTAAAAAAAAAAAATCACTTTCAACTATTATTACCGTTCACCTTACAAGCGAGATATTATTGTCGTCTTACCGTTGAATGTCACAACACTACAAATTTCAGTTAGGAATATAACTACAGCAGGCCATGTTAAAAAGTACACGTTTTTTATATGCTTGCAGTATTTTAAATTATATACATTTTTTTTCTTTTTTGATTTTGTTTAGTTGTAGCATTTTTTGCATTGCTTTTGAAAAAAGTTTTCTATTGATTGCTTGCAATTATATTATGTATTCTACTCCTTGTCCCGCACGAATTTCTGATCCCGATTTATAGCGAAAAATCAATACGAGAAGCCATCGTTTATGTCTTTTATTTTATTTTTGTAAAAAGTGCTCTCCGAGAAGCCGGCATTTTTGCTAACATGTTTTCATGTATTTTTTTTTTTTTATATATACATTTAAAACGATGCAACAACCGACAACCGCAGCCACGTAATAAATGCAACATGGAAGTTACCTTTGGGCGGTATCTAAGTATTCATATTATATATTATTTTAACCTTGACGTTTAAAGTATTCTTAGAATTGCATTGTTCTATACTATAATATATTATTATAATTATAATATATACATAGTAGGTACATAATGTTATCCAACTATGTATATATTAATGTAATTACATTAAAAAAAAACTCCGGTTAGAATTTCTCCCTAAATGGGCGATAAAGTAAACATTTGCGTAGTGTCCGTGCTCTAAGGGCGCAGCCAGGCAGGTACCAACTTCGAATGCCTGCTGCTGTCCTGTAGTATTACGAGTAGGTAAAATAATAATATAAATAAATTATAAATAAATACGTCCATCCCGTTTGCAATGTTATACGTTTATATGCAACGAAACTGTGTTGACTTAGCCCCGGCTAGATTTTAATTTATAAAACAAACGTTAATTTTCTAACAATATGAACTCTATGTGTGTGTGTGTGTGTGTGTATGCGTTTGTATATAATATGTGCGAAAGAGGGGAGTAAATGTTTCTGTATTATTATTATTATTATTATTGTTATTGTTATTATTATATTTTTGTACATTTGGTCGAAAATCGGTCGCATTGTGCCGTCGCGTCTACCCACTCGAGTGCGAGTGGTTGCGCAGAAATTGTATTGATAACTTTTCATGTTTTTCACGCACTCTTTAATTTCCGTCTAGGGCGGCGAGGAGGTGGACGGGTTGAACAAGCTTATTCTTTTTGTTCGTCCGGCAAAACGACTTAACGCGAGCAAAAAAAAAAAAAAAAGAGAGAATGCGAAAAACTCGTCGAGTGGAAAATATATATAAAATTGACGATCGAGTGAAAAAAAATAGAAGACTAACGCTGTTTGCCGGGCGTTATTATTACAAAAACCGTATTCCATAAAATGCTGGTCCGGTCGTGTTTGCTCGCCACAATATTGACTACAGTCTCGACGGTCGAATGAGGCGAACCGAGGCAGTGGAATTATTGCACTCGCGGGTCCGCCGAAGATATATTAGGTAGGTAAGTCCACCGCTACTTCGTTAATATAATATTACTATATTAAAACGTCTGCAATCTTCTTGTACACGGTGTTTTTTCGTTTTTATCGACTAGGACTCTTGTTCGGTTTCATGAAAAAAAAAAATTATTTCTCATCGCGCGTGCGTAATGCCTACCGATTTGTCTGTTTCGGACATTTTGTCGACGAGAAACGCGCGAGATTGATGATGACTTATTCCGAAGTATAATATTCCGTTGTAATGTTTTATACGGTTCGCCCGACGACTGCGTTTGTATTTTCGTCGAAAAATTCAAACCCGATCGATTTACCACAATACCACATCTAGATTTCATTAATAAATGAATAGATGTGGTGAATCCTTAGAAATAATACGTAAAAAATCATAATATACTACACACATGGTATTTCAATTGAAAATATATTGTATTTTACTGAACGAGTCACACGCATTATAATCATATCTTCAAATACATTTCGAGAAAATAAAATGCAAAAAAAAATTACATTCACCCCATTTCCATAGACTGAAATAATATAATATTAATTATTAGGTTTTTAAAAATACAGTATTATTATAACAAACGCATAACAAATAAAAATAGATATAGATTATTGTAATGTGTAGGCAAATGACCAGGTCGAGCTCGAAAAATATACCGATTTTAAATTATTAAAAAAGCACTTTTAAATTAATTCCAATAATTCAAATATTTACATTCTACAACGACTATGTGGTGCACTTTATATTATATAATTTAGAATTTATAAACAATATTAATTTTCTCGAGCACTCACGTCTTATAAATGTATATAATATTTACTTATTCTGTTGTATCTCGCGTCTTTGCCTGTAACTGATTGTTTCTTAAAAGAGCGCCGAAGCAAACTAACGCAAAATCACAACAAAACTCGTATGACATCAAAAAGATAGATTGAACAATTACATACGCATCAGCAACAAGTTGAATTCATAAAAAATTGTATTTTAAAACGAACACGTCGATGTTACGATTTTTACTGAAAAGTTAAAAAAAAAAGTTTTTCAAAGAATACACAATTATTGTTTATGTTTCAAAATCAATTGCGTTATAAACTTCAGTTTTTAATTATGAATAATACCATGTAAAGCAATATATATTTTCTACCTTTTTAAGTCATTATAATATTTATCGATACTACTTAAAGCAGCAACAATAATCAGTTTTATCCGTGGAGAAAATGCAAAGTTAAACAAACCTTTAAAGTATTTATAAATTTAACTATTGAAAATTATATGAAATGCCAATATTGTTCAAAAATAATCTCATTTCTACTATCGAATCACATAATATATTTTAATATTTTATTGATCCAATTTCGAGCATAATTTGGAGTGATTTTACAAAAATAGTAAATATATATAAATTCTTGTAAACCGATAAAATACTGATTTGAGTATTATATCGTACAGTTCATGTGTATGAACTAAGTATTAAACTTATTTTAACAACAGATTTTGCGTTAAAAAATGAACAGCAAAATCAGGAAATCAAAACTTTTAATTTTGAAACGACGAAACTATGTGCATTTCATATTATACGTCATATTATTTTATGTAAAATTGACATACATTTGTCTTGTGCATATTTTCACTTGGGGGTTAACAATAATACCTACATAATATTTTGTGAACCTGCAACGCTATAAATATTAAAATTCAGTATAAACATCTATGTCCAGATATTTACCTAACCCCATTCTAAAAATAAATTGAAAGGAAACTCTAAGTGCCTTACTCGGATGTATTCGCTTTGCGTAGGTATTCATAGTATAAAAAAATTAAGGGTTTGAATAATAAAGACGTATTGCGTTCTCCGGAAGAAATATATATTCGTTAAATTCCGATAAATCCGTTATGAAAATAATGTTTTGCATATAGGACGTATAAATTGAAATATTTGTTTTTGTTTTTCGACAATTCCGAAAGGAATATTTCCAATACGTGACAAAAATTGTCGAGTGCCCTTACCTCCAGAGCCGCGGAGGCCATCAACAATATTATGACTGGACTGATTCGGCCTCTCCATGTACTATCTTCATTCATAATCTGTCAAAAATCACGAAATGGCATGCATAAAATTAAATCAGTGTTCAACCCTGATAACCGAAAATAGATATCTAGATATGACTGATACGTTTTAATTATATTATCAAGATATAGATAAAGATTAAAATCTGGGTTTTAATTTATATAGGTATACATTTAAAGATAAAGTTAAATTTGAATTTGATAATAAATCATACAAAAAACAATTCTTAGCGAAGACAGTAAGCCTACATTATCACATATATTTTATAATATATTTATTATATAAATTGATATTTAAGTTATTTATTTTGCTATTAGAAATGTACTATTAATTTTATATTAATATTTATTTCAGTGAACTATGATTATTATTATTCGTTTGTGAATTGTAACGAAATAAGAAAATCGTTTGATGAGAAAACGTTTTTTTGCACTGGAATATCCAATTTCATCAACATTTAAACTTCAGACGCCCATAAAAAAATACGGAAACCACTCAATTTTTTTTAATATGTCAGTATTAACAATTTATTTTACCTTGCATTTCAATTTTTAAGGTTTTGACTGAGCAAACTATTTTTTTTTTTATCAAAACAAAACCAAAACTTCAAATGTCTATAATCCGCTCGGAAAAATTTAAAAATATTTTTTTTAATTATATCTTATAATATATAAAATGAGAAATTACATTTGTTGAAAATAGCATGAAGTATCTACGGTTATTCATTGTTGTGTTACAACACCGAAAAATTAAAAACGATATTTATTCAAAAACTTAATTAAAAAAATTTAATTTTTAACTCCCAAACCAACTAGATCCAATTTTCTACCAGAAATTATCTTCAAAATTGAGAACCAAAGCATACATTTTTAGCCATTTTAAAGTTGTTATAACAGAAATTTAAAAAAAAAATAAAAATATTTTGACTATAAGCTAAATATATTTTTATACTACAAATTTATCACATAATTCCAATACGCCAATAACCATAGATTCTGTAAATATTTAATATTATAAGAATTAGTTATAAGTCATATTAAAATATTTTGTCAAAAAATAAATCAACTCTATGCATTATTCAATTAAAAATAAGTTACTTATAAAGTAATATAAAAATATTAGAAATTATTTTTAAAAATTTAAATCAACGAATCTTTTGCGCTCAGAACCGTTTTTTGAATATAATGGTTCATTATTGTGTTTAAGACAATTTTAACACATTCAGAAACAACTGCCCGTGTTTATTTTTTTTATATTGTTATCATTATTATCATAATTATTATTTTCATTATGAACATTATCGTTATTATTATTTCATCGAGTTATTTCATTCAACAGTCACAGCATATATAATATAAAAAAAGAAAAAGGGCTTCGATTGTTGGGTGAATACAATAGAATTGGAAAAAATGTAATTGCTCGGAATAAATTAAAATATACAGTAAGTTAATATGTTACAGTAATATGGCTTTTTTAGACAATCCATAAATTAAAATATGCACACACTATCTAACTGTCCGCATATTTTGCTACGATTTTATTATTTTTGCAAATTGTATTATAAATATATGCGTGTAGTAATATATAAAATATTAAAATATTTTGACCAAGGGAAATACATTTATTGACACTGAGTTAGTCATGACGATATATTTTATGAATAATGAATTTAATATTGTATAGTAATAATAATATACATATTGCAGCAATATAGGGTGCTGCAGTGTCTGAAACGAGTAATTAAAACGTGTATATTTTTTTAGTTTAAGTAAAAATTCCCGTCCCTACATTTTTCTCGTGGTATTGGTTCTCGTCGCAAATTAATACGCGTTTTAAGGAATTCAAGTTCGTTTAACTAAGGCAAGGTTGACTGTTTCACTGCCGAGTAGAATGGTTTTTAATAAATAAAAAAAAAAGAATTTTAAAAACCAGAGGTAAACGTTGATTAAAATCATCAACATATCACGCTGAAAAACTGAAAGCAAAAACCGACTGGACAACGAAGCAGTAAACAAAAAAAAAGATACCTTTAAAATATTTTTTTTAATTTCAATCCAAAATCATCAGCTTCATCTTAAAAGCTCCAATATACGTTTCCAATAATCTTCTTCACTCAGATTTAAAAATGCCCACTGTTGCTGATTAAGAAAAGCTCCATTTTAAGCCTTTCACTAATCGACTAACTCACTATCCCAACCCTCTTATCACCTAAATTGCATCCACAATTATTCCGAGGAATCCCAAAGGAAATTTGAAAAAAACAATAAAGTTTTGACCGGCTTATCTCTAAAAAAAAATAAAATACTATAACAAAGTACCTCCATTGAGAGTCCTCTTAGCACTATTATTTTACTGTTATTATAAAGAATTATATTTATATTTATTTACACACTACATAGTCACATAGATCGGTCCTGCAATTGTTTTAGAATTTCCAAACGTATTCCTTCCTGTTTTAGTTATTCTGAAAATAATATCGTATAGGTACCTTTTGCAGAATGTCAATAATTTCTGACTGAGCAATATACCAGGAGTCTGAGAAATAAAAAGGGTTATTGCAGGGTGCTTAAAAATATAATAAATGCCATATATAAAGCAAGCTACTTTATAAAAACACAAAAATGCACAAGAATTGAACATTATTAAAGTGGTTGTTTATTAAAATGGTTTGTAGTTTCCAGGAAAGTCGTAAAGAACTATAAATAAAAGTGATAGAATTAAATTTTTGGTTGACATTGAATTTTGACATTTTCATTGTATGTTCCACTCAGGACCGTTATGGTAAGGTTTATACCGAATAAATGTAAATCAAATTATAATTTATACGATTGTGAACACTTACCTCAGCCCCTAATGATAGCAATGATTTTTTTATTAATTAATGTTATTCTATAACGCTTTAGTCCAAATTATGAAGTCCAAATCGGGAAACTGGATACGATTGTAATAATTTTTTAATAATTGATTTCTTTGAATAACATTCCAACTTTTTTTTTTCGGTGTATTTTCAACCAATAAAATAACTCTTAACATTTATAAGTATATGTTTATCGAGGTTTAACTTTCACAGGCTGTTGCGTAAATGTGAATTTAAAAATAAATAAATCAAAGAAGTATTACAAATTACAATTGTACCCATTACAGTGGAAATATTATTCTAAGAGAGCCAGGAACAAATGTAACACAGGTTTTTTTTTAATTGTTAAAACCTTTTTAACAACCGACCATATATCGAAAGTGCATCAAATAAATATAAATGAAAAAATAATAAATAATATACTTTCAAATTGTTAACAAATTTATAAAATCCATACATAGTGTAATAAATATGTCCGATTTTCCATCATCAAAATTTGAAACCCATACCTGCAGTTTTTTTCATTAGTTCATGATATGTTCCTCGGTCTGACCTTCTTTGCTTTTGTTTAACTATAATACAACTGTGCTTATGGCTTCTCTTCTAGTATTGCATATTTGTTTATAAATAGAAAAATAAAAGATACTTATTGTTCAAAAACAATAACACAAATAGTGCAACAAAAAAATTAAAATTGAAATGCAATAATGTACTTACAAGTTTTAAACATTTAAAACATCATTAAGTAAGATATTATTTCAGATAAATTTGTTATCAATTATCATCAAATATTCTGGTATAATAATTGCTAAATTAATGTAGGAAATTAGGAAATTAAATTTTGAGTTTGGACTAAATTAATTGGATGATACATCTATTATCTCGTTACCTACCTCAGTAGCCTGTCTTTATATGACTATAATATCTGTCCATCGTATGTACTTAACTGTTTGATTGATTTTATCGTTGTATTCGTAAATAATAATCCTGATTCACGATCCTCCATAATGTTTGACTCGAAACCGATCAATGAAGGAAAAAAACATTTTTAACATTACAATTTTCACTCTCGTTTTCGGTACAAATGTTTAGGTATACAAAAGATAATATGTATCATTTCATAATAACTGCTTGTCTGTTAAAGTCACTTTTATGATTTAAAATATGTATTCTATAGCGCTCATGTAAAGTATAATGTTATTCCACAATAGTCATGTTCTTCGCGTTTGAGTGTTACCACTGGGTAGCAGCTACTCTTCTCGAATCGCATGACTTGTATGTATAATGTATATTTTTTTTAAAAAAATTTTTCTCTTCTCCTCTTTCCTTGCATATGCGCATTGTAAACATTATTACAGATTGTATATTTCAAATAAAAGAAAAAAAATGTATTATATGAAAAACAAAATAAATGTGTCTTTTAAAATCATTATCTCATTTAAACACTCGTCGATAATGAATAAATTTGAGGTAAGACTCCACAGATGTCTCAATACAATATTATATGTTGGTACCTGCCTACAACTACAATTACAGCTTTTTATTATTGATATTGGTATTAATATTAATATTGGCAGAATCAGATTTAGTAGGTAGTAGTAGAAATATGTGTTTTGTCATAAACTCTACTCAGGTTTTTGCTTATAATCAATGTTATTTCCAGAGGTATGCATACTGAACTTAAATTCGACAAATAGAAGGTGCCTACTTGTAGGGGAAATTTAAAAACGTACAAACGTTTATACCTTTTATGTGGAGCCAATAATAAGCAGCGTTAACTATTTATATGGAACACGCACTCAGTATATTATAGTTCCTGAGTGGTTTTCGAGTAAATTTATCGTGTAGTTGCGTTAAATAATATTATTATTTAATAGTTTGCACCACTATTCATGTCACTTTAAAATAACGGTATAATATAGTCAAGTTACGTTGGTACGTGATGGGCTTTATACACACTACAAAATAAAATGAAATAAATTAACACTATTATAGGTACGGCTCGACAACTCGTTTTACTCGACCGTTACGCGAATTCTAATAACCTAATGTCAGACACGCACGCAGCATTTTTGGTAAGTCCTCGGGTCATTTAAAACCTTGTCATATAATATTTATCATATATTTGTGGTGTGTGTGTGTGTGTGTGTAACCACAACTGCTAGAGATGAAAATCTAGGGAACACTAAAATTATATACTTTATATAATATTATACGTTCACAAATCCGTCAGGGTTTTTACCTACGCTGTTCCAACCTTTTTTTTTGTAAATTAAATTCTACTCACGCCGAACACTTACTACGAAAAATTAGATAATTTTTAATACCTGCTGGTATTTTGTTTACCAAACTATTGCAATAGATTTGACTTGATTTATGGTCGTTTTTTTGAACAAGTGTCAACATACTTTGTTTGTTTCAAAACACTGATTTATGAACCACCGAAGTGCATGGTCAGCCCTTAGTCCGGTTTTTAAACTGTCTGACCTAAAAGAAAAAATATACCATCACCAATGTGCTATCTTAGTTTAATATGATGTTATAGCTTTAGCTAGTCGGTGTAAGGATAATAAATAAATTAGAAACATTAAATCGTTAAAAGATGATCTAGAAATGAAAAAAATAGGTCTTAACATAAATCACTGTGTTTGATAAAAGTATTATAAATATGAACTAATTTTATTCGTCTTTTAAAAAGTGATTAATAACCATTAACATATAAGATATGGTCGTGAAAGTTGTAGGTGTCTTAAAGTGTACACCTAATATAGGAGTATTTAAGCCTTACGGTCCTCCGCGCCCGAATTCACCTTTGATTAGAACTCAGGAGATATTATTTCTTTATATTAGTATATTAAATGTAACAATTCATACACTTTATTCAGATGGTAAACGATTTATGACAACATATATGTTTGGGATCACTAAAGTACACAACTCGACAAACTTATATTATAATATACAAGTGAAAAATCATAAGCTCATTCAGTTTTTTTTCTAGTTAATGTTGTGGGTAGTAATAAAAATTGTTACTCCGCCGAAAAACTTGTAATATGCAACATTCAAACAATAATACTATATTATAATTTACACGAAGAATTCATGTCGTTTTTCTTTTTTTTTTTGTCAGATTTTTGCCAAATATATCTCTTACAAACTAATGTCACAGAGTGCGGGGCTGTCTAATGATTTTTTTTACGAAAAGTTATACGTTTAAATAAATTGTATGTTTGAGAATTATAAATTAAAAAGATAATTGTTTTCGAGAATAAACACGCGACGGCGCTCCGGCGGCTCTGCCTTAACACCTGTGAACCGCGACGTCCGTCACCGAGGCTGAAATCGTTCGTCTGAAGGAACTCGTTTTTTGAGTACCACCTGCTGACGCCCGCGTCACCTATTTGTTTTCCATTTTTGTGCACTTTCGCTGTTTCACTGTACGCCTGCCACGACTGTGTACACAGGTAAAATAGCGATTCATCACGCCCGTTGACGCACACTCTATTATAATATACTGCAACTATATAATATTATCTGTGAGATATCTGGATCCGGAATGCAACTGAAATCGTTTGACGACATGTCATCGTGTCTCATTTGCTTTGATTTTTATATAGGAATACACATTTCCCAGGAATGACTATAATCTTATCGACGTCAAATGGTGTCTACCGCGTATAGCGTCATGACGCTAAAAGCAATCTTTCGACACATAGTTTTCGCAAAACCACAAATACCCACTCCAAAGCTGCTATTGTACTTAAACTGAGAATATTAATTAAAGTTTGTGACCGTGACCGTATAATGTATATATATATATATATATATAAAGACCGTTACGATTTATTTACATCTGGCTATCCATCATTTATATTTTACACTATAATTTAATATAATATACGCCGAGCTCGACTTCACGGTTGAGCTGTTTCGATGTTAAGCCTGTTTCCACACTCTAAACTTAACACTTATCCGTTCACTGTGCGACTTCTATAATAGCGGTACCTTTTCATTAAACGCCCAGGGTAGTTCGTTATACCGCAGCAAGTTATATAACGCGTTTCCAGTAAACTAATACAAATATCATAGGTAGGTACTGTAATAATATAGGTATATTACAATATATTATATAATAATATATTCCACTGTTTGTTGGAAGGTCTTCAGCAACTCACATTCGTAATATGTACGTTAATATCGTAGGTACGTACCCGAAAACTTGGTAAGCCAAGTACCTACATAGCCGCATAGGGTCCCTATTACTGTTGTTTGAATTCCTGGACGTTACCGCACTTCATCATAGTTAATAGTATTGACAATACGGTTCGTTATATGTTTTTGTTATATTATTATGTTTCCTTATCCGGTGCCTCTCCGCGAGTCTACGAATATGGTACGATTCGGCCGACTTCTGGGGAGTTGCCATCAATAGCGTATTAATCCTAACACTACTGGCGTTCGCCGACGTGTAGTATTTTGTTTTATTTATTATTTATTATTATTACGAGTACATACCAAACATCGTTCACACACGACTGCGTTTTGATTGACATTCAAATAATAGAATAAAGATGGCTCTGCGAACGCGATTCGGTAAAATTGGCTAAAATATCGAGTTTCAGACATAATAATAAGAGCGCCATCGTTATAATTTTTGAATAAATATATATGCAGAAAATAGACATGAAGTCTATTTCGGAAAATTCGTTTGGGAATAATGGTTATAATATATATTACCTAAGTACATACCGCGGTGTTTCGAGACACAATAGTGCACTGACATTATATATTTATAATAATATATATATATATATGTTATAATTCAAAATGTTTCGTTCGTTATTTCGATATTGCAGGTTAACCCGTAAAGTTGTTTCTGATAAAATAAAAGTTTCCAATCCGATATAGAGTTTTGCCTGATAATACCAAACTTTTGCACGCACGGATATGGCCCCATCGCCATAACGAAAATAAGGACGCCTACTAATTTCCATGTATTATAGTATAGATACATATTATACACAATTTAAAATAATCCTATACAAAACTACAATACGCTGTGTGCACAGAAATTATAAACAGTGCGAATTCGTGAGATAGTTGGAACATAAAATTTCAAATTATTTTCCTCGGAAATATCTTTGTACATTACCTGTGTTGCATACATACTATGTGCTTAAATGATACGATCTGCCTTAAAAACGTCAAATTAATAAGGATATTTATCTCCACTGCTGTAAAACGACAAGAAAATAGTACGCAACAATAAACAAATACAATAAAATTGTGATAATAATTTTATGATTATAATATGTTTTCGTTGAAAAATTATTCACGTGAATAACTAAAAGATAACCGAAAGCTTATATTTTAAAAAGTTTGTATACACTCGATTAAATATATTTTTTACTGTTAAAATATTATTGACGTTATTTCCTGTTTTTAAATGTGTTGTAAATTATAAGCTGTAGCTTCGTATGTATAGTACAATTATGTACCTACTAATAATAATAAGCAGAGACGTATTAGAATTTCCCCACCCTACCGATAGTTATGTTTTGCTACAATTCTTAAAAATTTCAATTTTTGAGTACAATTTGAGTTCCAATGATGTACTTACGTGTTATAAGAGGAAAACAAAATTAAACAAAAAAAAACACGCTTTATACATTATTTTTTATGTATTAAATTTGTTTATGAGCTTTTAAGGTTTAAAACGTTACTGAGTTTCAATTCTCTCATGAGGTCTGACTAAATATTTAGTATGTGCTGTTTATTCTTTCATCAATCGAAGTAACCACTTGGGATGTACCCACGCATTCCCCGTAGTTCCCACTGGGTCTGCTTGGGAAGTGGATTATTGACGGGAAAAGAGTAACGACATTGAATTAATGACTAATGAGTCATTTTTTAAATTTTTTTTTGAAAATCATTTTCTGTTAATATTTCATTCTTAAAAAATGCAAAACAATAGATTTAGTGTGAAATAAGTCAATATTACAATATAATATTATGTTCAAATAAATTATTGTGATTCATATACTATTTGTAGGTTTTGGAAAAAAAAGTATTGTTATTTTCGAATAAATAAATAAGTAAATAAATGTCTAAACATAATATCATCTCCCTGCTGTTCAGCGCTGTACTCCAACAGGTACATATAATATTGAATATATTTACCTATAAATATATATATATATATATGTTTATTTATCAAACTAAATAATATTACTACACAATACGAATATGACAATAGGAGAAATGATTGCGAACGGTATTCGAAATATGACTTTTCTAAAGACCGGCGCACGGAGACATGACTTCACTGCGAACCAAAATTATTATGAAAGCAAACCGAATACCACTACGTAGATGTTCATTATGAATTAGAATAATAATAATATACGGCTGCAGTGTTGTTGAGCTATACTGCTTTGTTTTCAATCAAAGTAATGATTACACAACACAGAGAGAGCACGCAGACACGCGTCATCACTGCTCACACATATTGTCCCGACATTCGCTATCCGCATTTTCGCATAATATACATATTATTATAATATCATGTGATATTCGTTTGTACGTTGTCTTGTCGCAAAATTACATTCCAAAACACAATAATATTGTATCCACTGGCCAACGCGTTTTGCGCGCGTGAACCGAATCGATAATCCCGCGTCGTCGACAGTCGAACGAATTTCTATTTTGAATGTGTTCCTAACGCAGTTTTTTCTCGGTCTAGGACATTTCGGCGTAGGGCCATTACAGAAATTAGGTAGGTCACTATAAAATATAAATATATAAACAATTTTTGTGTAAAAAAACTGTATATAATAATTAGGTAAATATTAATAGTATAATAATACCAATTTAATTAAAATAAGAAGAATGCTATTAAAATTACGAATGAAAATATTCGTGTCATCATACTTAAATTATATGCTGTTCCTGTTAAAAAACTCATAATAATATGTATTACGATTATCATGATCGCAGACTAATTTTAAAATACGTTTATCGACGTCGATGTATTTTTTTTCTTTTTAGGGGACTTTTGCCTGTTTCTTTTTTTTTTTTTTTTTTATTGACAAATGCCTCGGCAACGATGGGCCATTGGCTACAAAAAAATACATAGTATTTACATTAATAATAGATAAGTTACATTAAATATGGTAGATACATTATACTTATAATATATATTATTACATTAAATTTCTTTATGAAGTTCTGTGTCCCTTAGGAATTTGAGAACGTTGGTTGTATCGATGTTGAGGTTTTCAGCGAGATGGTGAGTTAGATGGTATTTTTTCCGTTGTAATTCGTATTTTCTGCAGTCGGTGAGGATGTGTTTCACAGTTATGGTATCGTTACAAGTCGGGCACATGGGTGGGTTTTCTTTTTTCATTAGGAAGGCATGAGTTAATCTAGTATGGCCTATTCTGAGCCTATTGATAACAACTTCTTCTTTTCTGGTGAGTGTGTTGTTCGGCCAAGGGAGAATGTGGTTTTTAATTTCATTTAATTTGGTGTTAGAAGTTTTCTATTCATTTTGCCATATATTGAGAATTTTTTTTTAATTATTTGTTTGATGTCGGTTATTGAATAAACTTGACATGGGGTTGCGTTTTGCGACACAGTAGCCTCTTTGGCAAATGAATCAGCTCTTTCATTTCCTGAGATATTTGTATGACTTGGTATCCAGATTATTTTTATGGTGGTGTTTTCTTTTTGTAATTTATATATTTGGTTCTGTATTGTTCTTGCAGTCTCGTTTGGTCTATAGGAGTTTTGTATACTCATAAGGGTGCTAAGGGAATCACTAAAGATTATCGCTTTTTGAATATTTTTATTTTTGATAAGGTTGATGGCTTGAATTATGGCTTGTGCTTCGGCGGTATATATGGAACAGTCATTTGGCAGTTTTAACATTATTTCAGTATTTTGACATGTCACTGCTGCACCGACACCTTTGTCCGATTTAGAACCATCGGTGTATATTTCGGTATAGTCTTTAAAATTTTCTCTTATCTGTAAAAAGTATTGTCTATATGCATGTGGTGATGTAACATTTTTTTGAAATATATTCATTTCTGAATTTATATTTAATTCAGCTGTCCAGGGAGGGACTAAGGCATTTTCTCTAGTAATCATTCCAGCATAGGAGAAATTAATTTTTTTAAGCGTGTCTTTGATGTTTTCCATGATTTTTAGGTTGTTTAGGGCTCTTTTGGATGCTGTTGTCATAACGTTCTGTAGTCTACGAATTTGAAGAGATGGCATTCCAGCAATGTTATAGATGCTGCTACATGGGCTTGACTTAAAGGCACCTATAGAAATTCTTAGGCCTGAGTTGTGAATAGTGTCGATCATTTGTAGATAGTTATGTTTGGCATTGTGAAATAAAAAATATCCGTATTCAATTTTTGAGAGGATTAAAGCTTTGTATATTTGCAGTAGAGGTTTAGAGTGAGCACCCCAAGATGTATGCGCTATGGATTTAATGATGTTTATCCTCGGTAATGTTTCTTTTCTAAGTGTCTTGATATGGTTTGCCTTGCCTGTTTCTTGTTATCTTTATTAACTTAGACCGTATATATAGATTATAATATGTCGTATGACAGTATAATCCCATAGTATATATATATATATAAAAAATAATTATTATTATTATTATATACAGTTCATACTGCATACCTGCATCCAACCGACGAAAGTGAGATAAAAACTGATAAATTATATCGGTACAATAATATAATCAATATGCTAACATTATATTATCTAAACGCGATTAAAATCATTTTATGAAAAAATGACTACGCCGAAATGGCCACGCCGAAATGTCCGGATCTGATTTTTTCTACAGTTTGGATTTCAGTGCGTCATCACTCGTTCGGGCGCACACGTGATTTTTTTTATTAGAAATAGTTTTTTGTTTGAGTGTGTTTCATGCTCGTCGGTTGAGGACGACCATGTAGTGGGAGCTATACTATGATCACTATACAGTATACCGCGTACACGTAATATTACAGTAGGGGTAAAATATGATGATATTATGCATAATACCCACTATATTATAATGTTGTCGACATGGTGAAAATAATAGTACGATTTATTGACAAACGTGTAATTATTATACAAAGTCGATAGTAGTTATGTATTATTTTATCCATAAAGTTAACATTTTATCGATGATAATAATTCAACGCTCGCACAAATATTATTTAATACAATAGTTATCAGTTATCGTACAGAATATTACAAATATATTATATTATTAAGTCATAGACGACACAAATGTGCTACCTACTGTGCGAGCTTAAACTGATTCTTTGGTAACTTTTACATACATTTTAATGTAGTCTTAACGTACGAATTAAAAGACATATAATAAATAAAATAAATAATACAGTATCTGTTTTATTTTCAACTTAATCTGAACTTTATAATTATAAGGGGGCTTAAAATGTAATGTTTAAAGTAATTTACTTAATATGAATGCAATTAAGTACTTAAAAAACAAATAGCATACACTTATTTTTTTTCTTATTTTTGTATGTATTGAAAATATATTATAGTTAATTAATTAAATTATATAATATATTTAGATAACTGATGTACTACTCTTGATATTTATCATTTATTTTTTTTAATTTGATTTTAGTACCTGTCTTTTGTGATTTTGGTAATTTTAAAATGTTTATATTGATAAAACATTATGGTTCGAACCGACAACAAAAATAATAAAAACTTAAAATATTTAATTTGTAAAGTCATTTGCTTAATGTATCGCTCACTTAACAATAAGTTTTCTGAAGTAAATGCGCATCTTCTCACATTCAAAAAATAAAAATTTTCTAATACAAGGTACTCAGAATAATTACAGCTGCCCCTTGGTTTATAAAAAATATATAAGCCTACACAAAGACTTGCAAATACAAGAGATTCAAGACTACGTCAAAAATCTAGTAAAGGACTTTCACAATTCTCTAATACGTTCAACACGTTCAATCTTATACGATCTGCACTGACAACCACCTCTGCAACGTCGTCGATTAAAACGAGGACCGAGAACCTTCTCGGTTAGCTATATTATACTCTACCTCACTAATAACATAATAATAATAATTATTATTATTATTATTGTTAGTACGCAAACATTATTACTATTATACTATCACTCTACACTAGTATTATTATTTGTTTAAATTGTCAATAACCAACAGGTATATAATATCATAGCAGAAATGTTTGAGCTATAACAATAATCATTCGTATATAAATATTGAATACAATCGTATACGGTTTACCGGCGAGCAGAATGTCAGAACTGCTCAGATGACAAACGGACGGTCTATGCGTTATAATATTGATTGATTGGTCGGACGGCTCAAATATTATAAAACTGTTTATAAAATATCATCTCATCGGTGTTACTATCGCGGAAGACGGGTTCGGGGCACACGTCGTCGCTAGAACAACATACACCGAACCCCCGACCTCGCTAATAAAGCACCTCGCCTTCGTGCTCTGCAATGGATTAATTAGGCTTTGCGTATTATACGGGAACTAAATACAAACGACAAAGTTTTGGTCTTAAAGCCATTAGAAACGTCGTGTACTTTGAAGAAAATAGACTTAATTAATATATAATTTATACGCTCGGCGGTGAAGGCATATTCGTTTAAGTTTTGAGCGTTCCGAGCGCATTTGGAGATAGCTGGTTATATTAATATATATTAATTATCTGAGAATAACAATAATAAAGATAATATTATTATTGATGATGTACGCTAAATAGAAGCCATCAATTCGATTCCGAGTCAAAAACACTTTGGTTTGGACAAACCATCGGGTCGAATGTGCCACTGAGTAGGACTAGAATTATAGTTAGAAAATAATATACTTGTGATTTTCTAATGGTTATATTTAAAAAAAAATAATTATATTATACCATATAAGAATATAATAATATACTCTTATTAACGTTTAATTACCTATAAAAGTTTTTCAAAATATTAAATTAAAAATTCTGATTGAGTCCAATTCTCCTATGTAAATATTTGATTGATCTCCGCGTTGCGTGACGACAAATCAAACGTAAGTTACTTGATATTTTCAATTTAGGACGCCAGTATTAAGAGGACGCTACACCCGCATGTGTTGTCTCCGTCTTACAAGTGAGCACATTTTACGCTCAGCAGATCACGCGAAGCTCCTTGAATTTAAAATTTAGAGTGAATTGACCTCTTATAAAAATTAAAGGTAACATTATTATCGAGGGCTTCTCGTTGACTTTTTATTATATTTTAATTTAAAAGAGAGTTACGAGTATTTTGAAATTGTAAATTGTTTGTATATCTTAAAATACTCATACCTAACTCGCTTTAAAATTAAAATATAATAAAAAGCCAATGAGAAGCCCTCGATAATAATGTTACCTTTAATTTTTATAAGAGGTCAATTCACTCCAAATTTTAAATTCACGGAGCTTCGTGTGATCTGCTGAGCGTAAAATTTGCTATGTTACGCACCTGTAAGACGGAGACAACACATGCGGGTGTAGTGTCATCTTAAACAGCGACAAAATATTATATATAGTTGTAGTATCTATATATATATATATATATATTAATTATAACATTATAATTTTGATATAAGTCGTTTATTTAATTCATCACCACAAGAGCAAACAAATCGTGTCACAAACTTTTATAATTATGCAACTATTATCTGGTGACGTCGTATATTATATATGTGTAACGTCACGGAATTTAGGCCTCGTTTAAAGCTATAGTATATTATATTCAACGGTGTACTATGTACTTTGTCCCCCTGACCCCCACACAAAAGCAGTGTCTACCTCGTTCGGTGTTCCAGCTGTCTGCCAGTCGTCGACAGGGCAAACCTGTTCCCCTAATTATTGTACGATTCCCCACACACGCCGACACTGGACCACCCCACCTGCCAACAAGTCGCCTGCGGGCCAACGGCCAAAACGAAGACGCCGGCAACGTCTTTTTCTTTTTGACCGCTGACCATCGTACACGTTAACGACAATCGTCAAGTCCAAACCTCAAAAAACCACGTTTCAGTTTTTGGTGTATGTTTTTTCTTCTCTCGAGGTCTGATCCATCAAAATGATGGGCTAAACAATTTCACACATGGGCCCAAGGTGGGCGAAGACAACACCATGCAACACTCCAATCAACATCATATTCCCGTCGTTTTTCGTAATGTATTTTTCCCCAAAATTCCCCCCAAGTACCAAAATCATGCAGTTTTTCTGTTCTCTTGTTTTTCCTCTCCATCCTATATAATATATATTTGGCAAAATGGACCCCGGTTCGTATCGCGGAGCCGTGGGCACCCATTGAGTAAGTATGTCCACTCGGTAACCGCACTCCGGAGCCGCAGTCAGTACATACGATGTATCCCCTAATATCTCCCCAATCATTTTATATCTTATTTTGTGCATTTGCCATGTGCCAATTTGTATATTATTTTGTGCATTTGCCATGGGCCAATATGTATTTCATTTTGTGCACCTTCCATGTGCCAATTTGTATATTATGTAATTTGTTCCTCAAATATAAATGAACATGATCACCCTAATTTACTTTTTCTTTTACTTTTTTATTTAAAATCTACACAAAAACCCATAGGTTCTGCCGACATGTCTCCGGCCATCACGCGGCTCGACCTATGGGTCATCCCACATGTGTCCTCCTTGTGAGGTGGGTGGTTTTCGGCCTCTAAAAAGGTCGAAATCTCACACATAATAATATATAAATATGTTGAATACATTATTTTATTTATATTTATAATGATAGCTGGAAGTTTGTTTATGTTTTTATACAATTCAATTACAAAAACAAATAAATGATAATAATAAATGTAAGTTTAAATGGGAGTGAAACTAAGTGCCTTAAATCATAACATATAAGTTATTGGTCAAAGCTGGTATTATCTAAATGATGATGCATTTTGTGAAGGAGATGATTATGTCAGTAGGATGTTGAATGAATCGGAAAGTTGAACGATCGGTGGGGTAAGGTGGAACATGGCAGGAAATCAGGGAACGAAGATTAGGTGCATTCAAGGATCTATTCAAAAGAAAGGAAATTAAATTGAGATGGGCGTTTATAATACTATACGTCAAATGACATCGATTCGACGGTGAAAAAATACAGAAAAATTTCGTTTATTTCGGCCATTGCCGATTTACGTCCTATATCGTTTTATCGTAATTGTCACGTTTATTTTTTTTTAAACTTGAAAGTTCCACCTTGATTCGAGCATTTTCGAGAAACTAAAATAATACGATTGTAATATGATATGTGATATTGTAACTGCTGTGATGACTTGTATAAAATGATCATTATTGTTATAACTGATCGTAATATTACTATAAAATGTGTACTCGTATATTGATGTATTTATTTTCTATTGATCCTTAGCTTTAGCAGCAGAGACCATGAGTTTTATACTTTTTTATTTGTTTGCGGTAGCAATTAAATTAAATTAAATCAATTTATTTACATTCACGTAGAGGGGACTTATATTTTATATTTGCTGTTAAATGTGACTCTTCGTTTTGATGCTCCTGAGTAATGACATGACGTTTCTGGCTGACAGTTGGGTCCGATTATTTCGTATAAGGTATCTAATATTATTATGTTGGGTTTTTCTCTTTCTTCTTTATTTGATATGATAATTCTGTCTTTAGATGTTTTACTGTAGGGCCAACTCTGCATGAAGTGAATTCGATCGGTGGTTGGTTTTTCACGAGGTACCCGTGTGTAAGGTGGGTGTGGCCGATTCTCAGACGGTTTATTATCATTTCTGTTTTTCTTGATGATTTATATTGTGGCCAGGGACGTATGCTCTGTTTTTGTTTATTATTATTGACAGTTGTAAGCAATAAACGGTAAAAACATGTTTTGCACAATGAACTCGCACGAAACAAAATGTTATGTCGGGTCACATGATGTGAAAAAAAAACTTACATTAACAGCAGTTAATTATTATTATCGTTTATCAGCGGTAGGAAGCATGATAATATTATTATATTAGACGTTTCTAGAAAACAACGTCAGTAGGGTTCGACAATCGTAGTGTATAATAATAATAATAATAATATACTATCGGCGCTGCAATAATGTGCGGGATAAGAGACCGCGGCGGCGAGCGACGTCAAAAACTTTTGCTCGGTTCTTAGCAGGAAACAATATTGTGCGATATTAATACGAAACCTCTCCGGACCACCACCCGAAAGCGTGCGTGTTTAGTGGTCAACAAAGAAAATCTCTGACGGCCATCGCCTCTCGTAGTATTGCTAATATTATTATTGTTTCGTCGTCGGCCTTTCGAGCGCCGTTCGACTATAATCATAGCTGTTTGTTCTGCGATAACATTTTGTCCTTTGTCGTTACACTCGCTTTGACGCGTCAATAACTTTTGAAGGCGGTTACGCAGATTGTGCGGTGCTGTTTTTAGTTTAATTATATGTGGTGAGTGATTCTTATTTTCCGTCAACCTGCAGCCAATATCTTAATATTTTTTACGAGTCTTATAAACAAATCAAAAAACAAGAGGCATTAAAAAAAATTGCGAATTCAACGCAGTTCCCCTAAGATATTTTTTGGTTCGGGAAAAAAAACCATATTGGAGTGTTTGCCGTCATCAATCTATGACAACGTGTTTTATGCTTGGACTTTAAGACACATTTCTTACTAATTATTTTGTGCGATAAGACGGCTATTTTATTTTATTTTTGAGAGAGAGAGAAAAACAATAAAATCGCGTTAAGAAACACGCGATGTATAATATGCTATAAATGAATTATATTTACTCACCACATGATCTGAATCGTTTTGAAGTTAATGATTTCGAATGAGTGAGTGCTGTGTGTCGGCGAGTATACATAATCGGCCGTCAACCTCTTCCACGACGGTAACGGTCGTGTCCTAAAAGGGAAACACACGTCGCGTTAGAGTGTTGGACATTTACACTGCGTATATAAAACCTTAAAAAAATATATATGTGTGTAATGTCGATAAGATTGCTGTAGAAATAATAATAGCAAAACTAGTAAAACCACTCGAAGTTCGTGGGCCACCACCGTAGACTTTGATGGGATCAAAAAAAAATATATATATAACATGTTCCCAGTTTAGCAGCTCTCCTCGACATAAAATTACACAGATAATATCACATTACTTATCATGAGCTCGTTAGATTTTTATACGTTTTTCACGTTTATTTATGTGATATACATATTTGTTTGTGAGTGCGTTTGTTACAACCTTCTCCGAAGTCTCTCGCGCTGTGCGTTTATTTAATCGCCTCACCGGGTTTATGATATTATTTTTAAGGGCTACAAACTTCCCCCTCACACTTCTTTGATCGCGTGGTGTTTCTCGTTCGTATGTTTTTTTTTATTTTTACTATTATCAGTTTGTGAAAATCGTTGAGCTGCACGCGACTTTCAATGACCTTCGAGTTCAAGGTCTCCGTGTGACATATCCGTCGATGTGATTTTACGTACAACTATAATGTGTTACATACATTTTTTAATTCGCGAATGTTAGTAGGGCGTATAATTAATATACGTCCTGAAAAAAACGTAACAGTTTTTTAAGATGGTTGTTTGTTGAGATGATTTTTATAATTATTATCATTATACAAACGCATTTCGAAACAATATTATATTATCTACGTAGTGTTATAATATGTTTTTATTCAAAAACGTATCGACAAAAACATATTTCACTTTGTATTGAAAAATGTTATATTCTCTAATCTTACGTCTGGAATAATACCCCATGGGCGTTAACATTTAAACGGTATAATATGTTTAACGCCATGTTTATTTCAGACTGATGACGACGGATGATGTCAATTTATTTTATGTAAATAAAATAACAATATCGAATGTGTTTTTGCTGATATTTGGTTCGAAAAACGATTTGAAACGTTGATCGACCAATTATATGGAAGGTACTTTCCGAAATCACCTAAATGAAAACTTTTTTTATTCGATTAAGAAATATATCTATAATAGTACGTTATCTAAACATCTCCAATTACGATACGTGTTGTCGATTCACAGTATTTTAAAGCTCTGAAACACTTCGCATTAAATGATTTATACAAATTTAAAAATATGTGTTTTAAATTATAAGACGTGAATATTTTTTTTAATGGGCTTTTTTACATACTATTATGTTCATCTTATAAAAAAACAATGTTTCAGTTAGTTTATTTAAACTAATATCATCGATGTATTAAACAGTAAAAAAACCAAGATTATTATGTTAAAAATAAAATATGTTAAAAAATATAAATATATTATGTTTAAAAATAATTAAATTTAGGTATATGAAGTATATATATGTGAATATCATTACCATGATTTTTATATTTAACTATGTGTATAACTATATACTACATTTTATTAAAAAGATTAAAACCTTTTCTTAATAATTAATGGTTGCCTATAGGTGACCTAGATTTAAATGCCTAGACAACTTAATAAATTTAACTTTATGTACTTTATTATTATTATATTGGTTTAATATATAGGTACTATTATAAACTTACTTTTTTTGTGTCAACAATAGTATAAAAAACCAAAATCTATTATTATTAAAATATAATTGTACTCCATAGTGAATTCATAAAAACTCTATGAAAATTGTAATTGTTTTTTATTCCCCTGGTAATCTAACAAAGGTTTTTGACTTTTCATTTTAAAATTTAACAAAGGTAAATGTTTGCTGAGGTTTTTAAGGGATTTTTCACGTAGCAAAGTGTGCAGCTTGTATTTCTCCAACTCGTCTCTCGTGAACAGGCTATAATGTGTATCGGTGAAAGCGCATCGCCTATAACTGCAGTGCAGTGAAAATTTCCACAATGATACACCCTCACATTTCGAGTTTTCTTAAAAGGTTAAACGTCTCAACGCTCTGTGTAAAATCCAGTTATAATATCTGCAATGCAATGTCTGAAATATTTTCCTATTTAGTATTTTTAAAACCCATACGCTGTGCGTGGTGCTGCGTGCACACATCGTGAACCCGCCGAGTAAGATTGAGTAACGGTGTATTTTTTTTTTATTAATTTAATAGTCAGGTGCGACCGTTTCAGACCATGCGTGCGTGAATTGCGAGTGTTTTTGATACGGCGTACGGCCGACTATAATGAAATTGATTGAAGGCCGTTTTTCACATTAAAATGTTTATGCCCAATGTTCTGGAATTTGCGCGCACAACAACTTTGAAATGGCTTGGAGGCAGTCACGTGAACGAACAACCGTTCGGCGGTGATGATTAAGCACTGTAAATATATATATACAATATACACACACCTATTATGAATTCCTATTTTCTCTCGTAATAGACTGGGTGCACGTCTAGTCGGTATTTCATGTGTCACAGCTACACAATATCGTGTCACTAAATGGGAAAAACTTTATGCGGAAAAGTTTCAAAAATATTATCACCCATATACCTACTCATTCAGCGGGGAACACATTTGTGGAAATTCATATCAGTAATCGGACATCTTCGGTAGATCGAAAACACGCATTGTTATTGATTCGTCACGACGATAATATGTCTGCTCTGATGCTCGGAATATTTTATTCACCTAGACACGTTTTCGGACCGATGTCAAAACGCTCGTGAAATTCAATTCCTATCACAATTTTGACCATTATTCAGTTGAAAAAATAATACGTATTCACTATTCAGCGATGACAATAACCGAGCACGGTCTTACGAGTTCCGGTGTGTAGTATTTTATTAAATTTTAATTATCCCCGATCGAAAATTATTATTGAAATTGACGTGGTAATATATTCTGATTTTTATAAAAAAAAAAAATATTACTATTCGACCAGTCTGCAGGCAAATTGAATTAATACTCGAAGTTATACGACTTAAATTACCTATATTAAAGGAGAAGTATGACGAAAAAGTTTTTTTCTCCGACGACCGCGACGTATACATAGTAAAGCAACCCTTTACTGTTCAATAATTTAACGTTGTTTCCTTTGATGTCCCATTTATAACTAAATAATAACAATATTGTTGGACAAGTTTTGATATCATTCAACATACATTCAAATTACATTTAACATAAAATCACTGTTTTTAGGTTATCTACTTATCTGTGTAATTTTACCATATCTTCCTATGACGTTTGAAAACACATCATAATTTAATTCTCTAATAATTATAATAATATTATTTTAAATTGGATAGGAAAAAAATTCTATATTTATATATAATATTTTAATAGATAAAAATAATAATATTATATGATTTGTCACATAATAATGTATTATACAACATTTATAGTTTATGCCTTTAATTTAAATTTATGAGTTTATGATTGATGCTATTTTAAGTATTCAATTTTGTTATAAATGACGCATAAAATAATACGTTTCTCGGATGATCACATAAAGTGTAAAAGTTTGCATTGTTTTGATTTTGAAATATATTATAAAATGTATAAATCATTACATGAATGTTCGATGTTAGTATTCATATTATTATAATTGATCATTGCAAATGCAATCACTCTGCAGTTTGAAAAAAAATATTATTAGGTACCACACGAATGTCGATAAAAAAAATATTTTTCCAATTTTTTGTATAATAGAATCTGACATGAATCTTATACATATTCAACCGATAAGATATAAATGGCACTTGTCACGGCATTTATCTACTACTTTTGGATTAACCAATGAGAGTGTATGACGTGCTTTAAGCTTTAGTTTATGCGTGATTGCGTAGTTAGGTCTACGGTTCTTAAGTGTACCATACATTTTATACTATACTTTTTTTTTTGTATAATAAACATTTAAGTGTCTTTTGCTGAGCGTTAAGAGCGACGACAGACAATGTTTCCTTTGGAATTAAATGGTAACATTCTTTGAATTGCAAAGCGCGGAGAGCACTCGACGTTCAACTAACGCATTAATCATCTACCTACTTACCTCGGAAACTATAGACGGCGTGCACAATCATTGAATAAGCCGTTTATTATCCTCACTGCGGAAAATTACGTGTTTATTGGCTCAACTTTCGTCGCCCCCCCCCCTCGCGTTCGTTCTCGGTATTTCCCGTTTTTCCCACCAGAGATCTCCGTCCACGGGTATAAGAAAATAGGAAAAAGGTAGCAACGGGTACCTAGAAACTCACACGAGGTTCACACGCACCGACTTTATTTATGAGGAAATCAGCGTCTGTCGCTTGAACATTATTTATGCACACGTCGGCATGCGATTAATATTTTCGAGCGCAGATAATATATGTTCACCGGAATAATGCCGTGACACCGTCGGCTATCGTATACCGATCATAATAATATATATGTTGAAGACGATTTTTATTATAAACGACCGCACGGTTCACATTTTACTATAGTAATATTATGGTAATAATATGTGCGGATCGAAAATATTATTTCGAAGGAACGGTACCTAGATGTGATTATGCCGAGATCCTGCACGAACACGGTTTCAGAAAAAAGAAAAAAAAGGTTGTTTTTAACGACCTACCTAGTCGAAATGTCATATTAGCGTAAGTTTTATTTTTTTCAACGTGCGCACTTTGGCAGACATAAATCTTTGCGAACGAATCTTTGCTGACCGTCGTGCGTCGTACGAAAGTAATATTTTATTAGTCGATACCTGCAGTATATATTATTTTATACTAGGCATATATTATAGACTACATATAGGTACTGCGAATGTATTATGCATTTTTACAGCACTTATAAATAAAATAAAAGATGAACATTTCACGATGGATACGAAAATAAACGATACTTTGGGTAGAATGTATTGTTCTGTTTTACTGTTTCAACAATATTTGACATAACATAGCCACTTAAAAATGATAGCAAATTTGACACATCAAACTTGGAAATCGAAGTGAATTTCACATTTGATCCTGCAACAGTAGGTTTCAATGGTTATTTATTAACAACAATTGATTTTGATGTTACCACTGTACTAAATGATTGCAAATACCTCCATCCTCCAATCCGTAGATGTTGAACGTCAATTATGTAATAACTTCAGGGTGAGTTTGAGGATCATGCGAGTGAGAATATACATAACCTATTACTTGAAGCAAATCATTTCTAACTAATATACTTTTATTTGCATATTGAATGTTCTAATTTAAAAACCTTTAAATCAGTTTTTGTATAAGTTTTTTTGTATCAGTTTTAGGCTAAGGTTTTGCGTTTAAGTGTTGTTAGTTTTGAATTAGTTAAATTTTTTTTAATAATATTATTGTTATTATTATTATTTATAACTTTTATCAGCCGGCGCGGTGTATAGGCAATTTTGGTACTCCAGCGCGCAGGTTGCTTTGGAATGGCATCCGACGTTACTTTTTAATAAACTAATTGATTTTGAAAAGTTTTCATTATGACGAAAACTATACGTGCTTACTACTTACTTGATATAATATCGTTATATTATAATCAATTGCAAATTTGCAGATTTATACTATGAAATCCAATTTAGTTATATCAAAGTTAGTTTTAACAATGAATCCATTATCGATTTACCATCGTTAGCATTATCGAGTTTCAGTGCCTATGTTATAATTAAAATTAATAATTATTTTATACTACATAATTGTATTTCATTATCAAAAATAATTTGAATATGTATTATTTTGTGTACAAAAAGGGATAGGTAGAGGTAAGTGAGATAAATATATTGTTGCCGCACCTACATAATACTTACCAGTATTACGGTAGCAGAATAACGTATTAATAAAACCTTCGAGAAAAAATTATTTATTTATAGAGTGACGAACATCTTGCATTTTCAATCATTTTCACTTTACAAGGGAATATTATTATATGTTTAATAACAATAATATACATGTGTATGTCGGTAGTGTAAAATTTCTATATACACATAAATATGTAACACACAAACACAAAACAATTCAATTTAAAATTTGAGAAATAAAGTGTCTCGGTTGTATAATGAAATAAAACACAACATATCGTTTCTGACGATCATAATACCACATTTAAAATATAATTCAACCGTCGTATATATTTTTAAATGAATCGTGTATAATTACAGTTGGTAGTCTTGCAGTTTATAAGTTATACGAGCCTTTTATACTCACGTTGACTACGAACGCGGTATAATAATTAAAGGTATCCAGTACATCTTGTATTAGTAATATAATAATATTAAAATATAAATTACAAATGCATGGTCGTAGCGATTGCAATATGCGGTGTAGTTAACGTATTAAGTTGTCATCGTATAGTGAAGTGAAAATATAATAATAATTGCAAACCATACACCGCGGGGTATCGCGTGTGGAAGCCACCAAAGTCCAAACGATAAATCCGAACATAAACCACAATAACCTTAAACTAGACTCTGACTCAAATGTTTATTTTGAAGAAAAAAAACCGAACTTTTGTCTGTACTATTCCCAATTATCACATGATAAAATCATCACATACCACTAATCCCGACTGATTTCTCGGAACGTGATAATTTTTAAAGGGGCACTTTAAGAAAATCGCAACTTTTGAGTCGGGATTAAAATTCCAAACATTATTTTAGTAATATATAGAATTTAAATGCTTAGCTTATGTAAAATAAAATGATGTAATACACAAAAAAAAAAATCGAGCGAGGGATATAAAATATTATAAAATATATAAAGAAAAATAAACAAAATATTATGTAAGTTTAATTTAAGCGGAGCAGCCGTCCGTGGCTGTACATGATATTGTGTATTTAACGAAATTAATGTCAATACACCAAATGTATATTAAATGTACTAAAAAAAAAACAAATGAAATATCAACTCATTTTTGTAGGTCGACTAAAATGCCAAAAACGGGTCTGTAAAAAAAAAAAAAAACGAAATAAAAATACGTTACACGCATTTTTCGTCATCGAGGAAAGTTTCCATTTTTTTCTTCTCCCTCCTCTCCCTTTGATGTGTATTTCCATTTTCGACAGTCTATGAACGGCTTTATGGACGCATAAAAGTAAACTCCCGTAATGCGTATTGTAATTATTATTATTATTATTATTATGTAAAAAGTACAGCGCCATATTTTGCTTTGAAATGTTCGTTGTTTGTATTTTTGTGTGTAAGTCCTTTGTTTTATTGTCTAGAGAAATAAAAAAATGTAGCCGAGCCGCCGTGCAGACAACAATATCGCGCGGCGATGATTTAAAATCGGTTTTCCCTCATCGCCACCGCCGCGCCTGGAAATATTGTAGTCGTTCGGTTTTTGTCGGGTTGCCGTGATTTTATTCGTTCCACTCCGCGCGAGAAATGAGCACACGCCCCGACATCTTGTACCTAATACTATAATAATAATATAAGCATGCCACCGTGTCTGTGTGGTACGAATGGCTTATATTTCGAAATCCGTAGGGTATAATATTATGACCATTATAATTGATTTACAGAAAATGTACTTACTACGTATGTAATATCATTATACGGAATGGGTCACTATGTTTTCCCGCTTAACTGCGTCGGGGGAAAACGGAAAACGTGGCGACTCACCCCGCATATGATTATGTTATATTTATTTTGACTGTATAAAACACAAATGTGGACTTTCGACTGGAATTTCCCAAAGGGTGGGCTGTGCAGTGTATCTGTGTCTGTGTTGGTGCGGTGTATTGGTGTTAATTATTCATACTGTATTTCTAAGGTCAGAGGTAAAAGTCGAAACGATGGTTGTTTGCATATTCCCTATCGTTTAATTATGGAGGCCTTTAAGGTTACAAGAACGTAAAATCCGTCCAACGTCGACTTAAAACAATATTTACCCACGCACAATGAGTGTAGGTACTAAAAACTTACCAGAGTCAAACAAAATAAAACACTATACTGTAAATTATAACGATTCCAGTCGTTCGCGGTATCTACTCAAGTGATATTCTGAACAGTCTAAATATTCGTTTATTTTTAATACGTAGAATTGTGGCATGTAATGATTGTCCGAAAATAAAAACGATTATCGAAATTCAAAATATATGACCGACGAATAAGCAATACTTTCTAAGTTTTTATACAATTATTACATTGTTAAAGTTATGTATTATTTTCATATTGTACGTGTGGCAAATATAGAACATAATAAATATAGATTTATTTATTTCTATGTACCTATAGAATTTACTATGCTAGCCAAAAGTAAATTTGGGTTGCATCAAAAATGAGTTTTAAGTTATATTTCCTACTGAGAATTTGAAAATGTTTTATCCTTCACGTGTCAGAAACTACAAATAGGAACTCCTATATCAAAAGTGTAATCATTTATATTATTAATGCAGTTAGTTTTTGAATCTCAAAATATGTTATAAAATAATGAATTGTATCCAGTAAAAGCATAAAGAACAACCTTCAAAATTATTGCGTTACTCGACAGAATATAATTATATATAGTTAATAATAACAGTGCAATAGACTGCGTTATTACTTCCTGGACAAGAATTTATAATTAATTCACGACGATGAAAATAATACAATACGGTTAATGATCGAAGAAATAGCTTGAAAGTTTTTCACGGCCATCATGAAGTAATAATATTACAACATATTTCTAAGTTTTTAAATAAAAACAATTTTCACCAGTCAGCCAGCCAGCTATAAAATGAAAAATACTTAACAAACTATTGATTTCAAATATATCATTTTCAGCACTAGACGTGTGTATTGTATACTAATAAATAACAATATTAATAACACCATATTAATTTATAAAAAAATAATAAAATACTTTGTATATTGTATTCTATACATATTATTCATCAGACTTTGACACGATCTTTCGGATGTTAACGTCCACGATGGAAAAACATAAAATAGAACCTTTTTATAAACTTTTGATTTCTCACACTAATAAAATAATTACAAAATAATAGACGAGTAAAACTAACCGCCCAAATGTGAGTTTCAGCTAGAGAAACATGCGTTTTGGAGCTAGAACTGAAATTCCTGTGAGATATTTCTAATATAGTGTCCGGTTTGTGCAACTTCGCTCACCTTCATATCTCCATTATAATAATTATTGTCGTCATCGTTTATTTTTTTTTTTTATCAAGAGTAAAGGCTTCAACAGCTAGGTCATTAGCCTACAGTTGGTTGAACATTGTTTATATATTTACAGACATTTTTCAAAGGTTATTTACATAGTATTTGGTTATAAAATTAAATTGTCGTGTCGATGCCGATGGATTTGAAGAAGCTGTGGATTATGTGTGTTCTCCTAGTGCTTCTTCCACCGATGAAGGTTGGTTCAGGATTTTTCTCGCATTGGTGTGTAGGGGGCAATCTAGGACTATGTGTTCGATAGTGAGAGTTTCATTTCATTGACTACATAGGGGGTTTTCGTCGTGTTTTATTGTGTGTGTTTATGAGTGAGGTTGGGATTCTTGTTCTATTGTTTATGATTTCGGAGCGTCTCGAGGCGTCGGGCTGGGCATACCATTTTATAATTTTCTTTTTTATTGGTTTTAGTTTGTTTGAGATTGGTATTTCATCCCAGGATGTTTGCCACATATTATAATTGGTGTGTTGGTTTATACATCTTCTATTATATCTTGGTATGGGTGAGTGGTAATAGATGAGGATGCGGTCGAGGTTCAATCGCCTCATTCGCTAATATATCCGCTTTTTCGTCATCGTCTATTATTATTCGTGTACGTTTATACTGAAATAATTCTCGACGGCGGAACGGAAGCCGATGGCAACACGCAAGGCTATGCAACTGGAACTAATAAAAGTTCTTAAAATAAAAAAAAACTTTTTCCCTCGAGCCTGCATTTGTTTTTTGTACGTCCGTCAGCTGCATATCCGTCTCGTTTAGCCGATACCAGGGATTAGCGGCAGCAGTCACTGCAGCCGTTTGCTGTGTCCGTGATTACGGTATCGCGTCCAAAATTATCGGCTCATCAATCACCTAGCTTTTCGACGTAGTGTGTACAAACTTTTAAATATTTCTCGGCATTACGGGGACGTTATCTCCGACTCTAGTATCATCGTTAGTACTATACAGCGTGTCCCAAAAGTCCCGT
Source organism: Neotoxoptera formosana (assembly GCA_022818045.1). NCBI lineage: Eukaryota > Metazoa > Arthropoda > Insecta > Hemiptera > Aphididae > Neotoxoptera > Neotoxoptera formosana. The sequence continues at coordinate 64,879,046 of CM040632.1, read as the reverse complement.
ATCACCTTTGGTATCTCCGTGGCAAATCAATAATATATTTAAATACGATTAATTGTTACCTATACAGTTATAAGTGTAAAAATTATGATTAGATGGTATGAGATTCAAATTTGGTTTTCACAATTTCAAAAATGTCCGATAATTATTATGAATTTTTACAGACAAAATAACGGTTATCAAAAATTGACTTTTTTTAATCTTAACTGAAAGCTCCACCAATAATTAGATATTTACAGATTGTCAAAAAAAATCTGCGTTCCAGACGAGATCGATTAAATCATGCGATTCGTGTTTTGTTAAATATATTATTCAGAGAAAATCAAAAACTTAATTTTCTTTAAATTCGTCAATGTTCAACTGGTTCAAAAAATATGATCAAAAAAATTGGTACCTTGAAAATTGTAGATACTTAATTACATAAAATATTTTTTGGAAATTGTTGAAAATGTGTTATCTTATTTTCATACTTATAAGACGTTATAACTGTATAAGATACCGCATTTAAATATATTGATTTGCCGTGGAGATAGGTCAGGGTGATACGGGGCTTTTGGGACATACTGTAAATATTATAAATAACGAAATAATATATTATATTTCACATCAACCAAGTCCTTATCCTCTCCCGCTTTCTACTTCCAACACGTATAGTCCGTACCTATAATATGATAATACAATATCATTATGCTATAGTACGGTTTTCCGGTTAAAACTGTCGGCTGTTGCCAACATAAAGAGTCGAGATTAAGCCAATATTGGCTTAGAGTTGGTTTGTAAATTAAATTTACCGACCGTTTGGCTTATGCAGTAAGTACAAGTTTTCTATTTGTGTACGAGTTTAAAATTAAATTCATTGTCGTATAGGTACAGAGAATGCTACTTACTATATTATTATGGACGCGCTACGATAATAACCGACAATCTCATTATTAGAAATAACTTTCAAAAACATGCAAAGTGCTAAGGTTACGGCGTTTCGTACCCAATTTATTAAACATATTTTTTAGAAAGTTGCAGGTGTTATTTTATTTACACGTTGTGATCTAACGGGTACACATTATTTGTGTATTATCGGATCATTCGCAAACATAATAGCAGTTTGATTAACGGTGCGATACATCGAATTAGCGCAATGTCTTCGATATTTCACCGCACGACCAATATTGTATATTAATCGTATTTTATTACGCGAAAACTCGAACTATTGTTGAACGGTTATATGCTGAAATATAATTAAAAATAAATGATAGTAGTAAACGTTTACATTTTCTCGGCGACGACACTACAACAATAGATCAAACCACCCACTATACATTCCTATACCTCACATTATAAGCATTCCGTTCGGTTTCCAAATTGTTTAGTGGTATCTGGTTGAATATTTTGAAGTAGGATATTATTATTATTATTATTATTATTATTATTATGCTTGTGAAACGAAAACTTTTGATTCACTGCGAGCTTGACGATTACAACGAAAAGCGATGCAACTGAAACTAGACGAAACGCGACTCGTATATAATGACAACTTATGTTGGATTTTGTACGGCGATGTTATAAGCTCTGTCTTTGGAGATCAACACACAATCAACAAATTGGCATTTTGAATTTAAACCGAACTCTTAAAAAAATTTATATAAAATTCATAATAATTTAACAAAAATGTTACATTATTCAAAAACATATTATTCATTTTTACACACTATATATAAGTACCCGCCTAATAAAATGATAGATAATAAACAATAATATTAAGACGTAGAAACTATTATCTATATTTTTTTGATTTGGCTTATAAATATAATCAATGATGAACAAATGAATATTATATTTGTGATTTATTTGTATTTCCGATTGAGTGCAGTCATTAATTTATTATTATATCAATAACTAATATACATACAATCCTAGAATTTAAACTGTTTCCAAACTGAACAATTTGTTATTTTACACGGTACATATTACATAGGTAGGTACTATACTTATGTATTTTTTTTTTTCATGATTATTAATCGTTCAATTTAGAACATAAGTGTTCAAATAATTTATTTGAGTTTGTGAGTTTTGTTTATATTTTTAAAAATTTCACAAAAACACACATTTTTTTAAAAATATCTCAAACAACGGTTTTGCCTAATACAATTTTCTTATTATTATTATCACGCTGTGGCAGAGTGTCCGAATACTGATTTATTTTTTATTTACCTAGTCGTGATAAATATATGTACGAGTGTTTGGAAACGATATAGGATTTGATGACGACGGCGTGTTCAAATTTAATCTATTCGCAATGCTGTAGTGATTTATAAACTACGAACCGACAACTGGAAATAAATTTTGCTGACTTTTCAGTAGGGCAATTCCCTAAACTGTCTATATATATATATATATATGGCGGTTTCGAGATGACGTGTGTGATAAAAAAAAAACATGAACCGTCAAAAAAAAAAAATAAACACCTCGTCGACGGGCCATAGTCAAATGCAATATATCATCAAAAACATAAAACAATCAATAAACTTTTTAAAATGCTTAGCGATGGTCGTGATCCGAACATATATATATGTAGGCAGTGCTTGAATGCGTTTACAAAAAATTTAAGTTACACATTTCCATATTTTCTAATAACATGTTGATCAAAGCTCAATTTTCTTACGTTTAATAATTTATTAGTTAAACGTATTGTTTACATAGCCTAATACTATCGTACAATTTACAAAATATTAACAATCAATAAACCATGATCGTATAGGTAGCTAGAGTAAATCACGATTTGCTAGTCATTAAATAACAAACAAATAAAACGTAAAAATACCACGAAGGTCTTGTCGTTTTGATTTAAAGACATTTTTTTATATGTATTATGCCGAGTTGCATAAAAAATCACTTAACATTTAATGAATTAATAATAACCTTATGGTCCCTTAAACATGATTTAGTAGCCATGACTAGTAGTTCATTAAAATAATACATTTTATATGCAATTTGGCATTTGTAGGTTATTTATTTAGTATCACGGTATACCATTAGTATTTATTTTTAAAACTATTTTCAAATAAATAACAATAACTTATTTCAAAAATCAATTTTTCAGAACCTACATTTCACACGAATTAGCCTTAAAAAGTTATGATTTGCAGGATTTTTTTTTTTGTTAAGTTCGTGTATGTCGATCGAAAATGTTGAGTGATAATAGTGTTTATTTTTTATAAATTATTGCTTTTGGTTAATCCATAACAGAAAAACAAGTCGAATCTTCTGTAAAAGAATGAATTATAATATTAAATTAATGGTTGAGGATAAATAATAGTATAATATGATATGGCACACATTAATATTATATACCTACCTACGTTAAGAGTGACTCAATATTGACATTTACTTCAAAATATTATATTCGACAAAACTTTGGACATAATAATTATAAATATAATATATTGTTACACTAATAGCTATTCTGATAATCTGATGCGAGAACAGATTTAAAAAATACTGATTTAAACAAGGGTGGGTACCATACGGTCTTTAATATAATTTTTTTAATACAAACCAGCGTTTTAAGATTAAATAATTGTGCAATGGGCTTACCTACACATCTATTCGAAGATATCTTTAGATTAAACACGCGTAATCCAATATTGTTCTTAAAAACCATTAACTTATTTATTGCGTTATGCGTTTAAATTATCTGGCATTACTGGAGTATATTATAGAATTCGCGCGAGCTTCGTTCTTCGTATCATCGGACTTGGCAGTATTTTCGAATTGCTTTGGAAAATAAAATTAAAACCATAACGTGATACGGGAAGTAAAGATGATATATGAAATAAAATTATTTTACAGTCTCTTTTCAAATACCGTAATTTCGTAATAAGAATCCTACAACGCGTGGTCCTATATATTTATATTCATCCCCCCCCCCCTGAAACTTTATTAGATTATCGAGTTTCAAGTGTAAAAATATCCTTATAACTTATAATAGTATTGTAACTCCCAGAATTCGCCCATTTCGTCATAACTTCGTCAACCGTAATTGGGAACACGTCCGGGTAACCTATATAATAAAATAATGATAAATCTAATAGTAACTTTTATAATTTCTACCGTTACTTTAGTGCGGTATAGCTATTTTGGACCTTTTGTATTATTCTTTCCGCACAAGTCGTACGCACACACTTTCCTGACGTGCCCCGACAACACGAGTACCAAAGGCGCTCACGAGGAGGGGGGGCTTTCCTGCTAGTTGAAATTATTATATCCAAATTAAATATCCGGAAATCCCAAAATCCCAACTCATCGAGTACACGAATTAATCACAGACCACGACGATTACAGCATTAAAATATTGCTGGCATGATATTCGGTTACAGTGACAGCTCGAATATTAAACGTACTTACAAATAATAATAATGCTCCCAAGGTTGCGCAGTATGAGAGGTAAAAATTATCTTATTTCTAGATATTTTTTAAGTGGTTATATATTGTATTATTTTGAGTTTAAAAATCTTTCATTATACATATTCAATTTAAAATATAAGATATCTATTATTCAATGTTTTTTTTTCGTTGATAATAACATACATAATTCAAACTATTACTCAAAAACTACCCGAAAAATATCGAGACTTCTTTAAAAATTAATGTTTAATTAGAACATGCTACCTTTAAAATTATAAATCATTTAATAATAATTATAAATAGTTGGTTTAATTGGAGAGTAGGTTTATAATTTAATATGCGTTAATCTACCCGTGTAAATATAATAATAATTATACATTAATATATTATATATAATTACAATATTTTTTTTTTCATCCGTAATGAAATTGATTATATAGTATAAATTATAAATAACTATAGACTAATATATTATATCAAAGTTCCTATATTATAAAATCTTCCATTTAAGTCAGTGTTCCTATTTACGCGTACATGTCAATTTTTCTTTCATACATATTATTATTATTTTACTCTGCAAACATATTGGTTCAGAGTAACAAGACGACACAACGTCGATTTATTAAGCCGGGTCGATGATTTCCGGTCGCAGATTTATCTTGAAACGTTGTGTTTATGAACTGCAGTATTTTTCTCTTAATGTTATATTTTTCGGTGCCGTCTGAATCTAGATTAACGATTTCGTTAGAGGCGGAAACTTACTTCGCAGAAAATATTAATAGTCAAAAATAAGAGCCGATTAACGGAAACGAAACTCCGGAGACTGGAAAAGATTTCATTTAGCAAAGTAACTTTTTCCAAGATTATAGAATATTTCCTTCTGGTTTATTAAATTATAGTCGGGTCACGTGCTGTGTCGAAAATACAAAAATGTATTATAGCGTTGTCAGCGCAAGCGTAATGTACTAGTGACATTGTTTCTTTTATAATTCAATAAAAACTGACATCTTTCGAACATATTTGCACGAATAATTGACATTATGAAGTGAAAAAAAAAACATCTTCAATATTGCACATGCAATGAAGTCCATTGTATAAATCATGAAACATTAATTACGCATATTTTTGTAAACGTGCAGTTACGAAGTAATATATTATTATTTTAATTGGGTATGTATTATGGAAGATTATGGTTAAAGCACGAGTTTAATGTAAACACACTTGAAATGTATCCACAGACAAAATGTATTTATAAATATACAAAAATATATTATTAAATACAAATGAATATAATTCATAATCACGTGATTATATTATTAAAAATTAAAATATTTAAAACATTTTTTTGAAAATCAAATTTTAAATAATTTAATTTTACAAAAAAAAATATCTCTTAATATATTATCATAAGGTAAAATAATTAATTTAAAACGAATAAGTATTTAATACAAGCAATTAAATACACAATAAAGTAAATAAAATGTTCCAAGAAAAGTTATTATTTTTATACACATTCGGTAGGGACATAATACCTTCGTAATTTGTTAATAGAAATAACTTAGTTTAATTGTATTTTAACTTATTTAATTTCGAATATAACGAAAGACCCTTAATTTCGATTGTTAACCAACTTTAACAATTAATTACCTACACTGAAACTGTCTTGATAGTGTCTTGATGACTTGATCATAATACATTATAGGTTTTTTTTATCATAACTTAATCTTTCTCGCATCTCTGATTTTGGGTTGGAATAATAGGCACACGTTGGACGTTGGAGTAAAGAAAAAATGTCTAACATTTCAAATACGCATTATTAATAATATTATCAATGAACATTGGCTGACACTTAGTTAATCACTTCAGCTCTATATATCAACCAAGTGCTATTTTTTTTTCTTCCACAACGCATTGTCAAAAAAAAATTTTATTTTATTTTTTAGTCTTGTAAAATAATAATATGCAGGTGCACATAACAATATTACATTAATAGTCGTTCAAAACCGAGTGGGATCTACGTCAAAACATTTGTCTGCAACAATCCAGTGCCATATCGTGTTCAGTTTAAACTATAAAGTAACTCTAAACATCTGTGAAATGATGGCATGGCGTATAATATATGACGTTAGGTATATCATACGGGACACGTTTTAATTGAAATACTTTGACACTTGTGAATAAAAACAATCACGATGTCGACGTAATAATGTAATATATTATTACATATTCACTCGGACAAACTCAGAACCTACAACAACTGTCAACATTTTTTTTGACAAAAAGAGTAAATGCCACCGAATTCAACGACCTATATTGTTATGCTTGAACGTTTCGAAACTAAAATTCTTGAAAAAATTGTATCGTATAGTATACCACCAGTCGTGTATAGCATTGACTCCAAAAATATAAAATCCGTTAACTTAACCTTCCTAACACGTCATGTTAAACCTATTTATTTACTGCAGCGGCAGATGACCCTTTGCGACCAACTCTAATTTCATTACGATCGTGTAGATACACTAGGGAATAAATGAATATTATATATTATGCTTCGATGGTTCAGACGCTAAGAGTTGTGTTTTAAAATTCCAACAGTTCTTAGTTAAAAACCAACTTTTCGAAGGTGGAGATTTTTTTGATTTTTATCAACATACAATAGGTTTTGATGGACATTAGATTTGAGACTATTAATTACTCGTTAACAGTTATAAAATGCAATAAATTATTTACAAAATATAAACAAAGTTCCATTAGACAATGATATACTTATATAAGAGATAATAACAACACTTCCAAACAAATCGTGTACAATATAATTATTTGATCGCAAAACGTTTTATTCTTCTCAAACCTAATCAGCCCGAGATTGCCGATTGTTTCGTTTTTGACAATAATAACATGTCCGGGAATATTCGACGTGTACCCGCTATAATATCTTTACGTAGTTGAAAGACGTATATTTTTAAATATAATAATATACGTTTTGGGAGAAGTTATTTTGTGCATCAGAAATGCATTCTAAGTAATCCGAATAGTCGACAATTTAACAAAATGCCAGAGTTATGGTTTTTAGTTGCACACTCCCACACACGCTGGTACGCTAGACATTAATATTGTTCAACATTTGCACTGCGCATTTACGCAAAACGTATTAGCATGTTAGCACCGTATACGTCGTGTACACAATATTATAATATGTATATAATATGTAATAGTATATAAATATCGTTCATGTGTACACTGTAAAACCAGTAAAAATTCGAAAATCCCCTTTTGGACGGCCACAGTTACCGTGTCGTACGCGCCTTGTATATAGCCGGGTGAACTTCTAAAATGCGAAAACACTGTCGTCATAATTACGGTTTTATAGGAACATAAAAGAATTTATCCGCCGCACAGCGTCAGAAAAACCCGCGTGGCTTTTGTTTCACACTGGGCGGCGGCGGCGGCGGTGGCCTGTGGCTTGGAGATTTATTCATGGACCAGTGCGCAGCATCCGGTGGGCATCGTTGCGTATAATTCCCACCCGCAATCCTAAACCCACCCTCAAACTCCGCCGCGGCTTCGATTCTCCTCTTCAACGGTTCGCCGACGTCACACCCGACGGGTCTCGTTGAGCCGGCGAGGAAACTTGTGCAAGTGCATAGTGATAGAAATAATAATGATAAAAACAATTTTAAATAGCTTCAAAAAAAAAAAAAAAAATAATAATAATAATAATAATAACGCGACGTACATCGCGTGCTCGTTGGTAAACCGTCGTGTCGGTAATATTTTTCGTGGCGAATGAGCGATAATCCGTCCCCGTTAACCCGCGCAGACGTCAGCTGAAGAGCCAAACAATTGCTTGTTCTTCGATATCGTTGTTCGACAATTATTGCGCGTCGTCCTATAGGCACAACAGGTCCTGCAGCGCATGCAACTCGTCTCAACTCATGACACAAAACTCGTGGCCCCGAACGACTATGAAAAATACGCGCATTTCTACTTAAATAAATCTTAAGTGTCCGAATTGAAGTTTGTAGTTGAGTGAAATTGTAATAAAATAGGTACGGTTTTTGAAGAAAAAAAATTAACCTCCCATACAAAATATAATATCATAAGCAGCTATGCGACATGCGTCTCATTGTCTTTCGGTACAAGCAAATATAATAATATATTAAGCACCATAAGCACATTCACAATAAATACCTTTGGTTAGTGAAGTTTTTTTCATATTTTACACAAATAGTTTTACACTATGAAATTCCACATTTTAGATGAAAAAAAAATTGTTAAGTTTCGTTGTAGGTACATATTTTTAAGTTATTACGGTTAGTACGGTTATAATATTTAATTAATAATTAGATACATTATTTTTGTTCGTCATGATATCGTTTGGTTTATTTATATTATAATTATCTAAATCTTCCATGCAGTGTATAGTATGAAATTATTAAGTAAAAATAATAGTCAAAAATATTGTAAAATTTTTAAAAAAAAAAAAAAAACAACTCCTAGTGAAAATAAAAAATTGATTTTTTGATTTCAAAAACGTCGTATTGTGTTTTTATATTTCAACTGAATTTCTATTGGACTACGATATGTCACCACGGGCAATCGCCTAGCTATTTTCCCTCCACTTAAAAATTCACCACGCCAAGTCGCTACCGCGTACCTTTCAAACGAGGTCACGTCTACGGTGCCGGAAGACTTTGTCTGTGTACATATGAGTATGCGGGACGTGTTCGTATGTATGTGTGTGTGTGTGTGTGTGTGTGTACACGTGCTTAGTTACCCCTTATCGATTAAACGCGTGTTTGCATATATACACACGGCACACGCCTACTTAAGCACATCCGAAAACCCCGACGAAAACCTCGTCGGCGTCATCTCGCCCTCTCCCGCTCAACCGTATAGTCATCCGCCTCCCGAGTTTCCCCCGTCGTCCGTTGCGGCCCTTTAATTGACTAGGTGACTTTTCAGTCCTCCCGTGCTACCCGCGGAGAGTTATCGTCTCAATTGTGGCGTGGCCTTTGTTCACTCCCTCTTCCCGCCGCAGTCGATCCTCGCCCGGTCGCAAATGATCTTGGCGATGGCTCCGACATTTGTATCCGACAAACGACGTCGTAACCCCTGCCAGGTATTCGGCGCGCCACAGACGGGAAGAAAAGTGGCATGTGACGTTTCGATATTAACGTCGTTTATAAGTCAGAAAATATATGCGAGGTATAATATACGGGCACATCAGCTATTTATTACACTTATTTCAGCGCGTCCGCCGAGCCGCCCTCGCTATAGCATCCCCGAAACATTTCCAACGTATACTCTTCACACTACAACTGATGACGTGGTAAGGATATTCGATTTGTTTTTAGAAAAAGAACGTATTTAAATATAGGTACCACGGTGAAATTTCTGCTCGTTTATATGTGAAAAGTATTTATTTTATCGTTCCCTATTTTCAGTGATGTTCCAATATTACTGAAATAAAAAATATAATATTACTCGAATAATAGTTGTATGATATTATGCATGGGTATAGATCAAAGCGCTCTTATAAATCAATTATAAATTATATATATATATATATATATGTATAAACTATAAATAATAAATATACACATAATATCATGCTTTTTGGAAATAAATATTTAAACGAGTACATAATATAAAACGTACAACATGGATATTAAAAAGTTACTATATTATTATATATTATTATTGGGGGACCGTGGCCCCTGCTCGTTCCGCTCGCCAACCACCATGTTCAACTCGTAACTGTAATTTGTATCAGACTGAATTAAATTGGTTATCTCGCGTGTATTAGTATAAAATAATAATAATTTTTTTTTTCGTATGGATGTAGTGTATTCATAAATTAAAAACTGAAAATAATATTCCAATCCTTTTTTATATACCTAATAGAGAGATTTATTGACATGATATTATTAAAGAAAAATGTACCGGTTTCACCTATACATTGCGCCGTGTTATAACAAAAAAGTCTTAACTAGACGACCAGAAAACACATTTTATCGATTATTCGGGATAGTATTGACACAGAGTAATGTAATAATTTATTAATATTTATTTTACCTATATCTTTTCAAAAAAAAATCTATTAATTTTAAATATTTAGTTATCAATTCTAATAATAATAACGTAACATAAAAGTCGATTACCAAAGTATATTTAAATTAAAAAAATACTTAATAACCAATAATCACGACACGGAGGGCGTGCGATGACGCAATTTATATCTACATATTATTATACTCATCCCTTTTACACACATGTGCACAGGTGCATTGGCGTTCTATAAAACAGCACAAAACATTCTCTACTGGTGGTGCTTATGCTAAACCGTACTACACGCAGTGACCACGAGCCTTAACGTTACTTTCGACTGATACTCGCATCAATAGTAGAAGGGATTGCATAAAAAGCATCCTGTATAATAATAACCAAACAACATCTACACCAGTGGCGTCATTTCAGTTTTTAATAGGAAGGGGCAAACGGTTTTACCAGTCCGTATACCTAACTGAACAAAAAAACAAATCACTATTAGCTCGCAAGCTAATTTCCACTTACATTTCTATCTCGATACGATTCCCGTCTTACTAACTTTATACGTGCCTGAGGCAAAATTAGTCTCATTTTATGGTAAAAAGGAGCTAAAATATAATTATGGTAGGTACTTATAACTCAGTGACACAATTTCATATTTTTTAGAGGGTCAAGCAAATTAAATGACAATATGAAACTGTTAAAACGCGTAATTGGAAAATCGAACAATTTAAAATAAGTACCTCCTATCATAGAGGTTTTTTGATCATGGATAAATTTAAGACCGGTTCTTTTATAATTTCTATAGTATCAGCGTCCGACTAGAAAACTAGAAATATTAATTACTATCGCGACTACAGTTTTCCAATGCTATTACACGATATTATATTATTTCCTCGATATTAGAAAAATTATGGTTCTGTTATTTCATTAACAACTGGCCCAACAATATTGGACTGATTTTACAATCAGACAGGGGCAAATGCCCACCTTGCCCCCCCCCCTCAAATGACGCCACTCGATCTACACGCATGTCTGCAGCAGCCAGTCTCTTGGTAAAAAACCTCAACAAAAAAAACCGTCTACGTCAGTATGCACTTCGATATATTTTTACCGTCCAAACGAATAAGTTCACATTTGTACGTATATTGAGTAGTCATTCGAACATCCAGGTATAAATGACGATATGGACTCGTGATTATTTATCTTGTACTATATTAACCAAAGTAATTTATTAATTTACTATTCACCTTACTCCACCACCTTATTAATTCATATTTAAAACATATCGAGTATTGTCGTAATGTATTAATAATATGGTACCTACGTATATATTATTATTTATATCATAATATGGTTTCGAGTGCTTCATAGCTTAAATAATATGTCCAAATGACAATTCGGTGTCTGTAAAAAGCCCTATATGGTGACCGCGAACTTAATTATTATTTCTAAATGATAGTAATGATAGTATAATAGTCATACATGTACATAACATTATATACACGTCGCAGTGACTTCGAGCATTGAATACGACCCTACGGAGACATAATAATATGGTACATCGTTTCTATACCGAACTTAACATTCTACGAGCAAGACGATTCAACTGAAATATTATATTCATACATAGGTATTCAAATAGTGTTTTGATTTTACATACGAGACACAAAACATAACAAATAGTAGTAGAATAATTTTGCATACACCCTTTTGGTCGAGAAAATAAAACCACTAATCAATGTCATAATATGACACCAGGACGCGTGATCATAATATATTTTACACACAATTGCACATATTTTATAGTCCTTCGTATAACTTGTTATTGCATATACAAATACTAATTTATCGTACCGTTTAAGACGTGCAGCATATATTATGACGTAGCAGGGCTCGTCATGGCACCTTCCTCTTAGAAGAACCTGCACATCCGAACGGATCATCGACCCACCTGTATACTACAAGCCACGTTTTATGTATTTCTCTCACATGCCCCACAAAATGTATAAACCGGTAGATCTACACTTTGTTGAATTTTTATTCTACTACAATTATTTAACGTACCTACACATTTGTATAATTTTTAATTTTACCGTAAATCACTACGAGTTGGAAAACTGAAAATTATGACTTCAATATTAACGTCCTATACGAAACTTTCAGAATTAAAAACGTATTTCAATAACATACGTAGGTATCTAAATAACTGATTTCTAGTCTGGCTTAATTAATATTTGTGACATATTATGGTTATAATGTTATAATACTATATTATACTCCACTGATCGGGAGAAAAATCATGAGTTTATAAAACGCGTTAAAAATATAATATATTTTGGAACTATGAATAAACAATTTTCTACTCTACTGGTACTTACGATCATTTTAAGATACTGTACATAAATCATATTTCAATTAAATTACAAATATTTTAAATATTTAAAATGTCATCAAAATATTTTTAGATTGTTCTTATTTTTGTATCCAACACGTATTGTTCTAAAAAAAAAAAAATACTATAATAATTAACTTCGAGGAAAGTTTCTAATAAAAAAAAAATAGCTTGTTTGCACTTAGGCGGATAAAAAGTAAAAATGTCTAAGAATATTTTAAAAAATCGTAAAAACAAAAAAATATCTGTTAGTATTGTAATATTTCTATTACTAAAATAACCTATTTAGTAACCACATGCTTACCAAAAAGTTAAACAGTCTCCGCTCATAATCTTTTTCCGTCGTATATAATGATTTATCATTGAATTCAAATTGAACGCATCCTCCAAAACAGATCACAAAAACGATAAAAGCGTTTATTAAATAATTTAGTGTATAGATAACTGTTGGGTCATCCAACTACAGTCCAATGACTGTGAAATTCTCTGTAAAAAAATATCTGTTAGTATTGTAATATTACTATTACTAAAATAACCTATTTGGTAACCACATGCTTACCAAAAAGTTAAACAGTCTCCGCTCATAATCTTTTTCCATCGTATATAATGATTTATCATTGAATTCAAATTGAACGCATCCTCCAAAACAGATCACAAAAACGATAAAAGCGTTTATTAAATAATTTAGTGTATAGATAACTGTTGGGTCATCCAACTACAGTCCAATGACTGTGAAATTCTCTGTAAACACAGGTCAAGTTAGGTTATAGCTTTCGAATAAGCGCATATCATTATTATTATTTTTTTATGTAAGAGTAGATATTTATCAGTGACACCGAAATCATGTTAAAGTGTTGACAATCCCTCCGCCCACACATATACTCGTACGGATATCAACTACACGACGAGAGTTCGGCGTACGGAGACGTATTGGCGTCCATTTGGGAAAATAAAGACGTTCGAGTGTACGCGATACGTTAGACGTCGTATTGATTTTATCGCAATGACAATATGTTATTTACAGACAGGAGTTTATACATTGGATAGATTTAAAGTAGATATTATGTACATGTTTAGACAGCAAAGCAAACACGTCATAATATTATTACTATATTGCCCGTGAAATAGACACTTGAATGAAAGGGTGTGACTCTAAAAATACAATTTCGTCGATTGGTATTTTGGAAATCAGTTGCCGCGGTGAGCGACGAAAAATTGGCTGATAAATATTTACGAGACTTAAATTGCGCGAACTACGCGCGTGGCAATTCGTTCGTATGTAGAACATTTGAACGAACCTATCCTTTGTGACGGACATTTTAAAACATCTGAGAAAAATATATATTCTAATATTATTATATTGATTTGTTCGCGACACTCATATTTTTACGTTTTTTATTTTTTTTCATTTGCATCAAAAGTGAAATGGCGCATTATTTACGTTTGTTTTTATAAATGTGAAAATTGTCGATTTTAAATAAATGAACTCCATCTATAAAGCTAATGTTATACTCTGCGTAACGTAGAAAGTTCACATTAGTATTCCGCTCGTGTTTCGGAGAAAAAGCGTACTCGGGAAAAAATGTTAGACTGAAACATGTTTTTAAAGAAAGTGCACGGGGATGAATTCTCTAGTTTTCCGTCGTACAAGTCAAACGGTAAAATAGTTATAACGAAACTTGGTTCGTTATTTTTCGCAATATAAAAGAATGTTTTTTATAAAATGTATATAATACGGCTTGTATGCCAAATAAATGTGTACGCAAAACATATACTAATGCTCGCCGTCTGGAGTATTAAAAATATTATGTTAATATTAGAACAGTCATACTAGGTAGGTTTATATTGTAATATATAGTATTGTGACTTGGTTTCAACGTTTCAAAATTAAATGCTGAGTACATACAATTCGAGTAAAGACATATTTGTAAACTTGGCAACACGTCATATTTTACTGTTCAAACAACAATCGTAAACAAAGCGAACAGTTATTATTTTTTTTTTTTACTGTGAGCAATAAAATATATTCCAGATAATAAGACGTTCTAATATGCATGCGGTTAACTACATAACTATAGAGCTGTAAGTACCAGTCTAGAACTAATAGCTAATACATTAAAAAAAAAAAAAAAATGTATAACTTATCATTCGTTTAGTGTTCAATATATTGTAGTATTGATTTTAATGAAAAATTAAATTTTTGATTTTAATTGACGAAACCCGGTGATTATAATGTGGTTTTAAATGTTTTAATAATCATATTAATTAAACAAGATGTCGTCTTTTATACACAAATAATAATAAAAAATACATTTTCTCGGGTTATTCATCTGAGTAGTCCATATTTAAGGTAGGTTAGAGGATAGGGACACAATATATTATATTATTACAATAATAGAATATTTTGAAAAGCACCGGGTAGACGATTCGTTTGCGAATATAATCGAATATAACATTGACAATATACGTATAGAGATCGTTCTGTAATTTATGAGCTTATAATAAAAAACAGCATATTATGTGACATCAAAATATTGTTAAGTAAAATACAATACATTTGATCGCTAACCGAACTTATTACGTCCGTGTGATCGTCCTCTCAGTAATATTTATACGATAAGATCAATCTTGTAAAGTATTTGAATTAATGTATTTAAATAAAATATTATAATAGTTTTTTATTTGAAACTATTGTGAATTCTTTTGGAAAAACGTATTAAAATACTTTTGTTTTTATTTTTTCATTAAAATATATATATTTTTTAACACAAAAAAAGTTTTTAATTTTACTTAATATCAATTTACTTTTTTACATAATACTAAAATTATTATTGATTGTACTATAAATACAATACCATTTGGTCGGTGTATGAACTTTATTACCTTTATTACCTATACTATTCAAGAACTGACAAAAATTAGCAAATTGTAAACAATTAATTGGTATTCATATTCCGAAGACGAAATAAAAGATTTCTTTACAAGACTACGAAAAATGTTTCAACTGTTGAAGTTATATACACGGAGGTAAATACCAGCACCATGTTCACATAATAAATTGAAATCTGCCTAAACAATACGTGGATGTACACAAAATCCCACTCGGTTGTTAGGAGAAATATCAAAATCCCCGTGTCGACCGGTGTGTATACTTAAATAATTATGTACATTATTAGGTAATATGAATAATATAAACAAAAACTTCGGTCCACGAAAATAATATTATTCTATCGTTGATAATATTATCTGGCTATATATTGTACAATATTATAATTTATAACGTTTATTTGAGACATCGAGAATAATTATTTTAAATGTAATATTAATTATACTCATTAACCAGCTGCGTCAAAAACAATAATATTGAAAACGGTTTCGCTCTGTCGTTAAAATTGTACCATGTGTTATGTGTGTGTGAAAACAATGAGGTACACTAAAGTGTACCTACTTTATTATTATAATCCGACGCCGTAAGATGAGTCAGAAACCTGACCTAACCTAACCTAACCTACAAAATTACAAATAACTCCAACCTTTTGTAAACCATGTTGGTAGGTTTTATGAAAAAAAAACCGCGTAAATCGTTATTATAGCAATAATAACATAATGCAGCATTCTTGCGATCGCTTTTGGCGTATTTTAAACATCATTACGCGGCGGCTCTCCCAAAAGACCTGCACATAAAACGTAAATAATAATAATAATAGTACAAAGCCGCACTGAAAACGATTTCGGCGGTAGAATTTTTCATAGTAATCATGTCTTATAATAATAGTAATAAACTCGAATCAATGGAAAAAACCAACTAAGTTTTACGTATCCGACCTTGATCCAGCTTTTGGCTGGAATATAAAAATTGTATACACAACGATTTTGTGATTCTTTTAAAATAAGCCGCATGGATTTAAAATAGTTATCTATTTGACATGTATAAGTACTAAAAACCGAAGTAAACCCACATTGTTACGTTACTACGTTACGGGAGACTGTATCCAACTCAGAAATAATTAAAATAAGGTGGATGATACTGTTTGTGATTTAAAAATCATAATGACAAAATGTATGAGCTCAAAGATGACATTTTCCAACTATGGCCAAACTTTAGAAGCAAAATTATTCGTTTTAATTGGTCCACGATCGGAGAGCATGATTTTTAAATTAAATAAAACCAATAACAAAAATTAAATTTGTAACTACACATATTATTATCAATATTATAAAATGTGTACATTATTTAATTCATAACTATTTATTCAATCTTTTTTCTTTTCCGATTTTTTGGCCATTGCTGTTGCCTTGGAGATCTTTCTCCTGGACACATGCACTCTGAGTTACCAGCGAACCCATTGCCTAACCTTAATCGCACTCTTCGATGTTTACATGCAATTTTACACCTTTAGTACGTGACCATAACCTATACACTTATAGGTGTGGTATTATGCGGTGCGGTAAAAAAAGGATGGTCTTTCGTATGGCCATAGGACACACGTACCAGAATACCGAGCTTAAAGTTGGTAATTTATATTCGTTCTATAAATAGATGAATTTTTATTGCAATTTATAAATGGACGACTTTTGGTGATGGTTAAAAGTCATTATAACCAGAATATAAGGTGCAAAGTTATAAAATAAATTGATGTGCAACATGAATTTAGCACTATTATATTATAATATGGTGCATAGTGGTGATAAATTCGCAAAATACTTTATGACATACATATTTATTTTTTAGTGTAGTTTATAGCCAACAATCATTTAGTAATATCTACTTATATTTTAGTTCAATTATTATTTTTAAGTGTTTGTCTATAGGTTTAAATCGTATTATTTTCTTAACACTATTTTTTTATGGGAACTGAAAGCGGTGTGTTGTGTTAGGGAATTTTGATACTTTTTACTCAATTTGTTGTGACAAGTATATCGTCATAACTATGTCCATATGCGTTTAGAATCCACTGTGGTTGAATCTTTGACTCGTTTCAAACATAATATGAAAACTCATTTCCAAAGTACCAATTTATGAAGTTAAGCGATAAGAATATCTTTATATCTATCTGTTGGATAAACTTTCCCAAGTTTGATATTGTTCCACGAAATTCTAAGAAAATCAATTTTTATCAATAATTATAAAACTCAAAAAATGTAATACTCAACTTTTACTTTTTAAAGAACTTGAAATTTAAAAAAAAATGTGGTAGTTTTATCTAATGTAGACTTTTTCATCAACTTGTCAAATCAAAGTGACAAATTGAAATCTTTTTTAGAATTCTTATAAGAGTGAGTCACTCCCGCGTGTTATTTCGTCTTACAAACGTACAACACGGCAAATCTGAGTTCAGCAGAACCAAATTTGTGTTGTTAGATTTAATATCATAGTTCATTGATATTGCATAATATAAGGTTAATAATATTAAAAGTTGATTATTTATTAAATTTTAATTCCAAGTGAGTAGGTACCTATATGATAATATTTTTAAATTGCGATATAATATTGCATACTCTTTATTCGGTCATATTATTTACTTATCATCAAAACTGATTGAGGTTTAATCAAAAATCCAAATTTGAAGTTAAAACAACCCCATAGTCAAACATAATAGGTACAATGAGTATGAATATTATGTACTATTAAATAAATAGTTCTATCGCATAAGAGACCGATCTTTTTTTTCCACCCTGTAAATATGTGCCCGTGTTCCATATCTAAACTACGGTGGGCCGTTGGGTCGTTGAGGGTCGACGTTATTCTAACATTATTTATAGTAGCTCCGGGTTATTAAATCAAAATACCTTTCTATAATATTATATTCCGGTGCGCTCGTTCGAGCGACAAATGTACGTGGTACTCATGACGTCTACAATTTTTTTCCTAGAATTTTTACTGCAATACTTTTGTACGGAGAAGAAAACATGACCACATCAACAAATGTTTCCGGGAATTATGAGATAAAAAAAAAATAGCATTCGTTGTGCGATCAATCTTAACAGCGCCCTACAAGAACATACCTAGCTAAAATAGCATCAACGAGACTACATAATATATAGACTACAGTTGTTATATATCAGTAAAATATTTCTCTAAATCGTATGATTTAAATTTATATATTGACTTTAAGCATGGATTTTACAATTTGTTTTTAATTTCTTAAATAATAATGTTTTGATTTAAATGTTCGTTTCAAAGTCATGCATTTTTTTTGTTTGTTATTTAAGGTTATTTAATCGTTAATCATACAGGTTGACAAAAACATCACGAGCTTATTATTTAGTTCCGTTTACTCTTTGTGTCAAATTTTACGATTCAACATAACTAATACTCGTTGTCAATAACACAAAAATATAACAAAAACATACATTTATTTCAACTGTATCGATGATGGTGCGGCAATAAGCTCCAATAACTTGCGGTATACTGCTGTTCACGTAACCGTTATTCAGAGTCCTCCGTTTAATTATTTTTTATTATTATTAAAAATATTTATTATAAGCTGCAAGCTATATTGTAGTAAACTCTGAAGTCGTTTTTAATAACGTGCAGTATAGTATTGTGCGATATTAAGGTCTTACATTTTTAAGATATTGTTTTGTGTCTTCGAGATCATAAACACACGAATAAAAAAAAATAGTAATAAATCAATGCACAGTAAATTTTTATTGGTTATTTTCGGAACCGGGCCTTATAATATATAACCATGATGGAAACCATTACGGCCTCTCTTTACGACACTACATAGTCGCAACAACGAGATTGTTCTCCAGCAAAACGTGATATTCGCAGTGTTATATTTGCACTGATATTATGTATTGGCAGTGTGCTCGGGAACTTTGCATCTCACACGACGACACGCTATCGACGCCATGTTATTATGAACGTACTTCCGAGTCCTAACCGCACGGCGCAGACCGATTGATTTTACACGCGATAATGGCAATATCATTTGCGGATCGCTGAGCGCCGCTACCGTACACGCAGCTTTTGTACGGCGGCGTTTCGAAGAAACTTTCCGATTATTACACCACTCTGCGGCGTCTTCTCGTATTACAGCGAAACCTCGGTATCTCGAAGTCGTAGTGGACCGAAAAAAAAATTCGGCATATCGAAACTAATCAGTGTTTGGAATGAACGTCGTTCGCGAACGCACGTGAACGCGTTCACGTTCATATATAGTGAACGATACGTGAACGTCACTCGTTTTATTAAAATAGAACGTGAATGTGAACGAAGTTTATATATTTAACGGACTTGATCGATTTTTTAAGACGTTCAATTTATTTACCATTTAATAAATATATTTATAAAATGTATTAATATTTTCCATTTTAATTCCTATGATATATTTAATTTGAATAAAGAATAAAAAAAATTAAATACGTGAAATTGACGTGTAGCGGTGTCGGAAGCGCTACCTGCTACAGGCGCTGTCGGTGAATTTTGACGCGTGGACGGGATTTGACGATCCGGATTTCGGCAAAAATAAATGATTTTTTGAAAGAACGTGAACGTGAACGAGTTCGTTTTAAAAAAACACGAACGTGAACGTGAACGAGTTACTTTTTTAAGGTCTGAACGTGAACGTGAACGAGTTCATTTTTTTAGTGAACGTTCCGAACACTGCGAAACTTCGAGTTAGCGAGGGAATTTAAAACATAAATAAAAATTTTTAATTATTGGGAAAAATGTGTATTTATAATATAAAATGTATTTATACATTGCATACATATTATGTTGTATTAGTATTTGTCATTTGGGTAAGTATACATTATTGTCTATGAAAGTAGAAAATCTGTCGTTTTTTTAAATAGGAAGATTATGATCTCTTGCTCTATGTATCCACTTTAACACTGCATCTTGAATCTGAGGAAAATTTGAAACTTTCAATTTCTTTCTTTGTGGTTAACACGATGAATCTTCAATATTTTTTACAATTTTATCTTTATTTTTCAAAATATATATATATATATATATACTAGCTGATCCCGTGCACTTCGTGACACGAAGTGTCAGCTATATTAGCTGTCCTATCCTAGCTGTCCCTTCCAGCGTTGCCTGAATCATATGCCCATATATTATGTTAAGATTAACCTCAAGTGATTTACATACATCTAAGCCACCTAGGTAAGCAATCCACTGCATCGGATCGTGGATAATATATGCGAGCAGTAGTACATTATCAGGTAGGCAATCCACCTGCGGTGGATTGCGGACTCCATGAGATGCGTAAGTAACTGAAATCAGAATTAGGTACATTAAAAAAAAAAAGAACAACAACCGAGTTAGTAGGTTGTAACCAATGGCAACCATTTATAAACAAATATTTCCATCGTAAATCTCAAAATAACTTAAACTCGCCATAACTCCTGAACCACTTATCACACCGCATACAAACTTAGATAGTAGCCGATTCTCAGACCTACCGAATACGCATACATACAATTTCATAAAAATCGGTCAAACCGTTTCGGAGGAGTATGATAACTAACATTGTGACACGAGAATGTTATATATAAGATAAATATCAACATTATTATATACAACGTTCTGTGTATAGGTTCTATCATTTATCATATATTTAATAGTCTGGGAGTTTTCTACGTTATCTAATCTGTCATAATATATTCGAGTTGGTGAATCATAATAGGCGTTGGGTACCGGATAATGACTTCGACTTATAGAAATATTAGACTTATGGAAATTCGATATAATATCGAAGTAACTTAATACGTAAGTCCAATACTGAATGATCGGGACTGAAAAAAAAATTCGACATACAGAAACTTCGAGATACCGCGGAGTTCGAGATACCGAGGTTTCACTGCGTATTATGACGTAGTACTGTGAACTAGCGGCGACTTCCGATCAGCGGCAATAACGAATTTTTGGCCGATCGGTTGAGTATTATTTTTATTTTTATTTTTTTTTTTTTTGTACGCCAACACGCAAAATTAGAACGATGCTGCACGACGATGCTGAAAAACGCATTACCGCGCCTCAGACGATCGCGACGAAACGGTTACCGCACAAGAGAGCGCGAGTACTTAAAAGCCGAACCGCGTAAGCGCTCAGTGCGATGGTCACGGCAGTCGACACTATCGATAGACGCGGAACGCAATAATAATAATTACAGTTATAACAATATAGGATTTTATAATTACCACGGTCGTTGTTAATTATATGTTATTGCCATTTTTTTTTTCATTTCATATCATGAAGACGACCATATTATCTATCGATATTTCTCAGACATAACGATCGTCATTGTGAACGATCACATTAAAATAGTCTAAATATAATATATTATTTCAGTCCACGAATAAAAGATTTATTGAATCAAAATGTCCATATCAGAATTGTCCAAATATTGAAATATGTATATTATATAGTTTACATTAATATAGGCCAAAAATATGCTTAACGCGATTCCTAATCAATCTATTAAAATGTTCACAGTATACGAAAATGTGAGCAATTTTGTGTTTCCCGTATTTTGTCTAATCACCCATGAAAATCGACATTCAATACTAAAAGCATTACATTATAATATGATACAAATAACAAATACTCAATACGATAAAATCATATACAGTCTATCTCGCTTAGATAAATACCTAATCGTTACAATAGCATTATTAACTATACTTCCGATGGTAATTCATATGGGAAACTCAAAAACACAATTATTTCAATAAAATTGGAATTTCAAGTTAAAATAAATTGTTTGCATTGTTTATAAGAAATGATAAGAACCGGAGAAAAATTTCAAAACATTGAAGATTTTGAGTTAATAAAACGTGATCAGCCAAGTTTGACTGTGCCTTTTTAAAAATAATAGTAGTTATGAACGTGTCAAATTCAACTTTTTCAGAAAAATGTTCCACCAAGGAATATATATTATAAAGTAAACTCGTTCGTTTGTACTTTGATTTAGTACGGTACATCTTGTGATATTTTGGTCTTTGTCGTATACTTTATATTATATTTTATAAACACGTCATATTGTCCACAACGTTCCAGATTATACGTGTAATAACTAATAAGTATAATAACAACAAAATCGGCATATTCGACAGGGTAGTTTACCTACACGGTCACCGAATCCACGAGTATGAGTATATCAAAAAATGAAATGACTTTTTTTTTTCTCATATTTTTTACGCTCAAACGAACCGACGGCCCTCGGTCGTACGATGTTGTCGCGGGAATCGTCGTCGTGCGGGATTTAACGACGACTTGGGGCGAAACGCGTCAGTGTCAAAAATTTAAATTGCGTTTCCTCCGCGAGAGGTGAGAATAATAGTCGTTTTTCCGCCACCCGTAGGCCGCCCGCTCTATATAATATAATAACGATAGTACGATACTTACGCCCTCGAGTCGCTCTCACCAGTGGCGTAATTTGGTCATGTTTATGGGTGGGGGGGGATGAAATGTTTTAAGATTTTACCCCCCCCCCCAAAAAAAAAAAAAAAATAAAAAGTATTTATTATAAGCAACTTTCAATATTTATGTACACATGAGACATGGAATAAATAATTACAAAATATTCAAATTCACAAATACTGAATAGGTATTATACATTATCACGATTTTGTTTTTTGAAATAAGAAAATAATTCATTTTTTTTTCTTTTCCCTTCCATTTTTTATGATTTTAAAAATAACTTTGAGAGTCGAGTGAATAGTAAATATTAAAATTAAACAACAAAACTCCACACGACTACACGAATGATGAATGTAATATCAGTATATCACAATATCAAAATATGTATTAATTATAAAACTATAAAAGTCGAATGCCGATTACTGATTGTAACCGTAACTTGTAACCGATTACCGATTACCAAATGAAGACGAAACTACGAAAGTCATTACCAAAATTCCGATTAAGTGTACGAATCGATTTTAAGTTATTTTTAGTTCAATACTTCAATAGGACGATCACAGATATAGATAATAAACTAGATTGCTAGGTTCCTTATACTGACCGAATAAACGTTTGAAGCCACGCATCCGCCATTAGTAGTAGGTCATTCGTATCTTATCATGTTATAATTTTGATAACACAATTTCTCGGTTCTCACTGATTTCTGATTTAGACAATAATAATTTATAAATAAATGTTTTTAAATTTTAAATTTTAAAATGTGCGAAGGTAACAAGTTTCTTTTATTATTTGACGTTTGTTAAATAATTTAGAAATGTTGATCTATTGAATAATTTCATGTTATGTTTATTATTTATATATAA
The DNA here is from genome assembly GCA_022818045.1 of Neotoxoptera formosana. Lineage (NCBI taxonomy): Eukaryota > Metazoa > Arthropoda > Insecta > Hemiptera > Aphididae > Neotoxoptera > Neotoxoptera formosana. Next base: position 64,854,961 of record CM040632.1, on the reverse strand, counting down.
ACATATAAATTAGGTAAGTGTATTATAATACTATTCTGTAGATACTATTTTATTACCAATTATATCATTATATTATTATTAGTTAATAATACTTAGGAAGAGCATTTTTCGACACAACACGTCATAGGCATTTTTAACAAAATGTAATATTTTATACTTTATACAGATATAATATAATATTAAATATTATTAACAATACATATAAATTACACTTAAAACTTTCATGTGTATAAAGTAAATATTTTGTTCGCCTAGTATAACATTTACAACAAGTATAAACAAGTCTGTACAGGAGTTAACATATTATGTAAGCGCTATACTGTACACTCCACAACTATTTTCTATGAAAATGTGTAAACAAATAACGAGTAATAATATATATTATACATAGGTAATAGTATATATTATATATATAGGTAATAACTAATAATATATAATATAATATGTTAAAGAACAACACACTGGTTTTAACGAATAATTCATTTATTGTTTACAATTTTAAATCATACATTTAAATAATTATATACTACATAAATATTTTATTCAAAAAATGTACTTTTGAAAATATACAATCATAATTTATTGTGACAAAAATGAATATCAATGACGAAAAAAATTACATTTTAAATATTTTAAACAAAAATTTAAATTTTGGCGGGATTTCGGCATGCATTTGACCTACTCAAAATGGCGGATAGTAACTTCGCATTATATCACTACTTAGCAATCTAGTTTATTATCTATATCTGTGAGGACGATAGTCTTTAATCTAGATAAATTAATAATCTGATAATCGTCGAGCGTCGTCGATCCACGATAAAATAATACTTTACCGCTCGGTGGTTTATTTACGTACCACTACAGTACTACACAATGCATAAACAATCTCAAAACATACACAAAACATATTTCAATAGTGATACACTGACACCTATTACCTATACACCTGCGTGGCGGCGTTTAAAACGAACTACGAAGTATTTATGTACAACTAGCATAAAGGATTTGTGTTTTTTTGTAATATTTCTATTTAGTCTATTAAATATAGACTATTCATAATAATATTATTTTGCCGAGGCATTTGATATCAATAAAAAAAAAATATTACATAAAGAAGTGTACAGGTAAATGTAGTTAACCAGTCTTAAAAAAAAGGTCATGGGGGGGGATACGACACCCAAACCCCCCCCCCCCCAACACGTAATTACGCCACTGGCTCTCGCCAGTGCGAACGAATTATTATTTATAGAACGATAGTATATACATTAAGTACCTACCCATAATATGTTTTAATGTTTATAACGCGGCCGTCGCTCTTGAGCTGCGCGCAAAAATACGTGTCGTCGTGTAATATTATTCACGTTTCGAAATTATTATTAAATTCACGAATAAAACACACGCTCGTATAAATTATCGGGCAAAGTATTATATAATATTATAAGGGTACGCAATTAAAAAAAAAAAAAAGGTGCACATATTTTTGTCACGTGCCCGAAATCCATTTCTACGTGCAATTTACGACGAGTCCCGCGAGTGTTTACTAATAATTTGTAATAACTCCGACGGTTTTGTGCATAATAACGATATTTTAAATTAATCGAGCCTTTCTACATTATAGTTTTTATTAATTGTTAGACGAATAAAACGAAACTCAATTAAAAATGATCTTGTATTAATATTTGAAATAAGTGATATAAAAATGTAAAATATTGATTTTTTTTTTTATATAGACAATATGCTCCGTGTTATTTTATTTTTATTATTAAATTATGTAACGTGGAATAATATATTTATCTGATAGTCATTAATACTTATTGTTCTTTGCCAAAAAGTGATCCCTATAATGTTTTAAATTAAAATAACTGCCAATTTAATTAAAATAAATACGAAATTGTGCAATATAAAATATGTGAAACTATATCAATGCGTTTAAAATAATAAACATCTTTAATTGGTCATATCAATAAATTATTATTTACACAATTTGTGTAAAGTACCTCCAGCCAAATTAATTTAAATAGTAAAAATAAAAAACGTTATTTCGACATACAGAAATAATTGCAATATTATTAAATCATCGTGGGACATGCTGGACGTAAAGTATTCAAGATATTATATAATATAGTATCTTCACGTTTAAACCAACCGAATAAAATTAAACGATTTGGGCGCATCCTTCACACTTTTACAGAATCACTTGAACACATAATATGGACATAATATAAGTAGTTTGAATTTCCAAATGATATCCAATAAATATAATGTAGTGTATGCGTTTTGTAAAGAAAAAAGAATTTTCAATATTATTATATACAATGAAATCCCACGTCGAACACTCCCAAATGTGTGTACCCGGCGAACCACACAAAAACGGAAACTCGATGATATTTCCGGAAATATAATGCATTATAATATCGCATAATGCGTGTACCCAACTTGACATCGAGAAATCGAAAGTATATGCCGACGATAGGACTCGAGAGAGACCACAAAAACCAATTTGAATTAAATATTCCATTCGGAGCGAGTATAATATTGTGGATTAGGTATTTCCTAGTATAATATATTGATAGGTGCATAATAAACTACTACGTGTGTGTGCAATATTGTCATGTCTTGTATATATATTTCGACAAAAGCGTGCTGCAGTTAATTAAAAAGAAAAGCTCAAGAAAAATTCCACTGGAAAATTTAAAAAAAAAATGTAGATAACATTGTATGAATAAATAAATAAAATATTATTTACGGAAATATTAAAATTTAATTTTTTTTTTTATAATTTCAAACAGTTAATATTTTTAACTTTATAACCTAACATTATATTTTTGTATTATAAATACGAACAGATACTGAATACAATTAATATAATATGGAGACATAAATAATGTTACGAATAAACATAAATAAATATCCATATAATTATGTATAGAATGTATATAGATTTTTAGAAAAGTCCCTATAGGGACTTTATTCTGAACGTCCTTATGTCCTATTTGATGTTTTCACCGATGTCATTACACTGACACACACACTATCAAATATTATATTATTTAGTTAATAACTCAAAACTATATGGTTTCCTACAAAAAAATTTAATATTCTATTCCATTTTCGTGCAAATAAATGAATGGTTATTATACTCAACACACTTTTCACGTCAAACGTTGATAACATTTCGATTATAGGAGAAAGGAAATCTGTTGATTATAAATTATAATATTATATTTCAAAGCAAATTTTCAATGTTTACACCTGCAGAATACCAAACGATGGCCTATTATGTGATATAAATAATATGAAAAAAAACACTTTACAATAGTTTGTGTTTAATACGGTTTAGTTTCGCGACGATTCACGTGAAAAGGACGATATCATTCATAGGCGCCGACTCCACGGGGGCAAAGGGGGCGATCGCCCCCGTGCCCCGTTGTGTACAATAATAATTATTTGGTTAAAATACGCCAGATTATGGCATAAAAATATTCATTAGAACATCGACGGTTGTATATTTGTATATTACCTACCTAAATATGATCATCTATAATAATTATAAATACTATAGATCGCTCGACGCTCGATATACACGCATAATATTTTATTTTGCACCCTAGAGGAGTATTAAAATAGAGTTAAGGGACAATTTGGTAACTACCCTTCTCGGTAAGCAAACGACAGCATAATATACTATAGAATTTTTTTTCGCTTAACAGAAGAGTTTGCCCCTGCGCTAATATCTAAAAGTCGGCGCCTCTGAATTATCATTGAGTTATTATTCCTCTTCGTCAGCCCTACTCTCGTGAAATTTCGTTGCTTTTGAACCAGTTTATTATAAAGTCTGTACTAACGTAATCGGTAAAGTGACCGTACAGGTGTCGATATACAGTCTGTTAAAGTGATTATGACGTTGCGTACTTGCGTCAATGTCTAACTAAAAAGTCTAAAAGCAGCTCCGAGCCATGGGATTCTGTCCGCACCGTAAAATAACATGGAAATCGACGATTTACCAGTGGGAGGGGCGAAAATCCCTAAATTCGGAAACGTCGAGCATATAAAAAAAAAAATGACTTGCCGTAAGCATGGTTAATTTTATCACGTTTCACGCGACAAACTGCCGTTTATGACAATAAACGAGTTTATAAGTAAACTAAGATTTTTTTCTTTTTAACCGGCAATTCTGCTGAACATAATTTGCGCTTTCAACGTTCAAAGAACTTTAGACATCTCTCGAAAGTAGGGTTTACTCTTTAAATTGCGTTCATGATAGAGTTTGGAGTTAGTTCACCCAAGAAAAACAAACATCAAGTCGCGTTCTACGCTCGAGAAATAATAACGCAATAATTTCGGTAGTATAATTTTCAGTTTTCTCGGTATCGTCGTATCGCGTAAAAAAATAATCAACAAAATGTATCATATTATATTTCCGTGTAGAATATTTTTCCGTATATTTTTTTAACACGACGACGCGGTCCAAAGGAAACCGCGGACATCGAAAAAAAATGGCAATAAACAGGATGAGTCCATCCTGGAAAAGGGAAATCACTCGACCAACGATCTAAGTACGAAATTAAAATGTAGGTACACGTTTCGTTGTCTTTTTTTTGTTTCTCGAAAACCGACCGAATTATTATACAATAATAATATGCAAAGTCGGCCGTGCCAATGTGCAGGAATGTCCACCGCGGTGGCCGTGGAAACAGTTCGAAAATTCCATTGCCGTCCGCTTGTAAAATATGTAACGCGGTGGAAATCAATGCTTTGCGCTTTGACGCGTCATATATTATGTTTCGGCAGGGGCAGTTTCGAATTCGGATGGGTCGTATCCGCGTCGCTTCGGAATTCCGTGGTCGCACAACGATACGCCGCACCGGTACCTGCAGATGGGTTTCGAGAAAACCTTTCTGTTTCCGTGTTTTCGACATTCGTCATTCGACGACCAATAAGTACGACAATATATACATATAAGTCGTCGTATTCATTTAAAAATTATAAATAATATAATGCATTCACTAGAGTCCAGCGGTTCTCGACCTTTTTATATCCGCGTACCACTACACAGTTTGGAAATGATTACGTGCCACCTGATCTTTTTTTTCGCTTCTTAATAACGCTTACGTTTTTTTTGATTAGGAATTACAAAATACAAAATGATGACAGTATAAGACGTATTTAATGCACAAAAATAAATTAAATATGTACAATTATTATTATAATTATTATGGTTTACATTTTACTTCAATGAGACGGTTGGTGTTGTTTTGAACGGACGATGACATCAATGTCGGGCTCCATGTTAGTAACTTTAAGTCCAAATAAACCAAATAATATTTAATGTAAATTTATTTAATGTTAATTTATGTATTAATAATGGTTCATTCCAATTTTTTTTTATAAATGGAGGTTTACTTCGCGTACCACATATGAGCTTTCCGCGTACCATATGTTGAGAACCGCTGTACTAGACCATTATCTGCTTTATACGTTAAATTAATCTTTTGCAGTTGTGTATTCAATGCTGAATATCTCGGAATACTTTTGAAATATTCGTAAATTGATTTGTCATAAGTATGTATAGGTACCTATAATTGTCCACTTTGGCCACCAGTTTTTGGAAATTGTTTTTTATTAGACATATAGTTACAACTATATAATAAAATGAAATAAGTAAGCATGATAAACCTTATAGTAATTATTACAATAGCATGAAATTAAATGAGTAGAGAAAACAATTAATTGAAATTACTCATCAACGGCCAATATGTAGGTATATAATAATATAAACAAGAAATTCATCAAAGTTCAATTTTTTTTTTTAGAACTACCGAAGTACCGAATTTTTTTGGATCATCGAGTTTTATTGTATTATATATTCGAAAGCCACAGAAAAACATGTTCGTCGGGTATTGTTTACGCCCTTGTTACTTAAAACACATTATAGAGATAAGATAATAATATTGTGTGTGTTTTGCAGTACCTATCTAATTGGTGGGATTTTACAGTTTTTGTATGCTTTAAATTAATTAACGGATATTTATCAAAAAAAATTACGCTTCGAGCATCGCGCCACGTGATTCTAATTTGTATTTAAATTGAATTAATTTCAGCGTCGTTTTTATGATAAAAGTTTTTAAGAGAAGGTGGTTTTAATGTTCATTAACTAATCACAAGTGTTCGTTGCATTCTATAATGTGTACCAAAAAAAAAAAGGAAAAAATAAAACATCGCGTACAAACACTACGTACTATTATATATAATATATATATTATATACATTTAGGAGAAAAATCCAATAACTATAATGAAAATGTTATTGTTTATTTTTCAAATTTTTTAAACTATATTATACTTTATATCATACCAGATGGCAGATACCTATATCATAATGCGTATAATATTAATACATTATAATGTACACGATAATACTATCTGTGTTCACGTTAAATTAATTTAAACATTATCTAGATCATTTTCATTAGCGTTAGATACCATATACTATATTATATACTATAATACTATAATATAGTATAATGTGCATATTATATTATTTTTCACCAGAAACTATTAACTTTTAATATTTACCTTCGGATACTATTTTGGTGGCGAAGTATACCAATGATGATTATTTATTTTTATCTAAAAGTTAATTTTTATAAATTTTGAAAAACTACACGAAAAATAGAACACGATATAATAAACCAATTATATTATGACCTACCTATATGCTTATTACAGAATATACGTATTATTAAAGACAAAAATATATTACTGTGCGTACAACACATACCTTTAAATATAAGTCATTTTATTTATAAATGTTCATCATAATATTATATATTATTTACTTAACAAAATGAAAGTTCGACTTACTCACAGGTACACGGATTCAGGGGTGATACTGCCATTGATTATAAATACTATGAAAACCGTATTTATAATCAATGTATATTATATTGTGTTGTCCCCCCCCCCCGAACCGTGCTCATGACCCGTGCCTGCAGCTTACACACCTTATTGGTTTTGTACATATTTAACATTAAATGCAATAATAACTAGGCATGGTGGGAGGAATTCGTTTTGCTGTTTATCAAAGTATGAAACACACTATTTTGTTTAATATAATCCCGAAAGGTTACATGGAAATAACGAATTTATTCTCCGTGAGATACGTGTTGACGATTGTTAATTTTTCTCTCGACATTGAAATGCACTTGAGTCGCAACCGTTATTATACAGTTCGTTTTTTTATGCACCAAATACCGAACGGCATTTGAACCGTATCGTGTTCCCTGAAGCGCTCAGCTTGGAAAAAACAAACGCACGTAAACACGTAATTGTATTGTCTATAAAATATCGTATAATATTATTAACTTCATAAAACGAAGAAAGATAAAGAAAAATAAACCCAAAGATTTCATTAAAATCGAATTACTTTAGTGCGCATGCGAATAACAAAAACAAAAACGTAGGTAAAGTAATATGTTATGAAAGTTTCATTATATTGAGACGTCTACGATATGGGTTATCTCGAACCAACAAAAACGTGGCAAGGAGATGTGCATATATATATATATATATATATGTATATGATAAACAGTATCATTAATCGTCGTCGAGTCATTAGTGGAAAGTATTTTTTTATATTGTTTTTTTAAGATATAACTTCGGTAACGTTGTTTGTATATGTACTGATTATTTAAAATTATTAATTGCTATTTATAATGCAATAAACTGCTATATCGCAATGTTTAGCTGTATGATACACGACTTGTTCTATACTAATTACTAGCTATTATGAATATTAAGAAATAATTTATTTTAAAATGTATACTGAAATCGTATTGGCTTGATTGAAAATCACTTAATCGTATTGTAGTTTTAATAATGACGAAAAGTTGTCATTACAACTTTCAAAAAACCAATTTTGTTTGTGATAATCTATTTGAACATTTTTAAAAAAAAAACAGTGGTCAATTAGGATATTGCACCCAAGTATTCGAGTTATATAGTCTTTATGATAGTAGGTTAGTATAATATGATATGTTTACCTAATACTAAACATCTCTGTCTTAAAAGTAAAATAATGACATTTAAAAATTAAATCTTAAAGACATTTTTTGATAGGTTTTATAATAACAATATGGAGTCAAGTACATCAGCGTATTATGACAAATAACGCCAAATAACGGAGTCAAATCAGTATAAATCAGTATTAATAACTGTTAAATATAATAATGTACCTATATTGCCTACACGATACGCCGTTCAACGTACAATTATAGTAATGTTATGTTCTAAAAATTGGGGCAAGATAATGTACTGATAACAGAAACCAGTGTTCAGGACGTTCCCATACATTAAATGAAAAAAATTTGAATAGATAAAAATGTGAAATTATGAATAATGTATTAAATATGTTTTTGTTTAGTCATAAATTAATTTGAAAGAATTTTGTTTTTAATTTTCAGCTTTTTTCATAGTCGTCTAACTATAACGGGATTTAAAAAGGGTTAAGTAATATTAAATTTTAATTAAAAGCTGATATTAAAATAGCAGATAATATTATACGAACCGTCTACACATTAAAACTATGTGATATATATTACACTAATGTATCTATGAAGTAAGACTGAATATTATTATAATATCTAATAATATGTATTATAATATTACAGCGTAGGTATTATTGAGTACATTTCCAAACGATCGAAACTATCGATTATATAGATTTTATATTTTTGTATTGACTCATTGTGCATATTATTGTATATAATATCTATGCATTATAATAGATTATTAATATTGTTATTTTGAAAGATGAATGTACTATCAATAACCGGTAAAAACGATTAAAAATTATCAATAGCTTTATAGTTTTCAATTTCCACGTCCTAGAAAACTATTGTGAGACATTAAAATATAACGACAATGATAATATCATAATATTGGGATACATACAATATACATACACACATACAATAGATAGGAACTAACAAAAATTATGAAAAAAAAAAAATTAGATAGATACAGTATATTATATAATATATTATACGTATGTATGGTCAGTGTCGTGGTGGATTGTTACAATTCAAAATCTCGTCAATACACATATCGATTACACGCGCATAATATCAACACAGCTCAACGTACTACGACCATGGGCGTCATTACAACTTTTTTATTGTTGGTGACAACATTTTTGCAGGCCATTTCAAATCATTACCAGGCCACATAGAAAACTTGTTTTTTTTAGGGGGGGGGCAGTCAAGTGGGGCAAAAACTTTAGAATATTTGTATAATTTATTTAATATAATGTCACTTATATTAGTATACAAATATTACAATCTTGACAATATTGTTACTATTTTTTCCGAACTATGTGTAGGCACTTTTAATGTATTGATATTTATATTGTGGTTACCTGTGGTATTTACACTTGGTAAATAAATGTATGGGTATAAAACACCTTGATAATAAAATACTTAACCGGTACCTATATTTTATTTTCTCCCGACACACTCGAAATATAAAATATAGCTAGTTATTAAAAACCTACAATTCATTTTATGGGTAACCTTGCTCACAATGGCACAATTACGCAGATATACAGTCCACTTAATTCGTATTTCTAAATTTTTCCATTTACAATTTGAATTTAACAACTTAAATATTATCTATGCACTCATTCTTATAATGTAATATAATTACATTTTTGTTATTATTTTATCAATTATAATATTGTCGGAACACAATAATTACCACATCCGACATTTTTGGAAATAAAACACATTAGCACAGTACCTTTTAAAATATAATATAATATAATATAAGACACTTTGGTACATCGGCGCTTATATTTTTGGCAGGCCAAATAAGGCGTTTAATAAAAGTTGGTGCAAATGTACACCCTGCACCCCCCCCCCCCCGAAATGACGACCCTGACTACGACGCAGATTTTTCAAAATCGACCGGCTCGACGAGAGGCTTATCATTTATCAAACAAAATATATTATACGTGCGTATTCCTGCTGCGTGCACCTATTCAATCGATCGGAACCAATTAAGTCCGATGTCCGCCCTCGCTCGCGAAACATATTACAGCCGTGCTGAATATAGCTGTACACTCATACTTATATATCTGCTTGTGCGCGCGCGCGTGTGTGTGTGTGTGTGTGTGTGTGTGTGTGTGTGACGGGATTAATCGAATTCTCTACACCGCGACCCGTCCCGCAGTCGTTTACGTATATAGTAAAACTAATCTCGTTGTATCGCGTTTTCGTTCAACCGTCGTAGTCCGGAGCCGGCGCACGTCACGTGTAAACACCGTTTTATAATAATATTATTATATTATTATACATAATACAGTGTTTTCTATACACGGCAATCCGTATTGCGCCTCTACGGCCACCCCGGCCCCGAGCACCTCCCCCCCCACCCCCCGCCGCCGCCGCCGCCGCCGATCGACCCGCGCCAACGAAATACCTGGGAATTAAAAACGTATACCTGCTACACCTTGCACTATAATAATATAATATATGCAAACGATAATAAACACATCAAAGTAATCACGATGTAACACCACACGAGCATATATTGTTATTAATTATAACGTGTTAGGTATAGTTATTATATTGTTATCGTCGTGTTTAATTCGTAATCAATCGCCAGCTATACTTATTAGGTATTACCGCCGTCCGAAATAATATTATTCTTTTATACATTTCTTCCCCTCTGTTGTTTACAAACGACAATTAATTAATTATTTTTGTGGCTGTAACCCTTTTCAATAATCTAACCGTATAATTAAGGTTATAGATTATGTCGCAGAAATAATTAAGATAAATTACTGTACATACCTACTACGCGGTTATAATTATATAATATGATAAGCTTAACAGTTTTGAAAAATTTTGACGGACTTTGTTTTCTTTGACATTAATAACAATTTAAATAACTAAACATTATTAAGTTTATTTTGTACATAGTGATTTGTTGTTTTGGGTATCAATATTATGTTTCAAATTTTAAAGATAACTGTCTCGATATAGTCAATATTAGTCATATTGCAATGGTTAATTACCCAATTGAAAAACAATAAATCATAATTTAAATTTTTTGCGACTTCTCACGACTTAATACCAGTTTTTTTTAACACAGCGATTGAATGATTTCTCATAAAATGCATATTTAAAATTATAAAACAAGTCTTGGGATAGGTAAAATAGTAAAATACACGAATAAAAGCCTATTTAAATATTTAATACAAACTACAAAATACTACAGGATACTGATTATTTTAAGTAAGAAATACAAAATACGAATTACCTAAATACGTATTTGAAATGTTGTTAACATATTTCAGATATCGTATTTTTACAATTGTATTACTTAAAAAAAAAAATAAGAGGTTCGAATAGTTGATCAAATGACTTTGACCGGCCGGGGTGCTGGAATGCTGGATATATCCAACAAATGAAAATGAGCGATCAACCAGAGCTGACGAACATAAACTTGTATTATATTTGATAAACATTTTTTTCCCTTACATGAAACTCTAACTGCATGATGAATGTTTATTTTTGTCATTTTGATTGATTATTAGCTAATCAAATGTCAGTCATAATAAAGTTGATAGAATTAGTTTTATGATTCATTTTTAGTAGTCTTCGTGTAATAAAAAATGAATTTTGCAAAATGTAGGCATTTCAAATACTGAAAAATATATGTGAAATTAATCTTATGTACGAAATAAAAAATGCCTTAAGTATTTCAATGCAAATTAAATAATACAAAATTAATTTCAATCACTGCCCATCCTTGAATGTAGCACTGCTTTTTGTATTACAGAGAAAAACTCGAGCAGATAAAATGGATGCGTACTATTTTCTACAATTATTTTAAATTACTGTGTGTGTATGCGTAGGTAGTATTGTTATCGACCATAATATCGACTGTGCACCAAAATACTGATTTCGATTTTTATTCACAGCGACACAACTAAGATAACGTTAACCATAGCTTCAAAAATATTGATCCTCAAAATATACACACACATTCTTGATCACACCACAGTGCGACTTTACTTTGAACTCAGATCTCTGTGGGGAATTCGTGACTAGCGGTGTTCGTGTACATTAATTGCATTATTTATCGGCCATCTTCTTGCTCTTTCCTCCACAAAAAGAAGACCGGAGCGAAGAAGGTGAATTAATCGAATAAACTTTTCGCCGATCGTAGGGTGACAAAAATCGTCAGCTAAAAAAATAATAAAACTGTATGCGCGCTGTAGTTATTCTCCATTCGGCATTTGCCCACACCAATACTGAACTAATGTTAGGCGTTTTTGCTGTGCGACTTTTGTTTTCTTTTATACATAATATATTATATTATATAAATGTGTATAATGTATTGTGTATGTAATGTAGTTATGTCTATATATTTAAAAGACGATTAGGAAAAAAGTATATCGTTTTTGGGTTGGAATCGATCTTGTCGGTTGCCCGAAACCTAAGGCTAGACAAAATATTTTTCTTTTAACCACCAAATGATAAAACCTTACTAACTTAAGTAAAAAATGATAAAGATTAATTGTTGGCTAATTAATTTGTAAGAGATTACGGCATCAACGTCTCCTCAAAGGCCGAGCTGTATTATCTGCTAGTGTTGTTGTTATACGATTTGAAATTAATATGTATAGGCGAGAGTATAATTTTCTATTGAAAATATTTACATAGTTATATTAGTTATGCCTACGTTATTTTGATCAATATTTAAATCCTGAAATTATACGTTTAAAATTACGATGGTCTATAATTTAGTATTTAATATTTAAAATACATGACATAACATCATGAATAATACTTATTAGTTATTTCTATATCAAATTATGAGTTATATTTCTATAAAATTAATAGTCTGTATAAAATTAAATACATTATACATATATATTATATAATATGTGATTTGCATTAAGAAAAAAATGTACATAATGTAACTATTAAATTAACTAACTATAATTATAGTAACTATGCATATCATAAAAAAATAAACTCATAAAGTTAGACGTCCCTTTAAAAAAAAGTATCTTGTAATTGAACATTGTTGAATGTAACTTAACTTTTTGACTAGCTTTAAGGCCAGTGAATCCCAAAACCGGAAATAAAACCCAAATAACCGAATAATATCTATGGCCGAATATCGATGATCTAAAGGTCTTCTGAAGATCATTTATTATGGTCATCGGTCGTGTTAGCCGTTGTATACCTTATGATAAAAATTAATTTAACTTCCCTCCTTTCCTCCATAACCCATAACCCTTTAATTATGTTCTTATTCGATTATATCACATTATACCGCCGTCCAAAACTGATAAAGAAAATTATAACAATTTAAAAACCATTATACCTATGACTATATATTTCTTTATTAAACTTATAATCTAATAGATATGTTGTTTGAGATACATTTTGATAATATAAAAATACGGCGGACGTAAGGTTTTGGATTAAAAATAAAAAAATGACGAGCTTACAGTTTATTTTTATGATTTATTCAGTCTTTGAAATCTGCGTGACAACAGACTGATTGATCTAGAAACAGCGTTATTATTTAAATTTAAAATCCCACCGCCACAGTATATCGTTTATTTCGTATATTATGAACTTTTATTTATTTTCAGCGTGTATTGTGCAAACAGCTTTGTCACAAATATTGTAAAAATTTGGTCGATGATTACTGTAAAAATATTTTTCTAACAATTGTGGGTCAAATAAGAAATACTTTAATTAATATTATGGTTTAAGTTTCATTGGTACATATTCATTTGAAATAGAAATAAATCAAATATCAATACGAATAATAATAATTTAATAGTATTTTCATTTGTTCGTATTTGCAATTGAATTATTACTATTCAATTATAATTTACATTCATTTTATGTATTGCAAATAATGTTTTTAATTATATTTTAATTATGATTACATAACTTTGACTGTCTGATAATTCAATTTTAAAGAATATTTAATCCATACAAAATTATTGTTTGCACAACGTTATATACTTATATGTGCAATTTAAACACGAGCATAATTAGTGGAAAAAAATTGAACGAGATACATCATAGCACATTCGAAAAAAAACTTCTCACAGCGGAGCTATTTATTAAGCAGCCCGCGTAGATATTTTGTATTCTCTACAAATCTTTTTGAGAATTATTCAAATAATACAAGTATGTTATTATTTTCAGTTATTCGTTACGTTAAGAAAACTACTACAGAGAAAGTCGAAAATCATCTCTTCGGAGTACTTTCATTTAGACCAGATTCCAGATCCGGATAAAGTTGCTACGCGAATAGTTGCTCCTTCGGCGTTTTTTCCTGCACAAAAAATGTTCGCAGAAAAATATTAAAAAATAGACTTACACCGTTGTAAAGCCAATATATATTTTTTACATAACCTAAGAAACCACTTTTCGACGAATATTACATAATATTATATTGAATGCAAAGACTATTTAGATAGTCACATATACTCGTATCAGTTAGGTATATTACTCGCTTATCAACTCCGGTTTATATAATATTAATTAAAACAAGAGATTATTAATATTCACAGACATTATTTAATTATTTGTATTATTCACTCGTATTTGTACGTTTTTCAATGGAAACACAACACGACAATATTACAACGAACAGTTGATATTTTAATAGTTTGATGTTTTTTTTAAATGTTATAGTACCTATTTGATACTGAGTTGTAGCTAACGATTTTTTTTATTTTACATATATCGAAGTCCCGAGTTGGGAATTTTAATTTGATCGGACACATCTAGTCGCCACTCTTTTTGCGCCAATATTCTTACATAATATTTTATCGTAATTTACCCAGAGTGTTCTCACGGATTACATAAACGAAACCTTGTATTATTTTAGTCGTATTTTAGCAACGGACCGTGCAAGTGTAAATTTATTTTATTCAGTAGTGACGATTGTTTATTGTAAATCAATGAATGACCTGATGAAATACCTATAGTATTTCTGTCAAAAGTGTATCTTCGAGCAATTCTTAGATGCGTGTTACTTCTCAGCGTCTCGGAGTCAACAAAAAATCACCACCACCACCTCCACAAACAAGTTTATCGAATCATTAATGCATATAATATTCCTCGTTTAATGTGGTGTAGGAACGGCTGAAATTAATTACGCATTAGCTTTGATAGCTATTTACGCGCGCCCTCGAATCGCCGTGTTAAATAATAGATAGTTGGAATTCATCAATATTTTACGTTTATTTAAAGTTTCCTTCGTTTTGTACTATTCCAATCCATCTCTATACGAGTATTTAATGGGTCGCGACAATGTTGACTCACGTGTAATAATTACCATAGTTTTATTTGTTTCTAACGAGTAACGCGGAGATGGAGGAAAAATCAATGAAAATTCTTGTCAAATCCTAATGGTTCGGCTACCAAAATATTATCAATTATTATTCACTCGTAAACATAAACTACGACGGAATAATAATAATACTTTAATCAAAATGAATGTAAGAGTAAAATATTAAAATAATAACAATAAACTTTACGAGCCACTAATGTGGTTTTGAATAAGATAAAATCAATAATTGTTTACCGAGAGTTCATAAAATAACTTTATCTATATATATAAATTTAATGTAGGCAAAACTTACGAGCAAAAAAAAATAATAATAGAATAAATAGCAGATTATATAAACCTGATGTTATTCATAATAGTTAATATTATGTTTTCATTACTTTTGTTGTTGTTTCAATTGATAACAATTATTGTCTATTAATTGATCATTATGAATTACAATATAAGTTAAACTTGTATTCCATAACTCCAAGATATTATAAAATATCCATATATTTGTAAAATACTATCAAAATATAATATAATAAGTTTTTTTTTGATATTTAAAACATACCCGTCCTGAATCCTGATCAACACGGACAAATCAAGATCAACACAGGTGTTACACCCGTGGTGTTAGATATAATTTGATTACACTGGTGATTAGTGTATTTATTCATAAATAAATTATTTATTTTCTGCTAATAATATGTAATATGACATTTTTCGTAGTCAGACCTCATATTTTTGTTTATGTTTTTCACTAGGTAGGAACTTTTTTCATTAAAGTATATCTAATCATAGTAATTTCGAATTTGTTCGAAGTAGATACACAATATTAAGCGTTATTATGTAAATTTAATAATGGTTATGTATTTATACAAATGTTGAGAACAAAACTAGGTACCGGCTTCGTAGATAGTTAAGTATATTTTTTAGGACTTTCATATTAGTATAAATGGGCCTCACTATAAAGTAGTGGTAATACAATTATTAGTAGTTAATACTGAAACGATACCACTGAGGTGCAATATTGCAATCTTATCGGACAACAAAAATGTACGATCAAAAATATTCAAAACAATTTTATTAGGTATATTTTATTACTGTCCTTTGATCACACGTCACGCGGCCGGGATGTGGCAGCAGTGTTTACGCGGTCGGTATCTTGCGAGTTTCAGCCCTATTGGCAATTCCTTGGTCTACTTTCAATTTCAAATTTATTTCGTTAACCAACCCCACAGGTGGCCTTTCCGAACATATCCCCGGTACGATTTTGAGCACGTACGACACCACGACGGTTTGTTGAGGTTATGCACGTGCGTGGATTATATTGTTAGATCTAAAATGTGTGCCGATACACATCCTTTGAACAATAATTATAATTGTATTTTTCTTGAATGAATTCTTCTGATGGCCGCAACATGCATGGCCTCTCTCGGATACTGTTACAGCTGGACGCGACTTGTCTCTCGAAAAGTTCAACGGCGGTGTTAAAACGTGTTGAAATTACTAAGCATTACGGTTTCAAACTGTCCAAACCACGCAACTACGTTTTTGAATCACAAATTTTGAGATGTATTCGAAACTAATTTGCCAGCTTAATGTATTTGATGAACTTTCGAGATCGACATTTATTTACTCGTGGTTCGAATCAAAAAAATTACGTAATTTTATTTTTACACGTATCGTATCAGATAACCAACAAACTACAATACAGCACAAGTTTAAACAAATCGAAAGCATTCCAGGATAAATAATTGGTATATTAGTTAAAAATAGCTAGGTATTAAAATGAGTTGTGTACTAAACTTTTTTACAACCTTTAAAATGTACATTACATTATGCATAAATAATAAATAATTAACTTAAAATCTGACTTATTCAGTGCCTATTCATTTATGAACCCTACATATGCATATTAGAACAATAATTTCTCATTGCCATTAAGACTTTGTAGCACATGGTCTTAATTAATATGCAAAACTTTCTTACTTTTATAAAATATATTATATTATTTATCACATACGCTTTAAAAACTTGAAGCGTTCAATTATTTTTTATTGGCATTGATTTCAATATTTGTACTAAACAAAAATACCTATATACAATACTTGAATTTAATAGTAATATTAAAATGATAAAAAACATTTTAATTAATATTATATAGTGATAAAGAAGCATTTTAAATACTATAATTATAAACATGAACTCATTAATATAACGTTGGGAAAAAAGCAGCCCCTCAATATTCTTAAAAAATATTTTTATATGATAAAAATGATGTATTTAAACGCATTTTTTCATTATAATTAAATACATACAATTCATATTTTATCATTTTTAAATATTGAGAACCAATAATAAAAAATATATTATATTAATTATGAATTTCATAAATTCTAAGACTCCTAATTAATATTTTAAGGCAGGTAATCAAAAAGTAACTCACGTTGGCGAATGCGGACATTATTTTCTGTATCTTATTTTTCTTAGTTCGAAATAGTTTGACTAATTAAAAACATCAATTTTTTAAAAGTTTGCACAATCTGTTTTTGACGCGATGTTCTATTTACGTGGATAGTTCTACGTTTGAAAATTACGTTGTATTGGTGAACGCACTTTACGTTGGCGGGATAAATTTTAACTTTCGGCAGGCGGTTGTTTCAAGCCGGTGTATTCGTTCGGTACTGGGGACTTGTTCCGAATAGTGGGCGCCGCCGCCAGCGCCGTCGCCGCTCTCGTGGTCCAATCGTTCAGATTGTGGTTACCACGGTAACGTCTTCATCGCTGTCACCGCTGCAGTAGTTTGCGCTAGTCAACGGTATTTTGGTATATTTTGCGATACCGCTTATGGTATAACACAACATAATTATAAACAATAACTTATTTAATCATCCTAAATTCATGTTTACTAATCAACCCAAGTACTATGAATCACCGTTAATTTTTAAACGTAGGCAGATACATATATAATAACAAAAACCAAAAAAGATAACACAAAAAAAATCCAAGGAAAATATTATATGAATTTGATTGGAATGTCGTAATGAATATGTGAACAAATCAAACGAATTGTACCTAATTATAAAGTATTAGCTATGACTTTATACTGAAAATAAATTAATGGATAGAACAAAATTAAATTAATTGTCGTTAGTTTATATCAAAATACGTTTAGTAAAAAAAAACATAAAAACATGTATACAAAGTATATGAAGTTAACACATTAAACATTATTATATAGTGGTAACTGGTAACGATGATTGGTAACAATCTTTTATATAAAAAACACTTGAGCAATTTAAATAAGTCATACATTTGAATTGGCCAATTTAAAAATCAAAATTTCTTAACAAAACTACAATTTTAAATGAACATTTAGGTTTAACGTTTCTTCCTAGATTCTGGTTGATTTTGTAGTTCACGTAACAAATCATCTCCTAAGCTGTCTAATGCATCCAAATTCTCGTTACCGATTTCATTTTTCAACTCCGATTTCAGATGTCGAATACCAGACTCTACATCTCTCCGTTGAATATTAAAACCGTTTAAAGCTGTAAAAAAAACAAAATATTCACTATAATAACCAAAGTAAATAAATATTTTTAAGATTCATAGCAAGACAACAGTTAGTTAAAATAAGTTAACCTAAGGAAAAGCAATAGTTGTTTTACCTTTATTAAAAAGATCCAATTGCTGCTGACCACCAAAACTATCATCTGTAGATATATATGATGGATATTGAGTAGTAACTTCTTGTATGAATTTATTATTTCCTTGTTCATTTAATGGTTCCAAAGGGGGTAAGTATGTGGGTGGATATTGAGTCGAGGAAGGGAATTGTGGACATCTTGGATCTGGGGATCCAGGATAACATACTAATGATTCTTGAGTAGAACAACGAGGGTCAGTGGAACCGGGATAACATAACGGGAGTGGAATAGGTCTGGGAGTTGAATTATTGCATACACAAACAAAAGGTGATTGAACGGGAGTAATTTGTGGACATCTTGGGTCAGTTGATCCAGGATAACACACAGGTGGGGCTGGTGTCGATTGCACTGGATATAATGTAGATGGTGGTAATGGTTTCGGACACCTTGGATCATTAGACCCTGGGTAACAAGCAGGTGGTGCTGGTGTTGATGAAGAAGGATAGTAAGTTGGAGGAGATGTAGGTTTAGGACATCTTGGATCAGTTGATCCTGGGTAGCAAATTGGGGCTGGAGTGGTAGGTGGTAATGTTGGTTTCGGGCATCTTGGATCATTTGAACCTAGGAAACACACAGGTGGAGCTGGTGTGGACGGTACTGGGTATGATGTGGGTGGTGGTGATGGTTTTGGACACCTTGGATCATTAGACCCCGGGTAACAAGCAGGCGGTGCTGGTGTTGATGGTGATGGGTAAGAAGTAGTAGGTGGTGATGGTTTTGGACATCTTGGATCGTTTGATCCTGGGTAGCAAACTGGGGCTGGAGTGGTTGGTGGCAATGTAGGTTTCGGGCATCTTGGATCATTTGAGCCTAGGAAGCACACAGGTGGAGCTGGTGTGGATGGTACTGGGTATGATGTAGGTGGTGGTGGTGATGGCTTTGGACACCTTGGATCGTTAGACCCTGGGTAACAAGCGGGTGGTGCTGGTGTTGATGGAGATGGGTAGTAAGTTGGAGGAGGTGAAGGTTTAGGACATCTTGGATCAGTTGACCCTGGGTAGCAAACTGGGGCTGGAGTGGTAGGTGGCAATGTTGGTTTCGGGCATCTTGGATCATTTGAGCCTAGAAAACACACAGGTGGAGCTTGTGTCGATGGTACTGGGTATGATGTAGGTGGTGGTGATGGTTTTGGACATCTTGGATCATTAGACCCTGGGTAACAAGCAGGTGGTGCTGGTGTTGATGGAGAAGGATAGTAAGTTGGAGGTGGTGAAGGTTTAGGACATCTCGGATCAGTTGATCCTGGATAACAGGTGGGCGGTGCTGGTGTTGATGGAGGTAAATAAGTATTTGGAGGAGTCGATGGTTTAGGACACCTTGAATCATTTGAACCTGGATAGCACACTGGTGGGGCTGGCGTGGATGGTGAAGGATAATAAGTTGGAGGAGGTGACGGTTTTGGACATCTTGGGTCATTAGACCCTGGGTAGCAAACTGGTGCTGGAGTGGTTGGTGGCAATGTTGGTTTAGGACACCTTGGGTCATTTGAACCTAGATAACACACTGGTGGTGCTGGTGTGGATGGAGAAGGATAATAAGTGGGAGGTGGTGATGGTTTTGGACACCTTGGGTCATTAGATCCTGGGTAGCAAACTGGTGCTGGAGTTGTTGGTGGCAATGTTGGTTTAGGACATCTTGGGTCATTTGAACCTGGATAACACTGTGGTGGGGCCGGCGTAGACGGAGAAGGATAATAAGTTGGAGGAGGTGAAGGTTTAGGACATCTGGGATCAGTTGATCCTGGGTAGCAAACTGGTGCTGGAGTTGTTGGTGGCAATGTTGGTTTAGGACACCTTGGATCATTTGATCCTGGATAACACTGTGGAGGGGCTGGCGTGGATGGGGATGGATAGTAAGTTGGAGGAGGTGATGGTTTAGGACACCTTGGATCAGTTGATCCGGGGTAGCAAACTGGTGCTGGAGTTGTAGGTGGCAATGTTGGTTTTGGACACCTCGGATCAGTTGATCCTGGGTAGCAAACTGGTGGGGCTGGAGTTGAAGGAATAGGGTAAGATGTTACAGGTGGTGACTGCTGTGGACACCTCGGATCTTTCGATCCAGGGTAACATACTGGTGGGGCTGGCGTAGATGGTGATGGATAGTAAGTTGGAGGAGGTGATGGTTTAGGACACCTTGGATCAGTTGATCCTGGATAGCAAACTGGTGCTGGAGTGGTTGGTGGCAATGTTGGTTTGGGACACCTTGGGTCATTTGAACCTGGATAACATACTGGTGGGGCTGGCGTGGATGGTGATGGATAGTAAGTTGGAGGAGGTGATGGTTTAGGACACCTTGGATCAGTTGATCCTGGATAGCAAACTGGTGCTGGAGTGGTTGGTGGCAATGTTGGTTTAGGACACCTTGGGTCATTTGAACCTAGAAAACACACTGGTGGTGCTGGTGTGGATGGAGAAGGATAATAAGTAGGAGGTGGTGATGGTTTTGGACACCTTGGGTCATTAGACCCTGGGTAGCAAACTGGTGCTGGAGTAGTTGGTGGCAACGTTGGTTTAGGACACCGTGGGTCATTTGAACCTGGATAACACTGTGGTGGGGCCGGTGTGGATGGAGAAGGATAATAAGTGGGAGGTGGTGATGGTTTTGGACACCTTGGATCATTTGAACCTGAATAACACGCAGGTGGGGCTGGAGTAGATGGAGGTAAATATGTATTGGGAGGAGTCGATGGTTTCGGACATTTTGGATCATTTGATCCAGGGTAACAAATTGGCGCTAGTGTGGTTGATGGCACCGTTGGTTTTGGACACCTTGGATCGTTTGATCCTGGGTAACAAACTGGCGGTGCTGGTGTGGATGGTGATGGATAGTAAGTGGGAGGTGGTGATGGTTTTGGACACCTTGGGTCATTTGAACCTGGATAACACTGTGGTGGGGCTGGTGTGGATGGAGAAGGATAATAAGTGGGAGGTGGGGATGGTTTTGGACACCTTGGGTCATTTGAACCTGGATAACACTGTGGCGGGGCTGGTGTGGATGGAGAAGGATAATAAGTGGGAGGTGGTGATGGTTTTGGACACCTTGGGTCATTGGACCCGGGGTAGCAAACTGGTGCTGGAGTGGTTGATGGCAACGTTGGTTTAGGACACCTTGGGTCATTTGAACCTGGATAACACTGTGGTGGGGCTGGTGTGGATGGAGAAGGATAATAAGTGGGAGGTGGTGATGGTTTTGGACACCTTGGGTCATTTGAACCTGGATAACACTGTGGTGGTGCTGGTGTGGATGGTGAAGGATAATAAGTGGGAGGTGGTGATGGTTTTGGACACCTTGGGTCATTGGACCCGGGGTAGCAAACTGGTGCTGGAGTGGTTGGTGGCAACGTTGGTTTAGGACACCTTGGGTCATTTGAACCTGGATAACACTGTGGTGGGGCTGGTGTGGATGGAGAAGGATAATAAGTGGGAGGTGGGGATGGTTTTGGACACCTTGGGTCATTTGAACCTGGATAACACTGTGGCGGGGCTGGTGTGGATGGAGAAGGATAATAAGTGGGAGGTGGTGATGGTTTTGGACACCTTGGGTCATTGGACCCGGGGTAGCAAACTGGTGCTGGAGTGGTTGATGGCAACGTTGGTTTAGGACACCTTGGGTCATTTGAACCTGGATAACACTGTGGTGGGGCTGGTGTGGATGGAGAAGGATAATAACTGGGAGGTGGTGATGGTTTTGGACATCTTGGATCATTTGAACCTGGATAACATGCCGGTGGAGCTGGTGTTGATGGGGAAGGATAATAAGTTGGTGGTGGTGAAGGTTTTGGACACCTTGGATCATTTGATCCAGGGTAACAGAGTGGTGGTGCCGGTGTCGATGGAGTTGGGTAAGATGTTGATGGTGGTGATTGTTGTGGACATCTTGGATCTTTTGATCCAGGGTAACAGACTGGTGGTGCTGGTGTTGATGGTGAAGGATAGTAAGTTGGAGGGGGTGAAGGTTTTGGACACCTTGAATCGCTTGAACCTGGATAACACACAGGTGCTGGAGTGGTTGATGGTAAATTTGGTTTTGGACATCTTGGGTCACTTGATCCTAGATAGCAAATTGGTGGTGATGGCGTTGATGGCGTTGGGTAAGACGTTGATGGAGGTGGTGGTGGTGGTTTTGGACACCTTGAATCTTTTGATCCAGGGTAACAGATTGGTGGTGCTGGTGTTGATGGTGAAGGATAGTAAGTTGGAGGTGGTGTTGGCTGTGGACATCTTGGATCATTTGATCCTATATAACATATAGGTGGTGCTTGTGTTGATGATGAAGGGTAGTAAGTAGAAGGAGGTGAAGGTTTAGGACATCTTGGATCATTTGATCCTGGATAGCAAATTGGTGATGTAGTTGTTTGAATAGGAGCGGTCGGATAGTTGGGTAATGATGATTGACAGTTTTCTTCTGGGCAATTTCCCAAGCATAACTGAAATATTATTCACATTATAATATTTGATTAATTTAACTGGAAATATCATTTACTTCAACATTACAAGTGAGGTACACTTGGTGTTTGTCGGGGAATTTGAATGCTGTGACATTTGTATACCCAATTGTTGTTATACCACTTTGGTCAACTGTTTGAGTTTTCTTCCAGTGTGATATTAATTTTTTTCTCCTAAAAATTTTAACAGCCTTTGTTAAAACATATTTATAGTGTTTAGCTTAGTAGTTTTCTCTTTTTTTATAAAGATATTTTTATTATTTTATCTCTTTTTCTTTATATGCCATAATTTTAACTGTTTATTTACTTTGGACATCCTGAAGAATCAGTCAATTGTATACTTGTTGTGGTTGATGATTCATAATTATCATTATCATATGCCCAACATTCTCTTACTCTTACATCGTAAGCTTCATCAGTACTCTTTACATATACAATTAATGAAAGTGGTTCTCCTATTTTTATTATCTTGTCAACTGGTGATGTCTATAACAAATAGACAATTTCTGTTACAATCCTTATTTTTCTAATTAAACCTATTAATATAGATAACTTACATTTGGGTATTGACCTCTTTGTATATCCATCCAGCATTGTAGTGTACCTTCATTCCCAGAAGGAACAGAAACCACTTCTAACATATCGACTACAATAGGCTTGAAACGCACTCGTTTACCTGTACCTGGTTTTGTCTCTGAAGGGCATGAGACTTTTCGAGCTAAATCCCATGCTTCCTAAAAAAAATGAAAAGTAACTTAAAGCATTATTTTGATAAATATAAAATTGTATTTATATACAATGTACTAACTTTTTCAAACATTATTTTTTATTATTATTGAAATTCTAATACGTTATAGGTTACCTGGATTTCACTATCTGTCTGGATGATAATTGTATTTTCAATGGAACCTAAATCACAACTACCACCGTCTTCGGTATTTGAACAACCCTCATCTACAGGGGGACGACAATCTTCTATCGGTATCTGGAACTGATATGAGTTCCTTCCTGAATTACTTTGCACAAATCTACAAACAAAATGTTCTCTTTATTAGTACTTGATTGAACTATAATTGTTATATACTATATAATATATGTATAATATTGTACTTTCAACTTAATTTAAGTTGTGTTTATCATGATATTAGTTATAATGTTTAGTAAGTCTAGTTTTCCCTTGAACACTTCAATTTTATGAAAAGTAAAATATTATTTCATGTATCTATCCTATTTAAAAATAAATAGACAAATGCTGAAATTTTCAGTGGTCCAATCTAAGTTCCAAATGATTAATACAACTTCATTTTTGTTGTATTATCATAAATATAATAAGTATATTATATGTAATTTGTAAAGAATCATGCCGTTAAAATGAAATATCTATCTACACCGAAAAATGGACTTCAGTACACATGATGATGAGTTAACTTATTATAACCGTTATTTTTTTTCCAATAATTTATTTATAATGATAACATTGAACATAGTTATAGACATAAGAAGCTGTGTAGAAAATATTCAACACATTGTATAATATATTTTAATAAATATAGAGTGTTTATAGTATTTAAAAAGCCCACAACTAATTAATGTGTTTTTGACTATCCCTAAGAGTATATAATATATACCTAAACTGAATATTATATTATGTAATTATTATAGTTCGGTCTGCACAAACTTTGAATCAAATTGATAATCTATCTAATTTTTAGTACAAATTATTTAATAAATAAATGTTTGCTAAACAAATTATGAAATATTGAATAAAACTATAACAATGACATTACATGATTGTCTAACACAGTTCGAAAATATTAGAACAAAACTATAAATTGTATTGAGTTTTATTGATTCGCAATGAAATCGGGATCGTGTGGAACTATAGGTTCATCAAGAATCGACAAAGGGAATTAAAATACATATATCCCTCCCCCCCCCAACCTTTCGGAGATCTGTGAAAGACTTTCGTCGTGCACTCGCCTGCATTTGGGGTCGTCGTGTCGACCTTTGCTGTAGATCACGCCGTTAAATTGTTCCAGGAATTCGATTTCCACGGCTATGACGCCGTTCGATGACGCAGCGCCGCAGTCCACGCGGATGCCCTTGAGCTGCACCCTGTGCTCGACGCCGTTTTCATGCTCGTAATCGCTCTGCCGCACGAACCGGTCGGCCATGGCGGGGTTCATCATTATCACGCCGGAATCATCTTGGCTAGGGTCCACGCCAAAGTCCAGCAGCGATCCGTCAGCCTATAGAGCAAACGTATCGAAATTATTAGTAGGTAAGTCACTTATTTCAATAAAAAATTTTTAAAATGTTGTCGGTAAAGGTCGTTGAAAAAACTCGTGAGAAACACATCTCAAGCTTTAATTATTTTTCATTGAAAAAATCCACGAAAGTAACGGTGGGAAGAGTAATTGTTGAGCATATCCATCACTAGTATTTATTAAATTTTTCTTTAATGACATGTTTATACACTTAATTGTCGAAAAATCGATTTGGTAACCGACAACGGTTTTGCGTATTTTAAGCCGTTTTTTTTGCATTTTATAAGATATACCAAGTACCTAATATATGTATTATTTATGTTTTCTTTACGATGCATCAGGATTATTAATTAAGCTTTTAATACAACATGCTTTAAACTAGTCCCTATATATATTTTTTTTAAATGGTTTGTTAAAGATAACTGTAGGCCCATTTTCAGACAATTAACAATCAAAGAAATTGGAACAGTTAAAGTCTATATGGCAATTAATTTAAAGATCAAAAATTGTAAGGTCTGCATATTTATAATTAGAAATCTTTTATTTTGGTGTTACTATGGAATCTCTTCATTATTTACGGTCAGAATTTATAATATGACTATAATAATATAATACAACTATTGTATAACCAAAAAAAACATTTTAATTGGTATGAAATTAAATAACCAAAAATTGAATACATGTGTACTTTAGTACAGCTGACATTCTCAGAAATTCACGAGAAACTATACGATTATATGTCTATGTATATAGTTAGAGACTAAAGTTCAAAACAATGACCATTTTTGGTCAGGTTTCCATGTTGAACGACCCATAATGTATTATATTACGGTCGATGTTTTGGCTTTAAACGATTATCGTTTACTCAAATGGACATGTTCGTCGAAGTTATTACAGTGTAGAAAACTTTGATCACATATAATACCTATTCTAATATACTTCAAATGCAAACAAACGAATAATACGAGATTGCCGAGTAAGATTACTAACGGCAGGTAAGAAACTTTGACAATCAACGATGTGTATATGGTCATAGCAACCCTCTTAATTGATATTAACGAACAATATTATTCGAATAATACATTTATATTAAATTATAGACCTAACCTAGCTAATGTTCTACTTATAATTATTGTATATACCTACAAACTCGTTTATTGTAGTATTTATTACTATTTGACATTGCTAATTATATTATGCCGAATCTAAAGCTTAACATCACTAAATCGAAAATAACAATCCAAATAATGCATTTAATTGGAACATAATAACAATATTAAAGAAAAAATATTTTTAAAAAGAATACTCATATTATAAATTATTACGTTTTAAAATTATCAAAATATAACTAAAAAAAAAAAGTTCAACAAGCATGGAAATCAAAATGTGCGGTTAGTAGTTATTGGTAATAAGTCATTACTAATAACTATTGCCCGGAACTTGATGCATTTGCATCTTTTTATCTAATGCTTGTACTCGAGGCTCTTCTTTATAGAAATTTGACTTCTGCCATGCAGAATTCAATGGTACAAATTTTATTTTGCATTTTTTCGGTAATTCCCAGTTGTAATTTCATTTTTTTAACAGTTTTAGTGCATTTTATGCATTTTTCGACTTTTGTAGGTATATTTGCATTTTTTTTCCTGAAAGAACATGTTTTATTTTATATTATTTTGATAAAATTAAATATTTAAAAAAAAAACTAACATATTATATCGTATAGCTGAATCCTTCAATTATTTACGTATTGATATTATTTTGTATCTTTGTTTCAATTTTTTTAGGCCCAGTGCAGACGTGCGTGAGAAACCCCTGTGTTATTGAAATTTTGATTTAATTGGTTTACCCAGAGGCCAGAATAGATTCATAGACTATATTTAAAATTTTTTCACCGTCATTATAGTCATTTTTGTTATTTTTTGAAGTTATTTTTTGATATTTATAATTCATTTTAACACTTTTTTTGTGTGCATTTTTTAAAGATTTGTAGGTCATCAAGTTCCGGGCCCTGCTAATAACTTAATACATTTTTTTCAAAAATATACAGAGAGGCAGGTCTAATTATTTATCTAGTAGACTCGTATTATCATCTGTATATTATTATTTTTTATTATTGTGTGGGCACTGCGGTTTGCAAATGGAAGCAGCGTAAGGCAGCTCGTAGAGTCGTAAACGATCCATCGGACTGGAAAAACAACGTTATAATAATATTATGTTACACGTTTATGGCTTGTAAGCAATAGTAGTGAAACATAATACGAATCGTTTGTCGGCGAAGGCCTATAGGCGTCGACAAACGCCGTGCACACGTCCTGTACGGGTTAGATAGCTGCGGTGCGATAATGACGACGATAATAATGATACCTACACACAAACCTACAATACGGGTGACTGAAAAAACCAACTGAATAATAATAATAATATGATCGATTCATGAGGTGATGATAATTTTGATTTCGATTTTTTCGTTTTAAAATTAATGCTCTAACTTCAGATAACGTCTTGTGAGCCTGTCATTGAATATCACATTGTTATGTCTTAATATTATTAAGTACTAGATAAATGTCTTAAATATCTTTAGGCTTGCAATTCGACGATAACATCATCGCGTATCGACTATCGATACAAATGACAACGATCCAACGAAACAAAAACCTCGCTCAACGACAGCAGCAGCCGACGACGAATTATATGAATATAATATTATATCTATATAGACATGGCGTCACCCACGTTTATTAAATAATATATATTGTTTCCGGTCGTGGAGAAAGCGCCGACGACGGTGCGGATCAAAGGTATGTGCTGTGATCTCCGCCCATCCTCTACCGCCGCGTCCCCTCCACTCGCGCCTATGGAGGTGGACGCGTTGTTCGCGGAGGAGCTGCAGACACGGTATACCGTGAGGAGGATCGGTCGTTTAACCAGCAGTGCATTATTGTACATATTATTATTATTCACGACGCGCGAGCGTACTTCTTATACGAGTATCGGCGGAAAGGAAAAGTGCGGCGAGGTTTTCAACTCTTCCAGTCCCGGGTTCGGGTCAAAGGTCGCGCGTATAGCGTTATTAAAATAATGTTGTGTGCGCAGGTAAAACGTGAAAGGATCACGACGGCGGCGTGGCATAAAATAGGTATATGCAAGAGTGTTGGACCGAGACTTTTTCGAACGATCGACGGTGAGCAGCATAACGAGACGAATTTTTATTTATTTATCGTTGATAGGTATTCCATTCGGCCATGTTATATAAATCGCTATAGCCTCCGCGTCCCCGGGGCGCTGGAGACGCGCCGCTCGTGACGCAATTTTCGCGCGGCAGTAGTGCTGGCGGGGGGGGGGGAGGCAAACCAGCGATGTAGCTTCTAATAATAATTATTATGTCCCGTCTACGAAATAATAACTCGAAAGAACCCGTGTCTCTCGTTCGGGATGATACTTTGACCTCGATTCGGTGACGATACGTAATATCGCATTGACGTTTACGCAATATTCGCGGGTTTTCGCTGACGGCGAAAAATATGCACTTGCACACGTGGGTTTTGTATGCGCGTAATAATAATGATAATAATAATAATAATAATAATACGCGTGTAAAACAACGCGGCGACCTGCGGGTAGCGCGACACACGAAATGTGAGACGATACGGCACGAATCGATAATAATATTATTAGTCTTTGGCATGGCTATGTAATAATATGGTAATCGGTTAGGGTATGCGACGTAAGTACGCGGTTCGGCGACGACTTTACGAATATTCGATTCGACGGCCCCCGGGGTCCGGGAGTATTATAATTAAATATAATATTATATTATATTATATTATATTATATTAAATGTACACGTGTGTACTGTGTATGTGTGTGTGTGTGAGTGTGTTGTGTAAAAACTGGTATACGAATAAATTAAAATATGCAGAATTAAAAGCGTGAAAATTATAATATTATGGTCTCGAACTTTCAAGACAAAATAATAATCTCCGAAAACGTTTGCAAATATTGTGACTGCGTACGTCAGCATTGGCAGCGGCGCCAAGTCTCGATTCTTCCTGTGATTATACAACATAAAATATCAATAAAAATTCAACGTTCTCCGAACACGCGTCGTTAGAGGTGCAAATTCGAAAAAACTAAACTGTAAATCAAGTCGTTTTCTGGTTTACTGTTTTGGACGAGCCACAATCATCGTCGAGAACGTGCGGCAATTTGGGTTTCTTCCGAAGCCGGGTAATAATAAAATCAGACAAGAAAAACAGACATGACCGACATTTTTTCGCAACGTCAACAGCATTAGTGAGAATATTAAACATATTAATAGAAAATAATGAAATTAACTTTGGTCTTAGGAAACGTTTCTCATTTTTAGACGTAAGCGGTGCCTTTAAATTTGCTTAACTCGTGTACTCCTTAGTAACGGCAAACCACAGTCAATAAATACGTAAATAAATAGTTATTAACTCGTCTTGCAATGAACTCGGCTCAAGTGCATATTGGTGACTTGAGGAAATCGATACTTGTCATATTCGACGGTTGGACTAACCTTACGGCTTACACCTTAACCGTGAATCATTTTTAGAAACAGTAAGTTTCTAGACTGTCAGTCGAGAATAGTTTTCAATTTATTCGTTTGAAAAATAAAATCATTAAACGAGTTAAAAGTATATAATATAGTGAATAACAATTAGGATGAATTCCGTTGAAAAAAATTACTCATTAATTGCAATGTTACAAATTTATTATTTTTGTTATTTCGGTGGGGTCGAAAATATTAAGATATTTTTTGGAAAAATAAAACCTTTTAACTGTTTAAAGTTAAAAAATAATCGAAATAAATGTAACATACCGCGAGTGCCACATGCACAACCATTGACATTGAGCAATACACCTCCATCGGAATATTATTCGCAATGTCTGTCTATATAATATTTCGAGTCGGGATTGCCGACCTATCGTTGTCCAACGTTGCAGTAAGATTTTTTTTAACCGCAATAACGCCACGGTTTATGTGCATTTTATTAATTTTTACATTTCGGTCAAATAATTTTTGCCGAATAGGTATCGAAAGTGAAACGTAGTCCGTCGGGACTGCTTCGACCACTTTCCCACGCGTAATATCGGTGTAAATTACGAGATTACCGAGATGCGTGTTTTATATTATTATATGAATATAACGCGCGTGTTGATACAATGATTAATAATATTATTATCCCATGAGAAGTTTGGATCAATCGGTTTAACAAAAAAAAAAAGAAATCGACAAGCCGTCGTCATCCGATCTAACCAAATCCGAGCCTAGCTAGCCCGCCAACCTAACCGGGTTGGTGAATTCGGGGCTACGCGTTCGAAATGTTTTTGTGAGGACTATATTATAGTGGGATATATTGTAGGTGCACAGGTGTTGCTTTGGGGCTTCTGTAGAGACAGTCTGATTTTAAGCATACCGACGAATCTGAATCACTAGATGAATTAAGAACTGTATGGACTTTTAAGAATTTATTTTTTCAACGGGCCTTTCAACGGGAGAAGCCCCGCGCCACTCGAGAGCTCACGCTGCACGCTGCCTTCAAGCCTGCCCTGAACCTAACTATCGGTTGATACGGCGATCGAAACTCTAACTTGATGATTTTTATAGATTTCAATTTGTATAAAAATACATAACATTCATAAGGTTTTAGTTACGGCTTTAAGAATAAAATACAAATTTAGAAGTGTAATATTTTTTTTAAGTAAATATTTATTAATATCTATATGTTATACTATCAGTTATTTAAATTCAAATCGTGTGAATTGTAATCTCTCATTAATTACTCAATGAACAGAAATTTTTTTAAATATAAGATTTACTATAACGAAATTAGGTACAAAAAGTAACCCGGTATGAAAGAAAAAATGTCTACTTTAAAATGTCGGCTATTCAAAAAAGAGAAACAGGTTCCGTTGATATTATGGTTTTACGATTCTTTGTCAGTTTAACGATACTTTTTGCTGATAAGATATTTGTTTTTTTTTACACACGACCGAACAATCGAAAGTACATAAAAAAACGCGAATGGGAAGATTTATAATATGTACGTGTAACATTTTATAAGTAATTGGATCGTACAAGTCGCACAATACAGAAGTCATGCTATCGTTAAAACTATCACGGACAAAATTAGCTTTTCTCTTTGTCGATTCGTTCGGTGTTTGTGTTCTTCGTCTATTGTTAACCAATGATGTCCGGATCTCGTTTTTCCTCGTGTTCATCACTGCAGGCTAGGGTTTTTATATTTTTTTTTCCTAGTAAATTTACAATCAGAATTTTCCGATAACGGTCTTGTCTAATTTTATGTTTTCCACGTTGACACAAACATGACAACGGCTGCACGTATTATGGTACGTACATTATACTTTTAACGTTATAAATCGGTATGGCTTTTATTATCACTGCGAAGAAAATGTATAATACTCAACACGTGGCGTAGTTACTATCTATATACATATATTATAACAGTCGAACGAGTAGTGTTAAATAATTTAATCACGTTTATTGGTCGGAAAATGGAAATTCCAGAAGCATTCCAGCACGACGAACCGCGTAAGTTCACGACACTCGCATCGTGAATACTAGAATAAACCAGTCTAACCTCGGTGACGACTTCAATATTGAATATTATAATGTTCGTATACGAGACCGTATCTAGTGGTTTTATCAGAAATCGGTTAATCTCGATTGCCGAAATACGTCCGTGTATACGTAGTGTGATATTCCGACACGAATAACCAGTTATATTATTATAATCGTTATATAATACACTTTTGAAAACGGACATTGTCGAATTTGACTACAATAATTTATATAGGATATTAGCCGACGTACGTGACGCAATGAGTTTATTGCGAAAATCGAGACTTCTTTGAGAATGGTAGCATTAATACTACCCGTACAAGTAACGCGTGTGTATTGACGTCATAATAATCGATAATTTATTAGGGACTTTGACGGTATAACCCGTTCGTGTATGAATATAATATTCTGCACGGTTATATTGAGTACGATTTACGATACACGGTTTTTGTGCAAGACGATAAAAGATAATATGACGCATATATTATAACTGCGCAGTCTCGTTTCATAATAATGGGACGAGCGACATAATGCTGTGATGCATACACGCAGAAAAAATCGGGTTCAAAAGTTGTGGAAGGAAAAATGGTACGGCGTAAAATACAAATATTCAATTTAATCGATGACTTATTGTACACAATTTGGTTTTTATACGAGTTGTGTTTTATTTTTGTCGAACGGAAAAACAATGAAATGCTCAAAAAAACGAGAGCGAAACGTTGCCAAAATACCGTGAATCCCTAATATACACTGATGAGCTATGCGCCATTTATGAATAAACTGGAAACCCGTTGGTACCTATATTTTATCATTTTACTCAAACGTATTTGCAATAATAATATTTCTTACTAATATAATTTATAATACATTTTTCCTAACGAAACGGTTGGTTCAATTTTTCATTTCGGTCGCTTTTGGTGTTGTTTTTATATTGATCAAAAATAATAATAATATTCAATAAACACTGTGTGATCAACGGCGCATACAATCACGACGCGTCAAAAAGAAAGAAACGAAATGAGGGAAAATATGACCGCAGCAATGGATTTAAGTTTTAATCGTTGTTAATCGCTGAACGATAACGCTTACCTATAATGTCGAAACCGACCAAATACATAATCATTTAGTTTTGATTTTTTTATTGATTTATCTAATATATTGGCAGCCGGATCCATTACCATAATGTAGGCAAACTTTATATTTACTGCAGTTAAATTAAACTGTTTTTGACGAAATTGAATTCGATTGGACAGTTTTGATTTTTGAAGGATGTTATAATCATGTTTGTGTTTGATTGAAAATACAGACCAACTGCATAGTTGTCTTACACAATTTTTATTTTATTTCCTACTTTAGGCACATTATTAAAATGGCAGATGATCAAAGGCACTTTTTTTAAAAAAAAAAAACACTCGGCAAACCATAATTTGTAATCATTATACTAACCCAAAATGTAAAACTCGCTCATGTCTGCATGTCAAAGATATAGAAACAAATTAAATATAAAAATTCTTAATTTCACTGGAAAAAAAAGAGTTACTAGTGCACTTTAAATAAAGAAAAACGGGTACACTATAATATATTATTATAATTAGGACCCGGATTTAGGTGCAATAAAATACTTATGAACAAGCCCTTAAAAATTACAAACAAAAGCTTAACATAGTGTATGACCTAAATTCACCAAATTACCTTAATTTGTTTTTATAAATAATGTCTTTTAAGTTGCTAAAAATGTAAAATAACTTACTAATAATTTAATATTTTTTTTAAACTAAAATAATAATGATTTTTTATCATAATATTATAATAAATGAATGTTGATTCAACATCGTTGAACTGTAAAATTAAAACCAAAAAAAATAACTCTTGATTTTTTCTAAAACTAATGATTAAAAATACCTATAACCTAACATTTAAATATAAAACTACGTAAATCTATCAAAACTGCAAAGTTAAAAAAAAAAAATCAACATTCGAGGATTAATTATTATACAAACTATCATATTCATATTATTATGGACCTTACGCCTATAAATTTCAAGTTTAAAATCCGCAAACTTTATCACGTTTTATTCCTTTTATCACGTCCGGCGTATAATGATCCGTATGGCAAAAAATTGATGACTTTCTACATTCGTGAGTATTATGCGATATATAAAATATTTTATAAATCATCGAAAACAATATATAATTTCGTATCGCACAAGTCTAAAAATTTGCGCGCTCACTTAATAGATTTAAATCGTTTTTATTTATTTATTATTTATTTTATTTTATAATATGAACGCCGAACGGCTTTTACAAATTAGTATATCGTGTATACATATTAAATACGTTTTATAACAGTATGGATTGACTATAAACTTAAACTATATAACAACAAAAGAAAACCTAACAAAATATATGAATAACAGTGGAAACGTAGATCACAGTTGATTGGCCAACCTAAGCATCCTGTGCATGGGGTGGTTGTAGCTAAAGGAAGTAGACTGAGTTGGGATGTAAAAAGGAGCGTGATTCCGAAAATTGTGAGATGGGACTTTGAATAGGATTTTTGATAGTAGAGTAGGTCAGGTGAGTCGATAGAGTTGTTAAGGAGAGCATGAATGAACTGTAAACCAATATGATTGCGGCGTGAGGACAGAGATGGTATATTTAGGAAATGGCTGATATCAGAATAGTTATGATCAGGATTTGGTAATTTAAGTATAAATAAGCAGCGTAAGTAAGAAATGTATGCTGGACTCGCTCCAGACGCAGCTGATCCTTAGCAAGGTATGGGTGCCAAACGACGACCCCATATTCTAAGATGGATCTAACAAGAGCAAAATATAAAGAACGCAGACAGGTAGGTGACGAAAAAAGCTTGGTATTGCGTTTAATAAAACCTAAAACCTTATTAGCTCGACCCGTAATTATATCAATGTGATGGTTAAGAGGGAGAGTGGAGGAGTAGTAAATACCAAGGTCTTTTATAATAGATACGCGTTGCAGCAGAATGTTGTTAAGCATGTAAGGGTGATAAATAGGATTTCGTGATCTAGAAGTTTTTAGAAACTTTCGATTACTAATAATATTTAGATTTGTTATAAAAAGTTTTTCTTTTTTTGGTTACCTATATAAGACCTGTGATTGTAATCCTTAATTATATTTAATTTATTTTTGTTTTCAATTTTACTAATTTTGTAAAACAAGCTTATGCTTAAGGGGGAGTTGCAAAAACTATTTATATGTACTCATCAGCGTAATTTTTATTTGTATCTGCTTTTTTTGCTAAATAAATTTATTATTATTATTATTATTATTATTATTATATTATATGGGTTAACTCGTAGTTTTCGTCCGTTGTAGACACTGCAGGGTGCAGTGTATTGCTGTGCTCCGCGAAACCGCCGAATAATTCGTACGGTGCGGCGGTACACGGCGGATGAATATCCGAATGGTTCCGGTGCGGAAACTTTGAAACTTCGAAACACGTGCTCGGCGAAATCGACAAAAACTTCCCCGGCGACCGAGCACGTTTATCATAATACCGACGGCTGCGGACGAGTACAAAATGATATTATATTTATGTTTAATATGTATACTTACGCCTATATTATATGGGCGAGTATACCTGCTCTGGTCGTATTATATCACGTCGTGTACACATTATATTACCTATATTATGTATATATTATATTCGTAAAATATCACTCACGGGATAAAACTATAATTGTCATTACAAAAACCCCATGTCCGCGTAATAAATTACACTGTCGTCGATATTTTTTTTTTTTTTTTTGAGACCGATGACACCAAAAATCTGTTGATGTCTCTACGGCGAGACCTAATATTTACTATATAGTTAAGCTGAGTTATTTTCAGTGTTTTTCGTACAAAGAGTGTTATCGCAAAAATGTTATCCTAGTTTTTATGCCTCTCATTAGGTACTGGGGAACTGCATTTGCAAGTGGCCAAACTTATTCCAGTAGCAGAATTTCCGATAGTCGGGCATTTTGGTCAACGCAGATGATCAAGTCTTATTTAAATCTTCCCAGACGAATGTCTGCAAAAGAATACTACGAATTCGTCAGGGAGTAAAACTGCATCTCTCGTTGTATTATGTATATTATATTATCGAGGTTGCTTCGCTCGACCTCTCAGCGAGATCTCGTTCTCCCCGAAAAGTATTTCTTCGACGTCGGTGTGGATATATATATATATATTGTAAAATAATATAAACAGCCGGACCAGCCGTCCGCATCCTTGACATTTATAAACGCGTTTAAACTATTCATAAACCTCATAATAACATAATATTATTCTGTAGGCGACTGTAGGCTATTATACCTATCACCAGCTACTCGGGGTTTCGCAACATTTACAACGTATCTTCTTCTTCTTATTATTATTATTATTATTCATCTCCGTCTTCTTCGACAGACTATACGAGACGACGAGTCAAATGTCATTATGTTGTATAATAAGTGCTCGTTGTAAATCTTTTCGTGGCCTCATTATCCGATAATCGCATGGTAGCCCGTCTTTAGAATCATATCTATCCTCGTCTCCCTCGTCGCGGTATAGTCGTCAGTCTCGCTCAGTCCCTCTCTCCTCCACTGGACGTGTCGCAATCGTCCGACGAGGGCCGATCACGGGACGAAACGCCGTAATGGTTGTGAAATATATATATATGAGTTCGGTAAAACCACCGTCGAATGATTAATGAGCGTGCGGGGTACGCCAAAGTCAAAACTCCTATACGGTTGCATTTTGTCAGTCGAGGACGTACCCCCCCCCCCGTCTACCGCTCCTTACGGCTCCGGACGTACGATGAGTTATAATAAAGTTTATATTTACCTATTATCTTATATAATAAAACGATATTATAGCGTGCAAAAAGTCGCACTATAGCAAGCTGTAAAAGTACGGCCGCGCCTTTTATTATAATATGCGGCACGATGTTAACCCAGTCTTCGTACGGAAAACTTTACAAAAGTGTATAATACGTACGTCTTACCCGGCGACAATAACTTAGGAATGCCCGAGTCAAGAACACCTCCGTGCGCAAGTCACATTATATAAATAATTAAACTCACATGATATATTTTCCAACGACACTACAGTCTACAATATCACCGTTATATTATTATTTTCTGTGACGATTTTTTTTTTTAATGAGCCCAACTCTAACGATTTAGAAACTATCACTATACCCGCTCGAGGGAGTGAATTTCCCTAAAGAAAAAAACAAAATTTTCAACATCCGTAATAATAATAATTATAAACTACAGTTTAGGTATAACGCACCATTGCATTGTTTGTGTTCAGATATTATTTTATTTTAATCAATTTTAATCTTTTATTCGGTTCAGCAACAGTTTTTCATTTCGTTATTTTTGTTACATCCAGTAATAATAATTTAAAACGATTGAGCACTGTGGTCGAACAACCAAAACATCAAAAAGTAGGTTCATTTTATATCGTCTGTGGCCGGAGATGGTTTGTATTAATTTTTTTCATTTTTGTTCTCTTATATTTTAATTATTGCATAGTATGATAATTCTTTATTCGTCGTCAGAAATATTAATTAAACAATTTATATACGTTTTGAATCAGCTCGTTCCGAACATGATGAAAAACTGAAAAGGGACAGACGAGAGTGCCCTGGCATCCTGCTATAATTAATAACGATATACGCCCGCTGCTGAGTAACGCATTTATAAGCACACTCTTGTAGAGGTCATCACTTAATTTTAAATTGTTATTTATTAACATTAGTTGGAGTTTTGTTAAAATAAATATTAACAATATTTTATGATAAAGATATTTGTAATGAAATTTCATTAATCCTTTCAGCGTTATTTATATTTTAGGAATGCTTCAATGTTCAAAACTCAAAGCACATTGTTTAGCATGCACTAAACAGTTGAACGCCATGACATCAGTCCAGAGTATTACGCACCTATTATAAGATATAAACTTCAGACATTTCTGAACTTTCGAGGTAGGTTCAAAATTTACCATTTATTTATGCTCGTATAAATTGTATTGTTATTTTGATGTTTTACTATTTCCAAATAAGATTATTCATCTTTCAAAGGGTCTCGCACACATTTTCACAAACATGGATTTTCTGAATAAATGTCTAACGTTTTGCGATGTAAACATTTCCAAGGTACAATACTGAATTTCGATACACATATTATACAACTTCTCGTCGTCGTACTTTTGAGTAGCTTTTCGGACCAACTGTGACTGTTTTACGAGTACAATATTCTCGGTCCAGCTAACCACTCATATTTTTGCATAATCAATTCGACAGAGGTACAGCGCATGGTACACAAGACCTGCCCAATATCACGCACCCGTTCGACGGGAACGTATATTATGAATATTATAATAAGTAAGATAAATATTAATGATTTTCTTCTTCTCTCTTTTTTTTTATTATTCAAATCATTAGTTTGGCAAGCGAATCGCACATAAACTTAATTATAAGACATTATATACATTATATTGTTATGCTTAGAACACGGTAATTAAAATTAATGTCGGGCTATAAATTGATTATATAACGGATTTTTC
The DNA here is from genome assembly GCA_022818045.1 of Neotoxoptera formosana. Lineage (NCBI taxonomy): Eukaryota > Metazoa > Arthropoda > Insecta > Hemiptera > Aphididae > Neotoxoptera > Neotoxoptera formosana. The sequence goes on along the minus strand of CM040632.1, from coordinate 64,815,986 downwards.
CAAAGGAAAAAAACCATGATACGATACTTCAATACAATTATTGCGTCCCATCGCAATTATTATTGTTTCTTACTAATTCTAATCCTTTTGTGGATAATCATCCTTGTTTTTGTAGGTTAAGATTCTATTTGCCTTATTATAGACATAGCCCTGATCAGATTATACCATGTGCAAACAACCAGACGAGCACGGACGTTTTGATTTCAAATTTAATTTGTTTTCTCGGCCCCGTTCAAACTGACTGTTATAGGTGAACGCGACGTGGTTGATAATATAATACACAAACTATTATTATCGACATTGTGTCGAACAGTCCGGAATCTAAAATCGCTCGTTTCGACAAACAGCGTAAATTTATATCAGCGACCACCGGTTAGATCGTCACAAAACAAACTAAATCATGCGTCTATATATAAACATTTCGAAATTTGGGACCGGTCCAATGTGTGATCTACCGATAAACGGCTGGTCCAATGCTACTGATTGCTTCTTATACTACAAAAGTGTTTTTTAAATCTGATAAAAAATCATCAAATATTTGAGTTTGTATCACCAATCTTCTTTAAGTCGGCGGTCTAATAGTGGAGATGCACCATTGACTTTTATATTGTACATGGACTTGACTAACTTCCACAATGACTCTATTATGCTCGCTACTGATCGCTATGAATCGTTGTAGCAATTTCTACCTCTCTTTCTATTATTATCTATTTTGGTGAAATTCACCAACGAACGCTAAATGGTAACTGAATGTTCAAATGATATTTTACAAAATATAATAGTCACAAAATCATATCGATAATTATATAGGTATAGTGCGCACTATAGTGTAAAATATAGATATCGGTAGATCACACGTCGGACCGGTCCCCGAAATTTCATTTCGAATCTATAATCCATCATCGATTATGACTTATAATAAGATTTTTAAAAAAAAAAATATATATATACATATACGTGTACATCAAGTCCGATCCGTCTGCGAAACGTCTTCTGTACAGGCAGGCCCTGTGCATAGGTATTCGACTCATTTAACTGTATTTCAATAGGTGGGGTACCTACATCGTAAAACGGCATGCGGCGTGTAATTTATCAAAACATCGTCTTTCGTATAGTGATGATCGGGCGCGGAGCTGCGACGTCGGAGGCGTGTGAATGCGCGTCGAGAAAGCGAAAGGATCATTGCAGTGCCCATAATAATAATAATAATAATAATAATATCGTACATTATTATGTATCGAAGGCGTTTCGGACGTTATTTCGATAATATAACAATATCATTAACATAATGCGATCTATATTATATTATAATATATAGTACGCTGTATTGTCTCGGTGATTTCGAGTTTCAAAATTGTATAACAACGAGCCCTGTCGCATCGCACACGACGTTTCATAATACGACGTACCTACGCCCCCGTTATATTGTAACAATATCACATATGTTATTATTATTATTATTATTATTATTATTTTCTAACAGACTAAACGACAGAGAGCACAAAAACGTTTGTGCATGCGGCTGGCCGGCGCAGACATGAATATTACGATGACGCGTTGTCATCGCGATGAGGTACACTGTCACGATCATCGGTCGGCAGGTACTTATGCACGTGACATGTCGTAAAAAGATGTAAAAAAATAGTTTTTGTCATAAAAACAGCTCGTAAGGCACCGCAACACAATAATTACGCAAAATATTATAATATACTTTTACGACGCGAGGACGCTGCTGTGGTGCAGGTGCCTCGTGGTTGTTGATGGTCGATACAATATTTCTGACGATGATGGGCACACTGTGTGCAGAGACGGGACAATATAATATAATGCACTGTTTAATAAAGACAGTATATATTATGTAATATGGAATGACGACGGGATTTTCAAAATCATTCGGGCCGAATAGAATCCGATATTTCAAATGCCAAGTCCTCGATGTATACCTATTATATGAATTTCGTCAGCTGTACGGCGAAACTCGTGATTATTATTGTGACGCGACTTATTTCAATAATTGTTGTCGACGAATAGATGAGAAAGTTTCAAAACATCGAAACTTTAAGTACAAATTTGGAGATAATACTATAACTAGTATTATGCCTCTAGATTTATTTCATACATATAGGTAACTCGACATATATTATAATACAATACACGATTGCCCGTAATTGTGTTTAATTTTTAATAATTTATAGAAAGTATTATAATTTATATTGGCAATAAATCAGATGACATATTATGTTCATCTAAACTATCATTAAAATTGTTTAAAGAATATAATTCATATCATTAATGATATTCGTTTTTATAAATGTTTACAATATATTATTATAAAAGTAAAAATGGTCATCAGACGAGCTTAACAATCGCTACATATTTTGCTTTCTCTAAATTTATATTGTTATAACTTTATAAATCTTCATTTTTAATATTAAATTATTTTAATTTATATTATGGTTTTGAATCGATAATATAAATAATATATTTCAAAACTTAAACATTAATATGCAATTTTAAAACACTGCAGATATTACAGTTCATTTTCTCCTCCATTTTTTGGTTTCTATAATAATTCCAATTAAATATGTTTAAATTATAATCAAAATTATAAGCAAGATTTAAAACAAATACTCATAATAATATTAAAAAATAATCATTTTTTTAGAATTCAAGTATTTTTAATGGGGAAACTCTAAATCCAATTTAATTTATTTTATTAGTATCTATGTAACATCTGCTTGAAGGCCTGATAAATTATTAATATATTCCTTTAAAACACTCAAAATTAGTTTTTAATGAAATTGATTTCAAGAAAGAAGAAGGAGTCAAAATTGTCGGTTTATAGAAACTCCTATTTACATTTAATTAACTTTTTTGTTAAATAACAAGTATACGTAATAAATACAAAAGTCAGTGTAGCTTTGAATTTAATATACAAACATAATATATTGCATAATTATTACACATTTTGTGTCAATTTAAAATCTAAGAAGATATTCAACGCGTTGCAATAGTGTATTTTGTACAAATCGTTATTGAAATTTTCCGTGGTATAATCAATGCTAACTCTTCATTTATCTTCGAAGTAGGTGAACAATAGTTTGACTTGCATGTAATTTTTTATTACGCCAAAACTAAGAAAAATGCACACAATCTACATTTCTAATATTTTGTGATATGCCGAATTTGTGTGTAGAACTCGTGTGCTTATATCGTTACAGCTGGTATTATAGATTTGAAAAATGAATTAAAAACACTTACCTATAATTAGTTGTAACTATACACTTGAATGATCTAATTAGTTTAAATAATATATTACCAAAAAAAATGAATAGAAGTAGTTGTATAACATTAATTTATTGTTCTTAGGTGTTTTTGTCCAAAACTGTGTAACTAATTAGTTATTTTCAAATATTATGATACGATGGGATATTGTCTCGAACAGTTTGCTTGCTCTCTATAAATATGGTATGTACACAATATACACGCAATATTTTCTACAACCATAAATCTCTAAAACATCTTTAATCTTTTCTATGACCTCAGCTCTGGTCAGAAAATCCCAACACGAGTGTTCCTACTGACATTTCAAATTTTTTCCAAGACTTAACGCGTAATTGGTTCTTTTTTCTAGTACTACAATAAGAGTTACGATTATTACATTAATGATATTTTAAGAACGTTTAAACATTTTTTGAAAATTTATCAAAAATTGAAATATAAATAATAATAGTTATCGTAAAGTATTAAAGTGAATACATAAGAAAATGCACACACTTGCTATTTTGAATCCATACGTGTCAAGTATATTATGATCGAAGTGTACTCAAATCCAAATGGTATATTATTTTTAATACTCACTATACACACTTCTAAGTGGAGAAAAGAACTCCAGGGACAGTCAATAATAGTGAAAGTTATATTATTACCATCTAGTTGTCTGCTTCAAATTTCAATTACGAACGTCAGTTATGATTTAACCGTAAATCCAACAGAAGCGTGATGCAAAATATGTACGACGTATTAATAATTTATGAAAATCAAAGTTACTATAATATCAGCTGGAATAAAATAATTTCTGGTCGTGATTGAGAACGCGTTTAAATATGGATGTTTATTTTAACTATTATACATCCTTGATAAATCAAACTGATTAAATATTATTATAAACCACTTTTCAAGATAATATAAATAAATTGACTTCACGTCATTCCTCCCGAACAAAAACCGAATACGATCTTGATCTCCGACCCCGAAATTTACATAAACAATCCGGTTACCCGGTTTACACGGTTATGGCTCATTTTTGGTCCACGAATGACTTACCTTGACGAGGGCTGCCAGAAAGCACACGGGCAAAAGCTGCCACAACATTTTGGGCGTCTCTGGAATTCACTGTAAAACAAAAATTTAAAAACAACTGTTAAAAATCTTCAAAATTGTCTTTTCAACATCGTTTTGGGAGCCATAATCGATTGGTGGACGATATCGATTATGGTCGCATCTAATATAGGTATATGACGAGTAGTTGTGCAGCTGTACCCTAATATTATATTATACGCATGATAACAATAACTATAAATTGCGCTGTCTATAATAGGTACCGCTTAATACGCATAATATCACATAATTTTGTTCATGACTTGCTCGCATCCGACCTCGACGAGACGTCCGTTTAATGACAGACATATTAGTACCTATATATGGCCCGTGTGTCAGCCGTAGTATTGTAAAATATATTTGATTAAGCGTATTTCACGAATTAAAAACAAAAAAAATAAATATTATATCACATGCCTACTCTTTACTGAAAATTGGTTTACATTATCATTACACGCTAAACTATACTGTAAATCATTACACGATTAGTTTTTTGTAAATATTATGATGCGTCAAATTCTTCTATTTCAAAGTATTTTATATAATGTAGATATCTTTGAGGACACGCAAAGCGTTGTAAAATAACCATTTATAGTTGGTTTATATCTAATCAGATTTCCTCTAGAATTTTAAAAAATATTTTAATTCATCTTAATACAACAATATACGTTACTGGTCACTTACAACCATAGATCGTACGGACAAAGAGTTATACCAGACCAAGAAAATAGTTGTGAAGTGATCACTTGCTGTTTTTTAGTATTTCGAAATGTTCCACTAACTCAACAGAGAATTAATTAATTTATAACCTAAGCAATACAGCTTCTTTATCGTCAATACGATATTACCTATACTACCTATTAAATAAATTATCAATCATGTTTTTTAATAGTTATAACAAGTAATCTGAATATTATAGAAATAAATAAAAAACCATTCATATTGATAAATTGTATTCTTATACTTTGTTGACTACACGAGAATCATAATATTAAAATAAAAGTATTCTATAGAAACAAAAAAAAGTTTTAATACCAGTGTAAAATATATTCGAATACTTGACAACACTGGATAGTAATATATTATTATGTTACACTTAAAATATTTCCCACACCACACCAGAATTTAATATTACGTAAAAAAAATGATGTTGATCTATCGTGATGTATCTACTTAATCTACCCAATATCGAAAAGATTATTATTCGTTAAAATGTTAACGATTTTGTATGTCTTAAAGATAAACGCATTGGTACGATGAAAATAATACTGTGCCATGGTAATAAAACAAAATATACATTTGAGATCATTTTTTTTAGTTTGCACCGTTTACCCGCCGCACATAAAAACCAAAGACAAAATTGAATTTTCTCAGTATTATACCAACTTACGAGAGGACGTTTTAGGAACTATATACAATACTGGTATTATACTATTATAGCAATATCAATATTAATATTGCGTAAGTGATTCGGCACGAGCTCTTTCGCTATATATAATACTATAAAACTCATTTTATCGGTCTGTAGTAAAATTAATATTATTTTATATGGCATAGCTTGATTATTGAAATTATAAGTACATAATAAAGACACAAAATCGTAATAATATGCAATTGTCTCTGACATGAATTCACCGGCTTTTCGTTAACGCGATAAATTAATATTAAACAGTATCTATTGTTCCGACTTCGAGGAAAATCATTAAGCATATAATATATTATAACGACGACCACACGTGAGTCGGATGGTAAATATAACTTTTAAAAAATCATAACATGTAGTTGGATTCGTTTAAATTATTTAAAAACTACGTGAACTCAATGTGCATATTAACTATTATGTGCGGCACGTGCAAACTATATAAAAACTATAAATAAAAATACCTAAAATTTAAAAAAAATTAAAAGTGCATACTTTTGCATATTTTGTCAATTTTAGAAAAAAAGTGCATATTTCTCAATTGTCATATGCTTTTTATGTATATTTCTCAATTTTCGTTGGATTTTTAATATTTTCTAAGCAAATTGATGTTTTTTTCTAATAATTATGGCTTTATTATTTTATTTCCGATTATTAATCAACGTAGCATACAGTCGCCATTTATGTATTTATAGGTGTATGACTGAATTATATGGGCAAGTATATATGTGTGAACTGTCGCGTGTAATAAATTCGTCCGTGCGCTCTGTAAAATCTACCTGAGTGTTTAAAAAAACTATAATAGGTATGCCGAAAATTTCACAAACTTAAAATTTTTTTGCATATTTAACATATTTTCCAATTTTTTTGTGCATATTTTGCCTTTTTAACTCCTATAACTTCCGAGCCCCAGAATAAAATATATGGTCACCACAATATGGTTGCCTATCGTACGGAGCGCCGAACGGGTAGCGCTGCTCTTCTCGCGTACGTTTTCGGCTCGTAAATTTCACGACCGCGACCGTGTAATGAGTTTTGCCGTTTTATTGCACAAGACAATATACACAGGATGCGTGGATTTTCAGGTTACACACACACACACACACACACACACACGTCGTCCCGCAGAGGAGTTTTCGGTCAACCTACCTACTCGATATTGTTTTCTGTGGCCGATTTCCAATGGACCCAAGACAATATCCGCAATTATATATAGGCGCAGGGCGTTTACATACCTGTGGTCAGATATAACCCGATCCGTGAGTGTGCGTCCGAAAGGTTAAAATGTGATACAGACCATATTATGGGTAAATTGAAAAGTGTTTCTAAACATTTTTTTCTATATAAACATGATGGTAAGATCCGTGTATAAATAATACGTATTAATTTGTTAGGTATTGACAATTTTCACTTCGGTCGAATAATACTGTTGAGCTAACGTTTTTTGGAGTTAAATATTAGAGCACCTATGTGGGAAAAAATGTTTTTCTTCTTTTAGAAAAATCTGCGTATCTAGTACAAACCCGGTTAATATGGGCGTCCGCTTATTGTGGACAAACAGGTCTGGTCCCGATACAAATGTATATTATAACAATGTTAAATCCAACCGCGTAATATGGGCACTCGATTCGGTTTATGTGGGCAATTTTATTTTATCATAGCGTTATTAGAATATACACGATTCAAAAACGAATGAAAAACATTAATGAAAAATTATGCGTTCCGAAATCAACGGTGGCGAAACTGCTCAAAGGGGAAATCATAGGGTATCATTGACAATAAGTCGCGGGGTGTTCGCGTGTCTGAGCCAATGTTAAAATGTAAAGCCGAAGAATTATCCCGGAAAATTGGAAACAATCGGTTTGTATTGCTACTGATGGTTGCGGTTAAGCAGGTGGAATAATAGCCGCGAGATAAAATCCAAACGTGTGCATATAATGTATATATAGTAATTATTTCACTTTTTTTCAATTATATTATGATAGTAAAAATAAAAACTTTTTTTAACTAATTTCGGTTTTTTTATGGGCATCCGCTTAGTGTGGGCAAACAGAGCTGGTCCCAACGTGTCCGCATCGAGCGGAATCCACTGTATTTATTTTTCAATACGCCATTGCAGTGTACCCACCCATGTAAATAATATGATGAACAACGCGTATACGATATAGTATATAATATATATATATATATATAGGACGAACTAGGTTAATTTAGGGAAAAAATGTTAGACGAGAATTATAGTGTCACGTGTCGACTTACGAACGGCCGCCCCCCTCCTCCCGCAAATACGAAAAGTTAGGAATTTTCCCGTCATCAAAACAGTATTATTCTTACATAATATCGTACAACGGCGCATCATCAAAAAAAACGGATTTGTCGTCTGCGTCGACGTATTGTTGCATCGGCGCAGACGTTACAAAACTGTACATAAGTAATAATATATAATATATATGATATCCTATGTATGTATTATAATAATATTATAATATATCGCAATCGTGTCGCGTTTCTGCGTGGCGGCTGAGTTCTAAAGCAGTTACGACAACTAACATAACAATCATTCACAAGTAGGTGCTCATATACAAGCCGTACGTGCACTCTATAACAGTACAAGACGACGACGATAATGTACAAACAATGTAATTATACATCACTCACAATGTGTTTTTATAATAATATAACATTATATTAATTCATATGCACACGAGTATGGAGGTGGCGTTCGGTGTGTTGGAGGCGGCGGTGTCGACAAATGTCGGTCATCCGACTTCGAATGCTGCGGGATGTTATTGTTCACACGGCAGCGACGTTTTTATTATTGTTATCTTTTTTTTGTTTTTTTTTTTAATTATTATTGTTCGTCCGTCGATTATTAATTATTATTATTATTATTATTATTACGAGTATTCCGTTTTCAAAAATCGCCCGTGTGAATTTTAAAACAAAACGAGCGAAACAACTTGGTCCGACTCCGTCCACCGTGTACCGTGCGTATTATCGATTCCGCAATATTCCTCCCCTGATCCCCCGTCATCAATTAACTGATATATTATTATTACGGTCGGTGGACTGGATAATAAAAACAATAAAACAACTTTCGGGTCACCCTTCCGCGTCCTGTGACAATACACGATCCGCTTATATATTTTTTGTTAAATATCACCAATAACCGCAGGTGGTTGTCAAAGTCGAGCATTTCGAAAAAATAAATTAAATACCCATGTATAATATTATTATATCCTCTGTCATGACTACTAATGAAAAAAATAACGATTTTTGTGCCTTTTTTTTTTCACTCAAATGTGTCTGTATGGAAAATATCTTAACTGTAATACGTAAAAAAATTGCTTACTACGTGCGTTTACACTTCACGTCTTCTCGTATAAGTATTACGAGATATTGGCCAATAAATTATTGTTTTCAATAGTTGCATATTATATTTAGCGAAAAAAATACTAACGAGTGAAATCTCTTTTAGCGGTTACGAAACTCGCAGCTAGACGTTCGTCCGCGTTTTAATTCGATAATTTTCGGTTTCGGTGCGTATAAAAAATAATAATTATCCTAATTTAGTTATAAAAGTTTATTTAGTATCTACGTATGGGTGATGAATTAAGATAGTTTTTCGGCGTGTCTGCGGAATCTCGAAAGAAATAACCGACGAGCACGTCATCATCATTATATTGATCAGTGATTCGATTTTTAATAGCCATATTATATTGGTCATGTCGTTGACAATATTCGGTAAATGTTCGAAATAAATCGCGACCGACCGTTGAGATGGGATGTGTATTATTAATTGCGTGCAGACGAGTAAAATAAAATTGCTGTGCGATTTACCCGGAAGTGTGCGGTTTTGTTACGCCCGACTGCCCGAGCGCCAGCCGCCCGACCTCTTTAGGGCAATAATAATAATAATAATAATAATAATAATATTATGTTTTGTAAACAGTCGCAGTGCAGTGTGCGTATAATAATAATATTATAGACTCTAATGTATTTATTTTTTTACGCACATTTGAACGGAAGACGATTTTCCCTACGAATGCAATGTATTTCATTTTCCGCGCGTCTGCAATAAACTATATAGGGAATAATAATAATAATAATGTTATATATAATTTATTACGACGAGTTCGAAGTGTTTGGATTGCGCGAGGTGCTCGTTTGTTTAGTGTCTTGGTGGGAAACGCCGGGCTCATCCGAGCGACGGCTAATTAGATGGCTAACCGATTTTGATTGCGGGATTACTAATTAATCATTTTCTGGACGTTCCTCCATGAGAGAGCCGCACGTAACACCGTTCAATTAAACGCGATTCGTGACCCGTGTGAAATTCTAAAAGCGCGTAAAAACACACAAACTGGGAAGTTAAATAATATAATAATGAAATACCTGTGTATGTATACAATTTTCGTTTGCATAAGTGTACCGAACACGTTTTCGTAAATTATTATTTTCTTTTTTTTTATTAAGAAAAACAGAAAATCTACTATCTGCCTATAGTTGTTATATTTTGCACAATAGGTAATTTTGTTGAACACACGTTATAAAAAGGACAATATTAGGAGGGAATGACCCGGTTAGATTTTTCTAAAATGTTTGACGTCGAATCATGTCAATATCACAGAAACGTTCAAGTGTATTGTAAATGAGGGTGAACCGTTTCTTTTTGTGACCTGCAGGTGTCTCTAGGTCAATTTCTTTTCGTGGTAACCAATATCTGTGCGGGGATTTGTGTGACCACAACAACTACCCCACAACAGACGATTTGATTATCAGATATTGATAGAATGAACATATTACATATTTCGTATCACAGGGCTTGTGGATTTGGAGTTGGTCGTGTAATATTATATTATGGTACTGCCTTTTATAGAGGTCATTAAAAATAGGTAAGCAAAGATCTTTATGTGGAGATATATGTATGTTATGCACCAATAACAACAACAGTGATATTTGTTTCCGACTTAAAGAAAATTCAGAAACATTACGACAGCGATTAGATATATGTTTAACTACAATATTGTAAGTATCGGTAATATGAATACGCCAAGTGTAAAGATCGTTGTGTAAAGAAGCTACCTATAATAAACAAACCAAATATTAACATGGACTAGCCTATTAGTACTTAAAGTTTAATAAATTATTAAATACACGTTCAAATTTCAATTTATAAACATTTTTAAAAAAATCAACTCTTTAACAATATTTCTAATTAAAAAATGTGTTTCGCATTCATTCGCATTCGAAATATTTAAAAATATAGTCCTTAGAAAAATCTCAAAGGTAAAATTTGAATAAAATTTGTATTATTAAAAAAAAGTACTATGAGGGCGAGCATACGCTTTGTGAATCACCATGTAAATCATATTATTTAATATTATGTAAAATAAATCGATCGTCTTCATCACGTCGAACCGTTTTGGTAGCTGTCGTGTGCTTCGATTTGGAAGGGAAATTTATTACATTTCTTCGTCGACGTATTATAATATATTTTTATATGTAAAAAATGTGTGTGTTTGTGAGTTCTTGTGGTGGTACAGCAGGTATTGTCGTTCAATACTTAATAGAAAAACGACGGGGACACTCGCTATTATTATTATTTTTTTTTTTTTTTTGCTCACGTCGATTTGTGCAAACGCGTATAAAAAATATATACTTTATTATACAATACATTGTGTAATTATTGTTTATTCCCCAGACAGAGTAATTTTTCAGTCTAACGTATACGATTGAATGATGTGATAAGCGTAAGAATTTTCCGATAAAAGGGCTGTTTAATGATAAAATGTGCACCTCGTTCATAAAATGAATCAATTTGTCACTACTTGAATTTTTACTGACCTTGTATTATACTATCTTATGATCGTATCCAGACGCTCGAAACGCGAAAATCCGATTTTTGCCGGTTGTTTTTTCGAATTTTAAACTGGAAAACGTCGAGAAGAAAAAAACACCGCAATCACATCGCCGGAACGGGAATCGCGATACTATACGCGCGCAGTACGCGTTGCTCGGACGGTCGCGAGAATAAAGGAGACGATCCCAGTCGCGGAGAAAGTTTATATATATACCGGCGGCGGCCCGGTCCCCGGCGCTGGCAGGTATTACAAACATACCTGTACGCCGCTTTTTATCATTATTATTATTATTTTTCCTTCTGGGAGACGGTGCGGTGGCCGTGAAACTATCGCCGAACGATTCGTGTAAAATCTCCGGCCGCCGCCGCCGCCGCCGCCGCCTCCGCCTCCGCCAATATCGAGGGGCGTGGATGATTTTTTTGATTTTTTTCTCAATCGTCTTTCGCATTCGAATCGTCGATCATCTATTAACCCCCGCGTCAGCTGCGTCTGGCAGTCAACCGAATATTATTATAATATCGTCATTACACTGTTATTAATTACTACTGATGGGTAGGTACCTATAGGTACCTATAGGTATGTCGAATTCGGACGAAAAACCTTTTCGACTAGAATAGACGCGACGAATGGGAATTATTTTTTAAAAACCGAAGAACACACTAGGTACCAGTACAATTAATTTTACACGTCGATTAAATTTCGACGTGTCGATTGTAATTTGCGTTATAGGCTATGCGTTGCATGTACATAGGAACTGAGACAGACAGCAGACGTTACGCTCTGTCGTGTTGGAAATTAGCTGGTTTTTTTTCACAATTAAATCGTGTGTTATTAAAAATAGAGGTATCGGAAAAATATTATAAATATTATATTTATAATTATTATATTAGAGACTGTGAGTTTTTTTCCTTTTGACGTTATGACAAATCATTGCTTCTTCCGTGTTTTTTCCGTAAAGCAATACTTTGCTAAAGACATTAACCGACAAACATACAAACGATTTATTGAGAAATATAATAATTACTATTATTGTCAAAAAAGTAAGATTTTTCATCATGTATAGTTTAATTAATATTTTTCTTTTTTTTTTTTAGTTGCAATTTGTGCCAATTACATATTAGGTAACATTATTATTTAATTATTGTTAAGTAATTTAAATAAAATCTACACTATAAGGTAACCCAAGAAGCAACTTACGAGTAAGAATATCTTACGTTCGGTTATACAATTATTAAAGTGCATGTAAGTACTCAAACGCCAAGTACAATCAATTGTTTAATCAATCTATACTCGATTTTATCACGCGTTTAATCGTCATATTTTAACTATAATAAATGGCTTTCGAGCCAATAGACACACCACACGTACGCTCATGAGTTGTGTGCAGTCATATATATGATATTATAAACATAAATCGTTTTTTCGATATAATTTCTGTTGTACTGTGAAGTGTGAACTCTGTATGTCGAACTTTGTGTGTGTAATTCCACCGTTTCAAAATAATTTTCAATTAATAACAAATTAAAAAAAATAATGGTCTGACGGGATACAATAAGAATTACACAACACAAACTGAAATAGTCTATTTGAATAAATATATATTATTATAAATTAATTCTCATTCGTAACTGACATAACACACACACACACACACACAATAATTTATGTTTAGGCTATACAGAACATACGACGTAGTGTAGATTTTTATCATTGGGGTTCGACATTAAATCAATTCAATTTTTTTTTTTTATTTGATCTTTGTAGGTATATGATTTTAATCACCAAATCAAATCATCAAGGTTCTTTGTTATAAACAGTTAACATTTTTTTTTTAACTTTTTCCTTATTATTTGACATTTTAAATGAATTTTATAATACTCGTCGGTTCAATGTGGACTTTATAGGAGGAAATGTTAACGACTATGCATACACTCAAATCTTAAACGCCTATATTTGTGTTTAATTTACTATACTTTTAATAATCTTTCCTCATAATATTACTATCGTTTGGTATTTGTAATAAGTAAATATGTACATAATACATGCCGTGGAGGTCGAAGCTAATAAAATACCTTTTTTATATTTCCAGTGGCTTTATACATCCCTAAAAACATGATGTATAATTTCACAACCAACAAACGATAAAATTTGTAATATTTCAATAATTTAATGGCTTTTTAAAAATTCCCATAAGAATTTTAAATATAAAATATAATTAATAAGCAAGGACGTGTTTACGGCTAATACTAAATCATTTAATATCAGAACTGCTAAATTTATAATATATATGTTTAAACAATACCCAACTTTTAAAGTTAAAAACGAGTTTTTGACGAATTATTTTATATCTACGTAAAATTCAATTTTTGTTTTAGGTAAAACTTCAACTCAATATAAATGTAGATTTTCCATAAGAAGTTTTTTATTTGCTTATATACCCAGAAGACGCAACACTTAGGATGAAAATGAATAGTAACCTATTGAAAAAGTTTTTGTTTGTCACAACACATAAAAATATTTAAAGTTGTTGAGTCTTTTATTTTTTATAAGCCAATTTCGTTTTACGGCTGCAAGAAAACAATCGATCATATTTGTCTATCCTCGCTATAAAATTACATTCTAATACAATAATAATAAGTACATTTTCGAACCCTATACAATATTCAAATGAATATCATAATATTTTGTATGTGTTTTATATTGCTATCATTATTATTATTATTATTGTTATTTAAATTCTTAAATGTTTTATATAATCGATGTGTTTGTTATTCTTACATGTCTAGATACAACGTGCAACAAAATATTGCACATTATTATTATTCATAATTAGGTAATATTATTTACCAATAATAAAAGTAATGCATAAAATAAATTGAGTACCTTCTAATAATTACAGACGTTTTCAGAAGAACGCTTCTTTATACATTTTTTTTTCAACCATATAATCATTCACAAGTAATAGTCATACTTATCTGATTTAATTAGGTAAAAACGTCAGATATATCGTATTACCTATATAGTCGGTAATGGAATTGACATCAGCGCAAAATTATATTTATAAAACTTGAAACCTTATGTATTGCTTAAACCGTTTGTTGAATTAATATAGAAACACGAATTACAAATATAAAATATACAGGTACAACTAAATTTTTAGAAAGTGTTTAAAATGATATTTGTCGTCGTCGCGTCGTTAATACATCAATTGATTAAATCGTCAGTATTTAATCGCCCGTATTAAATGCCTATTATCAATCGGTATAGTAATCAGATAAATGATTTTCCTACGTCTTTAAGGATACAAATGACAATCGGTCATCCCAAAAACGAATCGAAATATGAAACTGTAGATAATATAGGTAGTAGTGATCGTATTATTATTGCGGATGACGCGTAATATAAATCCAGTCTTTCAAAGACGTACTCGAATACAAGTATTTGAATACTTGTATTTAAATCATTTTTGAAGTATTTATTGGCATTCTAAATACAATTTTTTTAAAGTATTTTTTAAGTATTCTGAATACTTTTTAAAAGTATTTTTAACAATCTGTAAATACTTGTATTTAAATACCACAAAGTCCGATTTATTAATTATTATTTTTCACAACAATTTGACACAAATAATATGGTTTTCGTTGAAATAATATTATAATCATAATAACTCTCTATCCTTCTAGTTGGTAGATGTGATTTTTTTCTGGTGGGGGATTGGCTTTAATATTATTATATATTATACAATTTAAAAAAAATACTTGTATTCAAATACTTTGTGAGTATTCGTAAAATACATTTTTATAATAGTATTTTAAAAGTGTTTTTAATACTATTTTATTCAAATAACTAGTATTAGTATTTTAAAACTTTTTTTAAAAGTATTATTTACGAGACTGCATAAATCAATACGGAATAACCGATAAAAAACCGAAATCACTGCAGCAGGACGCGTTTAATATACGACGAAACGCTAAATAGATTTCTTTCGTCCGCGTACACACACGTTATTCGCTCTTTCTATTTTTTTGCGACTATCCGCCGCGCCGGGCTTCGACACGACACCCACGGGAAATAGGCATGGCGAAGTTCAAACTCGTTTCCCGACCGACACTCGTCCGTGCGACAAGAAGGGATAATATGAAAATAATAATCATTGCGAGGAGAAAAAATAAATGCATTAAAAAGCGCTTTATGTCTGTCGTGCTTCCTATTCGTCGTACATACATACACACGTCATATACACTAGCCATAGTGCATTCGTTCGAAAGAAAGTCATTTATGACAACGGCGATTAAACACAAGACGCACTGGACACGTCTTCTTCCCCTCGTATAGTATGATAGGAAAAAAAAAAACTCGAGGCCGTATCCGCAAAAGAGCGCAACCGCGGTATACGCGGTACGAGTATACGGGTGTGTTATTATATTATCATGGACTTAATAACATTGATGGTATACCCACTGCAACTGATAAAGCGATTTTTAGTTCTTCAACACTATACGCTTAAATGCATTTCGTATAACTCGATATTCAATAAAATATCTTTATCCGTATTGCTTTCGTTTTTTAACATTATAGCCGTTACGCTCGAGAACTAAAATGGAGACATAATTAATTATAAAACTATGTCACCGCCGGTTAGTTATGACGATTGATAATATTATATTAATCGTATTCTTCTCGAATATATACATTTATGATTTATCGAAAGTAAACGTGTCGAATTTATAAAATTACTTTACGACCGCTCCATATAGAAAACAATATGTGTAACGCAACTTCTCTGTACGAAAATCATGAATTAATAATATGCATAATTATTACGATTCTCGATAATTACCATTGTCTTACATGTGACCGTATTATAATGGATGATCTAATAGCTGAGGCGTTTTCATTCAATGTAAATCGTATAAATTTATTATTATCGTTCAGAAAGTTAAACGATTATATTATTATTATTGTCACACGCATAGTTGTTAGTAGGTAGGTACATAAACAAGACCGCAGGTATTAATATATTTTATTAGTCGTGTGTTTACCTTGAATCGAGTAGAAGGATGATCAAAGATTGTGTATATTTTGAAGACCGGAATTTCCAGACCTCACACTCGAATCGAGTTTTAAATGTTGATAAACATAGACAAATATAATCTATCACAGAAATAATAGATACAAAATTAATTCGAAACCACATTAAAGGAGATGGGCGGTTTATTTTACAATGGATGATGTCGACCAAAATAATGATATACGACTTCCAACCACCTATTACTTACCACTCTCGAATACCTAGTTATGCAATCACTAAATGTTGAATGCTCGTTTCGAAATCACGAACTATCGATTATAACTAAAAATTGCATATTAAAAATATTTTTTTATATATTATCTGATCTACCTACTTGAAATCGATTATTTCATATATATTTCAGATTTCAGATTCAGGATATTCCAGTTGTTTTTTATCTATATTATAACCGTAGTTTAAAAAATTCAAAAAACCGTAAATGTGGAGATAAAAGTTAATAATATACAATGTTAGAACAATCTCAACAAATTCGTTATCAGACGACCAAGTATTGTTTGAAATAATTTCTTGGGAAACGGATTTAAATGTATAAAATTCAAAATCTGAAACTAAACAAAAAATATTTCAATACAGTGCATATACTATTATTTAAATATACAACTATACATATTTTATTAGAACATTTAGCCTTCAAAATATTTAACAGTTAACTGTTATCATAAAAAATGTATTCACTAAATTATATTCGATAATATTTGATTGTTCTCTAAACCTAAAATTTCGATTACGATTAAATTGCAAAATGAAATGATCACTGCAAGATCCAAAAAGTCAGAGGTAAATAAAAATTGTATTACCTAATAAAAATTTTAAAATATGCAACGATTTGTAAAAATATGCAACATTAATTTTTAATATTCGAAAAGTAACAAAAATTGTCTGAATTGCTCGTTTTGAATCCAAAAAACGTTAATTCATTATCGACCGTAATTTAATATTGAAAATTGATAACGGATGCTCTAATTACGCGTCTAGACGATAAACTCAACAAACAACGGCGTTGATCAGAATACGCAATTTCTTACAATACGAATTTTGTTCAAAAATCTCTATCCATATGCCTTGTGAGTCGCGGTGTTTTAAAGGTGCATAATATTATGTAAATAGTTTGTTGCGATATTATTAATTTAATCACTGACCGAAACGATAACGATTTAATACCTGTTGATGATTATCACTATGGAAAATATCCCAATAAAATTATTATATCGTAATACACGTCATCACTCCACCACTTATAATACTCCAACAATCATCACCACGTTCTTCTTCTTCTTCTTCTTCTTCTTCTTCTTCTTCTTATTCTGACACCGTCCCTACACCTGCACACGACTGAGGAAACGAATGATTTCGCACACGCGCATCCAATAATAGTCTCGTGGGTACGAACGCCGCCGTCACTCTCGCACGAAACGCGTATAATATAAAGTCTCGCGTTTATGGCGAAGTCATCCGAGGTAATTGACACGTTACGTACTAGTATTATAATAATATTATAGCTGGGTCAGAAACCGAGAAAAATATAGTAATAATAATAATAACATAATAACGCTGACATTACGAGATTGCATATTATTATTATTATTGTTGTTGTCGAACGAGCGAAGTGAAGAAAAAAAACAAATACTCGACGTTACATAGATACGCACACACAAACACCGCGCTTTTTTGATTTATGACCAACCAAGATACTTCCACTTACCAATGTATAGAAGGTGTACTAGACGTGAACATCGTCCAAAGCAACATTTTACTCTGATTTTTTTAAATCCTAAGTGGAGTGATCGATGTATATACATTTTTCAATAATGTGTATTTGGTTTTTGGATGTCTGTCGTCACATTTAGTAGCAGTCGAACAATCTTCAATCTTCAACTTTGAGGGTGGTTTCTTCAAGACAATTGGATCAAGCTAATTGGTACAATCCAGAAACACTAAAAAACGAAAAATATTTACGAAAAAGTTTTTACAAATTCGTTTTTTGTGTGAGTAATTCAAATGTAAATCACTGCAAATACTTAAAATTTTCAAAAAATAATGAGATTATTATCTTAAAGACATTTTAAAACTATTTTTGAAGTTTAAATGTTGACATTTGTTGGTTATATTTTAATGCTTAGCAAAAATATGTTCAACCTTTCGTATCTATTACATAAGTAATAAGCTAGAAGAAAAAAAATTACTTGTATTGAAATAATAGAATATACCCTTAGATTGACACACAGTTCTCCGATCATAATCGTTTTTTGTATTATCGTACTCGTACATTAAAATATTGAATTCAAATTATTTAACATACCCATTGTCCTACTCAAAGATGACGTAGCTACTTTACAACAGAGTGAATTTCTCGGTTATTTTTATTTTTTCATTTGGATATTTTGAGACACTGTCAGTTTGCCGAGTGTTCGCGTTCGTTCGCTTATTCCGAGAGTCGTATCATTATTATTGTGTTCTGCTATTGAATTTTTATCTGAATATGTTGACGTATACCTACTATAACAGTATAATATTTTGAGCAAACGTTGAATAGTAAACCAATAATACAAACTAGACGATTATAATATGAATGAATCAGTGAAGTAGCTAACAGATTGTCTCACCAAAGTACCTACGTTACTCGTTGCTACTCCAATAGTAGGTACCTATATGAACTTAAAACGCTACTATAGGTAGTAAATTATTTTAGATTTAAGAACCAAATGGTGTTTGTTTGCATTTCACAACAAAACGGATCAATGGTTATCGGTGGATATTATTCATACTAAGATAAACTACAGGCAAAATCAAAAATTATCTCAAAAAGCTGTACGAAACTTTTTGAGCATTCATACTTTTAAATTAAAGGAAAATATCTAAAGATTGGCAATGAAAATAAATTAATTTAACAGCATTTTTACGGAAATAAAGCGTTGAAAATAACCTTTGAATCGTTATAAAATAAATAAAAAAAATGAAAATTATAATAAAAATTAAAAAGTGTCTTACGTATTCCAAAAAATTATAAGTTTCAACTTTAATGTGTACATTTAAAAAAAAATAAACTTACTGTAGGTACATCATGGGTAATATTAAAGTTTTTCTTTTGTTTTTTCAACCTTTTTTGTACGGACAATTCGAATTTATTTGCCATCGTCCAATATTTGTCATTCGTTAACGTCGCTCGTAAAGTAATAACGTAATAGTAATAATAGTCCTGTAATTCATAGAAGTCCTATTTTTTTTTTTTAATTTTCATCTTCACCACTGTTACGTCAACATATTATTGTGTATTTGTAAGGTTCAAAAAGTTCTTACTGTAATATCATATACAGTAGGTTTATATAAAAATGAATAGTATTATGTTTTAACAATTCTGTTTTGCTGACAATTCTCAATTTATTGACAAATTATAATATTACTGTTTATTAATTGCACCTCCGATTAAACTCATTCTAATGAGAATAATATTATCTATTAATAAAAAAAATATCGTTTACTTTAATCGTCTTCAACACCATGTTATAATATTATATTAAAGTATAGTTTTCTTTATGAAGTAGCTAGAAAAACTCAAAAAATTTTGAACCGTATTGGTATACCAACCGATGCACAAACACAGGATTACTAGAATACTGCACAGAAAGTGAAATCGAAATTCCTTTAAATTCTCCATTCGAGTAGCACACATAACATTATTGTTATTATTTATTTATATTATACAAGAATACATTTATATATTAGATAATTCACACAGTATCCACACCCTCATTTTTCCTTTAAAAATTATGATTTTTGTAATTTTTAAGTACAAGGACCATATTTTTAATTATTTAGCCATTATTATATCATTTAAAAAAATTTTATTTTATTTTTTCAAATGAGAACCGACCATTTTTACTGTACATTGCTGATGATTTTTGGAAAATGTTGATATCTTGGTAATTCAAACTAATATAGTTACTGAGACATAAAAATATCACACATTAAGAATAAATTGTTCTTAAAATGGTTTTACCGAAAATAGAAAATAGATGTAATATTGGATAAAGCTTAAATTATATTTAGTCAATTTTTGCG
The DNA here is from genome assembly GCA_022818045.1 of Neotoxoptera formosana. Lineage (NCBI taxonomy): Eukaryota > Metazoa > Arthropoda > Insecta > Hemiptera > Aphididae > Neotoxoptera > Neotoxoptera formosana. The sequence continues at coordinate 64,795,171 of CM040632.1, read as the reverse complement.
GATTATAAAATTTTCGTGGATTAATTTTAATTACAATTTTCAAATTATTTTGCCCCCGTATCACTCAAACCTATATTCATAGTTAAATTATTATTCTTAGTACACTGTGATAAATTACTATTCAAAAACTACTTGAATTTCAATTTAAATACATCAAAGTTTTCAAAAAAGGCATCTGATTAAAAATTTGCAAGACAAATAAGATGATTCTTGTTTCAAAAAAAATTTGGTTTCGGTTATAAAAAATCTAAGTATTTTAAAATATTGTCTTTGAACGCACTTAAATGTTCCAAAATCAGAATTGGAATAAATTCATTATTAAAAAAGAAGAAGTGATGGTGAGCTCTGAATAATATTATCATTTCATAACCATTCTGAATATTATAATATTTGGCTGAGGATTATAATAATATTGTATTATTACGTTGCACTCCTCGTACACATACACACCGTGGGCTTAAATTTTAGCACCAATAGTAATAACAACACGTGTCGCATAACCACCGTCGTCGGAATCTGCTGAGTCGTCGTAGATAATTTTTACAGCGTTTCTAAACTTTGGTCTGAAACACACGCATCACGCATGCATAGTACGTGGGAGGTTAACTCTTTATACGTTACACAACAATGGTACGATTGTTGCCCACCCGGACGTGGTGGTTTTTACGATCGTGTTGTAACTAATATTATTTTGTTCGTTTAAAAATATTGACAAAAAACAGAATCAATGTATCTACTTGTTTTGCAGGTACTTTTCTGTTGTACGAGACTATACGGCTATTATCCCGACCACCAAAATCTTAACGATATCCATGCGCTGAAATTTACAATTATCTATCGTTACCTATAATATATTGGTCCTGTATTATTATTTTTTGTAATGTTGTGTTTTCTTTACACTACATATTTTACATTTTATAAATTATTTTTTATTAATAAATTAATAATACTGTGGATATTCAGTCTCCATCTAAGACTGAAGAAGAAGCAGTAAGCGGCTACTGTGGTATTTTGCAGACTCAAAGAATGATTATGATGCAAAACCGAACTTCTAAAAACTCATTTTTTGGAAGTGTAATATTAAAAATATTATTCTTTATTATTATTATTTTATTATTTTCAGTTTGTCTGTGACTGTACTCCGAGTGGGACGTGTATCGTGTACGGCTTATAAATAGATTATGAATGATCTCCGTGTAACTAAATCTTTTCTTCATTTCATTTTATCTGTCCTTCGAATGTGGCCATCGCCACAATACGTCATATTAAAAAAGTTCACACAGAATTAAATATGGTTTATAAATAAAAATAAAGTAGTGTGTAATAATAAGAAAGTGGGCATATTATTTTGGTAGTCTTAGATAACAGGATTGTGATGTTCCGCAAAACATGGTAGTCTCTTATAACAGGAAAGTACAGTTGCATTCAAACTGAAACGAAGTGACTGTTTTTGCAATAAAATGTGATTTATGTCTTTTTGGGAGAATATTGTATGAACATTAAGCACTCCAAACAATATTCGCGCAAATAGAAAAGTGTGAATTTTTCAAAAATCTACTCTTTAGAATTTTTATACTATAGTTTTATTTATTTATTAATAAACAGGCTAAACCTAGGTTTATAGACATTTTAAAATAGAAAAACAAATCTGATCGATATATTAGAACGATAAATTATTTTTGATCTCGTGAATAGACCCACCATTGTGTCCTATAGTCTGCAAGGACGCACGACGAAGAATGTACTTACGTTTTTTTCATTTTGATTTCGGAATTTCCCCCAAACCATAACTGAAGCTCGACTGCTCGAGTATGCCGTAAACTTGCTTCCTGTGGTCGTGGAAAACTAACGAAACAAAATATATAAATCACAGACTTTTTCTTCCGACCAGATTTGGTCCATTAATAATTATTACGAAAAAATGTCGATATTGATGGCATTTGACATTGACACTAGGGCACGTGTACAATAGGAGCAGGGTTGCGTGAAAACGCGCAGTGTCTCATTCAGCCCCTCCACCCCCCCTTCTCACTCGCCCTGTTTATATTTCTATCCATCACTCTGCAGACATTTCTCGGTTTCGCTCAGGCCGATTGTAATCGAAAGCCTGTGCATGCGATTCCTATTGTAGATGTGCATTTGCATTTATGTATGCGTATGCAAATTATTGTCGTCTCGTACCATATATATAGTGCAGCGTCGTATACTCAATACATAATAATATACACTGTCGCGCCGCGCACAATGACGAATTTCTCGTGCCAACTCTCCGGAATACTGTCACGTCTTCATAGCGCATGTACCTATAGGTATAAGCCGCCCCAAACGATTCTGTCATAATTTCCCCAGTGCTTCCGATCCGAGAGCTTCTGTTAGGTCAGGTAATCGCGACACTCTCGGGCGACAGGCGGAACACACGGCCTCCGGGAATAAATCCAAGCCAAAATCTTCTTGCGGCTGCGCGTTATAAAATATAATAATATGGTGTGTGTGTGTGTGTGTGTTTTTGAGGCAGTCGTTTCATTTTTCATTTACTACGGGTAGGTACCAAATAAATTCGAGTTTAAATTTAAAACTGGGTATCGTCCTTTGTTTTTAGATTTCTAAATATAAAAGTTTAGAATACCTTACGTTCCCGTTGTGTCCGTCCGTTAATTACCAGCATATAATTACGATTGTTGATATTAAAATATTTATTTATTGTCCGAAGTCAATTTACATAAACCATATACATGGAACTATAGTTTTTTGCAGTTTTATTAGAATACTTTAAGAGCCCGAGACTTGAGCTCACGGAGTGAGCTTTCCTAACTTGTTTTTTTTTTATTATTAACAGTTGAAACTTGTCGTTACTAATTTCGTTGGTTTTTTACACAGTTTATTTCCTTTGGAACATTTTCCATTTGCACATTTAATGAAATATAACAACAGTGTACCGATGGTTATTTATTCTAAATAATCCACTTTGCTTACCCTAATTATTATGTACCCTCGAGTAAAATCAATTAGGTACCTTAATACTACATACAATTATCTGTCATATACAAATTAAGTAAACATGAAATAAAAACAATAAAAAAAAATACATATATAGTAAAAACTCAAAACACATCGATTATACTTTTGTACTTCGAATCAGTAAATTCCTTAATAGCCCTTCGGCATCACAGAGACGAAAAATAAACATTTTCAGAGCAACATTTTTATTTATTAATTATTTCTTATATCAAAGTATTATACCATTAAATATGATCTGAGATTTAAAAAATTTAAATCGTCTCGAAAAAAAAATTAAAAGACTAAAAAAAACGACTTTAAGGAACATTTTCAAAATGTGTGTTATCGTTCAAGCCTCATTAGACGTCCTAGACGTCCAGAAATTATTCACATAAATCACATGCATCTATTAAAATAAATTGTTCAGTCGTTTAGTCCTACAAATTACCTTGTCATGTGGTACAAGTTGGAAAATTGGCATTGTTTTACGACCACCGTTTATATTATGAAACAACATGGGTTAGCGTAGTATAAAACTTAAAGACAATTTCCTATACCCACAAATATAAACTAACCTACTTAGTTCTTATGCACGCATTTCAAATGATACCAATTATTTTAATCCCGATGTCACTTAATACTTTTTTTATGATCTTTTAAATTCTGAGTGAAGTGATGAAAGTATATTGATTTTACAATGATACCTATGTATTTTTTTTTTAAATTGTATTGTTTATGTATTTACGATAAGTATAGTTGAAATAATGCTTTGATTTTCAACTCCAGCAGCTCTTCTGATGAATCTAATTTAAATTGTTGAGAAATAAAAATTGATAATTCTGAGTAGTTTTTAAAGGCCTAAAGGTAAACAAAAAAATTTGAAAAAAAATTAATTTTTACACGTAATCAGTTTTTGTTTTTTTGGCGTAATTTAAAAACAAATAACCGTAGAAACTTAAAATGTTTACATAATACAATGTTCAAAATATTTTGAATATATTTAAAATTTTATAAGCGTTTAAAGTTCAAATTCTGATGAAATTCATCGGTGTAAAATTATTTTGTAATTAAAAATGTATAAAATGTTTATTTTTTATAGCTAAGGATTGAACATTTAAAAAAATATTTATCAGAAATAGTCCATAATGTAACCAAACAATCTAAAAAATAAATAAACACAGTCTTTTTTTAGATATTTTAAGTTTAAATTTGTATGAAATTAGATATTCAGACAAAGAATAACGATTTTAGTTATTTTGTTGTATATTGTTCTATATTATACACACAATGATATTTTCAAATGCAATATTTCAGAAAAAAACGATTAAACTTACTGTATTATTAATGTTTAATGGTAAAATAATTTACTTTAATAGCTATAATATCATAAAATATACTTAGCAATATACTTAGCTTTTTTATCGATCAAAATTATTGTCAAAGGATGTGTTAACATTTAATTGCAACTATATTCCGGCTACTATACACTGTAATATATTAATATTCATCGCAGAAATCGCTTATTACATGCGTTTGAAATTCATTCGTCACAGTCATAACTAATATTTGTAAAAAAAAAAAAAAAAACAGTTTATTATTTCTCTATACTGTTTGTTTATACGTATGTTTAGATTTTTGTTTATACATTTTTGTCGTCTTTGATTATATTGTACGCTCTTAGAGGTTTTTTCATTATCAGCGGCCAGCGATAGTCATTATTAACACGCTCGAACGCGTCGAATACTTCCGATATATAGGTAAGACAATATGTCTGCTGAGATGAATTCTCACACAGAAACTGACAAATGCCTGCTGTCTTGCGGTACAAACTATGATCGTTCCGTCATAGACACATTGGATTTGGCAGTGCAGACAATACAGCCGTTCCGTTTCGTGAACTCAAGCATGCAGAAACTTTCAGGTCCCGAACTTGGTATATTAAGAAGGTCGCCGCCATCCATTACAAAACTGAGTCCGTCACTCGGCGCAGAAGAGTCACTAACGCAGGTGGCTGCTATCCACGATCCAGAGAAATATTTAGGATCGATCTAAGTCAACGACTGAGATGGACGCCCGCACGTGGAGAACTCAAAATTCCCGCAGTCTTATCGAAAGACACTTGTGGTGCAAATGATGATCGCTCCGTGATTGAGACACTATACGGGTGATTCTTTTATCAAACAACACTCATTATTTCAAAGAGTGTAAATATTTTTGAAAATATTTTTTTACATAGTTTCAAATAATTTACAAAACAACTTTTTTATTAAAAAATTATATTTTTTAATATTTTTTATCCTTATAATTTTTTAAGTTTTTTTCTTTTTTGAATGACAACATGTAGTTTTAATTTGATTTCCAAAACTTCATATTTTTCTAAACATTTTGATACATAAAAGTCGAATTTGGGACTATTAATTTATGAGTTATACGTATTTAAAGTTTAGATGAGCAGAGTTGTGGACAAACATTTCGCGGGGTAACCCCGTACCACTCCACTCTGCTCATCTAAACTTTAAATACTTATAACTCATAAGCTAATCGTCCTAAATTCGATTTTTATGTCTCAACATTTTTAGAAAAATATGAAGTTTTGGAATATCAAATTAAAACTACATGTTGTCATTCAAAAAAGTAAAAAACTTAAAAAATTATAAGGATAAAAAATATTAAAAAATATAATTTTTTAATAAAAAAGTTGTTTTGTAAATTATTTGAAACTATGTAAAAAAATATTTTCAAAAATATTTACACTTTTTGAAATAATGAGTGTTGTTTGAAAAAAGAATCACCCGTATAGATGTGGCAGTCGATTTACCACGACAATTGGGTTACAAAAACGAGGACATGAGGTGATTTTCCAGTAAAGCTGAGCTAAAATTTATTCACCCGTGTACGTGTGATACAGATGCCTCACCTATGCCGACTGCAAACCAAAAAAACAACGGTCGACGGACTGGTGCACGGAAGAGGTTTCTTTGTGTGGAAGACCGTGATAAATGCTGCACGCAAAATTTGTTTTTTTTATAGTTGTTGTAAATTTAAAATAATTGTTATTATTTAATAAAACATCGAATTCCTTCAAGTGTACCGTCGGTATTTTTTTTTTTTTTAAACCCAAATTAACGATGTATAACTAAATCAGATATATAATTTATAGTAATAAGAGTGTATTATAAACAATTTAAACGAACAAAAAAAACCGACTTTATTTATTCACGATTAATTATAATGGTCTTTACAATAAACTATTAGAACAAATTTTAAAAAGTTAAACAAATTAAAATTAAATAATTACTAATTATCTTCTTAAGACTGTATAATATGGTTGATTTTCTAACTATAGAAATTTTAAGCAAAATGTAACAAACGCTGTAAAATAAAAATAATAGCAACAAAATAATAATTTTAGATTTTGAGTAAAACGATTTTATAGGTATTGGTTTATAATGATATTTTTTAACACTATTTTGAGTAAAATACGTACTTGAAAAGTTCGTGAAGCATCTTTCTTCTTTATAGATCAGAAATCGAATTTATGTGGTATATTGAAAAGGTCAACATTCCGACATTCGATTCTCTAAATAGTTTTCCTGTGAACGTGAAAAACTATAAGCAATCGTCGACAAAATGTCATCTCAAAAACAAATAACCAATTATACCTACCTTATTTTTTTTTTTTTTGAACTACAATATATATACAAATGTTTATATCATTACGTAAATCAAATTCAATTTGGTGTAAGTTTAATTAGCTTTTAAACTTAAAATAAAAATGCTACAAATAACAACATTTCTTTCTAATAATCTCACATTTACTGAACACATAATTAAAGTATTTTATTAAATCTTATACGTAATCGTATATAATGCATTTAATCCGTAATTTATGAGAATTTTACGACACCATATGCTTACGAACTTAATAGTTTTCCCTCGTACAATCAATTTTATAATATGGATCGATAATTTACAGCCCACATCACGACTGTCTTATAATTAAGCTGGAACGACTCCGCATAATCGATTTTGAAAGTTGAACTACTATTGAAAAACAGTTTAATATTGAAACTTTGGAATTCAAAAGGTAATTAAATGATTTATGCTGGCTATATAATTTGCTAAATTTACTGTCTCAAAATATTATCCATAATCACTATAAATGTACAAAGTTTCACTTTAAGATCCATACTTCTTCATTCTATATGTTCGAATATACAAATTAAATTATTGTATTTATGCGCCGGTTAATCTTATGGAAAAACTTAGGCGTTCAAATGTTTGTTCTACTCTCTTTCCTAAATGAAATATTGTTAAAAAATAGTTACAATTTATAGCACCAAATAAAGTCTATTAATTTGTTTTGAAAATTGTTGTATCTTGAGTAATATATTTGTTAATGCTGTACTTTAATAGTGTATTTAGTATTAATATTTAATTAACATATTATATTGTATTCACTATTCTGTGCATAGTGGAGTGTTTATTATCCACGGAAAAAATATTTTCATTAATAATTATAACTTATACGGGGTGATTCATCCAACTTAAAAATTTAAATACGTATTACATCAAAAAGTGTTGATTTTTTTTTAAAACATTTTTTACATAGTTTTTAATATTGTTGTAAACCGACATTTTTTTTAAAGAAATAATATTTTTTCATATTTTTTATTAATTTTGATTTAATTTACTCTTTTAAAAGACAACATACAGTTTTTTAATACTCTAAAGCAAATATTTTCCCGATTATTTCGATACTTACAAAATGTGATACACAATACTTGCGTATTAAATTGAAATTCATAAAGGGCAAGCTTAAATATTATACTACCCAGTATTAGAAATTAGGATTGTATACTTAATGTATAAAATGTAATGCTGTTTTCTAACTTTTAAACATTGTTTCGTAGCTTATAATTTATAACGCACTTAACGCGCTAAAAGTGTATGTAGATATAAAAAAAATCGAATTAGACGCACAACTGTTATGTGATAGTTTTAGGAATCGTAAAATAAACAATTATTATAGTAATTTTTGGTTGTTTGTTTTGTTTTAAAACCATAATTCAATGCATTACTAGTTTTGTTACACGCGATACTCGTTTGGAATTGATAAAAAGTTTTCGTACAACGATTACAAAAACTTAGCTACTACAAGAACCAACAAAAACACTGGACGTGTAAAACGGGTGAAAACACCAATAGATCGGACGGCGGCGCCCTGTAATAGAAACGAACGTATACGTGCGTATACTGCCGATCGGAGAAAATTACTATTAAATAAAAATAAGACAATTCGCATTTACTGATATTAAAAAATATACTTGTTCTTTATATTATATATAGAGACATTCGTTTCACAGCGAACACTCGTTACTATTTCGAATAGTATATTTTATTTTTATCGACATTTTCTTTTTTTGGAAAATTGTTTATCTACACTCGTTGTATTTAGGTATTTCCCTTATTTCTTCTTGCCCTTAAGTATGTTGGTATGGTTCTATTCGCGGGATGCAAACGGAACGGGGCGCTCATTGAATATAGGACTCGTCCGGAGACCGACGAACGTGCATCGTCAAGTCGTGATTTTTACAAACATTTCCTACGGCGAGTGTATAGTGTAGTTACCTACGTGGTTAAAATACATATAGTTAAGTTGTCGATAAAATCCTAAAAGCATCCATCCGGCGCGATCGCCGCCGCCTCCTCCCCCCCTCAGTCATTCGCATTCGGACTGGCATTGGATAGAGTAATAATTCGTGCCGCACGGACGCGTGCAGTGGTTCAAGTCCTAACCCGACCAAAGCAATATGCCCAGAGACAGGTACATAGGTATTGAATTATAATAAAAAAAATCAGTGAAATACATCGCGTAACTATATTTGATAAGGACAATACTAAACATCATACAGGTGTCTGGTGTATGCAAGTATATGCCATCGCGTCAACTTTTGAAAACATTTGCCGTATTGACTGATGTTTATCATAGGTGACTGCTGCAAGTATTCGTTATACCTTGTTGTTTTAGTCTTTGGCTAAAACTGAATAGTCGTTATAAGTCATAAAATAGCAGAAATAAAACTTGCAAGACACAAGTAAGACATTAAAATAAAAATATTATTAACTATTTAATCGAATTATATGTATTATTATACAATTATATTTTATAACTATAAGTTAGAATGGTAATTAATAAAAATAAAACCATAAATATGTGACTTTTTCCTGTATTAGTAACGTCATAATGTTTATAAAAGTAACCTTTTTCATTATTTTTAATCACATAAAAGTGCGATAATAACATAACATAAATACTCTTAAAATAAAAATATAATTTAATATACAATGAAATTACTATGTTACCCATATACCTTTTACTCACTATATAGGTTGTTTCAAAAAAGTATTAACAATTATAATATTAAAATGTACGAAAAATACAACATTGTATTAAAACGTTTTAAAGACGTAAATATTAATAATTTATAACATAATATATTATTATTATTATTATTATTATATTGCAACATACTGACGCGTCGTCAATTTTTTTTGTTGCTGTTGAAATTTTGCCGACAATCGATTGATTTCCAGGGGCGTTGTTGCTGCAGTATAGACTATATTATAATACGCGTTCATGCCGTTTGGCGTTTTTCGCATCACCTCGGCCCTCAGATATCATGATAATATTTTACACCGTCGGCGGCGGCGCGAGGACGAGCATCGGCCCAATCGCGTGCAGATGATCACATCGCCGAAAGGTCGAACCGAACGGCCTGCCGGAAATATTAAGTGCACGTCCGGTTAAGGGGTGTGCGCGGTGGCCCAACTGGTCAATCGCACGCCCGCAGGTATATACTATATTATATATTATGTTTATTGTGTTCTCGAGCTGCGCGTAGTAACGTTTGTCATAACATTATTAATGATACGACTGCAGTCATATTAATATATTATCGAAACGCGTCAAACGGGTTGGATTTACGACCTTCGGTATAGGAAATAATATTATCATCGTCGGTCTACAATACAATTATTATTATACTGCAGCCGGTCGAATCGGGTCTGCCGCAATTCGTCGAAATCGCGTGCGATCTGGTTGAAGTTTTGAAATTTTAAACAAGAGGGAAACGGACACTTTTCCCATCGTGCGCGCTTGCGGACGAATCAATCTATACCTACTGCAAGTAATCGCGGACGGCTCCGATCACGCCACTCGTATCGCGTCGCATCGTTCCGTATTATAATTTTAGTCGTTCGCAAAGCCAGCAGGTTGGGTACGGGTACCCCCGTAATAAATAAATAATATCAAAACTTTTGGACTGTACGAGATTCTCTGGTTTGAAATTCTGCGACCGGGATGTGGCGGGGCGGGTCACTGGCGGGGAAATTAAATCCGTCTACCGCGCACTCGAACAATTTATCGTACTTGTTGAAGTCCCAAAGTTCTAACGTGCGCCAGACCTTTGGCCACTGTAAAATTTGCCTTCGTAAAGTCTCCGTAGATAGCGTATTACATTATCTGAGTTGTTACGTCGAACACGTATAAAATGACTGTGCTGCTGTAAGTATAGTTGTAGGTACCAAAGGGTCGAGGACATTTTTTCACTCGAATGCGACCAAAATAAATAATCGATATCATATCATACGTTATACTAGGTGTATTTATATAATAGAGTATACACTCAATAGTTATCATTGCCTCTGTACAGAATAAAAATGTTACCAAAGTGTCTCGAGAGCCGTAACTAGGTCACGCATAGAAGTCTCAAAATACGTTAAAATCTTCATGAGGAATGCGTCATATTTAGAATAAACATAGTTTGCAAACTCTTCTAAATTCGTTCACTTCAGCGGTCAAATAGTAAAATTACGCAATAAGTAAATTTTATAATATTGAAATAAATAATAATAAATTTAGGTAATATAGACAATAGTATCTAATATAATACAACGTCTTGCTGAGAGCGTTCGTTTTTTTTGCTTAAACCTCATTTTTTTTTAAAAAAAATTTAGTGAACATCGTCATTACATCGAAGCCGTCCATTTAATCCACAATAAATATCATATTATCAGATATTATACTGTTTTAATAGAATTAGTTGCCTGTACAAAGATACCACGGCGCGATGTGAAGTTTTACAACAGAAATATTATGGTATACGCTTGCGTAAAAAAAACTACGTTGCCTAATGGCGTGTAAAGTAGACCCAAACTATTAAACTGCAAACCTTTGTTATAATAATAGTATCGGGTACATTAATTCTACCTACAGACATTTCGTCTGAAATTGGAGACGGTGAACATTTTGTAATAATAATTAATGTAATCGTAGTTAGTGTTGTTTTTATGAAAAAAACTAAACGACGGGCTTTAAATTATATGCGGCGGCGACTCAGAAACAGCATACGGGTAACTAAAATTGTATTTTATTAAAGTCAGAATTTTTTTTCGTTTGACGTAAGTAACATCTGTACGTTGTTATTAAACTTTGAATCACATATAAATAATGATTATTAAAATGATTTACTAAAACTTTTCCATTTGGTTAGTGGCTATATATGCATAAATATAACCGAACAACTTAAAGTTAGAAACGCTTTAAATCTGTATACACTTATAAATTATATAAATGCTTAATAAGTTATAAAATAGTTTTTTTTTAATTACCCAATCCTTACACATAGTATGGAAATACCTACAAGAAATAACTTGCTTGACGCGCAGAATATTCGTACAAGACTTTACAAAACAAAGTTTAGAGCAATAACTTCAGAGATAACTTATTCCTGCTTGTGGTTAAATTATCCATTGTTCGTCTTTATTCATCTTTTTAAAGCTACCCTTTTTTTTTTTTTTTTTTTTTTTTTTTATTAAGAAAGACAATTTACAATCTGTATACACAATAATTACAATAAGCAAATAAGTTAAAATTAAAAAACAGAATTAAGTAACATGAATATCGTGTTGAGGAAGAAACCCAATGGTAACACCTCCTTTACTAATTTAACAAGTCTCTACACCATTTACGCTTAAGTCTGCGTGGTGGGTTTTTTGGGAGGGTTAGGGTGGACATTTGTGATATTAAAGTATTGCTATGCGTGCTTAAATTTTGGTGGAAACGTTTGTACATCGTTTTGGCAAGTTCAGTGGTAGTTGTTATTTTTAGGTCATTGTGTAAGGCAGAGTTTGAAACGTACCAGGGTGCTTTGGTTACTAACCTTAGTGCAATTGACTGAAAGGCCTGAATTGGCCTGATATTCGAGGGCTTGGCCGGACCCCAAATTGCTATTCCATAAGACCAGACTGGTCTTATGATTGACTTATATATAATAAGTTTGTTTTGTAGTGGTATTTTGGAGTTGAGGAGAGGTCGGAGGAGATGAAGTCTAGTGTTAGCCGATTTTCTTTTTTCTTTTAAGTGGGGGCCCCAGGTTAGTCTTTTATCAAGTGTTATGCCTAAGTACTTTATTTCGGTTTGGACAGGGATGGGGGCGTTGTTCATAATTAATTGAGGGCACTCACGGGGAGATTTTTTTAACGTGAAGGTAACTTGCACAGATTTATCTGTATTTATTTTAATTTTCCATTTTTTGGCCCATTCGTCGATTTTATTAGCATGATCCTGAAGTGCATTTGAAGCTAGGATAGGATTTGAACTGGAGGAGAGAATAGCTGTGTCATCAGCGTATGTTGCAAGGAGGGTGTTACTAGATTGAGGGATGTCTGCTGTGAATATATTATATAGATCAAGGGATAAATCACTACCTTGGGGGACTCCAGCATATATTGAGTGAGTAGATGAGATATCGGTACCCTGTCGTACGACAAACGAACGATTTTGTAGATAGGATTTGATAATGAGATAGTAGGGAGCTGGCATAAAGAGTTTTAATTTGTATAGTAAGCCCTCGTGCCAGACTTTATCAAATGATTGGGCAATATCTAAAAAAAGTCCGGAACAAAAGCTACCCTATGCTTTCTTAGCCCGTGGTTTGTCAAATCACTATATTACTACCTATGGTGTTCATAGACGATAACTTTGAACCATCGTTATTCAATTTTATCGGGTTTCTAAATAAAACCAATGAATTTTCTATTTTCTATCCTAGTGGTGATACACAAAACACAGCAATTTGTGTTTTTTCCTTAAATGTAATATTCCTTTTATTTTAGTTATGGCTTTTGGTACCTATATGATAAGTAATTAAAAATGTTTAACTTGAAATATCTTATTGATCTTAGTCTTGCTCAACAGGATAATGGCACTACGAATGAGTGTACTATTATTCTAAATTTTAAAGTAAATAAAATAACTTCTTTCGAAAAACACATTTTTACGGTGGTTCTGTACTGCTGTTCAAACCGAGCTTAAAAAGATTTCTTCAACACTTTTAGCTACTAGTCAGTACATTTTCTCCGGGATAAGGAATTATCATCGGAATTTATACTACAAATACGTATACAGCTCTTAAAAAAAAAAAAAATGAAACAATAAAGTGTTTATCTGAAAAATAATAAAAATAAAAAAATTATAAAAGAATACTTAGAAGCACATAATACACCATATTTATTATTACCGCCCAGCCTCGTTTTTATAGTTACCTGCTTAGTACATAATAATTAAAAAAAAAAAAAAAAAAATAGAACACATAAGAAATACATAGGAATCGTACAAAATTGTCTTAGTTCTAATATTTGAAAAAAATAAATAACATAAGAACAATTTATTGTATAAACTCTTACCCGTTGATATTATTCTTGATTACTATACACACCTCATAAATTATCAATTATTGTTTATTACCACTATTATCTTGAACAGTTAAAACTGTAATTCAAGTAATTTGAAGAAAAATAATTAATTGCTTTAATCCGTATTAAAAGGGTTCATTTTAAGCAATATATATTATACTATAGTCGTACGCACTATAACGATATATTTTCTCATCACATTAATTTTGTTGGAATGCAATAATTGATCATTGTATATTTTTATAGGTAAATACGTAAAACAAATAAACGATAAATAATGCCAAATAAAATACAATGCAAAAAATAAAAACGAAAAGTTACCTAGGCTAATAAAAATTGAATAGCAAAATCTATTATAAATGTCTTGCTGAATTAGACAAATTTATCGCTACCTATAATAATAAATAAAACATAATATTATGTCTTTCGATATGATTTTTTTTTGTGCATTTCGTAATAGAATAATTTAAAGACTTTCTTGCCCAACGATTTTATCGAACCTATCGATTTAACCTACACACTCGAGTTACCTATTCAATAATGTTATCGTCACTCGATGAGAATAATACTAAACAACAGTAATATAATATATAGGCACTGCGGGCCCTTAAGAAAACCCATAATTTTTTCGAACATATAACAATTATAGTATTTTAAAAACATAATATAATATTTTAAATTTGCGCCGGTTAGACTATAACCATAATAATGTTCAGCCGAGTAGACCATACAAACACAATTGTATTTAAAACCTTAAAAACGTACTGCTGAACGATCTAAAACCGACGAGACGGGACAATTTTACCGTTATCGTTGAATAACCATAGAAAATGTACACGCCTATTACAGTAATATCGCATTAAAAATAGGTATACCTACAGAGGTCCGCGCGTGTGCGCAACTGCAAATTAGGGACACACTCGCATTGTTATTTGGATCTTATGCACAGTGTGGGTACCGAACAATATATACATTACATTTCCCAGCAAATCCGCGTAGTACCTACCTGCCTATATGCACCATCAGAGTTTCGATTTCTTTTCCTTTATGTTCGGCGACTGTGTAGTGTTGGTTAATGTAATTCAAGTCAACCTCTGACCCTCCTCTTCGTTGTCGACGCGTGATTTATTGCCCGCTGTTTGCACATAATAAACGCGTACCTACGGATCAATTTCCAAATATTATTTCCATTCGTTTGCAGATCATACAATTTATTAGATAGTCGGTCTGTCACACGTGTTGTACCTATTATACCGGATACCGGTCCAGCGGCACAGCACCATATCATTACGAAACTGCAGTCTTCGCGTCGTAGAGTGACCTCTCCCTAGAGCGTCCGCATAAACCAATATAGTTTTCCTATTATTCGATATTTCGGTGACTATTAATCACGTTTGAGGCATACGTGTAGGTATATTGTCATCTTGTCGGCTTGCAAACATAACAATATGTGTCATGATCAAATCGTATGGTAATATTATTATTATCGCAATGTATTTGAGCCCAAATAATGAAGCAATTAATGTTTTCTACGACCGAATTCATAATACGAGTGTAAAAGGTGGTTTTGTAATTTTGTTGTCATACTAATAAAAATGTATTCTTCTAATTATCGAACAAAACTCTAAGCAACATTTTTAGTACAAATGATATTCACACGTTCCATTTAACATTATATAATATTTACTGTAACGTCAATACGATTGAAGTCAAGGACATTTTCATTTTTTTTGGTATTTAAAAGACCACATTTTTCTAGCACCAACAATAAATTGTGATTATCTTAACCACCAAAAACAAATGTTATCCGTTTCTATATTATAATTGTCGATAATTTTTTAAAAATTACCCTTATATTCCATAAGTTTCAATTCAATTTTATTTTATTTGTACTTACGAAACGCCTTTTTGAACCATAGATTATGCGATTGTCTCGTAAATCGATTGATATGTGATTAGTATTCAGTACCAATATGACCATGAGTTTATATTTTGTATATTATGGTGAAAATATTATTTCCGTCCGAGTTTAAAGACAAGTGAATAGAAATGCATTGATTTTAAATAAAAAATAAATTGGAACAATTCTTGGGGGGGGGGACATTGACGTTTTAATCCAGTAGTTAGTTAGTTTTTTCGTTTTCGTTTTTAATTTGACAGGGAAAAAATCAGCCCTTCGCTGTAAAACAAACAACGAAATGAGTTATGGGATTTATTGATTCTAATTAAAAAAAAAAAAAAAAAAAAACAATAAAATGTATTGGTAATTGCCAATACAGTAAAACTTGGTGTAAATTTTACAACTATTGTTATATCGTAAATGTAGCCAAGCACGTTTTTTTTTTAATCATAAATAATAACCAGACGCCATTTTCAAACTTCAAACAAAAAAAATGTTTAATCGTGACATCGATATTCATTAAACGGCTTAGACGTGAATAACTCAAAAGCAAACATAAAAGTTAAAGATTTGTTAAGGCATAAGTAAAATTGCTCGTATGCATGATTTAGGAGTGATATTATAAGACAATCTAAGTTTCACTGAACACATCGACTTAATTTGTAGTAAAGCTATTTGAAACTTAAGATTTTTGAAGAGAAATTGTACCTATTATCTATACTAAAATAAAGTTTTCGAAAACGTAAATAATATTAATTATTATCTCACATTGTACTTATATACATATATTATATTTATAGATATATTTATATCATTCCTGAAATATTGTTAATTTTACCGCGTACGAGCGTGGCTGTAATTGTATTGTCCTCTGTTTCTACTATCTATATACGACTGTACCAATAAATTACTGTTCGAGGAGGGTGTTATCTTAATTAATAAATTAATATTGTAATTCCGCCGACAAGCGATGCGTGAACAGAATTCACGCTTTCGATAAGAATATAAATACAAATATCAATTCTAATCGGGTCAGTAGCTCCAGTTTTGCCGGCAGTCAGACACGTTGGTTATAAACGTCGCATATGCCTGCTAAATATATTATAATATCACCTACAATATTGTTATTATGGTATACCACTGTATTTTTTTTCATAGTCGCAGTCGTCTTCATACAGCGTGCGGCTCGCCATTTTTGACTTCGTACGACCTAACCTATTTCCTACCTACCTAAACTTAGGAACGTACCTATATCTATTTGAATACTCAAACGATATTAAACGTTAAACTTTTAAAGTATTTACTTACCTAAATCAACTCTGTAAATTGACGAGGTATATCTAATAACATGGTTTCTAAAAAACATAAAAAACCAATATTTAAGTGTTTTTTTTTTTATTCCGAGTAGGAAACAAAAATTCATTAATACCTACTGGAGAAACCGCTGCGAGGTGGATAGGCTGCTGAGCTCACGAAATCATAAGCTAGACTATCGAGCGGAGTGGTATAATATGTATTCGTGTATAATCATTGAAAAAAAATCACGAATTTAGATATTTTCATTAAAAAAAAAATTTCCGAGGAATCTCGGACTACGCATTACTCATTTGGTCCTGGCACGACGTACCACTATGCATACTTACGACTATCACGAGCACGGCCCATGTAAATCGTGTACAGATTATAGGTTAGCAGTTGGGTTCGGTTTGGACGACGGCGTCTATATATTTCCGTTCGTATACACATAATAATATGATGTATGCCTGGTACCTGCGGTATACCTAAATAATAATATATAAATTATACGAACATATTGATACTATATGAATGCCTGTGAGAATAATCAATAATTGGAAAAAAAAAAAAAAATTCGTTTATTTCTAATGAACGAAACATATTATCTGGAATAAAATGTCCAATTCAAAATAATTTGGAGTAGTGTTAAATTTTATAATTTCGTCAAAATATTAAATTGACCAAAAATAAAGTATGACGTGTATTAGTCTGGACCAGGGGTGTCCGACCCGCGGCCCATGATAGGTTTTGATGTGGCCCTGTCGTACATTTCAAAACCATCAATTACTTATACCTATGTATAAAATAAGAAAAAAAATTATTAAAAATAAAACCTATTAATATAAGATGTGCATACCTATTATTTGATTAATAGTATGTGAATGTGTCATCGTAATTACAACGATGGTAATGGCGAAAAAATAAAATATATTATTATAAAAAATGTATGTGGCCCACAATAATTTCTACTTACTTAATGTGGCCCGGTCTTGCCGAAAGGTTGGACACCCCTGGTCTGGACCGAAGTACCTATGAATTTTCCTTCAAATATAAGTAGGTTAGGCTCGTTTCTATCTACCAAAAAAAAAATAAAAAGACACACATAGATCGCGGGTTAAGTTTCAATCATTAGCTGCTCTTTCGGGAAGTTTATATCAAAAATATCCACCAATTCGTTATAAACACCAACATTGATAAAGATAAATCGCTAAGTAAATGAAAACCATTCGAGGGTTTTCGTACATAAAATAATTGTACTGAACCTTTTATTTGATTTCTGATTTGATCTGGATAAAAATGATTATTCTACCTTTTGTCTGAAATTGTCCGGATAAATATCAAATCATCCCAAGCGTGCGATTCAATTAAGATTACAAATTGGTCAAGCAAAGCTGATCTTGGCCCTTTTTAACTTAAAACATTTGTTTTTACTTTAAATCCTGAAATTCAGCTATTTGTTCTATTTTATTATTTCCTTTATATTCCTTATTTTTTCAAATATCTGTTTCTTCACAGCAGCACAATTTGTAAGTACTATTATAGTTGACAACTTAACTTACACAAATTCGTCCGGTGAATATTTCTGATTAAATTACCATGGCCATTCAACAATGAACTCAACAATTTAGCATGGACTTATCAATATAATTTTTTTTAATTTTGATAGTTTAATATTCTAAGTCTGACACACTGTTGTTTATTACGAAAGAAAATATTTCGGATAGAATCCGAAATCATTATTTCATAAATAATGATAGGCACCTATTATATAGGTATTACATGACGTATTTAATTACTACAAGTAGGTAAACGATTATTATAATATTATATAATATCATATCGATAATACGAAAGCGAGTCAATTATAAGACGTGTCCTAAATGTGCTTTATTAAATATTTACTGTTTGTAATAAAAGTTAAGCCTGCTCTCACTATTTTCAACGTAATCTCAATTTTTCTTTTTCTCTTATCAGATCGAGTCATAGGCAGCATACACCGACAGACAATTAAAATTTGATTTTTGCTATTCAACCACTCAAGTGTTTTTAGAGGAGTTTTTCGATTTTACCATTGTATACAAAAAATATACGTATACGCTCGCACACTCTGCTCGAAACAGTCGAAACATTTTTTTCCACAGTTATTATTTTTTGCTACATATAATTTTGTCGGGTGAAAAGTGATAACATAATATTATTAATATAATATAGACTGCCCCGCTAAAAAAAAGTCCGGGTTCACACTGCCGCATTAGCCCAATCCGATACACGCTTAACCGGTTCAAAGGTCGTCTTCGTTTTTAACTTTTATCTCAGTACAATTTTCGTGTTTCGGGCGATCGTGACGTCATTACACCAGGGCGAAAAAAAAACTCGATTCCGAAACGTTTCACGCGTATATGTCTTGTGCGCGGCATTATCGTAAAGAAAAAGAAAATTCAAAGTTCAAACGGCGTGACAGCTAAAAAAACGGTTCACACATACAGCAGCAGTCACACTTTTTCACCTTTTCCAAAACACCACCGGGGCGCGTCTTTTTTCTTCGCTTTGTTCCCTTGTGTGCATGTGTCAGAAGTTATATATATTTCAAGAATTCGTCTTTTATCTACACGCAGTTAAGTGTATATGTTTTATATATATATATATATATATATATATACACCTACGCCCACGACGATCCTTTTCAAAAGATTTGCGCACGTCCCATTTGCTCGTCCCGTTATTATGTATTTTTATATTATATTACCTATACACTGTAATTTGATATAAGACATTTTTCGCGATATCGTTTTTCATTCTTGTTTTTATTCCTCCCTTCGATATTACGAGTAAAAATAAATACATAAATAAATCAAGATCGAGGATTGCACGACCGCACGAGTGATCATGTACAAATTAAATCTTGGTTCGACGCTTTTTCGACTGCTGCAGTCCATTCGCAGAATTGCGTTGCAATAAATAATAATACGTTAAATGAAACGTCGTCTTAAGTGTAAACCGTAAATACTGCGGTGGCGGTTTGTTGACAAAGAGTTGTTGTATATCAATTATTTCATTAATAGGAACCCCGCCGTGAGAAAATAAGTGACATATTTTTAGTGGCGGTTGCGGTAATGTTCTAATAATAATTCCATTCATTCCGATTTTCATTGAAAAAAAAAGCTCGTAATAAATAATAGGTAGTTATGAATTAATGCTCTTATAGTTTACTTGTCCCAAGTCCGCCAAACAAAAACTAAATCTTCCGGCATTTCAAGTATGCATTTAATAACAAAACGCCGCCGTGTTCTGAAGCGTGGTTAATACAACGGAGGAGGCTAGCTTTTATCCGAACGATTCAATTAGTCTGTAGCAGAGAGAATAAATAAGGAAAAAAATACACGAGATTAAATTTCCACGAACACTGCAAACAAAACGGCATTTGTTCATAATATTTTTGCTCCGCGGCGCTTATACGCCTACGTTTTTATTTCCCTTCCAATACGTTTATGACAAAACAATATGTTTTATCTTACTCACGCTTTCGATACTACGCTGCTGTCGAGCGATGATGATTTAAATAACTGCTCAAATACCGCCTATCGGATTAATGCACGAATAGACATTTATTAAAATAAATAAAGGGCTGGACGTCGAGTCGGCCATTGCAGAGCATTTTCACTTGCCTATACATTTTAAATATATTTTTTGAAAGTTATGATCTGCAATGTTTTCCCGATGAATGCATTGTTTCGTGCAAGCAGCAAGCTCAACTACAAATTGTTTTTCGTTTACAAATTATAACAATTTATACTTATAAGTGGCTGAGTTTGTCGATCGAACGTAAGAATATACCAAATCATGATGACAGTATTGTACAACTCGCTGTATCGTGTCTATTCAACGATTGTTGTTAACTTGCATTATATAATATGATTTAGGTTGTTTTTGGTTTAAAAATCCACTTTAGAACACTGCATATCGTTTTGTATTAGATCAGAGACCAAAATCGTCCGTGTATAAGTACGATTATATTCCAAAAAAACTTTTATATGCTTCAGGTATTTATTTTGTACAACTATACTATGTTTTTTAATTTCTCAAGCCCTTTTTTGGACTTTTTAGTGTCACATGCAGTGTCTTCAGTCAAATTAAAATAAATGCACATCATCGCCGAACGGCTCATCGCGCTTCGCAGATTTACCTACCAATAACTTATGTATACCACAACAATTAACGAATACTTTCGACCCGTCTCACCGGTATTTTGCATTCCAGAATTTTCAAAAATTTTTCTAGAACCTCCCTGTCACACTTTTTCGCCAGACACTAAACGCGTAGCTACTTTTTCAGTTTTCACAGACCTGCGATCAAGCCTGCAGTCTGCTCTCGACGACTGGTTAACCCGAACGGAAGGCGCAAAAAATTATAATAATAAAAAATAAATACAGTTAGAAAACTTTTACACCGACGAGGTGATGACGTTTCTGGGTTATGTGTAATTAGCGATAAGTTATATGCGTGCCGATTAATTAGGCAGAATCATAAGCCGTGTGCCCGCGAAAAATTACCCGACTGGAAATAACAACTTTTACTTTTCATTAATTTCACCGTTGAAACAAAAGTTTGTGAATCGTCGTACATAGTTGACATTGATCCGACAAACTGGCAAACGTTCAAGATAATAATACTATACCAACTGCAGTATACTGCCTACCACGTATTAAGTGTATGCGTTTAATGTCAAATTTACGACAATGGCGACGAAATTCATAATAATAATTTTTTTTATTATCATTACAGGTGACAAATCACGATCGGATCACAGTTATTGGATTTTTTTATGGCTCTGTCTCGTAAAATTAACCTCGATGGTCGTATACATCATCTAATATTTTACTGGCTATACTGCGGCATTAACCTACAACAGCACAGCGGCGTTTGAAAAAAACATTTTTTTCAGGGTTTTTCTACTTCCGGCGGACCAAACGTTCAGATAATATATACATAAAATACTATATTATAATGATTTCCCGAGTAAGTGCAGCTGATATTAAACAGCGAAACCATGCTGAAATATTCATCGGAGCACCACTGCTGTTGCACATTATACTCGTATAATATACTAAGATACTAAACCAACAACGGACGAGACGACATAATCGGTCGCGAATCTAAACGAAAATCACACCGGTGCAGGCACAATTGAATTTGGGGGGGGGGGGGGAGAGGCGATTCGCCGCCGAGTTCGGATCGATCGTCACGAGAATAAATAAAACGGAATTCCTGTACAAACAAATCGCATATTATAATATACCAATAGTCACTATTATTCGAGGTACCCTCGAGCGGCGGTGCAGACGTCCTTAGAATAGAAATAAAAAACGCATCTCCGCGTGACGCGACGGCGGCGATCGTACCAAGGTATCATATGGGTAACCTAACATGGGTACCTACACCGTCAGCAACGTATGGTTAGGTACACGGTTATCTACTCAGGTTGGGAATCGGCGTAGCGAGTTTTGACCCCCCGTGGCGTGCATGCGAACTAACAGCGCTGCCTGTCACGGGACCATTGATTAGAGAATAAGTGTTTACAAACAGTCTGTTGTTGTTGATGTAATGATTTTTACGTATTTTTTCTTAACATTGTTTTAATGTTTTTATAATTTCATGTATTAATTACTAATACTATTAAATATTGTTAAACGTTTGTACAATTGTTCATAAGTATATCTAGTTATTTCATATAATATAATATTAACTACAATGGGAAAGTGCTGGATTGTTAATTGTACATCGGGCTACAAGAGCAATAATGAAACAGTTTTTAAATTTTCTGCTCCAAAAGAGTTAAATTTACGAAATAAATGGGCAAAGGCTATTCCACGACAGGATTACGTTGTCAATGACAACACATACGTGTGTGAAAAACATTTCAATGAAGATGATATTATTCTATTTTGGCAATCTGGTAGTGAATCTACATTACTTGTTAAGGTAAGTAATTTTGTACTAACAATTAATAATACCTACGTTTTCTTATAAGATAAAAATTTGAATTCAAAATGCTCAATATAATATTATTCAGTAATAATAATAATGTTTTTCGCTAACATTTAGGTATAGGTATTATAACTGTATTAGAAAGATTATAGTTAAATATTATATAGTTCAATTTACCTATCATAAATATGTAAGTAGTTTGTTACTTAATTTGTTTTTAGATTCCATACAAGAAACCTAAGCTTAGAGAAAATGCCATTCCTTCAATTTTTCCTGGACCTGCATACCTATCTAAGCGAATTACAAAAAGAAAACCACCAACTGAACGACAGAGTCCATTAAATAATAAAAAAGAAATGAATTACGATGAAGACGCTGATAATATATTTGATGATTTACCTACAAAAACTGAAAATTTATATGACAAAATAAATATTTTGGCTACTGATGGTATTGGTACTTTGCAGACTTATTGCTCCTGGTCCAATACTACTGTAAGACCGGGAATACAATTCCCAATTTCAATTTTTCAGTTTTCTGCATGGGAGATCATTTTTCTGTTATTGAAAAATCAATAAGTGTTGCAGAAACTGGTGATGTCACTTTTGGAATTCTTGGTAAGAAGATTGATTCGCAACAGCTTAATATTACTCCAGCCAAAACTATAGATGATTTTGTAAATAACATCAAACAATTTGAAGATATAAATGTATGTCATGGAGGACCATCAGTGAACAATTTTCCTAAAGCTCCTACTTCATTATGTGTAGTTAATACTCTCGGAAAACTTCAACATTTGAACTGTAATATCATTTTAAACAAAAACAGTACAAGTTGTATAAGATGTCAAAAACTTGGAAATATTTTAAGAATGTGTGAAAAAAGAAAACAGTACAATGGTCAAGTTCAATTACTTTTATCTTCTCCTAAACAACAGAAAATTATAAAAATCAGAAATCAAAATAAAGTATTTAAAAGGAAAATGGTACGCACTAAAGAAAAAATATCAAAACTTAGATCAGAATTAGACAATGTTAAAGGTAGAATGGCAACATATTGTGATCAAAATATTGAACATAAATTATGTAATGTAAAAGGAATTAATGATTCTCAAAAAACATTAATAAAAGAGTGCTTTAAAGCCAGTAAAATTGTTAAAAAATCAAAATCAATTAATAGTAAAATAAATACTATAATATTGTAATTTGTAATGTTCATTATACTTTTATACCTCTGAACAGTCACCACTACCGTTATAAATAACTGCAAAAAACAACATTTCTACTGGGCGATTGCCCCACTAACTCTCCCACAATTTTATTACGCAATAACTTTGTTTGCGATCACGGTTTACAATCAATATTTAAATTTTTACATGACGAAAAGTTTTACATTTAGTAAATTCCCATCTATGACAATATATTATTATGGTCCTGTGACTACTAGCGCTACTAGTTCATCAAAACACCGTTTTGGGGTCACAATTCTTATCTCGTCTTCCAACCTGAGTAGATAACCGTGGTTAGGTATAATAATACGATTAATATAATAGTTGCTGCGCCAGCTCGTTTGGCCGCACCGAATCGAGACGGACTGGCGTGGCGGGGTCCCGGAAAACCGTAGTAGTATTATAATAATATACTGTGGTGAATATAATAATATGTGTCCGTAGACGATGTAAAAAGCAATGGTGTACTGCAATTATACACAAATAAATAATAATAATATTATTTATCAGTTTATAATAACCGTTTGCCTGCCTACAATACCAAAAATCAAAGACCGCTCGCTTGTGACGCGCAAAACTCCCGCCTGCTCTCTCGTAATCACTATATACTGCTAACACAATAATATAAGCTCATCGCGAGCGTGTGCGTGTGTGTGTGTATGTGTAGTCGTATGACGATATTAATATGATAATAACGACGACGGCCGATGTTGTCCGTGGACGACCACCGCATATTGCGTCATCAGCGGTGCAGCAATTATGAATATAATTATTATTATCATCGCAATACCTAATAGAGGTACGGCAACTCGACCGAGTCACACAGCGACGGACGGTTCCCACAACGCATATTTTTACGCCGTTTCTCCTCGACGCGCATCTCTCGATGTGTCCGATAAAAAAAGACCGCCGGGCCGAACACCGCACGAGCTCGGCGATCTCGAATGTGCAATACGTTTAGAGAGGATAAGACCGGTCGATATTCATGATGTTTCATATCCCATTACTTTGGAAAACACACTCTGCGTACGAATAACAATATTATTGTTATGTGCCGTTTAATCCACCCGAAGGCGGAGGTCGAGGACTGCCGAGAACATATTTTTCTCGGACGTCATTACCGTCGAATATAATAATAATATATTTACGTCCGAAAATTGACCACGAACAGACAGAAAAACTGCGATCGAATTCACAATGATATTGTCTCGGTAGAACTATATTTTAATATGTTACTGGGTATACATAATTTTAAATTCTCGTAGGTACCGGATAGCGCCGGAAACTCGTCTGGAACGGAAGGATTCCCCGAACCCATGCAATCCCATCTAATAGTTTTTAACGTAATGACTATATTGATAATTAATTATTTATTTATAATTTTAAAATGATAAAGTGTTTTTAATTTTAATAATTTGACATTCAATACAAATGAATAAACCACGAATATTGATCGGCATAATGTGCGATGACTTTTTCTTATGAGCGGACCCAATTTTCAACAGTCGTAACAACCAATGTGTTTCATGAGTTCATGACTGCACTAACTAGATGCGTGCAGACAAATTCAAAACAACGCTAAAAAATATATAGAATCGAGTAGTGGTTAAATTAGGGTTACATTTAGGGAAAGTGGAGAGTCCAATAAAGGTTTTATTTATATAATTATATTATAAAACAGCCTGTTGTTACGAAACGAAATTATATTTCATATTCAATTTTCAATTTACTGTTATTCAAACTTGAAAATGTTAAAATACACAATTTAGTTTTTTACATCTCTGTGTTGTGTGCCATTTTAATTAAATTATTTAATTAATTAAAAGTAGGTAACTAACCTTTTTTTATTTTCATGATTCTTATGCACAGTTATACCTACTGTTAATAGCAGGTAAATATTATAACTTGGCTTTTTTCAAGTTCGAAAAATCGATGTTACAAAAAAAACCTGCTGAGGCTGAATCTTGTAGGTGGGTTTTACGTGCAATTTTTTTACTTGGTATGTAAGAATATTACGTGTTTGCCGGTTTTGCATATTAAATTATGCTTTTACCAAATAAACTAGTTTATATGGTTGAAGAAATTTTGTATTTTATAAACCTATAGACCATAAACGTATAATGAGTATATTTTACACGGATATTTAAAATAGTTGAGATAAATATTATAAATAATTATAATAGTATAAACTATAAGCCGTCCCAATTAATATAATTATTTCGTTTACAAAATAATGATAAGGGTTACCACAATGTGTATGTCTAACTTTTTCTAAATCATATTTTTAAAATATATTTCTGGAAAGTTATTATTATACTGTAAAAGAAAGCCACAACAATAAACTAATATAATTTTTACATTGTAGTCATTTTTGCTTTCTTAAAAATAGTTAAATAGTTTGTCTAAATATTTAGCTTATTATTGTCTATTAATTTATTATGAAAAAAAAATAGAATTGAATATTTTTTATTATTATATTCAATGGTCATCATCTCATTGTTGTCCGCGTCGTTCGGTGGCTCGTCGCTGTTGTAAAAAAAATCAAACCATTCTAACAATTAGTAGTAATAACTACTATATTATAATATGAGTGTGTGCTGTGCGTGTGTGTATGTGTGTGTGTGTGTGTGTGTGTGTGTGTGTGTGTGTGTGTGTGTGTGTGTGTGTGTGTGTGTGCGCGCGTGTGTGTGTGTGTGTGTGTGTGTGTGTGTGAACATGTCGGTGAGGTCACGCGTGGATTCATTATTATTTTTATTTTCACGACACTTATTTTATAACCGGTGGTGTGGTTAGACAAATGTTTGGAGAACTGCTATAGTTACAAAATGTACGCATTGCTTTTTCGTTTTTCTTTTTGAACTCGCCACCGCCTCTGAATACAAAACATAAACCTTAATAGTAAACACTCGGCGCTCGCTGTGTAGCGTTTAATAACGATCGCGACGTCTTAGGGTATATGCGAGTGTTGACGCATATTGTGTGTAAATGTCTTTAGTCGTTATGTGATGTGATGTGTGTATCGTGTTTTCGGCCATTGTGCCGACCGACAATTCAAACGAGTTACGTTACTGAACTCGTGAAGTAACAAATCGAATGAATATATTAATTGTTGAATCGGCTATACGTTTACACTTTTATTATAATTATTATTATTTCTCTCCGTTTCGACTGATACCTTGTTTACGGTATTGTTTATCCAAAATTATAAATATATTTTGTATATTATTGTTCGGCGGTATAGGACATATAAGAACTATTATTGTTATCAATGTGTATTATACACTATCGAATACGCGATGATTAAGTCTCGATATCGACCGTCAACGAGTCCCGCTGAACTCTAACTCGAACAAACGACGATGTCACAGCTACAAAAATGATATTTTTCGGGTCAACTATAATTATTATTATTATCCCAGCTTGTATTATAATTTAGTATAATCTATAGGGCAGCCGTATCGAAATGGTCGGGTGTTTCTTCAGCAAAGACAGACGCGCCACCATTTAATACCGCCGCCGCCGTCGAATCGTAATATTGTTATTCCACTCGTATCGTATGCGTGAAAGGTCTGACGACGTGAAAGACTTGCGACTATTACGTTATACACGCCGTCTATCGGCAGACCACGTAATGATATATAGGAATGATGGGGGATTCACCTTTGAGAACGTTGCGCAATCCAATTCGAGGCCCAGCTAAAAAAAAAAATGCGCGTATTGTAAGAGTAATGGGACCGTGGACTTGAAAATAAAAATCTGCGTCGGCGAAATATTGCTCGACCCCGGCGTGGTTATCCAAAAAACATTTTCCAGCCGCATATATCTAAAACGATATTATATTCAAATATCGCCCGTATTGCCGTTATTATAAAGCCGTCGTCGTTTCATATTATGGCCACAACGGGTTCGTTTTCTCCTCCTGTAATTCACTATTCGCGTGTATAGAAACAAGTATAAAAGTACTAAAGTATACGTCTTATACAGACTGTTTAACTACCTACTGTAATATAACAATATTTACTAAAATATATAATTATAACTATATATAGCGTTACGAGTTAATAAAACGTAGCTTTATAATATTTTATTATTTAAGTGCTCGCATATTGTCTTATTTGCGTTGTCCGCCGTACGGAAATTTAAAATGACGTCGAAACGTTTTAATGCGTAGTATTTTTCAATGTAGATTGAATATGCACATATTTCGTGCTCCGATGACTGTTCAATTATTCATTACTCATCAATCGAATTCCCATACCACCGTCAATTAGCCATTCATTAATAAAACAGCCAAATTAATCGATCAACTGTAAGTTATGCGCAACTTTCACAACTATATACATTATAATGGTACCTAATTGAAATCTATCATCATTTAGGATTTCATGAATTGTTTTTTCTTTCAATAATTTACAAGCACAATAATATTTTTAAGTACCTATGCTATTAATTTCTTATCAAAATTACGTCACGTTTATAATGTGTATACATCCAATAACCGTAATGCCAAGTGTTATGCAACGGATTTCATTATTAAATTTTACTATATTATTAGTGACAACAATAAAATATGATCAAGATTTAATATACAGTGGCATAACAACCGTTTGGACTAAAATAATAGACTTTCTCCTGAATCATTTCTTATAAATTCCTTTTTTAATTTTGAATACACATGTAACGTTTTTTTTTTTTTACTGCGTATGACCTTTTTTCCTAACCTCAGGGAAAACTACAGTATGCCCAAAGAACATGAACGAATCCTTTTAAACTCTATACATTTCGATCGTTTCGTACATATCCTTATTTCGATTCCAATATCTCGTATTAAATTTCTGCTTATTTTAAAATAACCAGATTCGACATTGTCGTTTGCATATTTATATCACTATATTGGTTTTTGAGATTTGCATCAAGTACCTATATATATGATGACGACGTAAAAAAAAAAAAAACTTACAAGGGAACATAATATTATATTCAATTGAAACTCAATGACAATTCAATTTATAGAATGAATATTTGAAATATTATCATACTAACCAACAGCAACAATTTAATATAATATATATTAATATCATCGGGACTGTGCTTGCTGCACACGTTTAATGTCACGACCGACGGTTAACGTACGTTTGGATCACGGTCGACGTAGGTAGTATGGTAATACTGTCGTAATGTTTACGGATCTGTCTGCAGGGTTTCACAAACGTCGTGGCCGACATTGCCGGGATCCAAACCCATCTATACACACGCGAGTGCTGTCGGATACTCGGATCAATATTTGCCCATAAAATATACTATGCCAATCATGATTCGATGCGCGTTTATTTATACATATACCACATTATTGGCTCGCCTAATTCGATTGTCATCCGATAATGATATACGGCACAGGTGTATCTTATGTACACCGACGGGTCCGGCATGGACGAGCAATTATCTGTCATCGCACAAAAGTGAACTGAAACGCTTTGAAAACTGCAGTTGCACGTGGTTATTATATTATATAGTACATCTAATTCATATATCGAATTCGGATGCGAGTTTTTTCGATATGCACCGTTGGTGTTTTTTCGCCAACTCCTCGAGATAAATGGCATGGTCAGCCAGTCGGAAATCGCAGAAATCACCCTAGAAAATAAAAACCACCGATGTAAGTTGCGAAGTTGTCGCAGGTTTTTAAATGTTAATTATTGCAAGGGAGCTATTTTTTCACACATTTTGTTGACAGTCTAAATCATGTAATGAAAAATACAATAGTCAAGTATGTGTTGTGCGTGTAAATGCATTTAAAAACAAATCGTTGATACAACTACTGCTGCTAGTACATTTTTTTATTTTTATAAAGACTTATATTGAATATTTCAGTTTTGCCGTTAGTGAAAATATTTATACTTACTTAACGACTCCACAACAGTTGTTATATTATCATAAATATTTAGTATATTAATTAATGGAACTTTATTTAAAACTTAATTGTTGACCTTTGGACTTGTCCACATCCTCATTCAACTACGCCACCGTACTTATGACCACCGCCGCCATGCACGTATATTATTACGTATATAATAGTACCCACCCGGTAAACGGTATCGTGAAACTGGCCCAGGTTGAACGCCTCCAACCATTTGGCCTTTTGAGCCACGGCCAGACAGATGAAAAAGAACGCCTGGTAGTCGACCGGGTGCACGACGACCAGGCACAGCCAGCGGCAAATTTCGGGCCACCTCAAGTGTCCCCAAAAACAATCGGACGCCCAGCCGGAGCACAGAAGCCACCACGAGACGCCGGACATCTGTAACAGTACACCGCGGGTTTTTAATTTGGGGCTATTTATAAACTATAACATCGTATTATACGATATTAGCGTTAATGGCATTGACACACTCGGTGGATAGGGCACGGCCGCAGTAATTATTACGTTATCATATATGTATATATTATAGTAGTAGTACTTCTACATACGAACAATGATGGTCGTGTCTCGCTTATTACGACAACGTGAAACGCACAACGATACCGCATAATTTCTACTCGAAAAAAAAATCATCATCAAAGGTTAAACGTTCCATTGTTTGATTCGACCTCCCCGAGTCGCCATCATAATAATATGCTCTTTTTAATTTCTAGTCCCTACGCGATTTCATGGCTTCAAAAAATGAAAAAAAAAATCGCTAATTAAGTTCGTACGACTATAATACATCTTTGTAGTATGCTTATCGAGCCAAATTTACTTGTGTATTATAATATTGAAACGCCCGCGCAATAAACGTACGTAAAGTATAATAATATTTACTAGATGATATTAGTAATAATATAACGCACTTGATGTGTACATAATATATATTATATTCAAACAGTTTAAATTATCATTACCTACGTGTGTTGCAAGATTTATATGATTATGAATACCTAAATACAATAGTATTTCATCTATAAACGCACTACACTAGTGGTAGGTATATAAAACTTTTTAAATTAAAAAAAACAATTACGCCAATGCGATCAAGCATTGGTTAATTTTAACGTCATAATAATATAAACAAATACTATGTCAAGTACAGGTATCGATATTACAATAATATGAATAAAATAATCGAAGTCGCAAAATCGTGTTTGCGAATGGACTTAAGACCTCATTTCACTCACGCGTATACTCGAATAATTGTTTGGTGGAGGTTGTACGGAATTATAAATGAAAGTCTACAACCGGTAAATCAATAAATAATATGAACTTTGTGGAGTTTGACTGTTCGAGCCTCAAGTAATAGCTCCAAATCAAATACTCAATTCTGCTTAAACAATCTCATACGCAAATTATCGCTACTAAAAATGAGTGTGTAAAGTTCTAATGAATATGGATTTACATAATACCTTTTGATCTTATAATACTGCAGTGGAGTTTGCCTTGTGCTCACAATAATAGTTGTGTAAATAACAACAACTACACTACTACATACTAATACGAGGATGTAACGTTCCACTTTTACTCGTCAGTGATCGGTGTGTTTATGGTTATATTATATACTAGTAAAACAGTTTATAGTTTATAGAAATAATTAATAATAATATTTATGCATTTTGCACTGCTTTAATACCCACTTTATTTCAGTAAAGTTTATCTCCATCCTCACTCCAAATGCATATGCAATATCTTAAATCGCACATGCCAAGGAACTTACTAACTAATAAATATGTTAATCTTCGTGTATCTCCATAACTTTAACCTACGATTAGATCGTATAAAGGTACATAAACCTCGCATAAGGTGGCATTACTATTACATTTTATTGAGCTGTAACAGCGGTCGCGTAATAAATATTACCAATAAATTAACATTTTTAACGTTTTAAGTAATAATACGTAATGTCAAACAAATATTATTTAATTTTTTATTCAGTTAATACTGTTTTAACGTTTTTAAATATTCTACCCACTACAGGACTTAACATACGTATAACATTAAATGACATTATCCGTGGCCGAGAGGATCACTCATATAATTTATAAATTATACCTATTTATATTAATACACTCCGTTTAATTTTAAACAACTGCCTTGAGCAATGAGCGTTTATAATTGGAAACTGGAAACCACGTGAAACGTAGGTACGTATACGCGTACCCATAAATCACGACTATCAACGGGTCAATATCACGAGATAGGTACCAAGCTACTGATGAGCCAATTGAAAATTACCAACTACTAGCGCTCGTAATTACCGATGTTAATCGTATTTATATTCAGCTCGTTTTTTTCGCTTACACCATATACAGCGTATATCGTATATATATTCCCTGTAGGTAACATACTAGCTGGGTCAGTCGGTGTGGTGGCTTATAAATTGGGTTGTAACTCTCCCTTCCAACAAAAAGTCAACAGTTGGTATTTATTACCTATTTAAAATATATTTTTTTCAGTTTTATCAATGGACGAGGTTATTACATAGTATTCGTTCTTAAAACTGAGATGCTCAAAAATAGCTTGTGAGTATAGGTATATTTTGTATTATTAGTAGAGCTGAGAATGTAACGCCCTGAAAAAACCCAAAAAATGTCCTAAAAAAAATACTTTTACACTCAACATTTTTTAAAATAATGCACCTATAAAATGCCTATTTTTTATTTCAAACAAACTTTGAACCAAACATTTTTTTAAACTAAATTTAATAAAAATGTTTACAGGATTGCATAATTTCAAATCTTCTACGTGGACTTTTAATCTGAAAAAAAATTATTCTCATTTAATTTTTCCATCGCTATTCATAATCGCGATTTATACGTCATAAGGATCCATTCTAAATGTTTCGAGTAGGTGAAATCTTTGCTGTATACATTACAAAATTAATTTTTAAGCAAACATCTTTAAATACAATATTTTTAAAAACCAGAATTTAGTATGAAATGCTTTAAAAATGAAAAAAATAACCTTAAAGGTGAAAATTGTCAAAAAATGCAAAACAAAAACTTTTTACTATGGTTCAAAAATACATGAAACGTTTATGTTATTAGACGAGCATTGAGTATCTAGTTTTAAAAACAATGCAAAGTTATGATTTTTAAAATATTGTGGCTCTTTTTATGATATTAATAGATATTTATAGACATTTGAAATATTCAAATTATTTGTAGACATTTCTAGACATTTGAAGTTTAAATTTTGATGGCATTTCGTTCCATTTTATTTTCTAAGTCATTTTTACAAAATGTTATACACACATTAATTAAGAGGTTTTATAATATTTACTCTGCAGTTATATTATTTACCTATAAAACAATATTAATATAATTTATATTTAGTTCTTTAATCATAGACTTTACCACAGTGAAAAAAATAAAAGAATATGATTAATGATATTAAATTTTTACTTCTAACAACTAACAAGACTTCCTTGACTTCTATTTATAATTGTATGGTTCAGGTAAACCATACAAACTTAAAAAACTAATTGATTTTTGCCGTTCAATTTGAAACATACATTCGGAAATCATTTTTCATCACCCCCCCCCCCCCTCCCACTAATCGCCATACGACCATGCCCGAGTAAACGACACAATCAACATTCATTATACGCG
Organism: Neotoxoptera formosana; assembly: GCA_022818045.1. Classification (NCBI taxonomy): domain Eukaryota; kingdom Metazoa; phylum Arthropoda; class Insecta; order Hemiptera; family Aphididae; genus Neotoxoptera; species Neotoxoptera formosana. Next base: position 64,761,428 of record CM040632.1, on the reverse strand, counting down.
ACATTTCCTAACCTTAAACGCGTTGTACACTTCAGGTTGCTCTTGTTGCAACAACCCTTCGACCAAATGACCGAAAGCAGCTCTCCTGTCGGCGTCCTCGTCAAATGCCGGCTGCCAAACGTATCGAGTCGTTTCATAGAGTTTAAGCAGTACTGCGCACGCCTCAATGCACCTTTAATGCACACAATATAATAAACATTTTATATTATATATTTGTATACAAAAACCTATACAGCCACCGCCGCCACAGCGGTGTGAATCACAAACCCGTTTTCCGATCCTCGCGACGCTATAAACAACGTGCAAGTCATGCAATCGAATAGCCCCGGCGATCCTCGTCTTTCGACACGGCTGTATAGTTGTTCGAGCTCCGAGGACGCCGCTGAATCTTCGGCCAGCAACCCGACGCTAGACCCATACCTGCAACAATAATATTATTAATAATAATAATAACTAATACGTCGAGGAAAAAAATTTCGTAACCGAGTAATATTATAATATTATAACGTGTTTTTGTAACCTCAGCGCCAATCGTATTCCGGTGACATCGAAAATGGTTAGGTTTAATTTACGATCGAACGCGCCCAGGCCGAGTTGGCCGTCAAAACGGCGACGGCCGACCGACGCTATTAAATCCATCGTCTCCGTTCCCTGCCGAAACATGCTAGTTAATATACATACTAATTTTGTTAAACCGTTGTTCTGACTGCTGTACGTTTATTACACCAATCGTGATAAATACCACATTGTAGATCCTTTAAAATTATGCGGTCATTTAAATTATGATTTTTCAGAAACTTAAAACACTATATAATTATTATGTTTTAATGCTTGAAATATTTTAGGCGAGCATGCATGGTGAATCATCCTGCAATTATGTACTCACCGTTATCTGGTCGGAACGGATTATTATGGAGCGAACCTTCTGTAACCAGACACCACCGTGATTTTGATGAGTATTTGCCAAAAATCCGGCCAGAGCGCCGGGGGTGGATTCGGTGTCGTACCGAGTGCCGTCCGACAGCATCATAGGACGTAGTAATTTTGTCAAAAGTTCGGTTGTTTCGTCGACGAAAACTATTTCATCTCCCGTACGGCTTTCGGCGGACAGTTTTAATAATGTTTCCTGTCAAAAACAAACAAAAAACCACCCGAAAATAAACATTTCATAAAACACACAGCCCAAGCCACGTGCGACCCTTCCCCGCGGACGACAGATGAAACGAAACTTATAGGAGTTATGGTTACGCAACAGATTTAATATTGACTTTCTATTCGGTTTAAAATACACACTATAATAATATAATACATGGTATGTGCACTGTGTGCTGCGCATATACAATCGCGTAACATTATTATTACGACTGGAGGGCAAAGATGATCATTATGATTAGTGATTGCCGAGCTGTCCAAACGAACCAAACTTTTAAACGGTACATTACCATAAACGGGTTTAGGTCATGAGTTATAACTATACTGCATGAATAGCGTATATATATTGTGTATTTGTGTAGTACTACAATATGTATGTTTATTTTTGTAATAATATTGTTGTCATCAACTGCGGCTGACAATGGTACGATAATTTATAAATATAACACTTTATACCTGATATTTTAGTTTTAAGTCCGTGTGAACACGCGAGCTGAACGTGTGCGTGGCGGCTTGTACTAATCGCAGCCACAGCATCACAAGAACGTCTCTCGGAATGGGATGGCCATCAAAATTTTGGAACGAAGCGTAATAAAGTTCCGTGAGTGCCATTATCCCGGTCATCGCGGCGTCCGAACCGTCGTCACGGCAATGGCCAAGTACAACGTTTAACCCTGTAAAAAAACCAAATGGTGAAATTACAATTCCTACCAACGTACGATAGATACACTATATTATGATTTACAGCGGTTCCCAATTTTTTACCCGATGGTGCCCTTTTCGGGACCAAATTCAGCCACGGTGCCTAGCTGTGAATACTAAGAGGAACATTTATAACACTAATTCTCTCATTGATAACCGATTTAAAACTCTATCGTCTTCGTATAATTAATTACCAGCGATGCAAGTATGAAGGTTCATAAGACTGAACTGGACGATCCCTAAAAGTCGTGCACTCGTGCGTATAATGTTATATGACCCTTTATTGAGACCCATTATATAGACAAGGAATATACGTATGGAGGTATTTGGACAAGAAATCCAGACACAATTTATTATTTTTTACAATCAGATAATTTGTCCGTCTATAAGAAGAAAATAATTTTCGCTATTATTAATATATTAACAATTACTACAAATTATGATTATAAAATTCAAATTTAATAATTAACAAAAATAATTACAATACATTTAATGTAAATATTTTTTTAGTGTGAGATGTGGTGTCCTTGAAATGGAGAACCGCTGGTGTATAATAATAATAGTAATAATAATAATAATGCTGACCTCCGATCGACGCGCAACAGGAATAGGCGACGCGGACGATCGAGTCGAGAGACTTCCGGTCGCCGTCCGGGTCCAAAGAGACTTCCGTTCGGTGTGAAAGGTCCGCTACGAATTCACCCAACGAACCGAACGCGTCCGTACGGTCCAGCCAGCGTCTGCCAGTGGCCGTGGTGCAGGCGACGCTCACCACCAACAGCTGTCGCGGGTCCAACCAATCGAAGTCGTCCCGGCGCGTCGTCGAGTCTCCCCGCTGCACCGTGTCGTACGTGAACGTGCCCAGCGGCGTCCCGCGCACGTTGATCATGAGCAGCCGACGGCGGCCGAGGTTAGGGTCGCCGGCGGCCGCATTCTCCAGGAATGACATCCTCCTGGTGATCAGCCGCCAGATCTCGTCGTGACGACTGCCGGTCAACGTGGCCGCGACCGCCGTCAGGGAATCCGCGTCCGCGACGCCGGCATCCTTCCAACGCCTTTTCTCGAACAATCCGTCCGCCAACTGCTGGCATGCTGCCAACGCGTCTGAACGCTCAGTGACCTTGGCCAGGATGCGCAAGCCGAAAGCGTTTTCCGCGATGGGTTCAAGCGTTTCTGGCTGGAACGCAGAGATGGCGGCCACCAGCAGGCAGAGGCCGTGCGCCAACGTCTCGGGAACGCCCCGGCGGTTGGCGGACAGAAATCCGAGACAGTGGTTCGATATACCGGCTGCATGAATCCTCAGCGTCCTGGACACCTTGACCGGAAACATGGCCATCGTGGAGCGGTACCTGAACATCTTGGCCAATAGGTACGTGGCATGCAGCGCCCGGGCGTACCGGACCACGGCCGCAATGTCCGCGCGTTCCGACCGTCGAGGAATCTCGGGTTCGGCGATCCACTCGTGAAAACCGGACACGACAGCCCGAAGCAGCCTTCGATCGCCGTCCAAGCACTAGAAACAATGGGATAAGTTACCGCTTGCCACAGTACCACACAAATGTTACCTTAATAATGTCAGAGTACTATTATATAGGAACATTATTTTCTATAATCGCAAACATTCCTCAGAATTATTTCAATTTTTAATTACAGAGCTATGGTTAAGCTACTGTTGTAACCAAATTTTAAAAATTTGAACCTAAACTATGCTATCCAGTTTTTCAACATTTTCAGGCAATCAATTGTCATTTGCATAATATGTTATAGACTACTTAAGTTATGTACTGTTTGTGTAATATGAAAAATAATGCTTCAAGCACTCTACCTTATATTTCTCCACAAACAATTTTTTTTTTTTTTACTTTTACTTTTACTTTATTAGTTTTTATTATTTGTTGCATATCCTTTAGATACTACTAATCCATTTAAGACCACCTACTTTTACCATTAAAAATTGGTCAGTTGACAGCTATACTTGTCATAATATAAAACAGTATTTGTCAATTAGATGATAAAAATAATAAATAATAATAATTAATTTTGTCAAGTCTTCGATAATGGTCTTCGACCACTGACCTAGAGGATGACGACAATTAAACACTTACATACAAAAGGTAAGATTAAGAGGAAGAACTTCGACGACGGATAACCAACTAAAAACAACTACATACTACAGCAGGTAAAAATAAATTGTACAACAAAAACGTTTTTTTTTAGCTTTTAAAACACTCCCATAATACCTCATTAATAGTTTTGTACTTAAACGTATACAGCCACAGCAGCATTTTATAATGTTAGGAGTTTGTTCTGTGCCCAACGTATTTGAGCTTTAAAATCAAATGTTACAATTATAATATTATTTAGGATATAATTTTGTGTGAATTTAAACCCTCTACCAGTATTATATATTTCTAGGAAATCAATGTACTCCAAAACTAAAACAATTTTTTTTTGTGTTCTAAATGACACTTTCAAGTTTTGGTTCTGATTAAAATCTTTAAAGTTTGGATACGATTGTGCCAGAGTAACTTAATCTCAGCATTGCTATAAATGACTTAAACTTCTGCAAAATGGGTGTTGTGTTGAAAATTAATTTTGTTTGTAAACAATATTATGGATAATACCGTGCTATTTTTATGGTGAAAATGCGTGATTGGCGATGCTGAGTATATAATTTACCTGGAAAAAGGCCGACCGGGACGAGTGGTACTTAGAAACGGTATCGAACCACTTGGCAGTCGGATCGGCGCAGCACAGGACGGCGTACGGACCGCGGCCACCGGGGTCGGCCGCAATGGTGGCCACGAACTCGACGACGGCCGGTTTGACGGCTCCGCGACAGCCGGCGGTCCGTCTACAGACCACGGACAAGCACCGGGCCGTCAGCGACACGGCCGCCGCCGTCTTTCCGAAGTCGCGGCGCTGCCGTAACAGGCACCGCGAGTGCGTGGCCTCGCACAGAGAACCGAAACTCTCGGCCGCGCTCTCCGGGTCCGGGGCCATGTCCACGAGCTTGGCGTACACGCGGACCGCGAGGCCGAAGTGCGCGTCCGCCGACACGGCGCGGGACAGCCCGTCGGTCAGCCGCCGGAAGTGCGCGCCCGTGTAGGTGTCGTACGTAAACGGCAACCGGACGAGCGCGTTTAGGCTGCGGGCGGTGTCGCGCGCCAGCCGGCCCGGGCCGATGTCCACTAGCCCCGGCCACCGGCGGTCCACCAGCCGACCGGCCGACCCGGTGGCCAGCAGGACGTCGCGCACCGCCGCGTCCAGCGCCCTCTCGACGTCGTCGGCGTTCTGCTCCAGCAGCCGGTCAGCTATCCGACGGGCGGCGGCGTCGGCGTCGTCGTCGTCGTCGTCGCCGCCGCCGCCGCCGTCCGCGTCCACATCGGACGACGACACGGACGAGCCGACGATCGACTCGGCCAACGTGTGCACGTCGTTCAGCGCGCCGCTGTCCAGCAGGTACTCGTACAGCCGGCCGTCCGGGTCGTCGGCGTCCTCTGCCTCAGTCTCAGAGTCCGGGCGAGTGTAGTCCATCGCGCAAGACTCTCGCTCGCGGTCGCGGTCGGTTTTCCAAAAAAAAATACTCAGTGATGGGACGTTATTGTTTTTAGGTCTGCTCGGTAGGTCGGTTTCTCTCCACAGGTCGGCAATACATGTCGTGTATGTGTTGTGTATACCCGTTACTAAGGGGACGCGACCCGCAATCGATCGGATCGAAACGGCGCGGCGCAGTGGGTACAGCTGCACGTTATTTTTTTTTTTCAGAAATACCTTATATCGTTAACATCACACAGGCCATAGAACACCCTGAACGATTCGTATAGGTTTCTAGTGCGCGTTAAATGTATATCCCTGTCGGGGTTATATACCCCTTCAGGTATCTGTTTTACAACGCGACTTACAACCGTGTTCGGTTGCAACCCACACCGTTCGTCACACGAGACTATATTATTGTATTTAATTGTAATATACTGACAAATCGACAGCCATCAGTTACACTCTAGTCTCGACATACATCTGCACTATCGTCATTAGTACATATGACTCTATGAAAGACATTATGATTTGTACCATTATTAGATATGCTTATTTTAAATTTGCTTTGAATAGAGGAATACCGCGCGGCTACAATATTAATACGCATTTATACCCGTGCGTTAAAAATAATAATTAAATGTATACGTACCACAATTTCTCGTATATAATTGGCATTTACATAATAATTTACGAACATGGCTTTACTGGTTGAAGCTATTTTATTTGACCCTCTCTGACCTCTGCTGCCGTTAAATCGTGTTGGATTTATATTTTTTTAGCTAATTTACAGTGTGTATACATAATAGTCATGTGCTGGCGATTGTGTTGCGGGTACACTCATCAAATACATTTCGTAACATTTTGCTGCAGTGATTGTACATTTTAACAGTCGTTTCAAACACTGAATCTTCAAATCTGTTTGAAAATTAAGGTACGTAATAACCCATAATAAGAAATATTATGTGTTACGAAATTGAATTGGCTAGTAAATTCTCAATAACTTGATGGTATAATGCATCAGTTTAGAAATACCAATACAATATTACTATTAAATCATTTATTTTGACAATAATTTTCTTCCGTCTTATACCTATGTCTAAACTACATTTTTTTAATATTATGTTTATAAAACTCAGGAGGTACTTCAAGAAAATTGAAAAAAAATTGTTGCTTCTTTAAAATAAATTATAAGTGGTTCAAAGAAATTAAGAAATTGCTTTAAGACTAAATAGGATTAGAATAACAATATCGTGAAAAACAATGTATTATAATATGGTTCAATCGTTTTTGATTTGTTATAAGACTGATTTAATTTTGTTCATAAAGGAAAATACGTCCATGAAGTTGCCTCCCCACACTTTATCCTAAAAGCACAAAAACTGCGCAGATTTATTTTTATAGATTTCTAATTAGGTATGAGTATAAAATTAGGTGGGAGGAAACTTCACAGACATCCTTTACTTAAGGAATACCTATGAACTATATATTAAAAAAGCACATTATGCTACAAGAAACGAGTCAGTCTTACTTCAAACAAACATAATTTAAAACTGTGTTATAACTATATATGTGTACCTACAAATGTAACTAACACGGATAACTTACATTTTGATATTTTTAATTTTGGACTGTAGATTTTATTTCCCCCCAATATTTTTACTGTTTACGAATTAAATTCAATTAACAAAGATTGTCTAATAAAATTAATAGAACTTTACCATAAATCCTAGCACTTTAAGGTTTAACCCTTCGTCGACTCAAAGTCAACGGTATAATTTCGATTGAATATACAAAAACATCATCTACCTACTCATAATAATCACTTCAACGTTAAAACGCAACTCGTCAAATAATCCACTTTATATAGAAAAATATTATATAATTTTAATATTATGTGCTTTATGCTATATATGACCCTCGTACCCTCCCCTTTACGGTATGTCGTCATTCAATATTTTATTATAATATGTACCAATACAAAGTACTTTTTTTATGTGTACCTACGTGTATGGGGTTATAATGACAAACGAAACAAACTTAATTAATAAATATAATTGTATATTAATACCTGATAACTGATAAGTATATTCATAAACCAGGACGATTATTTCATCAACTTCCTTGATTGTGGGGTTTTGAAAAATATAATAGGTACCTACAGTATAAATATAATATCATTCAATTGGAACGAACATTGATAATAGCCATAATTTCCTATTAAAACTTTCATATATTGGTATTTCAATGGATGCACATATTCAAATACAACATGAAAGGATACATTTTTCCAAACCCCTCTTCAACGTGTGTCGTAATAAAATATAAAAATAATAAAAATAAAAAATATGATCGGATTACACAAATTGAAAATCAGCATGAGACGATTCAGAAATGTAAGTGTTATATTAAAATTTAAAGCAATCGTCACATAAAATAAACGATTCTGCAGAGTGCAGAGTGACGCTCGGTTTACTGGAGTGCTTATAGGACGTTTCTAAAATTTCGTAAATTTTAAATGCCCATAAAATATAACTCGTAGAATGTATGATAAAATATTATACTTATAATTATACAATAGACTGATTAGTATTATTTATAGTAATAATAGCATTGTAACAAGTGCAAAGACCAAAGTTCCAAAACAAATTACAACATATAGGTAATTGTTAAACATTTGATATTTTGACTCTTTTTGAGCTATTTTTAGACGTTTAAATTTTCTTAATTTCTTTTCTATAATTATCAATTAAAAAAATGTATGCTTTGTCAAAAAGCTCATTTTTTTCAATGTTCATCAAAATTAGTTAATATTGAAAATAAAAAAGTTAAGAAGTTGAACTTAAATCTGCAATTTTTTTATGAGCGTTTGAAGTTAGAATTTTGTTAAAATTCGTCCAAATTGCAAAACTTTGCAAATTACTTTGTAGTTAAAAATGGACTCAACTTTCAATATTCATACCTGAGGTTTAAAAATGTCATACAAGGTTACCATATAAGTTTTGTTAACAAAAGTTGAATGTAATTTCACAAATATTTTATAAGAGTGTCTGAAGTTCGAACTTTGACGAAATCGGATATTTAAACAAAGAATAACAGTTTTAGTTATTTTGTTATAATTCATAAATATTTTTCAGGGGACACTCAGGACAATTACTAAACTGTACAGCTGAGTGATTTCCTACTTGTCCTCTTTTTTTCGTTATTTTAATTTTGCACTGAACAATTTTGTTTGATAAAAAATTAAGCACATATTATGACACATGAGGTTCATACATTTGGAATATATACCTACTAATGTATTTTATTATAGAATAATATAATATTAGATTAGATTGTACAAACCTGTGGAGGGAAAATAATTCGATTTAAATATTCCGCTATTCCAAGATTGGTTTCCGATTCCACATGTATAATGTATAAATTTATATTGATGGGTCAGACCAATTACCTACATTATAATATAGTAGACCATAATACTATATTATAATCTTCGTAAAACAGCACAGGGGCCGTACAAAATTAATAACATAATGACGTTGACGTAGATAATGGGAATTTAGTATTGACAACACGTGCGAGCTTACCAGAGTCCAGGATATTTAAAATTGTATGTCTAATGGGAATGATGAACGATTAGTTTCAGTTTTGGTGATTCGATTGCCGATATTCCTATTATAATTTCAACTAATTACAATTTATTATTTAATACACACGGGGCGGCGGTCGATACCGATTACAATGTGAATAGGTAAACAAATATCATGTGAAATATGAGTAAATAATACTTAAGTACAACGAATAAACATAGTATGTTTGAAACTATCAACATTTAACGTTGCGGTATTTATTTTTTTCTCGAAATAAACCTCTAAGAGTTTGATTTACTCAAATAAAATATTTATAACTTAAATAAGTACTCCCGTTGTTAATGTAAAACGGTTTTTAATGATTACAATTACTTTTACGTGGTTCTTTAGACTTTTTATATTACATAATATATAGGTTAGCATTTACTAATTTCAGGGAGAAAATGTAAGCTTAATATTTTATAATTTTACAATCACAGCAGGGTTTCAAAGTTTTCCAATGTTTTTAATTGAAAGACTTTGTTCATTCCCATTCCAAGAACTTTTCGTCATTCCTAAAATGCACAACAAGTCGAGTATAACATAATTGAAAGTTGTATAAAAAATGTTATGTAATTAATTCCATTTTGTAATACATTTTCAAATCAAAGTGAAAGTTCGACTTATTAAAATATAGTATGACTATAATATTAAAGCAACAAAAAAAATAAAAATACATAAATAAAATAAAAGTCATTGAATAAAACAACATTTGTTCATCGATTATTGCATTCGAAAATACCGTCTTAACCATGCTATTTCAACCAATTATAATAATTTTGTAAGCAAATAGTTTTGAAAGAGCCCTGATTAAAAAAAAATCAAAAGCATTTAAAATAAATTTCAGTCAATTTTAAAAACTTGTTACCTAATACATAATTTAAATTGAATAATATTTTAAAAACCAATTTTTACTACCATCTTAAAAACAAATTAAAGAAGAACCCAAAATTTAAATTTTATAATACCTTGGTATAAATTCTCAATATTTTTCAATTCTTTTACAAAGTTCAGATATAATAACGATGATGTTATATGCGATGATCTCAAATTGAGATTAGTCTTAGCATACTTAAATGTCCTAAAAAGAAAATTTCATGAGCTAAACAAAAAAAAATTTAAAAAAAGATAGGTATAAGTGACGTTTTCTCTAAGTATATTTCGATATGCCCCTAGTCTATAGTTTTGTGTCACACACTTGGTAGGACACTAGGGTATGTTCAAAGTAAAAGCTTGAAAGCAATAATATATCATTGCATTGAGACTTCAGAAAAATGATTGTAAAAAGAAGTCGATTTACTACCATTTTAAGTGCCGAAACATTTTTCAAACGTGAAGTGCTCATAAAACAATTTATGGTTAAATATTTATAATATTTTATAACGAATTTGGTAATAAATAATATACCTTGCAAGTATCCTTGTATTAAATTTAAAGCTGTAATTATTATTTTTATTCCAAAAATGAATTAAAATAATCCTTAAAAAGTTACTTTGATAATTTTGTCGTAATTTGTGAAATGAACACATCTATGCGCCATAGGTAAAAAATCAAACTTTAAAATTATATAGAATTATGATTTTTTTTAGTCATAATTTTAGTTAATATACATGTTTAGGAGTCTGTGGTAATTTACATCTCAAGGATTATTGTTTGTATTATTCTAAGAAATGTAATAACAATTTCCTCTCTCTGAAGTACCATCTGCGGTATTTAGTTTCTGATCTATAGACGAGTCTACCTTGTGGTGGAGCAAACTTTCGGTAGTAAAAATTCAGTTACAGTACTTACATCTTTCATTCACTCATCAAAACGATTGAGGCTTTACCACACATCATACAATATGATTTCCTGCAAATATATTCTATTTCAAATTATTATTATTATTTCTTATTATATTCTTATTTTTTTTTTATTAATATTGCTTTTATTTAAGTCTTAAATGTTATTGACAAATTAATTAAAATAATAGAGTTTTTCAGACAAAGTTATTTTAGAGAGACTATTACATCAATATTTATATTGGAACAAATAAAGTTTAGAAAGTTTACTCATTATTGTTTAAATTTTTAAGTGTTTAAAGAATTGTCAGATTCTTAGTTAGATTCTAAATGAAGTGATGAATGTACAGGTTTTACAATGATAGCAAACCTAATTTAAGTTCAAAAAAAAGACTAATTATATAAGGCATAACTAAAAAAAACGAAATTAAAGAAAAAATGCAGCTGTTACAAATAAAACAAATATCAAGATTTTAATATAAAAAAATATATCGTTCACGTTTTTAGTTTCTACTAGATATTAAACGTATTTATTTTTTATTTTAAACAGCTTAACTATACATTAATTAGTTGTATTACACAATACACATATTTATCAACTTTTCCCAATCCAATAAAAAAACATTTTTAACCATATATCCATATACTTCTGATTCTGTAAAAATGGAAATGGTTTTTTTTCACAATTTAGCATGTCCATGTAAGTATATTAATTATCAAAGCATTGGTTCAATTAGTATTATATTCTAAATGTTTCAGGACTCAATTAGGTAGTACTTAATTCATTCAAATAGATTGTATTTGAACTCAGTGTGTGTGTGTGTGTGTGTGTGTGTGTGTGTGTGTGTGTGTGTGCTTAATATGCAGGCAATCTATGTCGACCTACAAATATTATTCGTAACATGTTCTGAATATTATGTTTGTTCAGCCCATATTGAGTTATAAGTTATAACTTACGTGTAACATTAAATATAGGTAGGTACGGTAAAATAGTAAAATTTTATGGTGGTCCCGAGAAAAGGAAACTCGTCATGTTGTTTTGAATATTTGAAACATGCGAAAACGCACCCGCTCTCACCCTATCATCACTTAACGCCAAAGTTGTGTGTATACCTACAGTTTCGCGTATACAGACAAACTCGTTGAATAAAATATAAAATTAGTTAATGGAAGCTTTTCACTCTGAGGGGCTTTAGAAATTAAAAGCACGGGTGTGTATTATATTCTTTTGTAACCTGGGGATTATTTTTTTTTTTACGGATGATATAGAACAGAAACGAACGAGCCGCGTTCCAACGATATACCTATATTACAAGTACCTACCTATACGCACACACAATACGCAAAGTGTATGCTATATAATATTTTAACATACGAATAATGTATACAGAGGTATAATGATTCGTGTACACGATGTTTGAATAAAAAAATCTTTTAAACGCGCAAAAAAAAGTATAAAATGTATAACAACTAACAAACTATAGGTAAATTCGTAGACGAATACATATAAGCACAGATTATTGAGATATCCGTAGACATAAGGCTCGAGCTCGAATTAATATTCAGCTTATAAAAATAGATATACGCAGTGGATCGCAAAATAGAAATTATGTAAATTATAATTGCTCTTACTGTCGTATATTGTATTTTAACTAAATTAATAAATATAATTATTATGGGGCGTTTCGTGACCACTTGAGAACCATATGTCGAAAACGTGAAAAGAAAATTAGAGCCAGCTGGCCATAGATAGTAGCCATAATCTACCCACTATACCCATATTATATGTCACACTCTGACGACCAGAGGAGTAATTTCAGTTTAATGTTTGCAGGCCATTTTTAAATCATTACCAGACCATATACTATCTACTTATATTTTTTCTTATATTTCATTAACTAATTTAAATGTAACAAAGCAAAATCAAATTTATAACAAATAATGTATTTATAAAATAAAACAATAACCATCAATTATCATAAAAAATAAGTTAAAACATAATTACATATTTGTATAAGTAGCCAAAGTAGGTATTGTACTATTGTCGATTCTTAGACTTCCATTACCTTTTTGATATTCTTATGGAAATTATAAAATACACATATTTGTGATTTATTGTTTTGATAACGAGTAGCAATGGCGTAATTGGGGGGTCGTAAGGGGTCGCACTTGCGACCCCAAATATAATGTATGGGTTGCAAAAGTATTATTTTGCAACCCCTGGAAATTCCATATTTATGATTTATCGCTCGATAGTAAAAAAATAAAATAAGTAATTATTAATTAGTTAAATAATTATGAAATAAAAAATGTTGGAGAATGAGAAAATTGAGACGATAATAACGTCGATAAGAATACGACAAGTTTTAATCTAGAAATAAATTATACAATATTAGAATTAGATATAATATTATATCTTTAATCGTGATTGTTATCCATTATAATATAAATTAAATAAAAACGAAGACTATTACAACCGTGGTATAGATATCAGTGCTCGATAACAACATTATATATTTTTATATTAAATTAATATTAATTAAGACATACTATTTAAATTCTTTTCTTTTCTTCCAAATTACTAACTTAACCCACTGTATAACACCACTGGCGGTGGGGGGCGGGTGACTAAACGGGTAACTAACAAGCTATTTTTAACCATTTTTCGGAAAATGTATTGTTATTGAATAATCGACATGATAATAAGTAAATAATTAATAACATAATACACTATTATAGTAAATCGTACATGGTCTCGCACTGTCATGTCACTATATTTTTATTTTATTTAATATTCAGTATTTCATCAAACAACGGAAAGTGACGTACAACGAAGACAAGAGTTTATTACAATTTTTACATAGTTTACCTATTTACATTGAGTTATTTTATTTTATAAGTGGATTTTAATATCATTTTCAAAATGTCTGAGGCAAATAAACGTAAACGTTAATTAAATTTATAGCTTTTAATAACTTGTATTTATATATAAAAAGAATTATATAAATTTAAAATGTATTTTATGTTAATAAAATATAATAATATGGTTATATTAAAACATTTTTTTGTAATGTTGAGGGTGTGGGGGCAAAGCCCCCACGGGTTTGTTTACCCCGAGTAACTTTTGCAACCCTCGATATTTTCCCAAATTACGCCACTGACGAGTAGAACTATTAAATCATGCCCCGTGGTTGTAATTAGTACAAACTATGTTTGTAGATAGACCAGCAACTATTCCATCTGATTTCTAGTCGTCGTGGTATACGCCAATGATAGTATAAGGTATAAAGTACGTAGCCAGTAAGTACTTATACCTATTGTATATTGTAGAAACCGTGATACGAATATAGAAGTATTATACAACTTATACATAGGTATAACATTATGACGTATATAGGTACAAACACTACAAACTACTGCAATAGGTAATAAATATAATAAATATTACTATATTATCAATTTCCACTTGGTACTTGATAGTTTTTCAATACTCTCCGTCGTTAGATTTAAAACGCACATATCGGCACTTTCATTTTATTTTTGGCAGGCTAAAGGAGGCGTTTTACAACAAAAAAAATGGTGCGAATTCACACCCTGCCCTCCCCCCCTAATGACGCCGCTGACGCTGACGAGCATTGTTGTTTACTGGCAGGTACAGAGTTTCGACGTATTATTATTATCATTGCTGGTAATGGATATTATAGCGTAATCGTATACCTGTGTCTGTTATGTACCACCATCGTTCAAACACACTACACACAATTATACACACTTCATCGCCAAAATGTATGTGTACTTTAAAGTATCGAATTCGAGCAATCGACAGACAATTGATATGCGTCGTAAATGGCATAAACACACTCCGACCAAGTCGGGAGAAAACGAACGCACGCGGTGATGTGACCGCGTGGGCCGACAGATTAATTGACGATTAATCAATGATGGACATTATCACTGTGTAATATATACACATATGCAACAGCTACAGTGGAGCTTCGAAGTAGGGGGCAGGGCCGTCCTCTTCACTTGATATTTTACAAAATTATCTTTAATTGTAGTATTTGTTTAGAATAATATTTGATTTTCTTGATTTTTTAGCTGTCATTCGTTAAACGTTATTGATTTTCTCTGAACAGCTAGATAATAATTATTGTCAACACTTGGATTTAAATTCCACATAAGTTATTTTATGAGTATACTTTTAATTAAAATTATTTAACTAGTAGTTTAGTACGGCAGTTCTTAACCTGTGGTCCGAGACCCCACGGGGTATCGACTCATGTCAGGGGTCCGTGAAGCTATATCGTCTTTCTGAACTATAAATAAACTTTTGTGTAAAAACGTGCACATTTAATTATATTGTGTAAAAAAATTTGGTTATTAAAATAATATTTGTAGCAGAAATGCCAAAAATGCATTCATTAATTTATTTTTCATTGTATTTCATTATTAAAGATATTGTTGTATGGTTTGTAATGAAAAAATAAACTTTTGTGTAAAAAAGGTGCAAACAATTACATTGTGTGAAAATAATATTCTTTTGCTCATAAACTCGGGATCCGTGGCTTCAAAGATTATTTTTACACAGGGGTCACATGGGTCTGCGTGCAACAAAAGGTTAAGAGCCGCTGGTTTAGTACATACATTATTTGACATATTATATAAACATTAAAATGAAAGAAAAATAGTTGATTTTGAAAACAAAAAAAAATTTTAAAGATTTTAGAGAAAAACAATGAGTTTAGGTCTGATAATAGTAATTGTGGTTGTCGAATTCTATGAAGGGCCGCATAAATCGGGAAAGTTAAAGCCGGGAATACATATACTCAATCGTTGAATAGTATGAATTTAATGCATTTACTTCCGGTGTAGTATATTTTCCAATATATTACTTTCCTGTATAATATTTTCCTGTGCAATAATTTACAGAGTTTATTATATTCTACAATATGTGTGTATCCGGTGTAAACGAAAACAGCACAATCGATATATTATACCTATAATAGATATATAATATTACTAAAATAGTAAAATATAGTATACAATATACATATACTACAGTTGAACTTTCACGACTTGAACCTCCCCACCTCAGTAAGCCGAAAACTTCGACAACTCGAATGATCTATAACTCGAATCCTTTTTGATTAGGCTCCCTCGGGTCTCGCCGATATTCATGTGAATTATAATAATTATTGTACTTGTCTATTACTAGTTCAGCTGCAGTATTATAATGATTTATATTAGAATGTTATATAGTGTCGTACCATAATCACTCGTCCCCGGAACACCGCGACCACGGCGGCCAAAACAAATAAGCACTGCAGCAGTAGCCGTCGCACCGCAACTGTCGTAGTGCAGGAAAACCGCCAAAACGGATCGCCGGCCGATTAATTTTCGTGTTCGGTGCCTATAAATCCGTGAACCCACGAGCTGCAAGTATTACCATTGATTGTACGTAGTATAGATTTTTCACTGGCCTTGATTATGCGTTGCACTACATTTTAGTTAATTTATTGACAATAGACAGCGTTAATAGTCCAAATGAAAATAATAATATTCGACTAGCGGTAGCGGTATTATTGGTATTGCGGTAGCAGTAAAATGTAGCCGGATACAATTACCGATGCCGCGGTGGCACCTTCAAGACAATTTAATTTATCCGCATAATACTATAAACTATACAAAACGATAGGGGGGTAGTCGTAGCATATTTTAAATACAATAATATTTTCAACACCGATTATAATTATTTTTTTTTTTTATTACTGTATTAGGTACTGTGTGTCTGGTGTATATTTAGGTGTATCTTATGTCATTGTACTCTGTTTTTTTTTATGATTATGGATCAATAATATGAAATTTCAAAAAAAAACAAAAAAAGATGACCTGTTTCTTTATTTTAATCTGACAATTTTTTATCCCAATTTCAAAATGTGTATGCACACAATTGTACTAAACTTAATTTTTTTTTAAATAGAAACAGTTATATTTCTTAATAGATTTTTGTAAAGACTATTTTTCTAAAAATGTTGTTAAATTATCAATTCTGATTCACTAGTTCATTAACTACGATACTCTAAAGCTTAGTAAATCCATTAATCGTTTTTATTTAAATAATTGGTATGAATTTAATTTACTATAGCGCTAAATAATTTTTTTTAACAATCTTTTTATGCAATTTTATATATTTTTATACACTTAAATCTTCATTTAAAATAGCAGCCCAGGCATTTATTTTTTGGACCATTAAGTATGTCATCCTTGTCTCTGTAAGACATAGGGATTAGAGTCGGACCAATATAATGATGATGACAGTTTTGAGAATTCAGTAAGTATACACTTATTTTTACTATCTGCAATTGTACAAATACTTAGGTTTCAAGTTTTAACATTTTTTAATAAAAGGTTTTAAATGAATTATGTGCTTTTTATGAGTCTTCAAAATTTTAGTTCAATATGACATTTTATTATGTGAATTTTTTTTAAATTATAGCAATGCATTAATGCATTCAATTGAAAAGTATGCAGTGTGTTGAGATAGTTTTTTTTGTCTGTGGTAAAAAGACTTGAAAATGTATTACTGCAAGGTTCTTTAAAGCTTGTTGTAAGTTAAAATTAAATAAAAAGTTGAGCGTAAGTCTATAATGCATACAAAGGGGTCTTCCAAAGAATGCTAATCCTCCAAATAAATACCTATCGAGATTCCGCGCCGGGTATGATACAAAAAAATTAATTGCATGTAGGTCATATTGTAATAATATTATATTATAATATAACTCATATACAATGGGATTTGTTAAGCATGCTCATCCTATTTTTAAACAATAGTTTTCAAACGTGTCGGGTAAAACAAAAATAAATTACAAAAAACGGGAATTTTTACGCAAAATCAATTTTTTTTTGGTAAAACACAAAAAATAATAAATGTAGGTACATGTAATTTTTACCCAATGTTTATATTAGCATTTTTTATGTACCATAACATTTTCAATAAATTTTAACTCTTTTTGAGCTATTCAAAATTTCTATTTTTACTAGTTTTTTTTCAAATTGTTGATAAAAAATTGTTCGCTGTCTAAAAACTTAGAAATGTAATACAAGATTCTCCGTAAGTTTTTTTACCTTTCACAAAAACAAAAAGTTTATTGGAAAGTCAAACTAATTTTTTATGAACGTTTGAAATTATAGACATTGGATATTCACTCGTAAACTAACGATTTCTCATGGAACGATTTAGATTATTTTGTTATAATTTAAAAACGAATAACCGTTGACACTTGATATTTTCACCAAATGTAAAAAATCTACAATACACAAAAAGTGCTCTCTCCTAATCATCAAACAAATTATACGCCCACTTCTCACTTATGCTTACCCGATTTAGGGTAAAATATGTGCACCTTCACGCATTAAAAAAATTAAGTCCTAAGAATAATTGCAAATACCTCCTGGTTTGTAAGAAACGTAAATCTTCACAAAGACTTCCAAATTCAATAAATAAAAGACCACATAAAAGCCTTAGCAAAAAATGTCCACAGCTCACTTCTAAATTCAACACTTACACATACATCCAACATACATCCACATACATCAATGTCGACTAAAACGGGGCCGTCCTCACGACCTTCTATGTTAAGCACACCCATAAAATATCAAATCGTCATTACTACTCAAGTGCTTCTTCTTAAAGCACCCTTACTATACTTTTAGCACTCTGTTATTATATTAATATTATTGTTATTACTGCCATTAACTTTTAAGACATCAACTTATCACTCTATATAGAACTTAGAAAATGTATCTATAATCATCATGTTAAAACCGTCTAACTATACAATATCCGTAGATATAGACAGCCAATGGCTAGGAATAGGTATCTTATATTTATTCTTTAAATATAAAAAACCAAAAAACGAATAACCGAAGGTACCAATGGCGCCGAACATCAGAACATGTATGGCAAGTGGGGTAAATACCCCAAAACTTTTTAGGTGGTGGGTGGGTGACTGCTCGGCATAAATGTATTCTATAATATACTGTAAATAATGTATAAATACTAAATGCTACACTGATATAGGTATAGTTAATCGGTGAACTGCTATTGAGTGGCGAAGCCTTGATGCCAATGATGATCGGCGATAATCAAGACTCAGCTAGTCGAGAGTTCGAGACATGTCTCAATAGTCAATGCTCAATACAGTATACAACCGACGCATATTATAAAGAACCATGAGCACCAGCCAGCCATTTTTAAATTTTAACTACTAAGTAATAAAAATAATTTGGAAACATCAGAGATTTTGATGAATTGTTGTCAAAATTTGAACTTAAAATATTTATAAAAAAAAAGTGTGCCTTCGTATCTTTAAAATTTTTAAACTGTTTTTAGAACAACTCACGAAAACCATACTTAAAATTGTCTATGAATTTTTATGAATTTCTAAATCAATAAAACCTGCAAATTGTTGTGATTTTATCGTATTTTGTCGAAATTTTAACTTTAGACGCTTGTTAAACTACTGTACTTATATTCTATTTTTTTTTAATTTTCACTAACAACAAACTATGAGGAACCTTGTATTAAAATTTCAAGTATTTTGACCAGGCAAAAAAAATGTTATCGAAAAAAAAAATTAATATACCAATAATTTCTTATGCCTATTAATGGGGAATAGTAAGTTCCTACATGAGACTTAGCAGGTAAACGATTACGTACGTTAATTCCTACAAATGTGATGTATTAATTCCTACACAAATATAAAAATGAGATGTGTAAGTTCCTATACGGTAAAAAACAGGTACGTATGTTTGTTCCTACACAGCGGAAAAAATTATATAATATGTAAAAAAAGTTCCTACACGGTAAAAAAAGTTCAAATGTCATAAGTGTATACTTAAGGTACATTATGGATTAGGCGACAAAATAATAAAAATAGGTACATTTTCATAAATAAATAGATGACGATATACTAAAATATAATAAAAATGGCATAATGCATTGATATTACAGTAAAATAAAAATTGAATATAATACATTTTTTAATACGATTTTTTTAATACTGTATATTATTAATGCATTTTACGATTTTTATTATATTTTAGTATCACTATCTATTTATTTATGAAAATATACCTATTTTTATTATTTTGTCACCTAATTCATATTCCATAATATAACTTAAGTATACACTTACATATATCATTTTTACCGCCTCGTAGGAACTAACATACATACCCGTCTTTTTACCTTGTAGGGACTTACATATGCACCTTTTCTATCGTGTAGGAACTAACATATGTATTTTTTACCTCCTAGGTCTCGTGTAGCCGGGTAGGCACTTACATTCGCCCCTATTAATAGCTCAAAATATTCAAAATATATTTAAAATTTTAATAGTTTATAGAAAATGGTAATATAATCATTTTGTAAAAGTTTCATACATCTACTATTATTAGTTTTTGTGTTACACCAAAAAACAAAATTAATTTGTCAAAAATTGGCTTCCCGTAAAAATTCCTGTTTTTCCCGACGCCTTTAAAAACTATTGGGTATTTTTTACTTTTAACCCCCTACAGTAGGTACCAACTAGAGTAGTAGAGTCACTTTCCTACAGGAAACGATGCTGGTGAAGAAAATCGAAGCACTTTTACTGACCCAAAACATGATGACAGACACAAAAAAACACAAACACACACGTCATTGTAAAATCAATACATTCATAGCTCCGCTCATAATTCTGCTCATAGCATAGTGATGACTGATGTCCACTCAATGCCTCGATTACCCCACTCTATCAGTCTGCCACACGTTAACCAGTTAATGGCGATACCGAAAGCAGACTCATCAGTAAAAACGAAATAAAAGTATAATAATA
Organism: Neotoxoptera formosana; assembly: GCA_022818045.1. Taxonomy (NCBI): domain Eukaryota; kingdom Metazoa; phylum Arthropoda; class Insecta; order Hemiptera; family Aphididae; genus Neotoxoptera; species Neotoxoptera formosana. The sequence goes on along the minus strand of CM040632.1, from coordinate 64,740,749 downwards.
TTGTAAGCTAACTAAACCGATAAAATAATAGTAGATTAGATAGTGTAAAACCATTATTTTCTACTATCGGTATTTAGCCATTTGGGTGATTTACATAAAAATTATTTACGACTGAATTGTTCCTGTCATTCAATAATCAAAATTCAATTGAGAAATTTTAACTCGGAAGCACTTAAACCTGTAAAGTTGAAAAAGTCAAAACATACAGTTTTAAATTGATATTTTATGCAGATTTAAGTTTCATATTTATATATCTTATGTCATGGTTAGTGGCGTAATTTGGACATAATGTTAGGAGTTGCAAAAATAACTCAGGATATGCACTGAGCAGAGGGGGTTTCACCCCCCCACACCCCCAGCATTAAGAAACTAAATAATTTTTGAATAAAATCATATTCTTATATTCTAAAACATATTAAATAAAATATATATTAAAAAATACATTATACATCTATATCTAATTCTTCTTCTACAAGTACATATTGTTAAAAACTAAGAATTTTTAGTTAAAACTAAAATTAAAACTAAATTAGCTACAAATATTACTTTTATTGAATCACATATTACTAATTTTTTACAATTTTAAATAAAATCAAAAATACAAAATTCAGAATTTAAAAAAATGTAAATTATCATTATTGTTTTCTATTTTAATATATTTATAGTAATGACTAATGAATTTATTGGTTTTATTGAATTAATTTCAGGGGTTGTAAATTAATACTTTTGTCACCCCCAGCATTATATTTGTGGTCTCAAATACTAACCGCCAATCAGAGTAGAGCGTTATTCGAATGAAATTTTATTTAGATGATTATTTAGATAACATATTATTTGAATAAATTATTATTCAAATAATTATCAAGACAAAATTTTGCCCAACTCTGTCATCAATTACGCCACTGGCCATAATACAAACTTGTAACTTATTAACTAAATATTATTCAGAACAATCTATAAAAATATGCATTTCCTATAAAATTGTAGCCCTGATTATAACTTCTGAGTTTTAAAAAAATCTTTTAGACAAGTTTTATGATGTTTATATAATATATTAATAAATGGGTATAAGGTATATGTATATATATGAATATGACTCCCAATTACTATAAAAATTATATTATACCTCACTTATTATTTATTTATTTATTTATTATTATATAACGGGCACAATTAAATTTTACATATAACTAAAGAATACAGTATAAGACAACAGAAAGTAATTAAAATGAACAGTTCATATAACTTAAAGAATAAAACCTTTTGAAGGCATAATGTAATTAATAATTAACAAAACACATATTAAAGATAATATAATTACCTATAGACTAAATAAGGTAGGGTGCTCATTGTCTAAACGCATCATTCGATCAATTGGATTATTTTTACTTTAGTTAGTGTGATAGAAAGATATTAAAAAAGGATAATGTGATCTAGATAAACGAAGAGGAACTCTAAAGTTAACTTGGGAAATTAAAGGAGCATCAATATGACCATTAATTAACTTACTCAAAAATACTAGATTTGCTGTTACACGTCTATCTACCAAGGAAATCAGTCCAAGCTTGTTAGAGACAGGAAGGTAATCATGCTTAGTATGCTCTATTTTTTAAATATTGGTGGCAGACGATAAGAAGCGCCTCTGGACTTGCTCTATATGTGAGGAATCAGTTGTATTCTATCACACAGATAGGATTTAAGCCATATGCCCATATGAAAGTATTGGTTCTCGATAATGTTTCCTTGAGAATTGAGTGATCTGCACGGTCAAAAACTTTGGTGAAATCTGTAAATATAACATCAACTTGTGGGCTGTGAGACTTGTTCAACTGCATCCAAAACCAAGTTATTAAACACAGTTCAATTTAAGGCGGCAGACCACTGAGGTCTAAAACCGTATTGTTCATCCATTAAAACTGTGTTGACGGAAGGGAATATATATTTAAAGACTAACTGTTCAAAAAGTTTAGCAATATGGTTCTGGATTGGTTATTTCTGACATTGGACTTATCATCGGATTTGAATATTAGAGTTACTGAACTTATTTTAAATGACGAAGGATACGCACCATCCTTCAATGAAGGACAAAATATCAACCATAAAGGAAAACAGATTGTAGATCTAATATTAAATAGAAACGTTCCTGGAAAACCATCAGGACCAGCTAATTAAATATTATTTAATGAGGATAAACCATTTTCAACATCGATAAGAATGAAACCACAGTTGCTAGGCAGATAAAAATAAGAACGAGAAATATCAGGAAGTTGCTTAATAGATGTAGATGTACATATACGGTACTAAAATAGGAAGAGAATAGGTTAGATTAATTTAGGACCCAAGCAAGTAATATTATCCCAGTGAACTGTGTTCGGAATTACACTACACGAGGCATTCTTACGTATAAAGTTCCAGAGCGTACATGGATTACGCTTAAGTTTATTTTCAGTTTGGAATAAGAATGATTTATAACATTTCTTATACTCAAATGTATTATAATTAATTTTTATAGATAAATAAGTTGGATTTATTTCTCATGGCTTTTTGCTATTTTTCCTAGATTTTACCATAATATAAATTCATGTCAGATGAAGTCCTCGATGAGTTAAGTCTAAATAAAGAAAGTTGTATTTTGTGTTATATACTCTATCCCCCATAAGTTGACTCACTTGTGCGCATGTATACTGACTACTGAGCCGCCAGAACATTCAGACCTGAGACCCTTCTGATTGGATACCGGCGGCGGTGCTCATCGTAGTAGGCACCTGCCGCTGTGCAATGATCAATATTAACGCTCCGAAGACGCGGCAGCATACACGGCCACGACCGGTTTTTGTCAAGCGAGTGGGTCAACTATCGGAGAATAGAGTATAGATTTTAATGACTGTTTATGTAAATAAATGAAATAAATAAAACAAAAAATAATAATACATAATACTAAAGTAATAAATTAAATAATAAAGTAATACATTTTAAATATTTGTTATTTATTTTTAATTTAATTGTTTTATCAAAAAATATTTAACCTCTCGGGTAACAGGTTTTTTTAAGAGAACTCTATACCCGCATGTGTTGTCTCCATCTTACAAATTCATAGCATGCCAAATTGTATGTTCTGAATAACCAATTTAATTTTGTTATGTCTAATATTAGAGTGAATCTTATAAGTTATTTTATATTTTAATTTTATAGTGAGGTATGATCATTTTAAAATTGTAAATTGTTAGTACTTGTGCTATGGATACATATCCCTTGCTCCGAAGTCAAAATACTAAACATGCCACAATCCACTGACTTTCATTTGAAAATTGATAATTCGTTTAACAACTTTAGCCAAAAAGGAATAAAATATTGATTTGTAATTTTGTATGAATTAAGTTGGTTTTTTTAACTCTAGCTACTGTTGGTGCAAATAATAACACATTATTAATATTACTCAAGAAGTATCTTGACTAGTTGACTGTGAAACTGTTCCCAATGAGGGTAGCTTTAAGCTAACTGAAGATGAGTTGTTGTAAACATAAGCTACCAAAATCTGGGAAAACTCGTGACATTAATACCATTTAACTAAATATAAAGATAAAAAATAGTTCAAAAATAAAATATGCGAGAGCAGATATATTGCACTAATATGATAAAATATAAACAGGTACAGATTTTTGATTCGCTTTTTTAACATTATCACATGAAAACACTATGGTACATAAAAACAAAACTAACAGTTAGATAGCAATGTGCTAAGTACTAAAATATTAGTCGGGTAACCCTTACATTTTAAGAATTGATGCAATTACATAAAAACAAAACAAAACAAAACAAAAAACAAAAATCTATAAACCAAGATCTTCTAAAACACAAATCACTTGTTACAACTAATATCATACAAATAATAATTAAAAATACTTTAGTAAACTATCTTCGACATTATATTATTACTTATGACTTATTGGTAAATAACAAATTTACCAATATAAAAGTTGTTAATAATAATTTAATTATTATATGAAATAAACTTAAATTGAATTATACTTTATACACAATATTACAAATATTGTTATAAATATATTATTGTTAGTGGATTAATTGCTGATAATTTAGCCTGACACAGGCAAATCAGGCAAGTCTAAAATTTCAGACACAAATGACGCAACTAATGCTGTCTGTGGTTGTTGGTGAGCAAGACAAAATGGATGGGCTAGTAGTTGAGAATAATTTGGTCGGCTACGAAAATCTTTTTGTAAACTGAAAATATTAAAAACTATGAAAATATATTCTAATCAATCAGAATCAAAAAAATGTATGATTATTGATTACAATGAATAATAAATTATGAGCTACGCTTACCATTGACAAATGAAATCCTCAAAGTATGATGTGAACATACCGGTAGACAACCTCGGTGGTTCGTCTTTAACCACTTGTTTGAGCTGCTCAAATGGAGTGCACCATGTGTCGTATGGGAACTTACCAGTTGCAAGTTCCACAAGAGATATTCCTAAACTCCATATATCACTTCGTATATCATAATTTGATGGATTTCCGGTGGGATCTATTCGTTCAGGCTATGTATAAAAAAAAAAATAATAAATCAAGACATTGTTTGTTTATTTATAATTTTAAGAAAAATTAAATTACCGCCATATAAGGTTTACATCCTGCATCGATAGTCTTGGCCACAGAATCTACAAGATATCCAGATATACCAAAATCACACATTTTTACATTGCCATTACGATTAATTAGGATGTTTGATGGCTTGACATCACGATGTATAACTTTTAATTGAGAATGCAGATAATGAAGGGCACTAACAACCTACAAAAATTACAATACATTAATATAAAATTTTTGTTTATGACTTCTAAATGATTAACGAGATAAAGTATGTATGTATCAAGTTGGTGATAGTTATTACAATAAACTAAACATTATGACATAAACATACCAACAATTAAATGAATAAAGTTAGTTTTAATATAAGTTAATTATATGTCTATGGAAATAAGTAATAACAAACAAACATTATACAGAAAATATTTGGACAAATTGTTTATTGTGTCGTTTACAAACTGTCTCCCCATAACCTAACTTATATCAGCAATTATTGCTAAAATTAATAAAAACAAATGATTAAGTACCGCTACGGTGATAGGTCCAAGAATTTGTTCGGGGATCTTCCGCCCAAACTTGTACACTTTGGCATAGAACTTGTCTAGTGAAGTGTCCATTACTTCCATGCATATCCATACATCACCCTCCATGAAAAGTGCCCCATAAAACTGCACTGTATGTGGACAAGCAGACGACCGCATAGATATATCTAGATCCATTAAAAGTCGTTTCTGCTCTTGGGTGTTCACCGTAGCTGCTATCCTCTGGAAAAGCGAAAAACCAGTGATCACATTGATCATTGAATATTAATATTTTTTGCATTTTGCATAAATAGTCATAGGTTTCCTCACCTTGACAGCCATGATTGTACCAGAAGGTATGTGCCGCATTTTCTCCACAATGCCATAAGCTCCGCGTCCGAGATCACAAATTTTCTGTAGGTCGCTCGCCTCGACTGTGGTTTCCTGGTCGCCAATCGTGATCGTAGTACGCCTGTCCAGATTTCTAGGCAGGTTACTGTAAAGAAGAAAATAAAATTGTCAAATTGCATCTAACAAACAACCACGAAACACGGGAAGTTTTTTAAATCGGTCGACACTTGGTAAAATAATAATACAATAGGTATAACATGATTATGTGCTTACACAACAGCCGGCCCATCGGGAATCTGAACTCTCAACGGTGGTCTCTTATTATTGCGGCCTAAAAACATAGTTTCACTGTACTGTATCAATCAATCACTTAACTCGCAACAAGACAAGTCAATAACAACGTTTCACTAACCAGACATTTTACAATATTATTTCAAATATAATAAATCAATAATACGTAATATTGTGTGCACCGCAAACACAGTGGTGCACGTTATTTCGTGGCATTTGCGAGAGTACGAGACACCGGTGGTAGTCCGCGGGTGAGCGAACGAGAAATTTAAAAAATATTCACGATACCTCCTATTGTAATCTTTTTTTTTTTTTTTAGAATCGTTCACATTTTCGTACTACGTTCGACCGCACGGCTCTAACGACGTTATACTGAACTTCAACATGCGTAGCGCGCGCGCACACCGATCGTCCAACTCGAGTGTAATACTGCACTACTGTAATTTATCAAAACCGTGACAAATGACAATATTATTACAATGATAATAATAATATTAATATATCGTGCTGTAGTTGTACTGTACGCCACTACTTACTATATTATAAAGTTTTATATTTGAGAACGTTTTGTTATCAGCATTCAGCGGATCAAATTATCAGCGGGTGGGCCAATCAGATCTCACTAACAGTGTACAACGTCTTTGGCCGCGGCGTTTGCTTTGCACCGCCATCTGCTTAGCATGCGACTACGCAAGGATATCCCAAAAAAAAATTCATTCCTATATAAATAAATAATATTCCATCGGCATGACGGCGTGCACACTACAGTTGTACTACACACACTAATCGTCTACTCTTTGGACCAAGTAATTCAAAAAACAAGTTTTTTCGTGAAATTATATAATACACCAACGACTCACTTGACGTTTGTTCGAGGAGGAAAAAAATCTAAGCATGCAAATTTTAGAATTACCATTTTTTTTTATTTCATACAATAATAAACCATTGATCATATTATAATGAAGATGTTGCTGAGTAGAGCACACGAGGATAGCTAGTAAATTGATTTCGTTCAATACAATTTTCCAATGTCAAGAAAATTGTACTTGAAACCAACAGCAGTTGTAGACCTACCTACGATAAATTTGACACCACAACAAAACCTACACTGAATTACTTACACAACATAATATAGTTGTAACCAATCATCGCTTCAATTCATTTTTTATTATTGTTTAAAATCAGAAATTATATTATAAAAAAATAATAATTTAAACCTACATACACAATGATTACAATTATATTTCATTAAAACAATTAAAAGTAATAAAATATGAAAACACGTTTTAGTTGGTTTTTTTTATACATATAAATGTATGGGGATTGAAGTCTTGACAAAACAGTACAAGTCAAAAAAAAAAAAAATTTAAAACAAAAATATATACAGATGAGAGGCAATAATGACGCAAAGGGCAGAAAATGAAAAAATAAAAATTCACCTTAAATCTAATACATATGTTTTATTATTAGACTAATGTATTAAATAGATTTTGTATGATAAATAATGTGAAACATTATCATTATAAAAGAAAATGCTTAAGAATGATTTAAGCATAAAAAAAATAATATATAATATATAATTATGTAATAATGTGTAATACAAAAATTAGGTACCTAAATAATCTAGTCTAAATTGTGTTGAGTTCTAAGATCCAGATGTCATAAGCTGTCGCAATACACTATTATTAAATATCAATCATCACAATTATAGGTACAATTAAGGTGTGATCAGACAGAATAACGACACATTTTAAGTAAAAATTTTAAAACTGAAAACTAGAAAAAAAAGATTACATTAAAATGTTCATTATTATTGATAGTAGTATATATTTTAAACCACCCACACATAAACAAAAATAAAAGATTGATATCTTAAAAATACATTATTAAATATGTCCCATAATATTTGTACATCTACAAAATGGATACATAAATTTCAAAGATACAGTCTTGCGCAAACTTGTATTTATATAATATAAATGAATGGATCAGCGGCGCCTGTAAACAAATTAAAAACAATGCATTGATGAATTTTCACAGTAGTTATTGTTGATGGTGGTCATTTTAAACGGCTGCTTAATGATTGATGGACTTTTTCTAGGCAGTCAGCAAACGCGCAGATGGTCTCACTCTTAACATTAACTTAAACTATGATTTAAATATCTTACGAATGTTATTAAATTGTTATCATAATTATAAATTGTTTGATATATAATATATGATTATTTTTTTCTATTAACTTATTAAGTTGTTAAATTTATAAATTTAATTCTGGAAAAGGATTTATTATATTTAATTAGTGAACTATTCAATTATATTAAGAAAGTGAAATGATTTACATAATATATTATATCAAAATTTAAATGTCAGATTTATATTTGTAATACAAAATATAAATTAATTTAATGCAATTTAATACTTAATTTAAAATAAAAACATATTCCAATCCATCAAATATTAATAAAATAAATTTACTATTTTATATATATATTATGAACAAATATGCTGCTTTGTCATTTTAATCAATATAGTAGTGCTAAACAATATATATGCAAAGATAATATATTGCATGAACTATTTATTTTGTTAATAATCTTTTGAGGTTTGCTTCCTCTCTATAAGGATTATTTATGTTTAACTTTTAGGCAAATATCACTAGTAGTAAATAGTCTTATTTAGATGTAGTCTTACTGAATAGTAATTTAAAAGAGATTTAGGTTCTTTCGTACCAATATCTATTTACTTTTTAGATATTTGTTATTAGTTATTAGTAATAACTTATTACTTATAATCAATTCAAATAAGACATAAATACAAAATATAACGGTTTATGGTAACAAAATCTAAGTAATATGTTGAGAATACAATTAAAGATTTAACTAAAATAGTGAGTTTAATTCAATTAATAAAAAATTGTAGAAATACAATTCGTTTAAAATACAAATACTACTTCTAAAGCTATTTAAATAATATACTTAAAATTAAAATTGTTTAAAGTAACTTAAGAACTATCTTTTAAATAAAACCCAAGTATATTATTTCAGAATTATCATCAAATGTATTATATTCCATAAATACATCTTATAGAAGTACTATAAAAATTTTTTAGTGCTTAAATGAATGATGAATCAATACCTATATGGACATTATCAGTGGTACTCAAACTTATTTTCTTCTCAATAATGAATAATTTTAGGTCATTTACTTTAAAAAAAAGTTATATCTCAACAAATTTATATACTGGTATTGAAAACTATTTTTTTTATAAAAAATTGTAACATTTATCTAAATACATAAAAAACCTACACCACTTCACAGCATACTCTTTTGGGAAATAAATATTAAAAATACGATCACAGTAGTAAATTTAATCCAATAATTTAAGCATATTTTGTATTCATCATACAAATTGATTTAAAAATCATTAACAACTATAAATTATTAAATGTGTATAACAAGGATATCATCCTGGGAACATAAAATAAATTATAGATTAATATAGCTATATTTAATAATATATTTAGCTCACTCTATATTAATGTTAAGTATTTTAAAATATATTACCGTTAAGCAATAACTTAAAAACTAGAAATTAGTATCTTATTTAATATATGCTTTAAGCAATATATAACAGCAAAATAGTGTTTACATTTGGGGCGGATTAGCATATTCGGAAATATTTCTGATAAAAAATTATTCAACATTATAAATACAACTACAAGATTATGTATCTACTTTAAAACCAACCAAATAAACCAAAGAAGATTAATTTATACATTTTATCCATATAAACAATATATTGAAACAAAAAATAAGTGATGGATGGTTTTGGAAACTTTAAAGCAAGAAAAAAAGGTTTATACAAAATAACCAAACATATATCAATTTAGAATGTTTGTCAATTACTTGTTTTGACTGTCTTTAAAATTAATTTCCCAAAAAAGTTATTTACACTGAGCTTACAACTTGAAAAATATTATTATGGATGGTTTTAGTTGTAATAAAATTAAAAACCATTACCTGCAGATTCATAAATATACAGATAATTACAGTAAAACATTAATTGTCGTCCTTTATCTTTTAAGAACATTTTTTTTTTTGTCCCAACAAATGTTGTAAAAATTGTATTACTACCTCTATATAGCGGGTATCCCTTATTCATAGTCCTAATACAATAGTTTCCAAAATTGAAAAATTATGTTCAATTATTTATGACAGTTAATAGTTATCATACGTTAACGCAACCAGTACGAGTTAATGTATTTTATCATGATTCATATGTGTTTTTTATCAATTGTAAGTGTTTCAAAGAATATGCTATGGAGATTAAACAATAAACAAAAACATGTTAGAATTTTGAGGGGAGAGGAGGGGAATGTAAGTACACACATCATAGAAGATAAATTTAACAAACGAAAAACTCAAGCCACCAATATTATACAGAATAGACATGATTACTTAAATTATGGAAATCCAATAACAGTGATTAAATAAAACCTAATCGGCAAATGTCAAAAATATTGTATAGAATGATTTTGTTCTACTTAATAAAATATAACACAATATTTAGAATATTCATGTACTATATAGCGATCATCTAGAAGTTATCTACTTTTGTTAACAGTCATCTTTATAGAAAGACATAAATAGCGGTAATTAGTTCAGGCCCCTATGGTGAGGTTGGTTATATGGAAATTTCACTGTATAATTTTGATGACAATGAAAACAACCAATATTACTATATAGTCAATATTGATGAAAAACATTAATATGTAAACCCATGCTAAGAAAACAGTGTTAAAATTGTGTTGTTTTCTGTTGTAACATCATGAAAGTATGTAAATGAATAAAGAGATGCATATCAACAATCAACATTTGTATATAAGTACCTTCTAACGCTTCCTAAACTATAATTTAAATTGCTTGAATTTATTATATTACACTTGCTTAAATATTTATTACATTTAAGCTAGGTGGCTTATGAACAGTCATTTCAATTTTAAAAGCTATTATAACTTGTTAATAAAATTCATTGAATATAGATCAGTTAGAACAATTTATGTTTATTACTTCTAACAAAAAAATAAATCCAATAACATAGATTTTGATACATTGTCGATTAATTGAAAATTAATTATTTTACGGAAAACTTAGCTATTAAGTATAAGATATTTTAACATCTCATTAGTAAACTCTTTGAAGAAATCATATTAATTAATTTATTAGATGTTAAGAATTATTGTGTTGCAATATTTAACTATGAAACTATAAGTTTTAATTAATTTATGACGATAGAATTTATAACTTTGATACTGCACTAATTGTTAGTTTATAATTTAAGGCTTAAGGTGCAATAGAATAATTGCTGGTACAAAAGTACCAAAAAACATTTATAAAGTTGCTTTGATTTATTGGCAAAAAAAATTAACCAATCTTCCCTGGTTATGCATAATATACATAATAATAACTAATACACTTGTTCTTAATTGTTTTCTTTTATTGTCAACAATATACATACCACATTATCAGTATTAATAAAAAATAATTTGTTCTAATCAAGATTTAATAATAGAAGCATTTTGTTAAAAAAAAATTTATATTTTGAGATTTAGAAATAAATCATGATATTTTGTATATCTCAACACAGAATAAACATTGTTATTATTTCTTAGAGCAATAGTTAACATTTAAGTTAAATATGTAGTAAATCATTTACATAACCGTAAATTAAAATATTTTGTTTTTAATTAAATAATACAACTTCTTAATCCTTATCACTTACACATTTTTTATCTTGGCACTAATTGGAAGATATACCATAATGCCAATACCTCTAAGAATACACTAAAATATAACATTTTAGTAAATTTAATCTTTTTTAAGTTTCCCTAAATACATTTTCTAGTATAAAGTTTGAAAACTAATATGCATAGAATATCTTTCAATTTAAAAATAATTCATAATCAATATATTATCAATTGTGTAAATAAAGGTAATCTGACAAAATAAAAAAAATTAATTTTCTTACACTTATATTTTGACTAGTAACAAAAATAATAGATATTGTTCACATGAGATTATGTACATAAAGCAATTTTTATACATATTTATTAAATTATTGCATGAATGAAAAATAGAAAACTTATTATGGACTGAACTTTTTTAAACATCGAAAAACGTTTGATGACAGAAATAATTATATTTTAAGTGCCTAAAATGATAATCAAATAAATGTAATTCTTAGAATTAACAATCAAAATATATTTTTAAATTTTGAAACATTCAATACAAAATTAAGTTCTTCACTATGCACTTAACACACTTTTAGAGAAAAATAAATCATAAAAATGTTGATTTAATCATAGAAAAATATAATACACAAAAAGCTTCGTTTACCATGTATTTTAAACAGTCATTTTATAATTATATGGTAAATATGTTAACCAATTGTAACAAATACAATTTAAACTAAATAATTACAACATAAACGAAGCTTTTAAAAACCTCAGGTGGGTAGGTACATAATAGAAACTCAGAAACTAAGAATAAAATTATGTAGAAAATTATAAAACTAAATAAAAAAAATTATATAAATACCAAATTATACCCTTTATATGATATCCATCAGTTAACGATTAGTTAAATAATTTTTTGTAAAATAATGATAAAAAACATAATATAATTAATAATAAATGCACACAAGCATATTGTAAATTAAAATGTCCATCATATTTGTACTAATCATTTTTAAAAGTAAACACTTATGTATGTATAAATCTTATTCTATGCTTGATTTAAGTTGAACAAAAACGCATGCAAAAATTCTTAAATATACCTAATTCACTTGTGTCTTATTTAAAATAACACATATTCCTAATACAAAAATTATTTTTTCACAGATACACTATTATTAAATACAAAATTGTATTTAATGTTACATATTAGATATGTTGTTTTTATCACAGCAATTGGTTAAAAAGGCCATCTTTTCAATCATCATTGAAATGTATAAAAAAAAATTTAATCAGCCTTTGCTTAATACTATGAAGGTTTCTCTCTTTTAGTGAACTTATAAACATTAACTTAAATGTATATATGAATTAAGGAAAGACCATCAAAAAAAAACAAAAACTAAAATTAAACTAAAAACTAAAAATAAATAACTAACGAAAATTTAAAAAAATAGGATTGTAAAATTTGTAATATATATGCTAAAATTTAACAGTCTAAATAAACATCAGTTCTCTAGTTTACAATACTTACAATAAAAAAATACTTACCACAGATGTATTAATGTCTAGAACTACGATGCGACGATTCAGCTCTGTCTTCCCTACGATCCCGGTCACGTTCAATATCTCTGTCTGCATCTACTGCTCTCCTGCTAGAAGTTGGTTCTCGCTCTCGTTCACGTTCACGATCACGTTCTCTGTCTCTATCACGTTCACGTTCTCGATAACGATCATCATAATACCTAAAACATTAAACAAATTAAAAAGTGTAAAGACATATATAGTATAACTCATAAACAAACAAGTCTATAGAATTTTTATTATTATCAATTTTAGTATTTTTATTATAATTTTTAGGAAACTTGATGAAAGGAAATGAAGATTGAGTGATATTACCTGGATTTAGAGGATACAGGAACAGACTCGGTTACATCGGGCGGAGTGATTTTCCTACTTCGGCCGCTTGCTTTTACAGAACTGTTAAACAATAAACTTTACCCTCAACAATATGGACACTTTTAAAGCACAAATACTTCCAAGAAGAATTTTTCATGAATTTTAAAAATGATTCAAGAATCTTACCTGTCTTCCCGACTTCTCTCTCTGTATTCGCGATCCCTTTCTCTTTCCCTATCCCTGTCACCGTCTCGTTCTGATGTATAATAACGGTCAACGTACCTGTTAACACATCTATGTTATGGCAACATAATAAGTTTTTTATTATATAGCCTTTATTTAGATGACGTTATAAGATTTTCAATATTCAATATTCTCGAATGAACAAAAACAATAATCTAGATATTCTTAAAGTTATTATTAAAACAAGGCTGAATTAAGTAGACCACACATTAATAGTTAATTTAAAATAATAAAAAGCTATAGACTTGTCGTAACTAAATAATATAAAAAACAATATCATACTTGTCACGATCTCTCTCCCTATCACGATCACGTTCCCGACTTCTATCTCTATAGTCACGTTCGCGGGATCTAGTGCGCTCACGCCTTGATCTTCTATGCAATCTGTCACGGGGTGATCTAGACCTCTCTAAAAAAAATACATATACAGTAGAATCAACAAAAAATGTTTGTTAATTTATAAGTTACCTCTTCTTGAACTATAACTCTTGCTTTCAATTCCATGTAATGTATCGTGCAAAGAACTCACTAATATTTTACAACGCTCATCACTAGCAACCTTAGATTGTTTTATTAATGATATTGCTGTAACTAAGGTTTCAATAGCATTTGAGAATTCCCCAGCAGCAGCATCAGCAACAGCTCGAGCAATAGCAGAACTAGAAACAGTTCTGTTCCTACTCATAATTTCTTCCAATTCTTGTTCGGACATTCCCATATCATTATTCATGTAAGGACGAGAAGAAGGCCCATTAGGGGGACCATATCCTGGATGACCTGGGGGTCCCTGAGGTGCACCACTGGGCTGTTGGAAGAATGCAGGATTCACATGTGGAGCTGGTGCTTGACCAGGGCCGCCTGGCATCATTTGAACTGGTCCTAAATTTCACATTAAAATGTAATTAAATTATATATATAACAATAAATTACTAATAATATATAAATACTTTTAACACAAGAAACTTGAAAAACTTACCTTGACCTGGCGGAGGACCTTGCATTGGTGGGCCTTGTTGGTGAGGTGGAAAACCAGAGCCTGGTGGAGCCATTTGATGTGGTGCCATTCCAGGAGGACGATTCCAGTCACCACGTGGACCCCCAGGTCCTGGTGGACCCTGTGGACCTTGAGGTGGTCCCATTCGTGGTGGACCTTGACCCGGTGGAAACTACAAAAAATACAAACAAGTTTCAACTAAACCTAAATAAAAAAACATTTATAATAATTACCATTCCCGGAGGTGGTCCTCTAGGCTGACCTACTGGTCCTTGAGGTTGCATCCCTGGTCTTGGAGGGCCTGAATGGTTTCAAACCGCAAAAAGGTTAAAAAAAATAATAATATTAAACATAATATTTTCATTAAATTACCCATTTGTTGGTTAAGTCCATTCCACTGGTTTTGGTAACCTGGAGGAGGTGGACCTTGTTGATGAGGACCCATAGGACCGCCTGATTGCAATGGCATTCTATGTCCGTTGGTCATTCCCATCGGTGGCTGCATGCCTTGAGGGGGTTGTTGCATACCTTGCATTGGCATTCTGTTTCTCATTCCTTGTTGTTGCATCATAGGTTGCTGTGGCATCATAGGACCACGCATAGGTTGCTGCATAACTTGACCAGGTGTTCTGGACATACCACCCATAGATGGCATATTCTGATTGTTTGGTGGAGGCAGTGGTCGAGTTTTGGATTGCGATTCAAACTATATAAATAAAAATAAATAAAAATTATTGTTCCTACATTAAACATACTATTAATAATTATTACTTGTAAGAGTGCCTGTTTAGTTGGAAAAGTAACAACAGGTGATTGTCCATGGAGCTCTTTTTTTGGCAATCTATCCATAACCATCCGTAAACTATGCTCTGAGCCCAATGTAACAACACAAAAACCTTTTGATTGGCCATTTCCTCGATTTTCAAAAAATTTTACCTCAATGAAATCTGAGACACCTATGCTTGTAACACTATCTGTTATATCTTGATCAGTTGTCCACTATAAATTACATTCAGACATGAATTACAACTTTATGATCATAAACACAAACAAAAATTGATTAAATAACAAATAAACATATTTATTTCACTTACCCATGTTAAATTACCAATATATAATTGGTACCGGCGTCCTGTAGTAGAGTTATTATTGGCTGAGCTGTTAGTAGATGAACCATTTGTGACTAATGGAGTGCTATTTTGGTTATTTGCACTGGGAGGCCTATCAACTGCTTGTCTTGTCTGAGCACTATCGTTTGTCCCAGATATGACATCATCATACAAATCTACATTGTCGTTACCAGCAAAATCCTCCTGAAATAAAAAACCAGACATGATAAATTACAAAGGCAACACAAAATTATGTTATGGATATACCAAAATATTTTCAACAATAGTAAAGAGTAAGACTGGGGTCACACGAGCGTTTTATTGATGGACGTTACATAACGTCCGTTGTTGAATTTTATCATAACTCTGACAGTTACAAGCTTGACGTCCGTCGGATACAACATCCGTTTGACGTCAACCAAGTCCCGATACATGCTATGACAGACATTGCATTTAACATTCTGATGCAATCAATGTTCGCGTGACTCAGCTTTAACTAATATTATGTTAATAGTTCAATTCCAATAGATAGCATAAATATATTTAACAACTAATAAATATGATTATCATAAATAGCTCAAAGTTATTGCACAAGACTTAACTATAAACATATGGATTAAACAAGAAAAAACATTTTTTTTTGAACTAACAAAAAATTAGGTATACCACGAGAGAGTTAACTCTTTAAGCGCATGGCGTT
Source organism: Neotoxoptera formosana (assembly GCA_022818045.1). Classification (NCBI taxonomy): domain Eukaryota; kingdom Metazoa; phylum Arthropoda; class Insecta; order Hemiptera; family Aphididae; genus Neotoxoptera; species Neotoxoptera formosana. The sequence continues at coordinate 64,724,301 of CM040632.1, read as the reverse complement.
GAACGTCCTGGGGCCCTATCCCCTCACTCAAACATTCTGAGCAGGTATTTTGTGATGGGTTGTGCGTACTTGAACAATTTTTTGTTGAGACACGGTTCCTTCTCTTGTGGGTCAGAATATAGAAGTTATACTTTGAAATTTAGTTATTAAGTTACAATATTTATCACAACTATTGTAAAACATGAAATTAAAAATAATTTGTCCAAGTGTTCTCAAATAAATTATAATATGTATTACACATCAACTTTGATGTTACATATTTCAGACTTCCAGAAAAACTATATTTTCCTTTTTAATCATTTGATTATACCCAGTCATCTAGCAGTAAGTACTTTTATAAGATTTAATTACATAAGTATTAGGAATATTCTAAGACCAAAGTAAAATTTTTCCCAAAAAAAGATACCGTCTAAAAATCTATTATTGCTAAAATACCAAAAGGTTTTTTTTTATTATTATTATTAAAATTTAAATGTATTAATTCAGATAATAGTTGTGACAAATAGCCAATAATCACTATAAAATATGAAATATATTTATTTATATTTTTTAGTTAGTATAATAAGTTGTGTCTGTTATATTTGTCATTATTAATACAAATATATATATAATCAATATCTTCCATTTCTACTAACTATCAAACACCTAATAGTAATTATATTGTACTTAAACCAATGTGAGGAGTAATTCTGTATCATAGTGTGTATGAGATTAAAATAATTAAGATTTGCACAATTAAGTTGTACGAAGGTAAAACCTATAATCATTTATTTAAAAAAAAGTAAAAACTTAAGTGAACGATACTCATTATGATACTCGGGTGATTAAGTGCGGAGAATAAATTGGAGACGAGCAATATCAAGCATATTAGAGAGTGTGCCGTGCAGATGAGAACGTGAAAGCAAATTTTCATGAATTATGAAAAACAGAACAGTTTGAGATAACTATTAACTACCAAAGTGAATCTGGTGGCACCGTAGTTTGGATGCCGAGCATCAGAGTACAGACTCCAGAGAGGTGATCAAACACAGCCGGCGAGGCCTAGAGTATGTCTGCAACCCGCGGGTCTATAGTACGGTCACACGCGTTCGACATGACCAGTTGGCTAATGGGAAATTTGTGAACAGACGAACGAGTGGGCGGAGGAAACGACAGCAACGGCGGCGAAATGACGGCGTGCGTAGGTCTCGTTCAAAGGGCGACGGACGGAATTTTCCGAGTAGCAACGGACTGATATCTTATTTCATAGTCCAAGTAAATGATGTAACCGGCAGAGCCTCAATTCGATAGATCCGCCGCCGGTGGTGCCGGGCTTCGGCGGCAGACGCGCCGCGCTCGGTACGAGTCGCGGGAGACGCGGGCGCCAAACACACGAGCGCGGCGTCGAAGACGAGTTCGAGTGGCCAAGTTTAATAGCTTAATCTTACCTGGGCGAAGTCTTGTTCCAAATCGTCAGCGTACAGATCGATGTCCACGCCGTCGGCCATTTTTGTCATGTTATCCGGTCCAGCGGACTATAGAGAACCTCGACGACGACAGCGGCGGCGGCGGCGGCGGCGACACTCACACACACAGACGCGCGGCGGCACGTACACTGCGCACGCGTTGAGCCCAAAAACTTCGGTGGTGGGGGTGTCGGACGCCGCGCGAGGAGGTTTTCCGTTGTTTACGAGGGTCGGCGCCGTGCCGCCGTTATTATATAGTTGCAGGATGCAGCCCAGCCCGCAATAAAATTTTTTGTTGTTAAATCGAGGCGGCGTGCAGTGCGTCCGTATCTGCAGGAGAAAACTATTGGTCACCCGCCCGGAAAAGCGAATTGTTGGCGGTACTGTTCATCACGAATAACGCGGTTATTCAAATACCTATTCTGATAATAATTAATAATTATTATTATTCATGATTTACATTTTAATTATACTAATAATTAAGTATCAACTACAGGTTTAAATAAAACTGACAATTAAGGTTGTTATATAATGTTGATTATCTGTCAATTTACTAACAATTGATTAATATACAATTAATAAAAGTTTTTAAAATGTAATTAGTTATGTTTTATCAAAATATCACGAACGAAGCAATCGGTTTTGAATTTATAGTCGGTTTCCTACACAGATGACCTCTCGTGAGCTGGGCCGACTTAAATCCTGGGTACGCCACTGCTGTGAAGGTTTATTTTAAATAGTGATGTTTATGTATTATGTGTACTACATATGTAAGTATTAAGTACTAACGTTTCCCTGGCAAATATTTTATAAAATCAATTTAAAACTTATTATACTAAGTACTAGCTATGTATTCTTGTACCTTCTACATTTTATAACGATACGTCAAGATGTGTATATTGTATTGACTATAGTTAGGTACTAAGTGTAAAGTGTACAATATGGGTATTACAGATAATAGGTTATTTAAGTAGGTAAGTAAGTAGGTTATGGTGGTAAAATTAGTACCTACCTATACATGTTCAATACTCACCGATTTATAATTTAATAAAAATAGTTAATTTTTTTATATATAACCAAGCATATCAATATAGTTATTAATCGTTATAATATTATTTAGTTATTAAAATATTACATAATATTAAATATGCAAATATACAACTGTCAACTATGATTTAATTATTTTTAGTTTAGAATTAGAATAGTTCAATAGTAAAATGAGCTCAACTGATGAGATTGGCATATCAATGAATTGGGAACTTAGGCCTTCATTATGCCAATTGACTAATATTTTATAACAAACATTTGTTTTTGTTAAATCACATTTTATAAATAGGTACAGCTTAATATTGCAATATTATGTATTTCGTTTCAAATCGACCAAATTAACCAACGATAATTTATTTATAATGCACTGTACTACCTACTGCTGTGTAGTAGTGTAGTACAATAGTACATCAGTTGGTAACTCCTAGTTTTTCTTTGAAATTAGATACTGTGATGGATAAAGTCGTTGTAAAATGCAAATATCAAAAACGATTTCATTAATTTTATCATGGAATATTCTATATTATATACCGTTAATTAAATAGGTATATTTATCAATGAATAATGATACTACAATAATAGTACATTATGTAGTGCAGCCTAGTCATGCCTGTGATTTAAACCAATAAATCTTAATTAAACATATAATATATTGTAGTTAAATATTATAGTGTTTAAGTAGGTAGGTACTTATTGGCTATTACTCTTTTTCACAAATCCACTATTAAACGAGATTGGTATCTTTGAAATAGTATCCAAAAAAAGGAGGCTTTAGCAGTTCATCCCTCGTGGTTCGTATGGCCATATAACAGTACAAGACGTGTACAACCATACAGCACTCATCCCCTTGTAGCCTTGTAATAACATAATATCATCACAGATTATATTTTGAAAACTTAAATTTCATATAATCTGTAATATTATGATTTATGATGTTTGAAAATGTTGGATTTTAACACCAGCTTCTATCGGAAAGAAACGGCAACGTGGCAACAACAGGCGGGAACAACGCTATCATCGTGCAAGTGTGTAACATGAATCTCTATAGTGCCATGATAGTTCATGGTGTGTAACATGAACAGACTGCCCGAAACGGCCGAATCACAACAGAATCTGATATCCTTTCTATATTATAGTTTCTAACTTTTAGTTTTCTTTTCGGTGTCACACTGACAGCTTTCAACGACTTTTTAGCCTTTTAATTTTTCTCGGACAAAAATACAAATTACAAAAATACTTATAGTGGATTGGGTTGGCTAATGGGTTCGTTCTCGTCATAAATAGTGATTACTGATTAGTAAATCATATTATAATCCTTATGACCCGTGTGGCTGTGTTTCTGTGTTGTCTGTTGTGAGTTGTGACTATTGAGTACTGACTGTCTGACTACAGGTTAGGTTAGACATAGGTTGTGACTTGTCAGTTGTCGTGTCTGTCTACTGACTACTACTGCGGACTGTCGAGTAATCAAGTGTCCGATACTCAAAGTTAAAACGTCCGAGTGTGTAGACGTGTTCTGCAGTTCTAGTTCTTCCGTGTCCGTCCACCGCTGTAAACGTAGTTCGATCTGCGCAGTTTAGACAATTAGACGAGTTAGAGAATAGTGTTTAGAACTTTAGACTGCTCAGTGCTATAGATAGTGATTTTTTTAAACAGTTTTCGCTTCTACACTATAATACGTCGATACTCCGATTTTCCAATTAACACCTACTAAACAGCGCATATAACCACAATCATTATTATTATTTTTCATTAATTAAACGGTATCGTCATTCATCAATCGATTCGAGAAGTACGACAATGACACATTTATACTTAATTAATATTGACAACTGACGATGTGCATTTATTTTGCAGCCGCTTCTAATAATACACCACAGGCATATAAATATAACTACCTTTAAAATATATATTTATAATATGTTCATGTAATATACCAAATTAGACTTCGACAATTGTATTTGTACACTTTTTCGCCAACGTCAATTATGATGGACGGTAAGTACCTATTGGCTATTAATACGCGAATATAACTAATTACTAATTAGGTATAAGCAAATTAGATAAAACATATATACAACCACGATGTAGACAGTAGACCTATGAAGATCTTTGATATTTATCATGTCTATGATCAATACACATATTATTATAATTTGTAGTAAACAACAATTAATAATTTCCCTCCATTTTTATTTTGTCTCGCGGCTTATGTGCTGATGTATATTAAATATTATGGATTTGTGTTTATTTTAAAGTAGTTCGAGAGGTAAAAATTCCAAAAATTAGAATTTGAATAAATTCATTTTTTAATGCAAAATGGGGGTGAACATAATGAATGTACACATAGTACATTTTATGATATTATATCCTATCAATTGGTCTACAATATAATTAGGTTACGTTGTAACCTAAAAACCTAAAGAAATTAAATGTTCATTGTTTTCCTTAAAATATTAATTGTTGATTACCTGTGTCCCATTTTTGTTCTGGTCTTATAAGATTTATTTGTGGCGATCCTCTATACTTAATATACATTCCAGACTGACTAGACCTAAATATGATTTTGTTGTTTGTTTTATCATAGTACATTTGTAAGATATAATTATATAAAAAATTAATATTAATATTAATTTTTATATTTCAGAAATTCAAACTTGGTGGGAAGTACCGAGTATTGTACATTTTTGTAAAGTTTTCTCTCTTATCACTAAAGATATCAGTAGAATAGACATAAATGTAAGTATAAAATGTTCCACTAAAAATTATAATCAAATAATGGGGGGGAAAATGAATCATATTATACGATAAAGCTTAAAAATATAATTATATTAAATTATAAAATATCATATATTTAATTGTTAACTAGATGTTCTTTTATACTAATTATTATATTATATTGTTTTTTAAATTTTTGTATTTTATACTCAATTTAAAAACAAAATGCATAAATTTAATGATTAACTGAAGAATATTTAAAAAAAAATCAATTGCTCTTATTATTTAGTTATTATTAATTTTTCTAGTTACCTATTTATTGTACTTCATTATCTTATTTAAAATATCTATAGTTTATAGTTTTATTATGAATCCATTTTTGACTTTAGTTTGCTTAGCTTTAGTAGTTGGTTAAAAAAATGTATTTATTTATTTTAAACTCACTGACACATGTCTGAATAATGATCAAATAAACATGATAAGTATAACATGGCCAAATATATTTGAAAATACCCATCCAAATTGTAACACTGTTTAACCTAATACAAAGATGTAATATTTAATTAGACTGTATAGTAAAAAAAAAAAATGTATATAACTCTTTTTAACAAAAATAATTTATAGGAATTTGAAAATGCGATTGAAGAGAATTCATATTTGTTGACTGATATGGCTATCCGATTTACCAAAATTTGTGGTTTTTATGATCCTAACACAAATGAATGGTGGAATATTATGAAAGAAAATTTTCGGAGTAAATGCATTGTAAGTTCAATTTAATATAAGTAATATTAATATTTTATTAATTTTAAAACTATTATAAAATAAATTGTTTCAAAACGTATGAGTATTAAGGCTCAGAACTTTATGCACTTGCATATTTATTTTGAATATAATTAAGTTCTATTTCCAAACATATTTCGTTTTTGTTTTTCTGTGGCTCTCGGCCCAGACACCAGGTATTTAATATGTACCCAATCAGAAATGCTACATTCACTACGATTAATTTTATTCCCACTAAGCAAAATTTGCTTGACAAAGCTACACAATTCAATTTAATCAGTTGGTAAGGTTAGGTTACTATTTGTCTACTAGACATAGACAATACCCAACAGGATGTTTGTCAGATGACACGTCTACACAACTACATACAACCTTATATGATGTCCGATCTGACCCAATTATCTTGTCAGCCTGACCAGATCATATTCTGTGTAGGGGCCATACATTTTATTTAGTTCTGACATTTGCATCATATTTTCAATGCTAGACAAAAAACAAATATAACACTATACAATGAAAAATTAGCTTCTATAGTAATAAATAGATTAGACTATTTCCATTGCTCCCCTGGATAGCTCTAGCGCCCTCCGAGGGGGTGATATCACCCACTTTGGCAAACACTAGACTATGTCTATACTTTGATTATTCAATAAACATTTGTAACACAGTCTTGTTTTTTCTTCCCATTATTTTCATTAGGTGTTAGGTATTCAATATTTTAATGAAGTTTATGATTTCTGTGTATTTATTGGTCCGTCAATACAATTAAAAATTAAACTGTTGACAGTGATAACTTCGTGCCAAAATAGTAAGCTCATGTGCATATTATGTCTGGGTCTCTAGCCACAGCTTTTTTTGTTGTCAAATATAGCATATTTTTGGTATACACTTATTTTACTTTTATTTTTCTCATATTTTGTTACTTTGTATTTAAAAGCAAATGACTATGTTGTATACATGAATTATTCTATACATACACATAATATAATGAAGGTAAACAGTAGTTATACATATTATGTCATTATATAACCACCTGTAAATTACAAGTTTCATCCACTTTTGGTATCAAATTAGAAAATTTCACTATTACAGTTATGTTTTAAATACAACGAAAATTGTAATTCCCAAAGATAAATAGTAAGATTCTGAACCTTGGTTAATATATACATAAAGGTTAAAATAATAACTATAAGGTACTTTATATATTTTTCAGATCTACAACTTTAAATATTCACTAGATTCAGCAACATATTTTGATGATTTAACTTGTAAACAAAAAGTTGAAGCTCTGTACATCTTTTGTCATTTTATTCTTGATGTTGAGCATATTCAAAGTAAAATCTCCAATAAACCTAACATATGGCACATGTTAAACGTAAAACCACTAGGTTATGATCTAAATAAATCAGTGTATTGGTATTTTGGTAGCGATAAATTGTATAGAGAAGACTTTGAGAACTCATTTGATCGATCTACTAACTTACCAGTAGAGTATGTAAGTACAATGTGTTTTATAATATATTTTGTTTTAATCTTACTTTTAAATCATTAAAAAAAATTGTTTGCACTACTATATTTTTTAGATTAGCCAAAATAATTTAATTTAATTTTACAGAATTTCTATGGAAAAATTACATATGAACCTTATCCGTCAGGAGTTTTTGGCTCAGGAAAATGGAATACAATATGTAATAATATTGATAATTGGTATTCATTAGCTGATATTACTGAATACAGTAAAAATATTAATATTAGATATTTACATAAAGCAATAACTAATATAATTATAAATCTTCCTAAAGTAAAGAAAAACAAATCCCATTATGCATACATAAAGCCTAATAAGCCAAAAAGTATTTGTTCAAGAACTCTTCGATCTACGGTTGCTATGGATGCTGAATGTAATCAATTAATTACAAATCCTAGTGTTATTCAGCACAAACAATACTCTCAAAATGATATGGAAAACCAAACCAAACATATATATAGTTCATCAGTTTCTCAAAGAAATGAAACTAGAATTAATGTAAATGTACAAAACCAAAATATTTCATACTCTACAAATGTGTTCAAGAATGATATTACTCAAATAGAAAAATTAAACAATAAAACAGCGTTTAAGTTACAGTTAAGAAGTGGCAATGAAAAAGTGATAGGTAAATGTGTAAAAAAAATAAATGAGTATGAAAGTGTACTTCGTGTAAACATCAACCACTGTGATCAAGAAAATAATCATCATTTAAATAACTTAAAACGTAAATTACGATCCTCAACAAACAGAACTATAATACCACCATTCAAAGATTTAAATTTATATTCCCCTTAAATGTAATTTATCAACACATAGTTTTATGTTTATCAAATTAATATATTAAGTTTAAAAATACTAAAAATTAGGTACATATTTACTGAGGTAGTTAGTATTAATATTGATTTCTTTGAAACTCAATACTTCAATTAAAATCATCTCATGAGAATTAAGTTTTGCTTTATTTTACATTTATGATATATTAAGATTAAGTTACATATTTATGTATTCATTGTTTGCCTAATAAATAAATAAAATAATAACCAATGAAAAATTGATTGTACTTAGTACCTCCTATGTATAATATCAAATGGGGAGAGATACCGTTAGCCTTGTAGTAGATTTAATATTTATTTACCAATGTCTTCTATCTCTAGTCATTCGTACTTATTATTTATTGGATTTAGCAAATAGCAAATTATACAATAAGTTTGGTATACAATATTTTTGATTGGCAGGGCAAATTGTTTTTAAACTAAACAACTATTGTAACAAATTACTCTAACATTTTAGCAGCTTGTTTTGTATTTAAAATTCTAAGCGTAGCAATGAAAGGTTTGATTGACAATGTGTTTTTTTTTTTTTAAACACCTAAAGTAGTCAAAAAATGCTTTGATTATAAACTCTGGAGGTGGTTTCTGGTAGAAAATTGGATCTAGTTGGTAGGTACTTTAGAGAATTCAAAATGAGAAATTGATATATATCAAAAATATTGGTGGGGGGGAAAGGTTGGCAATTGGGTACCGCTCTGCTGTTTAGTAGGTGTCGAATGGGTCACTTACTTTCATGAATGTGTTAAATTTGTATTCAATGATATAAATCATTGTATACAAAAAATGATTCTGAGCGAAGACGATCTACCTACATATTATCTTAAGTGTATTCTATGATATTGCTATCAAAATAATTCATTTTACTACAATAGTATGAATTAATTTTTGCAGAAAACATTGCACTAGACAATGTAATGATAAATGAAGTGTATAAAATATAAAAATATACTTTAAAAATTTCAAGCATCCACTAAAAACTTTTTTGAATTACATCGAAATAACTAATATTGTCATTCTTCATTTAAATATCTAATTCCGTCCGAACTTGAACTTTAAAATGTCTATAAAAATTATTATTTTGATCTTTTGGTTACACTATTGAGTACTTACGAAAAACCTTGTTTTGAATTTTAAATCCTTAGCTTTAAAAACTGATCATTTTATACATTTTTAACTACCTACTAAATAATTTGCAAACATTCGAGATTTTGATGAATTTGGTCAAAATTTGAACTTTAAAGCTTATAAAAAAAAAGTGTGCATTTGTATCTTAAATATTTTATTAAATGCATTTAGTACAACTTGCGAAAAACCTTGTTTTTAATATTCAATCCTTAGCTATACAAATTGAACATTTTCGAAATTTTTAACCACAAAATAATTTGAAAAAATTCGATGATACATTTTGGTCAGACTCGGAATTTAAAGTTTAAATGCTTATAAAAAAAAATTGTGCCATTACATTTTTAATATTTCAACATATTTTCAAGCAATTTCATCCATCGAACATTTTTTATCGATATTTATTTAAAAAAAACAAAATTTTAGTCCTACAACTTACTCAAAAGTTATCAAAATATTTTTAAAAAAATTTGGTGTATAGAAAATTATAATCTAAACATTTGGTAAAAAATTCAAATGTACAGTTATTCTTTTTTTAATTACATCAAAATAAGAAAATCGTCCCCGGAGAAAAGGGTGAATTTATATCCAATGTCTATTTCAAACTCTCATAAAAATTTAGTTTGACTTTCCGGTAATTTTTTTTTTTAGAAAGGGAGACAAACAGAATCTTGTGTTGAATTTTCAATTCTTAGATTTAAATAAAAAAATTATGAATTTCCTAATAAAAAAAAAACATGATTTTTACGTATTTTGTCGATATTATAACTTTAGACACTTTAAAATAAATTACTTATAGTTAGCAATAGTATCATAAAATATAGTTAATAATATTAATATAGCCTGACAGACCTGTCTTTGCTCAGAATCTTTTTTCGTGTACAATGATTTTATATTTTTGAAATCAAATTTAACACAACCGTTACAGTGACATCTGTAGAGGCATACAGAAAAGTGGCACCCACTTGCCCACATTTTTAATTCTTCTGATTACTAAAGAAGCTGCAACTCTGCAAGCAAAGGTTCTTTTCCAAATTAGAAATTGTTGAAAATTATTTTGAGATGTTCTTATAGCCACTGGACCGAATCTACTTTCAAAATAAGGTAGCATTATGCCTTTACATAGAGGCATAAAGCTATAGATAATCTTCAAATACAATTTACTAAGCAATTATTCAATATTTTCATATTTAAAAGCTATAAGAATGAAATTTGTGTAAAAATTATAATATATTATACCTATTATATTTATTTAATTATATTATTTAAATACCTTTATTTTTAATAATTTAGTACCTAGTACATAATAATATATTGTGAATATATTATTAAATGTGTCAAATTATGTACCTAATATGAAATAAGCAGCAAATTAAAGAGTAGCTTTTTGGCAATTATGAATTAACATATTTTATGTATCTGTGGAAACTTAAGAATATTAGGTGGGTAATGATAGCAGATTTAGCACCTTTAAATTACGCTCTGACGCTTTGCCCTAGCGAGAAAAATTCGAATTTCGGCACTAACCGTGTCTATTGATAGTATAAGGTGCAGTGGCGTAATTACGGGGGGGGGGATTTGGGTGTCGTATCCCCCCCCATGACCTTTTTTTTAAGACTGGTTAACTACATTTACCTATGTACTTCTTTATTTAATAATATATTTTTTTTTTATTGATATTAAATGCCTCGGCGAAATAATATTATTATGAATAGTCTATATTTTATACTTAATAGAAATATTACAAAAAAACACAAATCCTTTAAGCTAGTTGTACATAAATACTTTGTATTTCGTTATAAGCGCCGCCACGCAGGTGTATAGGTAATATGTATCAGTATTGAAATATGTTTAGAGTTTGTTTATGCATTGTGTAGTGCTGTAGTTTTACAAAAATAAACCACCGAGCGCTAAAGTATTATTTTATCGTGGATCGACGACGCTCGACGATTATCAGATTATTAATTTATCTAGATTAAAGACTATCGTCCTATTGAAGTATTGAACTAAAAATAACTTAAAATCGATTTGTACACTTAATCGGAATTTTTGTAATGACTTTCGTAGTTTCGTCTTCATTCGGTAATCGGTTACAAGTTACAGTTACAATCAGTAATCGGCATTCGACTTTTATAGTTTTATAATTCATATATATTTTGATATTGTGATATACTGATATTACATTCATCTTTCGTGTGGAGTTTTGTTATTTAATTTTAATATTTACTATTCACTCAACTCTCAAAGTTATTTTTAAAATTATAAAAAATTTTAGGGAAAAGAAAAAAAAGATGAAAATACAAAAATTTCACTATTTTCTTATTTCAAAAAACAAAATCGTGATAATGTATAATACCTATTCAGTGTTTGTAAATTTGAATATTTTGTAATTATTTATTCCATGTCTCATGTGTACATAAATATTAAAAGGTGCTTATAATAAATACTTTTTATTTTATTTTTTTTTTTGTGGGGGGGGGTAAAATCTTAAAACATTTCATCCCTCCCCATAAACATGACCAAATTACGCCACTGATAAGGTGCCATCTATGTACATAATTTTTCTTTTCAATTCAATAACTGTCGGTACCTATTTCATTAATGCTAATATTACGCATTATTGAAACCAATATACTATAAACTTATATAAACTTGTCTATGATTGAAACTTTTGGTTGATAATCTCTAAATCGTCTTCCAAGTCGTCGTTGAGAATGTCAGTCATCGTCATTATCAATCCCAGAGTTGGTTTAATCGTGGCATTATCGGTTGTGGCTTGTAACGCCCATTTCATGTTGTCGCTGAATGTGGACAGATTGTCATCATACTCACCGGGGAAACAGTGGTCCTTGTATGCTCGCTCACCCCACTTGTACCTATTTACCAAAGTCTCAACGGATTTCATATAGGGCTGGACCTGAAACTGGTGTATCTCTTGTAACATTGGACCAAATTCCGCCACGAGGCTCAGGTCTGACGAATAATTCGATACGGTTTCGATCATCCTGCCTACGGATCGAGCATTCCGGTTCCAGTAGACTGCGTAGGCGCTCCTGAAATATTTATCACCACCGTCTCGATGCAATAACTCGCCAATCGCACCGACGTCGTCACCAATAAAACACTCGGCCATCCGGAGTCCTTTAATCTCGTCGTGCAACAAACTGTAAACTTTGTCCTGTTCGATTCGTTGCAGCTCTTCGATCGCCAGACCTAGGGCCGACCGCCGGACTTCCCGCATGTTTATCGCCAACACGTGCGCGCTACAGTAAAACAGTTTCATCATGAGATTTAAGTATTCGTAACACCGGCACTTGATTTTTTTCTTTATCAACGCGGTTAGTCCGTCAGTGGTGCTTTGTATCTTTTTTACAAGATTTGACGCAACTTCGTTTATCGACATCGCTACTGGTTTGGCGAAATCGGATGAACTACGGTCCACTATGGTCTCGTTGCCGATCAATTTCCAGACTTCAGGATCGTGGTATTTGTTGAACGTGTGATAGAACACGATCGACACATCCGGACATTGCTGTAACGGCCGCTTAGGGTTGTTCGCGGAAAGAAATTTCACAAATAAAAATTGTAAATCTTTACGTATTGATAAAGACAGCCTGTCGATTTCTCCGACAAGCAGAGGGATTGAATCGTACTTGCGTTCGAATTTCCATCTTCCGTCTTCGTTTTGCAGGAGTGTTGCGGTGTCGATGACGACGGAACATTCTGTTTTGTACATGTTCTTTACTTCGTCCAAAATCAATAATAGCCATAAGTTGTGATCAAATTGACTGGTAGTCGTCACTATTTTATACAAATTATGGAAACAATCAAGTTTTTCGATGAAAGGTAAAATTAACTGAACCGTAGTCGTAATTTTTTTTATAAAACTGCTGCTTGTTTCTGCAAATTCTCCCTTACTTTGTTCTGTCTTTTCGCCTAGTTTTTTGTTTGTTCCGTCGTTTTTTGTCGTTGATGCTTTTATTTGCTGAAGTTTTTTTTCAATACTAGAATTTTTATCATTTAACAAATCCAATTTTTTCTTTAATAATTGGTCAAACATGTCTATTCCGCTGTTTAAGTTTTCTGTCGATTCATTAATTGTGTTATTAATAAATATTGCATACATAATTATCGGTAATAAATACCTCATACCTCTACATACAACTGCTTTATTTTCTAAATTTAACAATTTGACCAAACTATATCGTATCTCGTTAATTTTGGTCTCTATAATATATTTCAACGGTAAATAGTTACCGTTTTCTTTTATTAATTCTTGACAGTAATATATTAACTCGTCTGTACCTTTTTTTGATTCGTTTTTTCTACACAAAAATTGAATAGTGTACAAAACGTCAAAGGTATTTAACGTTTCCAAAATATTTGACGAATTCTGCAAATTGTCTGAAGTTTTTAAATTTATTAATGGAACACAGATTATTGAGCTCATAACCGCAAAAACAAATGCCAATAGAGCATAGTACATTGCAAATAGCTTGGCTGGTAGAACTTACACGAAATATAAAAAATTATACTATTAAGTATTCAATACTTCAATTAATTTTACTGATTCGCGGAAATCATTTAGTACGTGTTAAATTTATATACGTACACATAATAGGTCCTATGTAGTACCTACACTTATTATACTTACGACGTTAGTTCGTTACTATCGACCACCTGGCCACGTAATATTATTATAATAATACAAACTTAAACTTGGCTTAAAAGAATACCACATTTATTTTTTGGGTTGTTTAAGTTAGGATTTATTAGTTTATTCAAGTGTTCAGTTTACATGTATACATATAGGTACAGATATAGTTAACATTATATTATTATAATCATAGGCGTGTCCAGACCTCCATGGCTGGGGAGGCCAGTTATAAAATTAAAAATTTTACTTACTACAGCGATCTATAATATATGTCTATATTTGTGACTTATTTTTGTTCTATGGAAATTATATAGCACCTGGAATTTTTTCACCCCGCAAAATTAAAGATTTACTTGATTTTAAAATTGGTTTCTTATATGCTATTACAATTTACAACTATGAACTTAATAAATAAGGCCTATTAACTAATATACTACTTAGTCATTTTTTATAAATATTTAATCAGCTATACATCAACTTTCTCTATACATCTTATTAGTTATTACACAATAAACAGTACACATAAAACAGTTATTTTATCAGTTTGGTTAAACAAGTAATTTATTAAAATATTACAACTAAGAAAAATTCCAATAAATTTACTATTTAATTTTACAATTCCATTCGCCTATTAACTGGTTTTTAACTAAATACTAATTTAAACTTATCAGAATTTTGTTTTGTTCTTTTTGGCATAAAAAAACTCATGCAAAGTTTTCATTCGTTTACCTATTTGGCTGCCATACTGATTATTGATATTTATTATTTAATAATATTTATACTATATTCGTATTAAACAATAAACTTTTTAAATTCGAATAAAAATTAAAAATTACGCTGCGATTCTGTTATCAAAAATTTGGCACAATATGCTGCTGCAGCAGGCTTATTAACAAAACAAACCGGCATTCTTCACAAAAACCACGGTCCACGGTTGTAAATGTTATGTACAAGTTACAATCGTGGTCGTGACGAAAACATGGATAATAAAGAATTATTACCACGGACCACGGTCTTAGATTAAGACTTAAGTCTATATATAGACTATCTTAGTCCGTGATTATTACCTACCTATCTATAGACGAAAACTTTATTGACATTGATAACATTTCTTATCGATCACCTACTGTTACTGTTTCAGCTACGGATACATAAACATGTCAAATATATATAATTATAATTTATATCTATATTCGTGGTTTCATCATTATAAGCCAAGAGACCAAGAGGCCAAGAGCGTCGCTGGGGAGGCCGGTGCCCCCCACCCTGCCTCCCCCGTAGACACGCCTATGATTATAATAATACAATACACTTATATATTCTTAAAAAATTAAGTTAATTCAAAGGCGTATTTGTTGGGAAGGGGCGTTGACGACATTCTACCCCACCACTCGTATTTTTTTTTTAAATTCATTAATTTATTTAAAAATGGTAATGTACCTATAGTGTTAAATAAAATTGAAGTCCATTTTTCCGAAGACAAGAAAAATTTCCTAAAAATTGGTAAATTGACCAAACATTAAAAAACGTGATGTAATTCTATGTGTAAAAATATGACACAAAATAAAATTATTTCTTTTGGTGTTCATACTATATTCATCATAATAATAAAAACTAAAAAAAATTGATAATTAAATTTTCAATAGTTGTAATAACAATAGTTATGTCCAATTTTGATTTTGAACATACTATAGGTTATTGCAACTAACCAGAAAGAAAATAAAATATTCACTATAGATTGTAGTACCAATCAAAGAAAAATCAAAAAAATAGTCCAACTTACACTTGCAATATACTTCTAACTCCTATAATAATGTTCGCACGTATCTGATTGTTGAGCCAATCGATGGAGAATTTTTTTTCAATATTTTGGTGTTTTAAACGAGTTTTTGACAAATGTGAACTGCTTATATACTGCAGGTTATACTGCAAATACGATTATAGTTTCAATTTTTAATTTGATAAAAAGTTTGAACTTAAGTTAAAGAAGAATATAATTTGTATTTAATATATAGCCATATAGGTAGGTCGTAGATATACGTGTATTAAAATATGTCCCCCTCCATAACTCCAACATTGAAGGGTCATACATGCCATTATCAAGACATCGAGTTAGTTATAAATTTATAATAATAATTAATAATGTATGAGCTGTTACGTGTTTTTGTACTATATTTACTATTATTTAATTAAATTATCAACACTCAGGTTTACAAATTTAAAAATATTAAAAAGGAAACTTAAAAACATCAAAGTGTAGCACGCAAGAGGTCCTCTCCTACTCTGCAATGTTTTACATCACTACTTCGCTGCTCTATAGAATATTTCATTGGCGTAGGCAGGATTTCGATTTTGTCGGGGGGTGGCTCAGCATATCTGGCTACACCACTGAACTATTTTCATACATATAGGTACTCATATACCTTTTTTAAATGCGTCAATTTGATGTTCCAAAATGTATAGAAAATATTTTAGTTCGACACATGAGAATAAAAATATGAGTGTCTTATACTATCAGCATGTAGCCAGTTATTGGATTCCAAACGCGTAGACATAACTTTTGTATTAGAGGGGAATCAATGGAAAAAAATCTAACCTATATACAACATTACCTTTAAAGAAAATATCATATCTATTTGTAGGACATGGATTTAAAATGTCTTAAAAATTCATAAATGCTCTAAAAACAAGAAAAATATGATATTTTAATGTAGGTGTGTAGATTAATGTAGGTGTATACATTTTAAATAAAGTTTAAAAAAATAATACTCGTTCTCCTTGTGAAAGATACTTTTTAAAAGTATTCAAATATGAATACTGATTTTCAAAAGTATTTAAAATACGAAACCTTCTTGATAAGGTAAGTTGATAAAATAAGTAGGTAGAAGGTACACAAATACAGATATCTGCAATTGGGTATACAAATACAGATACTTTTTGAAAGTATTCAAATATTTTCAAATACTATTTTAGCTTAACTTTTATATCAATTTTTGCAGTAATATATAATTATAGTTAATATTTATATATATATAATATTTATAGTTCTATAAATGTTTGTATTTTATATACTATATTATAGTAGCACACTAGTACGTAATATACTTAAATAATAAAAATTATTATTTTTAAGTTAATGTATAATATTTTAATTATATATAAGTATAAAGCAATGGAAAAAATGTCTTACCATTGGTAAAAAATGTCGGACTTTCACCAACACTGTTTATCCTAGGATTTACCAAATCTCGTTTGTAAAAGTCCGAATAAATATCATTCGGGGTTTGACCAAACTATTTTGTGTATCCTAGGTCTAACCAAAATGAATCGGTAAATGTCCAAATTTTTTTTTATTCATATTGATAAAAAAATTGTATACAAGGTTTCATAAGTTATGGGTGTCAACTGGACTTAACTGTGTGCCCATTTAAACACAGGAAACCTCTTTTAAAAATATAGATCTCAATGAAATCGGTAATTATAGATATATTGTAATATACGTCTATCATTTCGACATGTAATCACTTTTGTATAAACTAAGATAAATAACTACATATAAATATAGTATGTAGATATTACCCAAATAATTCTTTAATTAAACATTGGTCAATCAAAAAATAATAATATAAAGATGCGTACCTGGTGGCTGGTAAAGTGATACTCAAATACTATATAATGATAATGAAGAAATTAGCAACTATTTTTTTAATTGTCTTCTATTATAAATTATAATTATTGTACATGTAATGCAGTATTCAATGAATGCGCATAATAACATAATATATCATTGTAAAAGTTATGTATTAACCATTTTTGTAACCATAGGAGCTTGAAATACGCAACCCCAACTTCCAGTATTTATATTATTATATTGTTATAAACGAGGACACCTAGTAAGGGTCAAGGACTCGTCTTCGGTTAGATGCTGTAGTGATTCGCTTTTAAAATGTTATTTACCTATTCTTAATTGAATTTATATAAAACGTGTCCACAACGTTTTTATATTTTATGCATAATCAGATAATCTATAAACATTATGGAAATACCTCTAATAGGAAGAAGAATACTTACAAATAACAAATAAGTATATAAACAATCAGGAAATAGGGTTATTAGACGTGATAAAAAAATCCAACAACCAAGGTCAGGCCGCCCACATAAGTGTAGTCGGAATAATTTAATGGTATTTACTTTTAGTTTAATTGAATGATTCATTTGGGATTTTTCGTTATTTCTCATATCGCACCATCCACGTAAATGACCATTAGAATCAAGGACGTCGCATGTCGATTCAGTCTTCCTGGTTTATCAAAATATACAAAGAATTAATGATGTGTGATATGATGATATGTGGGTGATTGTAAGCTCGACCCGGTAATTTCGAATGATAAAAAGGTAAATTGTAAACTCTGTACCAGTTTGAAGGGTATTACCAATTTTATACGTGAACATCACAGCCCCAATTTTTCAAACTTTGTAAATTTAATATTCACGAGATATAAAACTTATAATACTTTTGTTTTTGAGAACCGTTTATTAGCATAACAACAACCATAATAATACATTTTTTTAAATTTAAATTGTATTTAAATACTTATACCTAGTATATAAAAATGTGTAAACAAGTATAAAAAGGTCGGTATAGTATTTACCGTACAGTAGGTACCTATGTGTGGAGTGTGTGAATGTGGATGTGTTAAATTTGAATTATAATGTTATAAATCATTGTAGATGTACGAAAAACGATTCTGAACGAAAACGGTCTGTTAGCCTACATAACTAAGTGTATTCTATGATATTGCTATTAAAATAATTCATTTAACTATTAATAATACAGTAGTTTGAATTATAATTATAATATATAATAATATACTTTAAAAATGTCAAGCACCCACGACCCACAACAAATGATTTTTAATTAAGTAAAGAAATAACTAACATTGTTATTCTTCATTTAAATATATTATTTCGTTTAAATTTGAATTTAAAATGTCTATAAAAAGTTATTTTTTTAATATATATTTTTTTGGTTACTTACACTGTTGAATATTTACGAAAAACCTTGTTTTAATTTTCAATCCTATTAGCTATAAAAACTAAACATTTTATACATTTTTAACTAACAAAACAATTGGCAAATGTTCGATAATGAATTTCAAACAAAATTTGAAGTTTAAATAATTAAAAAAAAAATTGCACCTATGTATTTTTATTATTTTTGATCTACTATTTTAACAACTTATGAGGAATCTTATATTATGGTTTCAAGAAATTTGATCTAATGAATTTTTTTTATCAATATTTAAAGAAAAAAATTTGAAAAAACCTAAAATTTCTTAGACTTATAATTAGTTTAAAAATTGTCAAAATATTTTTAATTTTTTTCTTTGCATGTAAAATGATAATTTTAACATTATGTGAAAATTTCAAATGCCTAAAATTATTCCTTTTTGAATTAGGTACAACAAAATAAGAAAATCGCTTCCGGAGAAAACGGGTAAATACCCTGCAATAACTAATTTCAAACGCTCATAAAAAATTAATTTGACTTTTCGGTTTTTTTTTTAAAGTAGAAAAACTTATAGAGAATCTTGTGGTGAAGTTTGAAATGTTAGATTCAAATAGAAAAATGATGAATTTCCTAATAAAATAAAAACGTGATTTTTACGTATTTTCAAGAAATTTCAACTTTAGCACTTATAACAAACTATTATAATTTATAGAGTTACGCTCAACTTTTTTCTTAATTTTCACTTATAACAATTTATGAATAACATTGTACTTATTACATTTTCAAGTGTTTTGACCGACTGAAAACGTTTTGTGTTGATGTAGGTAAATAACACGAAAAAAATACATACGTTGAATTTATATTTATTCCTCTTGAGATTCGAGTTATCGAGACTTGACTGTATTAATATAATAATAAGTGTATTAATAAAAAAAAATGATTATATTTTGTTATAGCTTATAATAATACATTATAATAATAATTATGATTAACTAGTTCTAATTGTCCATCATAAGTTAAACTGATTGATTTTGTCAAATGAAAAGTGGAAAAAATGTGTTACAAATAATTACCAGAAAAAAAACGAAATTGTTAAATAGGTAGGTACGTTTTTAATATTATAATTTTATGATAGTTATATTTATTTATAGAAAAATAAAATTGTGTATATCTTTTAGTTTTTACTAAACATATTATGACGAATATGTTTTATGACTTTTTTAATATGAACTATAGGTTACAAATAATTTACAATGGCGTGAGTATCTATAACATTAAAAAAAAAAATGTTTAGTAAAAAATTAAAAAAACTTAACTCTTTTATGAGGTCATACACGGTGATGAACACTATAATGGTGACTGGGAGTTATCACTACATTTAAGAAAACAAAAGATAACCTTGGATCCTAAATGGAAAATAAATATAAATGCATTAAATATTTAATCCAAATATATTTTCATTCTGAAATCTGAATTGAGTTAGTTAAAAATAACAATTGTTAAAAATTATTTATTATTTTATCATACCTAGTATATAGTAGCGCGTACTAAGAACTGAATTTTTTTTGGGGGGATGGTGGGTTAATTTTATAATTAACAAATATGATGGAAATTATAAACCAAAAAAATACATCTTATAAGAAATTAATTCTTCCTAAAAATGTAGGGGGGTGGGTTATGAGTAATTCATAGTATTGTTCATACTATTATATGAACGGGCGGTGCTATTGACCCAGGAAGTAGGATATTAGGATTTTAGAATATAATTAATTTTAATATAATATAATAGATATGTATATATATTATACTATATAGAGGTATAATAAGAAAAGTGAGAAAATACTAGCGACTAATTCTACATTAAACATTATGCAGTAGGTATACACGTATATATGTTTAAAGACGTATGAGAATAAGATAACTAATATATTTAATTGTATAAGAAGATATACAAAATCAATGAATAATTATATATTATTATTACCTGCCTCTAGAGGTAGGTATTATACCTATGCTATAAAATGTTTCATTTATATTAATATATGATTGTGACGTCAAGCCGAATATTGATATTTTTGATGTATTTTCAAATAATCATCACTACGACCGGTTCACGAATCATAAATAATATGCCACCAATAGTATATTGTGTTGTAACGTACACCATCATCATCGTCATCATCATTATCCTTGAGTATCGAAACAACCTTAATTGCAATTTGGTGGGAACATTATAAAACGGCGGAGTCTGTGTTGCCGTGTTACAGTTATCGTTTTCATTCGGCGGCAGTACAACGTGCAAGTCTAGCTAGACCTAGGAGACTTCGACGCGAGAATAAAATATAGGAGGTTTTATATAAAACATGTCTGTAACACAGAAAATGTTTGCCTCCAGTGGCTTTATGCTCGTCGTCGTGCTTGCGGTGTTCGCACGAGCCGTACCTGTCCCGATGCCCGAAGAAACGCAACCAGGTAAAATATATATTCTAATAATTTATTAAACGCATTTCTAAATATCATCATAAATCACTAAGCCTGCTTATTCTAATAACGTATGTAAGAAAAAATACCAGCAAATTGTGGTTTACATATTATATATATACATGATGGCCAGTTGTATAGAATGAAATAATCGTATAATATATTTCTTTTCTCAAAAAATATTACAAATCAAAATAAATTAACACATGTGTTAATTACTGTATATGTACTGTACTGTAATTACATGTACTTTATTATTCAAGTATACAAAGATTTTACATTATACATATATAAATAAAATATGATGTTGTTAGTTGTTACATATAACAGGCAAATACTCTGCAAATACAAATAAAAAGTTGTAATACATTTCTAAAACAGTTATACATGTATATAATTCAAACGTTACCCTCATAATACAAAATAAAACATTTAATTAGAATAACTTAAAAATATTTATTGTAAGTTGTAACTATTGGGCAGGTAGGTAACCTAACCTATACAGAATAGAGCAGATTTTTTTTAAGATTGATAAAAAAAAAACATAATTAAACTGCAAAAGTATATATGAATAGAATTGTTTTTAATTTTTTTCTAAATCAATTCTTTAAAAATGTGGTAATTGTCGACTGTCGAGTAATCACTAATCACTAATTAATAATAAAATAAAAAAAACAGAAAACTATCCAGTATTTGCTGTTGCACGCTAATACCATTGATTAAATAATATGACGTATCATTAAACGCACAGTACCTACTCGCCCATTTATTAATTTTTTAATCTATCTATAGAATAAATCTATTCAATCGATTCTGATAACTTTTAATGCGTTTCAGCCGAGTACAGACAGTTCGTGTCGGCCCAGGTGATGGCGGAGTCCGCGGACGAACCGACGGCGTTGTCCGTACATCGAGCGGTGCAAGTCGACCCCGCGGTGGTCAGGCCTGTCCGGTCGGCCAGTCCGTTCCTCGGCATCTTCGGCGGTTACGAAAGACCGTACAAGAGCCAGCAACACCATCACCACCATCACCAGGAAGAGCACGAGTACGAGCACGAGTACGAGCCTGAGTACCATCATAGGCCTCAATACCACAAGCCACAACACCACCACCAGCAGCGGCCGCAACATCACGGCGGTGGCGGCGGCGGCGGTGCGGGAAGTTACGCGTCGGCGGGAAGTTTTTCGGGCGGCCACGGTGGCGGTAACGGTCACAGCCAGAGTGGGGCCAACAGCCAGTCCGCCAGTTTCGGGTTTGGTCCGTTCCAGGCCAGTTATTCGGCTAGTTCGGCGCACTCGGGCAGCCATTCCGACGGAGGGTAAGTGTATACAATTAAATTGGGTACCTATCATAAAATATAATACAAATTATACAACAAAAAAAAATTATTATTCTAAACACACAGTTGTGGGTGCGGTATAGCAATAATAATATATATAATTATTATAATAATATATACAATATATATTGTAAAGCTCATTTTGTTAAGAAAAATTTAAGGAACCCTCCTTAAAAAAACAAATTCAATCATTTCTCCGCCTATATTTTTAGTAATAAAGACGACTTTACCCTTTTTATTTAAATACAAACGAATAATGATCATAAGTATTACGTATTATGTTTTTACCCAATGTGGCTGTACGACTGAACGTAGCATTTTTCAAATTTACAACCTTAATGATACTTTTCCACTAATCTACCTGCAGTTTAGAGGTGTATTATACGTATCATCAAAAATGACTTCACCGAAAATATTCTCAAGCCTTGTAGAATTGACGGATTTTGAAAACTATTTTTTTTTCCGAATAAAGAAGACTTCTTATAGGTTGCATATTAAACTCCGATTTTTAATTTTATTTCAAATAAAAGTATCGAATAGTTTGTAAAAAAAAAGCTTAAAACTGTTTAATTTTTAAAAACACGTTATAAAGTTTGAGATTGAAATGTCGGAAAATGGAGTTCAATGGTCAATGAAGCCTGTAGAATATTATTTGGTTGATTCTGCAAGAAAGGATCATTATTCGATTTTTTTGTGGACACAATAGCATTGGCCTTAAATTATTTATCATTTCTAGGATTTTATTTTAAAATCATTTGGATTAAATTATTATAACTAAAATACAATTTTATTATATTTCAGATTTTCAGAATATTGATTAGGTACCACTTCCAACCAAGATCATTTGAATCCTTAGCATTTATTTGATAATTGTGATTTGTAATTTATTTGTGTTTAATTTGTATACAACTTTTATAAATATACTATTATAATGTATAAAGTGCCATTAGAAACTATATTTAAATTTAATTTTAATAATTGCATTTTTAATACTAAATAATTGTATTATGTATTTTTTAATGATCTTTAATGTAATTCGTTTATGGCATTGAATACATTTCTTCCTTTTTTATTTAGCATTTTTTCAGCATACAATAATGTGTATTAGAAAAAAAAATTAAATTATTAGTTTTTGATATAATATTATCTATTTATTATTTAATATTAATTCTGATATTGTGTTAACCTTCATTTGTATGGTATAAATGTATAACACTATAATATGACATTAACAGTGGTTTAAAATATGTAAAGGATTGATAGCAAAAATCATAAGCGGCAGCGTCATCTAGTGGCTGAAGCGAACAACGAACACCTTTTATTCGTGTTCACGTAGACGTAGCACGTACAGTGAAGTCGTGAAGACGTATTCTTTACATCGTGAGTCGTGACAACTGACCATCGTACTGACTAAAAAGATCTTCTTAGTTCTTAATCGTGACAACTTTAAATTAGCTAATAGCTATTGGCATAGGCATTATACTTTTTAAGGCCTACTATTGTATCTATCACGAACTAAGATATCTTAGTTCATGGCACGAACCACGAACTAAGATATACTTAGTTACGAATAGTTCGTGGTTCATGGTATCTATAACTGTGGCATAGACCGTAGTACCTCGTACTCTTAGATTAAACCACGGACAGGGGTGAAGGCAGGAAAAAATTTAAAGTATTCATAAATATCATATTATTCATACTGTATTACAACTATAGTTTACTATACTAATGCTACAATAACTAATATTTATTTTTATTTTTTTTAAATGAATTTATTAGTAATACATTTGTAGGTCAGTCAGGTCAGGTCATTTATTTTTGGTTCCTAATATTTGGGGGGGGGGGGGGTTATGGATTATAGATTATTTCATATTTGGATCATGATAAAATTTATTACAAGGTGGATTGATCTATCCACCTTGATTTAGTATTTATTTTATCATGATTTGGATCACACTGAGAATAAAACTGTACTATTACTGGAGGTGCATTGATGTCAATCTACCTTGACTGTATTGAACATGGACTAAGTCACTAAGATATATTTAAGTCCGTGTCCCGACCCCGTGGTACTGAAAGTCTGAAACCTTAGATCATGCACTATACTATATTACTATGTAATTTATTCATATAGTCAGTGGTGTATTGGAGGGTATACGCGGGTATACGTCGTATACCCGTATCCCTATTTTTGGATTTATGCGTATAGGTACCTTTAAAAAAATTAGTCTTTTGTGGGCATACGCACGCTTCCAATTTATCATCAGACAATTCAGTCATATTATTATCACCAAACAAAAGTTAAAATAATAGTAATAATATAAACAAATTAATACAATAATATTTTATTATGACATAAAGTACACTGTCCAAAAATAGCCCCGTACCTGCCTGAAGTTCAATTCAATTTTACCCGATTTCGGGTTCTTGCTAAGACGATCGGAAACTATACATTTACCATATACACATGAAAGGTTAGTGTTTGACGTTTGTAATAGAGTAATAAAATATTATTAAATATTAAGTGTAATAATATTTCGAGCCGAACGAGAAAATTTTTTAAAGAAGTTAAAAAATAGGTATATAATCAATTAGGTACTTTTAGGTGCGTATACCCATACATTTATTTACCAATACACCACTGTATATAGACATCCTCAAAAAAAACTACTTCGGAAAAGTAAAAAAGGCTTTCTGTGCGTAAGTTGAAGAGATTGGGAGAAAATATAGAACTTTGATGTTAATAAAGATGTGAAATCAATTTCAAAGTTCTGTGCCAAAAAGGGCCATGGTTGAAAAAATAGAATTTGGAACTTAATAAAAAGTGAAATCAGTACCCAAATTATGTGCCTCAACAGGAAAAAATACCTTATTCAAAAAAAATTTCAAGATGTTCAACTGTACAAACATTGAAAAAAAATATTAACACAGAACGGCATGAATTACAGTTTGTCAATAAAAATTCGAATCAGACAGATTAACTCGTAAACAAGTCAACAACTCCGATTTATGGCTAATTCATCATTATTGTACACCGTTCTGTGCTAATATTTTTTTAGCCATGCTTTGCGCTAAGCGCCTACGCGCTTTACGTTTATCACAGATATTGTACTATCACGCCTTTAGGGAGTAGGGACAAATCGTTATCATTTTTCGGACAAATTCTCCCCGTGCCATAATTTGTAGATTCTTCACAAGAACAGACTATGAAAACGGAAAAATTAGGTTTGCCAGCCTGACTGACCGACGGGTAGGTAATCGTTCCGTGTGCTGTGACGTTTTCCACGTCCGCAACTACAGCCGGCAACGTCATTAAGCCCATTGGCTGCCGTGTGGAAGCGTAACGATGAGGTGCCGCCGTGCTTGTTAGACGTGTCCGTTACTTTCATACCGTCGTCACTCAGTCGTTGCATCCTCGAAGTTCGAATTTCTTTTGCCCCGTTCTGATAAGTCCGCTAATTGGAAAATGGAATTCAAATGGATGTTGCTGTGCTTGTCCCTGCTCGCCGCGTCCACAGGTATTGTATTTGTACCTAGCGTTACCGATGGCTACCTAGTGGTCGGGTCGTTTTTCAAAATCCTGACCCAAATACTACGTGTGTTGTTGTAGGTATCGCGAAGGCCGAAGACGAGATCGACGCAGACGAAGAGATGATCGTTAGCGAGGACCAAGGGTTAGTCGAGACGGAAGGTGACGAGTCTACAATCGAAGACTTGGAGCCGACGGATGCTGACACATTCTTGCTGTTCACCAAACCGGTGTTCGAGGAAAAAGCCAGTATTGGTAAATTGCAAACCTTTAGACTCCTCTTTAAACAGTGACACAGTGGTGAAACAGTTAAACAGTTTCATAAAGTTCCATAAAGTCATCACGTTATTATTAGTAATCTTTAGACGGTAGTGTTCATTAAAATACAAACATTGTGTATGATCATGGATGTTTAATGACTTACTTTTACACTACAGTGTAATATTTTAATCTACATTAACTATACATTTTTACTAATGTACAAAAACTGTAAAAAAAAAAAATTTGAGTATATCATGCACATGTTATGAGTTGTGATAATAATAATTACTTTATAGGTGTTGATTATTATTGATAACACAACATTAATAATAGGAATATTATTAAATAATTTATGTTTGAGTATAACTCTCGTATTAATTAAATATTGATTAGGCAAGAATCTTAACATTTTAGGTATTATTTTGTAAATAGTTTGAAGAAGCATAAATGTATGCAATATTGTTTAGGTACCTTAAGTACATTGTAATTAATCAAACAATGTAAATGTAAAAGATTAAATATAAAATTATGAAAAATTAACCAAACATATGAATGATTGTAGGTACAACAATAAATCTTATGTTTTCTTGTTGTTTAATTGTATCATTTATGATGTGTTTTATTTTTTTATTAGAATTACCAGCTGGTCGTTTGTCTGAATTTCTTGTGGGATTCACCAATAAAGGATCTAATGATTTGGTTCTGGAAACCTTGGATGCTTCACTTCGTTACCCTATGGATTTCAATTTCCACATTCAAAATTTCACAACCGTCTTGTTAGAAAAAACTATTCCACCAGGATCCCAGGCTACTCTTGGTTATGCTTTCATCCCAGCTGACGCATTTGCCGGACGTCCATTTGGACTCAGCATCAATCTTGCTTATAGAGACTATGTAAGGCATTTTTATTATAAATACCTGTTACAGTATTTATTTTCGTAATTTTATAAGTTATGTTTCATAATCTTATATTTATTTAGGAAGGAAAACAAATGATAAGTAAATTATACAATGATACAGTAAACATCATTGAAGTTGAAGAAGGTTTGGATGGTGAAACTTTGTTTTTGTACGTCTTAATGGCTGCTGCGTGTGTTCTTCTTTTGGTTGGTGGACAACAATTTCTATACTCAGTGGGAAAGAAACGTGTTGGAGGTGGTTTGCCAAGTCGCACTAGAGCAAATTTGGAAACTGGAACCAAAACTAGCAAACAAATTGATATGGACTGGGTTCCTAAGAATGTTCTCAACCACTTAAGTAAGTTTTATTTTTAAAGATAAAATGAAAAAGTGGCAAACAGAAATAACTGTTTGCTTTTTTTTTTAATAGTAAGTAGATCACAAAATTCCATAAAAAATTAATCATTTTTTGATTTCCATAGTAGAGATTTAAGCGATAATTATATAGAAACATTAATCTGCTAAAACTAAAAACAAAAAGACATTTGACATGCAAAGTCATTATTTCAACATGATATGCTGTCTTAACTGATCTCCATTAAAATTTTAGATTATTGTGTTTCCATTCCTATAGTTTCTTATTTATTTAAAATTTATAAAACTACCACCCAGTTATGATCTTACTACCAGAAGGTGTTTGTATTTATTAAGCTTTTTCATAATGAATAAATAAATAAATATAATATGTATTAATTTATTAAATATTATATCATATTATACTGTTAATTATTATTATTTTCAATAGTTTGATACCAAAGAATTCTTTTAAAAGTGTATGATATTGATCAAATTGTATTTGTACAATTTATTTTTATTTCAAATAGAGGTTGTAATTAGTTATGAATCTTGTAGACGTTTCTACTAAGTAAATATTAATTTATTATGTAAAAAATAAATATTTAAATGTTTTTTTTTATATATAATAGATAAACAAAAGGCACAAAGTCCAAAGCAAAAACGTGTGAAGAAAACAGATTAATCGAGCAAAGAAAGACTTAAACTCATTCATTTTTCACCAGTGAATGTAATCAATTATCAAATTCCTTCTTTAAAGAAAATTAAATTCTTAAATGGCTGTTGTAGTTCCATCTGACAACATTGTGAGAAATAAGAGTGCATTTTTAACGTATTCTATTTTTGTTATATAAATAGATACTAATTTAATTGGTCTTCTATTGTAATTATTAAATGTATAATTTTGTTTTATAATAATAATTAAACAAAATTATATTTGTATGTTTAATGTTGAATTATGTTTTTGTAAAGATCAATTTTTGAAATAACATTTTTATCATACAAATACACTAATAATTTTGTGTTAGTAGTTTATTAATTTTGTGAATACTATAATTCAATTTTATATATTATAAATTATTCATACTTGTATTATATACTTATTCTGAAAATAAATGTGTTTGGAAAACTTTAAATTAAACTTTCATTATTATTTTGTAAAGTATTATTTTTACTTTCATGGTTCATAAGTGTACCTTGTAGCCTTACTTTTTAAATGGCAAACTTAAACCTAGACATAGTTCTTCTTGATATGTTGCTGGTAAAATCCTTGTCCTAAACTTCAATATCAAATCACCAAAACTAATTGGTTTGTGAAAGATGTCTACTTTAGATTCTGAGCAGAGAATTGATGAGTATCAATTTTACAATGATGTTATTTTTTCTTTTTATGACTATCATCACTTGGAGCAGTAAAAATGCTTAAATTTTCAACTTCAATAACTTTTCTGGTAGATAAGTGAATCTAGTTTGTACTTGGGGGGAGGGGCTTTATTATTAGGAAAAAACAAGAATTTTTACTTAAAGCCAGTTTTTGACAAAATCATTTATTTTATTTTGTTCTAATTCAAATATAAATTTCTGTAGATAATTGTAATTTTCACCAGATGTTTATATTAGCATTTTTCATACAAGTAGATTGTAGATAAAAAAAAAGTAAAAAAAGTAGCACAGACATAATACGTGTCACAGTTGATTTCAGGAAACTCAGTTACAAGAATAGGATACGAACAGAGCGGAGTTTTTTTTATATCTCTTAAGCCACAGTCGATTGCATACGCAACACAACAGCAAATTCGTCCTGAATTTTTTTTTAATTTTGTTATTAGTTTTAGAATGATGATGTTCTCTGTAATTCGTCATAGCTGCTCTGATAACAGAAGACTGATGTTACAGAAGTCGATTGACTGGCTAAGATTATTATTCATGAAGGATTATTTTGACTATGTATTGGTGATACAGTAGATGTAGTGGCATACTGGCATTGATGACAACGTAGCAACAACGTTTTTCACCATTCGTTGTCCTTATTCTTTTGATCGCTGAGCATCACTTTTTGGAGGTTTTTTTGGTACCTATTACATAGTCGATCTCTGTATGCTTTTTCACGCTTTCCGAGGTCAGAAATTTATTTAGTCTCAAACGCACTCATTGCCGCATTTGATTAACACACTCGTGGGCAGTGGCGATAGTATTTGAGTCAAATTTTCTCTAAAGCTAGCTGGTGCGCAGTCAGTGCTTGTTGATGGTCATATCGAAATGTTAAATGAGGAAGGTGCTCATTTAGTTGTGTGGCTGTGCTTTTTTTATAGTATGCTGACAAATGTTACAAATTTTTTGACATGCTGCGTTTATTTTAGCCAATCTCTAAAAGACTTCATAATTGCATGTCTCAGTATTTGGTCCAATTAAGTAAACTTGTATATTTGACTTATTGGATCGTCCAAAAATGACCAAACGTCCTCAACAAACCACATCGTATGAAAAAAATCATCATAAACAAAAATAATAATTATAGGTAAATTCACTGGAATATTAAAACTAACGAAGCTAAATGTCTAAATGAGATCTGATGAATGTGCTACGCACTTGCAGTGGCGTGTCCAGAACTTTTTTTGTGGAATGGCCACAAAAGTTAGGTACAAAATGGTTTTACCCCCTCGTCATACTATAGTTTGATCTATTTAAGTTTTAGTATTTTTATTCTAAATGACATATTTTTATAACAAATGGTAGCTTACCATTTATTAAAACATAAACTTTATAATATTATAATTTACTTTGGTTCTTAGATATTTCATTTTTAGATTAACCGCACAAACTAATAATAATTGTAATAGACTAAAAATACTAAAAATAACATTATTCTCACCACGTAATATATATTACTCATACTGCTACATATTTTTATTGAAATACCTAATCAAAACAATTTTTTTTCTAACTATTTATAAATCATATTTTCATTTTTCATCGGACATTCGGACTTACATACTAGTCTAGTATTTATATAAAAATGTGGGTGGGCACATTCCTACCGTGACACCCCCTAAACACGCCACTGCGCACTTGTGACTTGTATATGACGGAGACAACAGATGCATTAATCATAAATAGGTACATAATACTTTTACAATTTACATCCAATCATAGGTACTTTCAAGTTATATGATGACATAGTTTCAAATTGTGAGGTACGGTTAGGAAAAACGCAATTGAACGCCGCCAACGGCCGCAGCGATGAGCCGCGACAACTGCTCTGCTATGGGACATTGCCTATTATGGCAACCCTATAAATAAACAAAAGAAATATTCATTTTTCATGAGCTGAAAAAAATGCGTGTCCAATATCGAATTCTCTTTAGGTACCTATAGGGATTGAAAAAATAAACTATAAGCACCCTCCAAGTCTAATGTAATCTATTGATATAACTTTTATTGAAAACGGTCCAGTAGTTTTTGAGTGATGTTAGTGTATTAACTTCGGATGAACATTTTTGATTTTTGATTTTTTTTTGATTTTTTGGTTAGCATTTCAAATAATTTTCAGTAGGCGCTTAATGTTTGTTGACAGACGATACGTCCAAAGATAGTTAAGTTATGTGTAACATTCAAAAATCATACGAGTGAATGACAAAAACTTGTTCGCTTGTTAGGCTTATTCTCGAATACGGGGCTCTGTCATTTGGGATCTTAATACTGCTCGTAAAGTCGTAACACAATAGTATGCTTGAGCGAGTACGAAATACATTTTTAAAATATGCGCCGGTCTTGTACACAGGATTGAATGTCCTCCACACAGGGCCGGATTTACTTAAAAGGCGCCCCTAGGCTAATAAAAAACAAACGCCTACTCCTTGGAACATGATTTATTCAATAAGAGCTGAGAGTCCTCCTCCTTATTAATTTACCAATTGTATGGTTATACAAAAATGTATAATGGATTAAATTTAAAAAATGTTTAAGTCAACCTAAAAAATTAAGTCTTAAATTTTTGTTGAGTAAGATACTAGACCAGAAGGGCAAAAAAATACATTTTATTATGATGACAGAAAAAAAATTATTCTTGATATATTTTAATAAATAAAAAAATGTACAAAATAATTAATAAACAAATAACTAATGCATTTTTTTCATCAATAACAATACTTATTAATTAATAATATTTATATTTGGCGCTTTTTTGACTTAGTTGACGCAAACGTATTTTTTAAGTCGTTGAAGTTCATAGATTCTAGTAATTTCTGAATTCGCACTAAATTACGCCAAACTAGATACCATTGTATGGAATTACTTAGATAATTTTTAATTCTCTTTAAAATACTAAATGATCTTTCGACTTTCACCAGTTGCGTTTGATGTAATAATGGTTAGATACATTTTCAAAGCAGTGTCTAAATTTGGAAAAGTTGCAATAATTTTTTTTTCTCTTAAAATTTTCAAAAACATGCAGGGAGATTTTTTATCTGACTCCTCTATTTCAATCTCTTATCAAGCCACATTTACCATGTACAATCACATTATGTATATATATATATATATTTACAACAACGAACTAATTTATAATAATTAACATTATTCATTACTAATATTTAAGTTCAACTATACAAATTCTCGTATATGGTAAATTAAATTTGCAGATAGTAATTATTATATTATCTAGTATCTACAAAAAAAAGAATTTCACCATCCGCGGCTTAGCGCCCCCCCCCCAAGTCGTGGTGCCCCTAGGCCATAGCCTAGGTAGCCTATAGTCCTATAAATCCGGCCCTGCGGCTCCACATAATTATTTACCAGTACTCAAGCATCTCAAACTTGTTTCACTGGCAGATCATATACCCATATAGCAAAGATATATCCTTTATATATTTATCACATATTTGTTTTTAGATATCTTTATCTATTGAATATTTGAGCCTTCACTGTACAAAATTTTTAAATATCCTTATGATATATGATAGATGTCTTATGAATCAAAAAGTTATATCTCCTGAATATATTTAATAGGCATACTGGCGTAATACTGCCATCCTTAAATTTCTTTCAAAATTACTAAATGGGCGCAGATTGACGCACCACACTTACTCTTTCTAATTCTTTTAAATGTCCCTCCTCGCTTCACTCGTCAACATACCACTTTTAATTTACCAACCTCATCCACTAATTATGATTTATAAATGAACAACTTCGGCGCTGTATGCTCATTGCCAATTCTGACCTTTTCTACTTCTTAACCTAACCAAGTATTATTATTGTTATATCACACTTGTAATTTTAATTGTATATATTCATTGTAAATTGAGAACATGCCCGTACTGTGTGAAAAAAATAAAATAAATAAATAAAACCTATAATAACGGTAAATATTATCTGTAACCAATGGCAATCTGGCATATTATAGAGCGATCTCAAGACTGTTCTCAATCACTCTAGAACCGTCTCCAACAGTAGTCAGTAGAGTCTTTTCAGTTTTTAATGAGAGGGGGCAAAAGTTTTGCCCAGCCCATATAAGTATATAACTGCATGAAACACAACTATTCATGAACCAAAACAAAAACAAAAACCATCGCTTGCAAGCTAATTTCTACTTACATTTTTATATTGATACAATATTCCCATATAATATAACTTTATACGTGTCTGCGTGGCAAATATAGTACAATTAGCGCCAAACTTAAATAATTATTGCACTTACCTCGGTTTTTTAATATTTTTCTAGAGGTGTCTAACAATATAAATTACAATATGAAACTGCAAAAACGTTCTTAAAAAAAAAAAAATAAATAAAATGTTTAAATAGGTACCTTTTATTATAGATGTTTTTCGAAATCGTGGATAGATTTAAGAGTGATCGTTTTGTCTTTATAATTTCTATGGTATCAACGTCTATATATTTGAACTAGAGAACTATAAAATATATTAATTATATCGTGAGGTATAACTATAACGAGTTTTGTAGCGCTTACATAATATTATATTTCCTCAAAATTAGAAAAATTATGGATTTTTCATTTCATCAACCATCGACCCAACAATTGGACTGCTCTTACAATCAGACGGGGCAAATGCCCACCTTGCCCCCCTCAAATGACGCCACTGACAGTAGTTAAGAATAAAAACACACAAAATCATACACAGCACAATTGGGACGAAATGTCAACCACCATCTGAAATGTGTGGAACTTACAAATAATTACACACACACAACCATACTCGTACCATGCTCGTAGACGGACAGCCTTACAGTTCTCTTCATATTGCCTGTATTAGACTCCATAAAAATTGAACGTTTGGAACCCCTTAAGTGTGTTGCGACGATATTGTGATACAATCACTTTTACAGCGCAATAAGTACTGTTGTATCGGTGTTTTAAGTAAGGAGTAAGTAAAGAATTTTAAATACTGGAAATCTCTCTGAAATTAATTTTATTTTTAAACAATATTGAATTCGATTTTAATACGTAGGTATGTGTATGTTGGTAATATGTCGTTGTGTAATATTTACAATGTTATTATTAATTATTTTTGTTTCATGACATTTTGAAACTGTAATAAATGTTTATAGGGGCCTATCAACATTAATAATACCATAATATAATTATGTATTGCAATTATTGATAAACGTACCTACTTGCATATTAGTCATATCTGATATAAGTTTATTGCAATATATATTACACTAATATGTATAATTAATCACAATAATATATATATATATATTCCTAATCAGTAGAATGTTTATCTATTGTAGCGAGTAAGTGATATTTAAAATAAATCAAATTTGTTTTTAGTGTCAGTAAAATAATCTATATGCAAATCAATAATCATAAAACACAAATTAATGAAATTCATTACCTTATTTAGGCTTTTGCTTATCAAAGTATTAACCATGTATAATAAACTATGCATTAATGCTATGTAGTATGTACAATGTACAGTAGTACGGTACGCAGGTGCCTCATGCTCATACATTGTAACATTACCTAGTTATTGTACAATTCTTAAAATTAAATTTTAAAATAACATGTTTAATTTTTTTTAAGGGCATATTTTGATATTTGTTGTGCATATTTGCGTGCATTTTTTTAGTGTTTTTAAGGTCATAAACATCCTAACCCTAGTTATAACTATTAAGATAGAGTTTGTAAATAATCAAAAATAGTTTTAATTGAACTGTATGTTTATAACGTGATTTTATTTAATTAGTAAATTTCTTGTGAACTCACCTTTAAACTATTGAGATCTCGTATATCAACAATAACAATATTTCATTTTTATTTATACATTAATATTTGCACACATTTTTTAACATTCAGACAACGTATTACATAGCGCGTTAAATTTTAAAATATTATATCAATTAATTTTCAATTTGAACTTAAAAGTGTCGTTAAAGTTCTTCAACTCTTTGTGTGGGCGTGTACAGTACTCAAATTAGACTTTAAAGGATGGTGCGTATGGACAGAATACCCCTTTAAAAAAAAATATATTTTAGAGTACCTACCCCTTGTATTTTTTATTTAATTTAAGCTGCACTAGGTGTATATAAATTGTACGTATTTTTCACCAGATATACGGGCATAGGGTCAACAAAATGATCGCTATGGTTCACGCTGGGTACCCACTTGATTATAATTTATAATATACGAGGGTAGGTATTATACCTATCCATAACAAGGGATAGAACATTGATGCCAGCGCGGCCAGATTAATCACCAGGCGTCATAGTAAATAATTGTGTTTTCTTTTACTGTTTGTCATGTGTATAAATATTGATGTTCAGTCCAGTTTTTCAATTACAAAATATCGAACTATCGTATTACATACATTGTTGCTAAAAAAAAAAAAAAAAATACAAACATTTAATCAAACTATGACAAATGTCAAATACTTGCAGTCGTTCTATCCGTATTATAATTTTGAATAGATACTAATTCTTATTTCTTATAAGAAATAAGAATGTCTGAGATTTTTATAATTTTCAACATGTTTACACAAATGGTTCAAATGTACAAATTAACTAGTTAAATAATATAATATAATAATTCATAAGTCATAGTTATTGGTTAGGTTAATTTATTGGCAGCAATACGAAACTATCAGTAAAAAGTCGTGAATAGGAAGGTCGTAAAACTAATATACTTATTCGAAATAGTTATAAAAGTTATAAGCATAATACGCGCAAAACAGTCTAAATCTAAACTTCATAAATAATAAATATTACCTATATGTGATAGAAAAAAAATATTAAACACTCTTTAAAGTTTTGAAAATATAAAAATAATTGTTTTCATCAGTTCAAATTTATTTTTTCCGCATTATACTATACAACACACATTATATAGTATTATATATACCAAACAATACATATTATATCGATAATGGTAATGTTATTGAATTGCATTAGTTAATTTAATTTGTATTAAACTTATATAGGTAGGTAGTACTAAGAATGTTTAAAAATATTAAATATAGGGATATTTTTAACTAATTTTGTTACGAATGATTTGTTATTTATCGTTTTTTTGTGTGTTTATAAAGATTGATCGAATGTATGATAATTGAACAAATATTATGCATATCAAATTAAATTATATAGTTTAAATATTTGTAGTAAGCAAACCAATTTAATAAACTGCATTCAGTACATTACCAATAAATGGAGTCGTTTTATGATTAAAGAAACGTAAAGCTTTCTTAATAACAGCTACATATAGGTACCTATCTTTTTAGCTAGGCAGCTGGCACCTAGGTCATAGCCTCGAATAAGTACATATTATATATTATACAGTTTATTACTAATATTATTTCCCATCTTAGTTGCACTATTTGTTAATTTATTGTTTATCTACTTATTGGTCGGAATACCTATTTGTCCATTATGATTATTGTTTATCGTGGTTAGTAGAATATAATAATAATTATTATTATTATTATACAGTTTATAAATTATGAGTGAAACGTGTAATATTTCTCACGAAGGCTGGTAATTAAATATTTCAACAAACTCAGGTACTATTATAAAATTGATATCCATGATAGGTATAACTGCAGTATTAAATAAATAACAGTATGTTGATGGAGTGTTCAACTTAACAAAATAATAATTAATACAATATAATATGTCAATATGGCTAAATAATGAAAAAAATTAAATGAAACATGATTTCAATATTTGACGAGTGCTGCGTGAAGGTGAACGCCATATTAAATAGGATGCTTGCATATAGGTAGTTATAGTTTGTATAACCATCATTGAGTTCCTTTAAATATACATTTATGTTACCATCGTTACCGGAAATGATGACAATAGTTCCTAAAAACTTTTAGGAATTAAGATATTATGGTTTATTCGATTTTTGTCAACATTTCCGTGTTTTTCGGGCAATATTTTCGTGCTTATTATTATTTCCATATTAATTATAGCTATATGTCAGAGGATGTCACGTACGTTAGGTACTTAGGTATAATATACCTATTTTAATTGTATTATTAAAAGTGTTTAACTGATAGTCTTTAGTCCGGCCTACTTCATATAATGGTTTAAAGCTGGTAGTATTTTTGGTATACTAATAATTACCAGTATCCGGTATTTTCGAACACCCATATACCGGGTCTCTCTGTAACTACCGAAAATACCGTATTATCGAGTATTGGTTATACCAGTAATAAACAAATGACGGATACCGGTATCAAATTTGAAATACCACCAGCCCCACCATGGACCATATAGCTATTACAGTAGTTTGCACTTCGCAGGCAGATGCCCACCCAGGTCTCATTTTCCTACGCTTAAATACAACACTTTACCTGACCGCGAATTCCTCTCAATCCTAGATACTTTTTAACAAAAATACACTGAGCGCCGTATTCAATTCGCCGGGGAAGGTGGATTGCCCAACCACTAATACCAAGTCCAATATTTCCACCGGTGGCCGGAGATGGCCGGAGATAACACTAAAATACAGCTTTAAACGTAACCTTTTTGACATTCAAGAAAACCCTGATATACCCCCTGAAGTGCCAAATAATTAGTGGTACCAACATAACAAAACAAATGTATTATACCTACATAAGTACGAGTGTACCTAGGTATGTACAACTGTACAAGTATTATAATAGGTTTAATATTATCATTCAACAAACTTATACGACCCTGGTTAATTTAAATATTGTTTAATATATTATACTTAAATATGTAATATGTATGTATGTATCTAAGCGTATACAACATGGACACTTTAGATAAATTGAATCCATTTGTGTAACATTATTTGTTTTTCAAGTTATAAAATTTAATAAAATACAATAAATACACTCATGAGGTTGTTTTAATAAAAAAAATATTAAATGCGCATTAATGAATATTTTAAATTGCCACGTTCAATAATAAATCCATACACTTACATATGTATGATACCATAACTTATAAATTGGTGGTGGCCGTGGTGCCTACATAAAAAGTTCTACCTACTGCAAGTATTCCAAGTATATTGTGTATAATGATATTAATTTACACAATTACATGTAAAATACTCATTTTTTTTTTTGAAAAAAGTATCACTTTAACAGTATAACTGTGTTTGACTATAGTATTTCTAAATAATTTTAATAAAATGTAAATATTATAGACAAATATAAATAAATAGGCCCTGATATAATAAATAATAATTACCATATCATATTGGTAACAACTATTATGAGGTAAGTTGTATAATGATGAACGATGATCATTGATCATATTATAATATAATCTGTTTATTATGTATATAATTTATAATAATATAAGTACCTATATTATATACTTAAATATATGTTTCCATGTGCTAAAACAGTGTTACTCATGATGTTAACATTTTATATACTAGGTTTAACTAGTAAATAATGACTATAAATTATAATGAACTAATGACTACAGTGGGCATGATCTTTAGGAATCTTCAGTTTGGAGTTGATAAATCATTTTTACAAGGCTTATAAAATCCAAGAATCTTTGTACTTCGTATTTTAAAAACCCATTTTTATGAATTTGCCTGTTGGTACAGACGTACAGTAGGTTTCGAGTTATTTTACTATTAGTTTTGTGGTAGGTCGATTACATTTTTGGCGAAAACATTTTCGTTTATTTTATTATTAATATTTAATTATTATATAATAGTATACTCTTCAATACCACTTTACCGTAGAAGTGTAGAACGGTGTGTTAAGTTCCGCGGTGTAAGCGATAGATTAAAACTAATCTAAATATTTTGTAAATGTTATTGCGTAAAGAACAATGTATGATATACCTACGTAAAGGGCCAGTGGCGTGCTCAGCTTTTTTGAAAGGGGGGGGGGGGGGATATTCATTTTATTCAAACAATTTTCCATTTGAAAATACATTATATACATTATGTATATAATATACAAGTTTAATATATTAATTTAAATATTATACAATACATTAATTAGTTTTTAACGAAATGAGAATATCTAGCTTTACTTACTCTTTTATTATGAAACAATGAGTGTACAAGTACAAAAAATATGGTACTAGTAAAAGTAAACGATTAATGAAAATTATAATCGGCCAATGAACGCAATTGCGCACACGAAGATAAAAATAATGTTTGAAAATTATTCGTATAATTTCTTACTCGAATATTAATGTTTGAATATTATTCGATTTTTTACTCAAATAATTAAGCTAAGACTATGTACTATGTAGTACTGAAACAGGACTATTTACTAGGTACCATAAGTAACGTCTTCAATATTGATAAATAGACAATATCGTTACTACTGAGGTACATACTATATACATATTATAGAGTGTAGACATACTAGAAGAACTATAATCATTCTATACAAGGTACATATTTTATTCTAGTATAGAATAATTTTTTATTCGAATAATAATATTTTAAAATTATTCGAATAATTTTTTAATCGAATACATATTTATTTGATTAATTATCTAGATAAAATGTTGCCCAACTCTGCCGCCCGGTCGACTATGGGTTAGGTCGCTCTGCTTTATCATTATTTTTATAATTATACATGCATTCGAGTATTTGACTATAATATATCATGCTATAAACATGTATATCATTCTAGAACCTATTAATATACCTTTTTTATATTTGCTTATAATTTATAAATAATATTTTAATTGAAAACTTCTATATTTAATTTAGTATAATTTATTAGACGATAATAAGCAAATGCAATATAAATATGTTATAAATACTAATAGTAATAAAATCAGCTCCGTCTCTACATTTCGGGAAAAATTGAAATTACAATTAACAGGACGTTTATTTTTAGAACATCATATTGATACGTGTCTTATGAGTTATGCTGAGTGCGGAGACAATAAACAAGACGCACGTGAATATCGAATTTATAATACAGGAACGCGATCTAATCTACGACCAAAATCTTGAATTTTAAATCTAAATTTTTATTTTCATGTTGATAATAAATCATTACAAAAAAATCCAATGGGGGGGGGATATGACACCCTGATCCCCCCCCCGTGAGCACGCCACTGTAAAGGGCTATATACTACGTAGTTATAGGGTTTAATGGTTATATATTATATTATTTTTAATTATTTATACGTAACAAATGAGAACTTCGCCTCCTTTGTAAGCAAGCTCCTATCACATATATTATAATATATGCCACTATAATTTAACATTCATTAGTTTCCGTTTACTCAAAAAATACATAGTTAAAAGAGACTTTGTTACATTTAACAGCGGATATTAACTTTGTTCTAAGGCAACGGTAGTTTTGATAATAGCCAAAAGGAGCACATACATTAGAATTATTATTACTAAAATTATTTACAAAATTACGTTGACCATTGGGATAAGCCATTAGCTCGATTTTTGTATAAGTCATGGTGATCCATTGATATGCTTGATCGTCCAACCATGATTATTATAATATATTTTAACTTGCATGCATCGGTACATTTTTAAATTTGATAGCAGGCCACTAAGACGCAACAAAATAGTGGTGACAAAGTACACCCACCCCATCAAGTAGCGCTATACTGGCTTTAATTCGTTCAAAATTCAACCAAATTATTTTTTCTCTATAATATAAATACATAACTCTACGAAATTGTTCAGGCCATGGAAAAACAGAGGCTTTTAGTCACATATTTCTTCTTCTAAAAAATGTGTTGCAGAAGCCAATGCCAGTAGGGCAAGCAAATTTGATTTGATTTGTTGGTATATACATTTATTTAGCCAGGGGTAAAGTTTCCCCCTCGACAGAATTTTGATCCTGGCTGTGCATCTATATAGTATCCAGACATCGTATTTTATAGTCGTTTCGATGTTATTGCAGTTCATTATAATAATATAATATTATAACAGGCATATACGCGCAGATGTCAACAAAAAGTTTGGCAGTATTATATTATAGAGGTAATTAATAATTATACAAGACGCGTGCTCACGTATACGAGTTTTCTCGAAATTCCGATGTCAACTGCATGAACACCTAAAACGTACGTACTACGCGTATGATAGACGATAGTATAATGTAGACATGACGTAGGTACACGAGAATAATTCGTATACGACCATAGTGCAGATAATAATTGTAGTTAAACTTTATAGTATTAAAGTGTTATTATATTAGGTACATATTATAATATAATATTATAGTATTTCGAATTTTCATATTACGAGATCGTGTAGAGAAACAAACAAAATCTGTGCTGTACAACTGCCGGCTGTACTGCAGCACGGCGACGTTCGTTTGGAATAATAATTAAAATATATCCAAAACAGTCGGAAAAACGAAAAAAATAACCGATCGGATGCCAAAGATAAAATTAGAACGTGTATTTTAAAAAACGTGGGCATATATTTTATGGGCCGTGGAATTTCTTTGTTTTTTTTTTTTTTATATAAATTATTATTTCTCGTCGTTTCTCTGCAGTTCCTTTGCCGCCGCTGGTCAGGCTCCGGCGTGGCGTGGCAAACACACACACACACACACTGAAGCGGTGTGATCTGTTATTTTTAAACTTTCACCCCACACCGAGACTGAGAGAAAGAAAGACAGACCGAGAGAGAGAAAGAGAAACGCGCAGTCGACGACGACGGCGTGTGAGACCCTTTTGTCCATTGGTCTTTGTTGATGTGTGTGCGCGTTGTAGATGAAAAAAAAACTACATATATATACAATACTATACGACCGACGTAAACTGCTATCGTTCCAAACGATCGCATTGGTCTTTTTTGTTTAGTTCGCGCCGCAAAGACCAAAGAGTAATAAAGTACACACAAACACACACTGGCCCGTGCATATACATGTGTGTGTGTGTGTGTGTGTGTGTGTGTGTAATACTACTGCCCTAACCGCATTCTTTCGGGATAAAAAAAAATAATAATAATAATAAAACCTGACCCCTTCCCCTGAGAAAACGTATCTTCTTCTTTTTCCTTTATCGTCATCATCACCGTGTGGTTCTTATTAAATTTCGTGGGGGTCGGTGCAGGTCGGCCGACGCGGTAGACGCGTTACACGGTATTCACTACGACTACAGTCTCCGAACATTTTCGTCGATATTTTTTTTTCTTTAGATTATTATTATTCCGGCGCACAGATTTCATCGCCGGCCGCGGATACCCGTTTTGTCAGTGACGTCACCACCCCACCCCCGAGAGTTTATTATTATTGTGTACAATTATAGTTTAATAGTAATATTATTGTTGTTCGCTCTTATAGCCTTATTATAAGTTATAATATTTCTACCACCAGCACGGTCGGCGCGTGAATGCGTGATGACTCGGTGACTCACCGGCCGCCGCTTCAACTGCTATTCGGATTCTGACGCGGGGAAACCGGTAGTCGTCGTACGCACTCGGCTCGGGTTATAATTTTCGTCATCCCGTCCTCTCTTTCTCTCTCTCTCTCACACATAATCGTCTTTCTTATTTGTACTACACTACGCGTATAGTATAACATCCGTCTACCACGGAAAGGACGAAGACTGTGACCATGGGGAGGGGGGGGGGCGCCGGACATACCGGAGAAGGCGCCGCCACTGAGAGGTACATTACTACGCGCGCAAAAGTATGCGTCGTAGTAGTAGTAGTAGTAGTAGTAGTAGTAGTAGTAGTAGTAGTAGTAGTAGTAACTAGTTGTAGTAGTAGTAATAGTTGTAGTAATAATAATAATATGGTGTCGTACAACCTCCCCCCCTCCAACCCACCAATTACCGACACACCACTACCACGATACCACTATACTACCACAATACAACCACAATGCATATTACAGCT
This sequence comes from Neotoxoptera formosana, assembly GCA_022818045.1. NCBI lineage: Eukaryota > Metazoa > Arthropoda > Insecta > Hemiptera > Aphididae > Neotoxoptera > Neotoxoptera formosana. The sequence continues at coordinate 64,681,004 of CM040632.1, read as the reverse complement.
ACTATATAATATTACTACTACATAGTGCATAATATACGATAATAAACGATATATTATACTGTTATAAATAACAATACATGTACCTATGTGGCTATGTGTGTTTGGCCGACCGTAAAGTTTCCGTAACGGCAACGCGAGTAATACACTCAATTATACGCGCGAGTATATAGGGTAATCTAGTTTTTTTCCATCCTTTCGTTTTTTTTATTTGTTAATTATTTTTATCGTTTTTGTTTCATCCACTGCTGCAGTTCTCCCAGGTGATCACCAAATCGGGTTTTTCTCAATTATACATAATTTTTTAGCACACCATCAACGACTTTTAGATACTAGCAGAAAGTCAGAAGCCAGCTACACTTTCCCGATTCATCCCGCAACTAAGAATAATTTTCACTTATAATAGCCGAGTATTGTTTAGAAATTGATCTACTACAAGGTAACAGGTAGGTACATTATAATATTATATAGCTTTACGACCTATAATTTATGACTGTTTGATAAAATATTATTTCATCTACTGCAGGTACGTTGCTTTTGTATAAATGCCATAAAAACATATTATATATCTATGTACTATGAAATGTAAATTATTATTGAGAAATGTTCTTATGTAAGAAGGTGTCATTGATCTGTACAATTTGTCAATTTCTATTAAGCGCACCATCGAATAACTTTGTATACTGTATTACACTATTACTGTATATCATTATACATAAAAGATATACATATTATACCTATGTATACTATGTAGTATGTACTATGTACAACTGTATCTAAGATGACGGAAGTGCGATAGCGTGGATACTTGAATAGTTGAATCTTATTCTATATCTATCAGTTATCACTCGTTGAACTGTGATAATTGTTCGTATGACATATTTTATTTATTACATAACTATTATAAATTAATAATTATAATATATCGTATGTTGATTACAAAAATAGTAGTTACTCGTGGCGCCAAGAACTTTTAGCAGCATCCATCATTATTCTTTGTTATACGCACCTTATTAAAATATTACAGTCATTCGTCAATAAAAAATGTGTACATATTATAAGCTACGTGTATAAATTAAAATCATATTTTTTGTCGTGATTAATGGAAATAAAAAAAAAATGTTTTAATGTATTATATTTGTGATAACCGATAAGATATGCTATACGTAGGCACGTTTTACACGTCTTATATACATCACTTGCAGCTTGCACTGAAACGGCGCGATTGCTTGCCCGGGTCGTGCCATGATGAAAGGGACATCATATATTATATTATATCATTTACCTCATCACAGTAATAATAAAAAAAAAATATAATTATTGACGCATTTTATGGTAAGTATACTCTTATACATATTTATTAGATAATATGATAAGTTTAATAATTCTTTGGACGTACATATTGTAGCATTTATTTATGTTGGTTCGATTGCGTTAAGTGTTAACCCATTTACATTTCCAAGTATGGCCACGTAATAGACGGACTTTCGTCAATGAGAAACGCACAAATGTACAATAGTATAATCAATACGGTCATTGACTTACGATCCACCCATTTATACTATTATTACAATTATTTGGGAATAATAATTTAATTAAAATTGAAATAACTGTTTTTTAGTAACATATTTATAAAGGTTCAAATCGATATGTATATTGTATACCTACTGGCTTCTACCTACCTACATAATAATTTTAATGAAATAACTAATAAGTAACAAATACACTTAGTATACTTATGTTGTTTTAATAGTGTTAGATTGATCGCTAATAACCTGACATTAATCGATAATAATTTATTTATATTTCATAAAGTTAACACTACCTTTTTTGTTGTTTAATTTGAGATTAAATAACAATTTAAGGAACATTCGTGCAAACCAAATAAAAATAAAAATAAAATAAAAGTTACTTTTGTAATATTTATTCATAAGATAAATTTTAAAATAAATTGCTAAATAATGTGTTTTCCAATTTTTAAGCCATACGCGTTTATCTATTTTTTTTAGTGTTATTAGTTTATTACACTTTAATTTGTTTAACACTATTGTACTATTATTATTAATATTATATTGAGTCCATCATATATTACAAAAAAATACATTATCGTGTTTCATTTATTAACTCAATATTATTAAAATGTTCAAAGTTGATATAAAACCGAATAATACAGTTAATTAAAACAAATCTAGTACCTATACCTTAAAAACCCTAATGATTTTTTGTAATATAATAATTAATAATCAAACATTGGTATAACGTTTTAAATTTTGAATACCAATTAATTGGTATATAAAATTAGTAATTATGTATACTGTGTTTACACAGCATACTATTACATACAAATAGTATTTAAATAAATACTTATATCTATTAAAACCACTAAAATAGGTAGGTATTCATTTGAAATGGATCTATATGTAACATCCTCTCTGTCATCCAATTTTATTTTCTTCAAATTCTACTGATATCTTTATGCTTATAAGGTCCCAACTATAATATAATAATTTGTTTTTCCTCACATTTGCGCCACACCACCTCATAGCAAACTTTTTTTATTTAATATACAGTGTGCCGGGATCTAGCTGAATCGATATTTAGTACCTACTTCTCAATTCTCAGTGACAATTATTATACGTCAGAACTATACTCATTTTTAGTAAATCGTATAGCAAGTTATTCCGTAACTCAATAAAAATCTTGAAAACGCATTTTAATTTATCAACAACTTTACTTTACGCATCGAGATTTATTCCTATATTAATTTTCTTCCCACTTTTTTCTTAATAGCATTATTTAAAATTAGAAAATAATAAAAATTTCTTGACAAAATATTAAAGTAATAAAGTCAAAAATAAAAAAAGAGAAAGGTCGATATAACATTGTTGTCTGTTGATAAATCCAAATCGGCTTTTAAAAGTTTCATCCGGTAAATATATCAATTATTGAATTATCAACACATGATAAACAAAAAAATACATAGTTTCAGAGAATAAAAAAATCCCACGTGATAGTATCGTATGTATACTCATGTTTCACATTACGAATTACGATATAGGGTTTTGGTATATTATGCACACGTATAGTAATATATTATGGTACCTATATTAATAATTATTTATTACATGCACAACTGCACAGCTGGTACTACGCACGTTTCCTTTATATTGCCTATATTTAACCCATTGAAAACTGACTGGAACCCCCCCCCCCCATAAAGATAATTGATTGTAACTATCCTATTAAAAATCATATTATGAATAGAATGTAGGTATTGTTGTTATTTTTTTTGCCACTTAATTTTAAATTCCGCCGGTCAACGGTTAATGTAATAACCTGATATTTACGTTGTTAAGAGAATATTAGTGATCGCTGTTACATCATTGAACATTTGTGGGTTAAGTATACTTACGTTGAAAGTTTGAAACGATGATCACTTGGCCATTTAACCTTATGCTTGGTTATACGTTATTACTGATACGTGAAAAAATTATATATTTATAACTCGACCCAAATTTACGGTTAAGATTCAAAATTTCATTTTTAATTTATGTAAAAATAATTTTTGGTAGTAAAATATACCTACGCGAATTTATCGTGGACAAAGTAGACGATTTAGGTTTAGCGTAAGTAAATATAGTACATGAGCATATTCAATTTGTTTTTTTTAACATTAAGTTGTGCAGATATACATAACAGAACGGTATTATATAATAATTATAACAAATAACTTCAGTATATTGTACTAAGTATACATACAGCTCAGTCGTGGAACTACAATATCGTAAAATGTATAATAAAAATATGACATAGAAAAATGAAAGAGAGTGAAATGTTAAAACTTACATAGGTATATTTAATTATTTAAATTTGAACGTTTCCTGAATACACTATATGCTCGGTTATGGATTCAAATATAAAATGCTTGATACATAATAAGAATGTATAGAATTTCCTATAACTTGTATGCACTTATAAAATAGTTTATGATTCTAAACTTTTAAATAAAAATAATATTATATTATAATTTGGAAGTTTAAATTTACTTTTCTATACATTTTGATAGCTATAATAAAACTTGGCTTCTCTTAATTTTTTAATTTTTAAATGTTTATTATTGTTAAGACTGGTACCTAATCATATACTTTCATGTGTGAAATACTCAAATACGCATACATTTTTAACAACACATTTAGTGCCATTATTCAATCGTATACAAACCTGTTATTATTAATTATTACTATAACAAATTTTTTTTATTCAAAATATAGAAGCTATCACAGTTTAATTAAAAATTAATTTTTTCTTTTTTTATAAACATTGAAAGTTTAGCTAGTGGTATAATATTTTCTGTAAGTCCTAAACATAGAGAGAAAACTTGGCTTAGCCAATTGTTATTATTAGATATCAAAATATATTATATAAATTCTTTCTACCTGCATCTTTCATTATTCTCAATCTCTCAAGGGGTGATGTACAGAATTTTACCGTGAAAATAATTACTACAAACTCTAAATAAACTATAAATAATGTAGATATACAGTGAAACTTCCATATTGCAATGTCTCATGAGTGATGGGGAACAAAAAAAAATCGTACTATAGAGGAATTATTCGTTAAATAGAATTAAATAAATTAGGTCCTAATTTGGCTTGGTTCTCAAAAATATTTCGTACAACTGAAAATTTTTGTTAAATGGAAGTTAGGTAATTAGGTTAGGTTATTAATGGAAGTTTCACTGTACCATATAGTTCATATACCTTTAAAACAAAAATATCAAAAATATAAAAACATATTGGTACCTAATTCCATTACCGTCAAGTAAAACACTTAGTATGATTAGATCATTTATATAATGTTTAAATATAATTGAAAATGAAACTAGAAAAATACAATTATTGACATGAAAGATGAAACAACACGTTTATTATATTTCATTTTTATTAATTATCGTTACTATAAAATACTATAATATACTTTTAAATTAAAATGATGTGTGAACTAAAACATTTAAAAAAAAAGTTGTCAAGCTTTATGTTTATTGATAATGATTTAAAAAAAACTATAGGTAACAAGATATAACCTATATCCTGTATAATATAGGTGCCTAATATTATATATTTTATGTTATAACTTATTAATTAAATGTTGTGGTTTTATATTCTGAGCAAATGTGTAGCCCACTATAGGTCTACTTCATCACCTCTTATAATATTATCATCCAGATAAGTCTTATGATTTATAAAGGTACCAAGAGTCTGCTTAGAATTTTTGGTCTTTAAATTTTTCTCTGTTCTAAAGTTAAAAAAAAAAATAATAACATATTGTAATATATTATGCTACATGTTTTAGACTTTTATTGTTTACTTTCAGTTTTAAACACAGTGAAGTTATATAATAATGTATAGTTATTATTGTTATTTGTTCTATACAAATACATATTGTTCCACAAGCTGAACAGTTTCTAAATAACATTATAGGAGTAAAATCGTATAGATTATAAATTTATAATAAATACGATAACACTATTATCACTGGAAACTATTTCCTGGTTTCAATTTTATATAATAAACTGTTATATACACTTATACTGTGTATATTGTAGTATTGTACTTTAATATTAGTATATACCTACTATAACTATATACAAAACTAGTCATAGATTATAGTACACAATAAACAGATAAATGAATAATGAATCATTTAATTTTGATGTACATGTGAATGTAATACTGATGCATTAAACATTTTAAATTTGAATGAGTTATTATTTACATTAACGGACCCGTAAATTAATTTTCATTAACTAAAATTATATTAAAAACAGGGTATGGGATGAATTGCATTTAAAGGACCTAGGAATGGTTCTTGACAAGTCCTTATGGAGAGAGGGGCTAAAATATTTTGCATATATACACAATACACATCTCACTCTATTCCGTTGATAATATTATAACCTACATGAGAAGTAATTTTATGCGCTATACACTACATACCTATATTATACGAAATAATTTTTATTAACATTTATGTTTTGATGATTATATTAGAGTTACTATATATTTACACAATTTCGCAGGCCAAGGGGTAAGGGTACCCATCGTTAAAAAAACCACCTGTTGACTGTAATACTTATGCCTGTGCCGAGTGCAGTTACATATTACATCGAAAACTATTTAACTGCGTATTATTAATTATGAATAATATTATATTATTAGGTTATATAATTTATATATTCTGTCCACAAATGAGATAACTCATAATAATTGATAGCCAAAATCATAATTCATGATCAATGATTTAAATATTTGAAAATATTTGAAATATATTATAGGTATAATAAAATATTATTAATTACCTCCTATTAAAATGCTGGTACTATATTATCATTATCATAAATACTTAGATACAACGTTTTTTTGATGACCGTTTACCAAAAGTTCAAATAATCTGTCTCTTTCGCTTAGAATCGTTTTTTTATACAATGTTTTATTAAATTGAACATTTGAACTTAATATCAAAGGCAAGGTACACTTGAAACGTAATATAATATTATGTAGCAGTTTTCCGACTTATTAGTTATTTCATATCGTATTTTATTTTTAACAATTTTGAAGGAAAAAAAATGTGTAGGTATATAATATAAATAATATAAAATGTTTATTGTATATTTGTATACAGTATATTTAATAACAAATATTTATATATAACGAAAGAGTTATTACTTATAACTTATGATATATACCTACATTATTATACTAAGGATGGTCAACTTTTTTTCATTAGATCTACTGAAAAAAAAAAAAAATATATTCATTTTTTTTTGAGGATTGACTAACGTAAAAAATTAATTTATAACTAATTTTTAGCTTTTTTATAATTAGTATTAATACTTGATAAACATGCATATATATATAATACAATTAAAATGTAAAGTTATAAAGAATGAGTGTTTTTTTCATTAAATTTGTAAATAATTTCAAACGTGTCATTTTATATTATTTACAGTTGATTTTAATCTAGAGAAAAGTCGTTGACTTATAAACGAAGACGCTGCTTTAAATGTTCATCAAAACGTGTCGCTCGGTATTCTGCAGACTTTATAATTTTCATATGAGAAAATTCGCCATTTTATACACACAGGTTAATCCGAAATATGCATGTAATTGTTGGGCCTATGAGGCCCACAAATACAAACACTAGGCCCAAAGATTTATAAAATATCGTCATGACTTAACTACTTAACTACCCAACTGTCTTTTGTGCATGTGTCATATACATATATATATATACAGGTGTCCCAGGTCTATTTGACTAATGCAATTACTTTTACAGCAGTAACAGTGATTAGCAAGAAATAATTTTGAATTTTAACACACTTTGAAAATTGTTTAAAAATTAACGACTTAACCAAATTAAAAGTTTCAAACGCCAAAATGGTTTTTAAATACTTATTTATGAAATAACTATCTTGGATTATTAAAAAAATATTAAATTTAAATTATTTATTTTTGTTGTAAAAAAATAAAATAAAATATAAGATATATAAACTATAGAACAGAGCTCTACAAATCATTACAAAAAAAAAAAACTTAAAAATACTGAATAGAAAAAAAGTTGTTGCATTAGTCAAATAGACCTGGGACACCCTGTATACTTAATACTTATACACATAATATTTTGTTGGTTGACTATGATTCAATGACTGCAGTAAAATAATAAAACATAATATTATATAATCATTTGTAGTTTGTGTGAGAGAGTAAATTTATACACAAAATACTGGGAACTAAAATCTGGGTGTTTATAATAAATTCATAATAACTTTGTTATCGCTACTGAGAATATGGCAAAATTCAATGTAATATTTAGAAATATTATTGACCGGCGTATTAATTTTATTAACACCCGGTGAGGGATCCGACATATAGGAACTTACAATAATTAGTTATGAATGTTATAATTTTATGACCGCGTATAACTTATAACAGAGAATAAGTATGATGCCCCTTAAAAAAAATGTCTTGGGCTTTTGTAAGTATGTAAGTGATACCGTCGTATATATAGGTATGTATTATTCAAAAATGTACAACACCGTGTGCGTTGGGAACCCGACTCGTGAATCCTATAATAATAATAATAATAATAATAATAATAATAATAATAATAATAATATCATATAGGCACATAATATTATTATATTATCATAAAATATTATATACACGCCCTTTAGCATGAATGTGCATTTTTTTCTGTATACCTCAGACCAGCGACAGCGCACGCGGTTGCACTCACAACCACCGGCCGTCTCTTTCTGTTGTCGGTCCCGATATCTTTTCTCTCTCGAAAACACGTTTTTACCTTCGTGAGGTGTCTGCGTAAAATAGTACACATTATATACAATATACGCAGGCAGTACCTACATAATATATTGTATGGTGCAGCCGCGGCGGCGGCGGTGTTAAGATTTTCTTGGCCGTCATGCACATCGCGCGTTCCGGATGACGGGCTACAGATACTCCGGCACCACAATGTGCGTACGTACGTGTATAATACGCACTTTAATAATATTACTATCGTAGTAAATTATTAATAATAGTAAAAACATATTTACGCGTATATAATATATATATTAGTCGTCCATGACCCCGACAGCGTCCGTCCAAGTTATATAAACACGAGAGTGAATCGAATTTACATGCGTGTTCGCCACATATAATATTATATATTGTCAAACCGGAGCTAATCGAATAAACGGCCATTGATTACATGCAATCGTTGTTATATTGCTACTTACGATAATATATGAATAATATTTTATACCATTGCCGTACATCGGATTACCATTACTATTATTACTACATTCCATACATCTCAGTTACATTGTAATTATCTGGTTTTAGAAATTAACATTAACCGCATTGTATCCTGCACGAGAATGCTGCGCACTAGTGTAAGCTGAAATTCGGCAAGTACAAAAAGAATAAAATTAAGTCAATTCAATTTACGGATTCGTAGTTTTGAGTCTTTTAAAAGTAAATAATACATGATGCCACATTGCCACGAAATTGCTGCAACTGACAATAGAAAAAGATGTTCCGAAGAAAGATACATACATACATACATACATACATACGTAGTGCAGATGTTGCATATATTATGTTGAACATTAAGTCGAAGAAATATTAATGATTTAAATATACTATAATAAAACCTAATAATCAAAAAAACTATAGACCAATAGACGAGATAATTCAATCTACTTTTATTAGATTTCACAAAATGATTTACGCCGGTCGCAACTACGATACGCGTAATTTACTACGGAGTACAGTTCACTCGTGCGAAACGGCAATTGCACTTGGAGTAAAATCTATAAGCGGTTATCGTATGAAAACAAATTTATCAATCAACGGGGCTGTTACAGGATACAGCATATGTAGACAAATCGTCGGATCTCGGGAACAAATTATGTATTAAGTATATTAATTATACTGATACCATTAATTTTTATATCGCGTTTATGCATTTTTCTCCTAAAAAGAAACTTACAAAGATTATAGATAGCTAACATATTATGTATATTAAAAGTTAGATACGTTATATATAAAGCTAACCACAGACTTCTATCGGAACCCAAATCTATAATATACTTTTTGGATGATTATTTAATTGTTTAAAGAAACTATGACCGGGGTCCAATTTTTATAATTTGTGCACATTTTTGACATCTGTTATAATAATATAATGCAATATGCATATACAAATCACGTGGCATCTTAAAAATCCACAATACAAAACGACCTACAGCGACTATACAAGGAATAACTTATATAGGTAGTTAAATAAAATTGTAATGGGCATCTGCTAAACATGTGTGGTTGTTTGTTTGCAGGGGCCATGTGCCTTGGTCCATTTTTTATGATCTTGTCGCTTATATTATAACTAAATAGTCAACAACTCGACATTGAATACAATATCACAGACGCAAAGGAAACGAGTCGTCTGGAAATCGTTGAGTATATAATATTGAAATAAGTGTTAATATAACAACCTACTGTTATAAAAACCATTAAAAAGAAATACGTAGGTACGTACCTACGTCAAACAGTATAATATAGAAACTTGGCGATGATGCATAAACAAATGTAAATTGCTCGTATACTTTCGAGTAAAAAATATACAAATGACCAACTGAATATTTAAGCGACCTATTTAATACACTTGCATCTATATTATTATTAATATTATAGTACACATTAGGTAGTAGATACATTGCAAAAATGCATAATTTATCAAAACTACGTGAATAATTCAATGCGATAAGAAAAATATTAAACAGTGTCTGAGTCTATATTAGGTATATACCAATTCTTATTCTACCATATTACCATCGATGTAATACATCAAATACGAGTTAATGTTTTCCATTTGTATATGAATGTTTACTTATGATAATGTTTAGTTTTTGACAAGCAAGAATAACAATGATATTAGTATTATTGATTGTACGTTAATGTATTTTGCATGGCATTGATAATTTGCATGAATAATCAAATAATTGATTCTGATTTTATTCCAATAAGTACATGTCATTTTTATTTAAACCTACAACAGCTATATATGAATTCAAAATGTTCAGATATATTTATTTAAACAGTCTAAACAATATACGATGGAATAATGATTGAATAAAAAAACACTTGATAACATAATATTTCTTTTGTGACAAATACAATTCAGGGTTTTTTTTTTAAATAAACAGAAAACAACACAAAATTATATCATTATGTTAAGTATGCGATATTATAGGTACCTACTACCTATACAATTTTCTTTCCGAACTGACTTAATTCTAAATAACAAACTGAAAGATCTAACTGAAACAACATTAACTGTAATTGATTATCACCTAATCTATTATACACTGCAGTGTTTATCATTTATAAAATATATTATTTATATTTTAATAATAGTTGATACATACAATTGAATGGTGTCTCATAAATAAGTGCAGCCTAGTAAAATATGATAGGATAAAGTGCATAACTTAACCAACGTGTAATACTTAATAGTTAATGGTTCTATTCTACAACTCTCATACCTGTAGGCTGTAGGTATAAACAATTTTAAAAAGTTATAGCAAGATTGGACACCTATCTTATTTCTATAACACAACATATAATAAAACTATTTATTTCCTAAATGATGGACATACTTTAATGCCGCATAAGTCAGGGTAGCATCTGGTATAGTTTTGAAACTTAGTGTAAATAAACTAGGGTAGATATAAACTGTAACAAACTTGCTAACTCGGAGGGACATTTTTCATCATCAAGTGAGACGAAATTTACTTTGAATTTTAAAGTTCAAAATAACAACCTATGATTAAGAATAGAAACTATAATCAATTCAATCAACTTTAATCAATTGATCGCTGTATGGTAAGTAAGTAATATGTATAGTTGTTATAATAAACAAATGGTAATAATTAATGTGTATTACACACAAGTCACAACATTTATGCGAGTTTAGATAAAACTCAGAAAAGTCACAAAATAATGATTAAGTACATAAACTATGCCATAACTTTATAAATATATAATATATATGTACATTTAAAATTTTTTTTAATTAGGTAGCTATATATTAGTACATGAATATCGAATATGGCTGCTCGACAATTAAATGTAATATGTACTTATAAGATTTTAAACATTATAATTTATAAGTATAAATGACACATTTACGCTATTTTAAGTCTACTCCGCCATCTGTAGGTCATCTTCTTGAGTAGTTAATTTACCAATTAGAATAGGAAAATTTTTTTACAACTACAAAATCTGAAAAAAATGTTTTAAACATTTTTCGTTTTTTGTAAGAATGTAAAGATTTCAACATTTTATTTAACAATATACCAGCTATATAATATTATTTCATTCTAATAATCTAATATACCTTCTTAAACATTACATTTTAATCAACAAAATTGATATCTTATATAACTAATAAATGCCATTGAATCATCCATACATTTTGTGTAATTAACTTTTGGGACGAGAAACATTTATACTATTTTATTTAAACTTTTAATTGATGAGAATTTATTAAACACGCGAATCGCGCATTTTACTATACACAGTTTACGGTTTAGGTATAGTAATATAAGTATTTGGTAAATTGTAGCGTACAGTGCACCTGTAAACGCGTAGACGTGTAATAAATTGTATATGTGATGTACCTACAAATGAAAACAAAACGTCTAGATGAATTATATTATAGTATGGCGTATACTACTACGACGCGTTATGCTGTTAAAAACAAAATTGTGGACAAAATCGATTCTCAGCTGATTCGACTGACCGACCACCGCGCTGTCGGCGATTCATTCATTAAGTAATACGTATAATATATATTATTTGAATATTATCCTTAGGGCCTAGGTCCATTCATTTTTTAATAAATTACGATAGGTTTAATTACTCTAACTCTATGTATCTATAGACAAACAGCGACAAAGTGTGAGTGTAAAGTGAAAATAACCATACAAATTAAGTTTGCCGGTTGAATTTTACATATAGGTACGTAAATAAATATCCACTGTTCTATAATAGCCAATAGGTACTCGTCTGTGTAGTTTTTACGTATTTCCTAGAATACCTAAACTATATAGTCGTAAGTCTGGGTTCCCGACTTAATACTTTGAAATTCGAAACCATCCAATAAGACTCAAAACAAAATTATGTAGATATCTCAACACTTTTATACAAAATTTCTAGGTTCAGTTTTTAAAATCCAAGAATGTAGTAATGCTAGTTGTTTATTTTTTTTTTTTTTGTGTGTTATATAGTAAGTTTCAAATGTATCATTAGGTTACTAGTATAATATATATTGGTGTATCAGATTTGAATTCAATTCAATGATGAATCAAAAAACGGTTCTAAGCTAGCCTCTTTAGCCTCTATTTCTAATGATGTTTTTAATTTATTTATGTTACTATAAGTAATTAATATTTTTATGAATGTTAATTTTTTTTGATAAAAACATCACATATTCTCTTATATTACTAATATTATTATAATATTATACATAGGTAATTGTTATTAAAACTAAAAACTCTACTAACAATTTATTAGGAACCTTGTATAGTAGTATCTATTATATTTTAAGATTTTTTACTTACGAAAAAAAAATCATAAAGAGCATGAATCAAAAAATGTTGAACATTTAAAATGCCTACAAATAGCACAAAAGAGCTAAAATATGCTGAAAAATAAATTATTTCATAAAATGCTAATGTAAATATTTATTGAAAATTTCAAGTCTCTGTATGGTTTTATTTTTAAACTAGTACAAAAGAAAATCGATATTGTCAAAAACTGGTTTTGCGTTACTCCCGTCCACTGCTCTTGACCCCATCAAAGTAGCAACTGCTCCAAATTCCAATTTTCTACTAGTTCCTCACCCTCATGTTGGAAAATTGAAGTTTTTTTACTGCTCAAAAGGTGATGAAAGACACGGGTACATTTTCTTAAGAATCACTCATTATTGCAAAACCAATACGGAAATACATAATATTGGTCAGATCGTCTGGTTACTCCGCTTTGAATTTTAAATTAGTCAGCTATAATAATAACAAATGCAATCACTGGGAAACTGTTTTTTTATTTTACTCAAAATGCAATCAAAAAATTTAGTTTTAGTTTATGAAGCATCGTTGTACAAACGTTTTACACATTGTATAATTAAATATTAAAAAGTATTATTCATATTATGTTATACTGCTACTACGAGCTCGCGATAGCATTGCAAAGCGAATACGTACAACTGCGTATACGAGTGAAATAATCATGTTAGATCACGGTCATTGATTGTTTTAATAAGCGTACGCGTGCCCCGTGTTGATTAAATACCTACGTTTTACGCACTTTCCAAGTAGATTCAACACTAGTAACAAAGCATAAATGGTTTCTCAAAAATCAAAGCGTACAAAATAGTACCTATAATAGTATATTATTATTATTATATCATATGTTATTATACCCCTTCTCTCTGGTGTTGGTTGGCGCCGCGCGTTCTCCCTCCCGCTCCAGACCACCTGCACCGGGTCGGTCGTGTATGATATTGCGCAGGGCCCCTCGTGGGCTCTATCGATTCGCGGGAAACTCATCACTGGGAAACCATTTTCAGGGTCAAACACACACTTACGTTCGTATACACGCGAGCGCGCGCAAGTTTAACCCATACAGCGCCACCACCTGCACCCACGAGCCATCACGCCACCCTCGCGGCCCCACCAATCATGGTTTTACATAATATGTGCTTAATATTAATATTATACCCACTACCTACCTATAATACTATCCTCTCTGCACAATATATTATTTTATACTAGCCGAGTTACTATCCAGCTTCGCTCCAGTGATTTTTATTTATTAATTGTTTACATATTTTTAGGACACATATAGGCATACAGCTGTCAGAGTGAAGCAAGTAGACAGTATAGTTACGAGTTATTGCAAGACACACATTATAATCGTATTTAATTATTAAGTGTTTGTGTAATTTTTGTTTTAAGTGTTGCATTAACTGAACTGGCAGATTATTATTAAAGCATTTATTAACTTCTTTATGTATTGTTGTTCTTGATAATATAGGTACTAATTATACTCAAGCGTCGGGAGCGAGGGCGTAGGCACTAAGCAGTAAACATTTTTGGGAGGTGTTAATTAAATAATATCGTTTGTAATGTATCTAAACAAATAAGGATTAAGACCCCCAATTAAAAATTATGGCTACGCTAGGAGTGTCTTATTCCAACAGTATTTTTCTGATTGAAATAATTGAATTCATATTTCATATAAAATGTGTGTACCCAGTTAGATTAATATTGCTCCATGTGTTCAAGAGTTTTGATGGAGCGTACATCGATACATAATGCCAGTTGCGCAACCAGAATTTTTTCAAGGATGGGATTCATATTTGTTTAAACATAGAGAAAGATATCTTTGCGGCTATCTAAATCTTTATTATTTGATAAAAATTAAAAAATTATATCCTTTTCATTAAACATTTAAAAAAAAATATTTTTTTATTTTTCAACATACAAAAAATGCTGAAAAATCTTTTATCATCTAAAAAAGAAGTAATAATACATATTTTTAAGTCATTGGTATGGACATTATTTTTCGGGGCATTTATATTTTTGGGAACCTCATTTCATTAGCCGCATACACTGCAACCAAAGCCTGCGCACGCCTACGATGTAGAACACTTCTTCGAGTTATTACGATGTTCACAATATTATTTGTTTATCTAATTATTTAATTTTTCATTCGTAAAAGACAAAATTTTATTTTATTTTATTTCATATTGTTGGACGTTATCAATCTTCAGTGTGCCATAATAGTTTTCTACAAAAGGTCTTTGCTGTAGTACCTTATGTAATAACTAATTTATCCTCGAAAGTCTACAGCACAGCACAACTTACATTCTATAACAAAGGTCATACACAAAAATATCAACTTCTCTGGCTACATAATTGAAATCCTGCGAAAACCCAAAACACGTGGACGTTGTAATCTATTTCGGTCCTTCGGGGACGTATTAATTATACATATTAATTATTATACACATTATTATACGTTTTGATATATTTAATTAAGTTGAGTTTATATATTAATTATTGTATTATATACTTATATAATACAAAATTCTCAGTGTATTATACTATTATTAATAGTACTATTATTCTAGGTCGCTATCAAGACAATTTTATTAATTTGAATATTGCTTTAATTTCAGTGTTAGGAAAATATCAATTTCAAAGTTTCAAACAATCAGGTTTATAAATTAATCACAGTTATTGTGTAATCACAGTTATTGTGTAATCACAGTTATTTATACATTTTAATATAGGGTAAATTATAAAAAACAATTAAGTTTTGTAGGTGATTCAGGTTGTAAATGAAAAAAAGGTCGGCAAGTGGGTATTAGGCAAGTGTGGTATTGCTCTGCCTTACAGTATGAGTCGAGTGGGTCACTGTAATATAGATGTGTTAATTTTGAATTCAATGATATATTTGAATACCTATGTCATTGAGTGTACAAAATATAATAGTATACTTAAAAGTTTTAAGCACCCGCGAAAAATATTTTTAAATTACAACGAAATAACTAACATTATTATTCAATATTTAAATATCAAATTTCAAACATTTTAACCGAGTGGCACTCTGGGTGCATTTAGAACGTGGAACAACTTTGTGAATAAAATTACTTATACAAAAATAAAACTAATAATTACTGAGCAATCAATTTTGTTTTTCTGGCGTAACTCAAAAAAAAAAAACTATAAATACTTGAAAATGTCACCAAATGTTTATATCAATAGTTTCTATACGTCATACATTTTTCAAAATATTTTGACTTTTTTAAGTAATTAATATAGGCATAACAAAATTTTGATTATTATTAATATTTTCTAAGAGTATTGTCGATTAAAAAGTCAAGCAAACTTTTTGCTTGATCAAAAAACTAGAAAATTTAATACAAGGTTCTTTATTATAGTTGTTGTTAATGAAAATGAAAAAAATTACATGTAATGATTTTATAACATTGATGAATTCAAATTTAAAACATTCATTACAGTGACTCACAATACATTGAACAGTATTAGAATATTGTATAAAAATTATAATAATAAGATAATAATAAATAATAATAATAATAATCGATATCATTGTATTTATTTTTTTTTTTATATATACTCTTAAAGATAATATACGCGTCCGAATTTGCTCTACGTATACGTCTTGTATTGCCCATCTGTCGGAAAACTAATATATTATATATATTTTGATCGTTTTTTTTTTCAGAATACTCCCATGATAGGGCGAAAGGCCGTTTCGGTAATAATATATATAAAATAATAATAATTGTTCTGTAAAACGTCGTTCAGACGACCGTTTTTCCCCTCTTTGCCCGACTGGCTATACACAAGTGATGCGGTTGGTAATAATAATAGTGTTTTCTTCCAAGAATACGGTCTTTGACGATCGGCGGCGGCGCATCCATCAACCGCGCGCCGGTCCGTGGCTCTGTTGTATATACGATACGCACTATAATATTATACTCCCCGTCGAGATGGAATCGGGGAGGATCAAATATAATATTATAATACAAAGTATCAGTGGCAGAGCAGCGACAATATACATATATATATATATATATATATATATGAATTGGAGGCGGTGGTATGTATTATAGGTAATAAAATATTATATTATTGGGTATGTGTTTAATTAAAAGGTCCTTTATACACGCGTTTATATTCGAACCCCGAACCTCGTCGAACACATCGGACCCGCAAGGCAGTTTGCAGGAATGCGCGCGTCGTCCTTATTTTTGGGTACCTGCAACCTGCACCTACCTATTTGAAAATACGGGCGATTGTAAACTCTCCCGATGGTAAACTCTCCCGGGTCTACTCCAGTACTACCTGACGGAAACGTGTAAACTCTCCCGGGTCTAGTAAAAATCATAAAGTCAATAATAATAATAATAATAATAGTATGAGTTACAAATACAAAATATACGTAAAAATGTTAAAATTATTGTTTTTGATAATAAGAACATACAGATTTTAAAAAAGTTAGGGAATCTATTTTTTTTTCTTTATAATCTAATATTTTTTGGGATATATTTTTTTCTTTATTTTTCGTATAATTATTTTTACTCGATTTATTTAATTTATTGCAACTTTGAACTTTAACGTATATTTCAGTTTGAAAATCCGTTAGAGCATTAATAAATATAAATAAAGATGGATGAGTACTTGAGAAATATGAATTTAACCCGGGAGAGTTTACACATTTACTTCAGGTAAACATAATTTTGACCCGGGAGAGTTTACACATTTACTTCAGGTAAACATAATATTAACCCGGGAGAGTTTACCATCGGGAGAGTTTACTATTTTTAAAAATCGGGAGAGTTTACCATAAAATCGGGAGAGTTTACCACCGCCCGAAAATACGCTCTGCTGCACGAGAATACTGCACGGAGGTTTTGGTGTGTTTACAATATAAATATTATAATACCTACATGTAGCATATTATTATTATGTATATAGTGAGTCGAAGCGGCGTGTGTATGAACAGTGGCGGCGCGAGAGGGTTTTTGTGAGACAATTGTCTCACAGCTAAAAGGGGTGGTGGGTCTGTAAGTGCCTATAGTGGCTAGTCAGTACACAAAAGTGTATTGTACAGTAGTCAGTGACACAAAATGACACCAAAATGATACGCAAATTAAATAGGTGGGTCTTGTGTACTGCAACTAACATATTCTTGCCTCAGTGTCGAAAAAGTTCGCGCCGCCACTGTGTATGAATACTAGATACATAATATATAGGGTGATTTTTTCCTCACACAAAACACTGACTTTCTCAGTCAAATTGTGTGTTTGGAAGAAAAAAAATAGTGTCGTTGTATCGTTTAAAGTATACCTACTTACGTAGGTATTATGTTTACGAGTTCTTAAACATTATATTCTATAAGAAGTAATAGGTAGGTATATTTAAATTCGTATTCTGAAAATATTCGAGGTATAAATATCGAAGATTTAATCAATAGTTCACACTATTTATAAGCGCAGGACTGCAGGAGATTTCGACAATAAATAACTTATACCTACAATAAAATATTTTAATTTTCTTTTTTGCCAAAATCATGACCACACGAGTTAGAGAAATTGTATAAATTGTACACATATTATACTGATATAATACATGTATAAAAGTATACAAGTATGTAACATGTATAATACATGCGTGATGTGTCGGGTAATGTATCAGAAGCTGGTTTACGAAGGGGTGGGGTAGGGGGGAGCTAAGCCTCTCGAGTACATACACTGACAATGAATCGATGGCGCCAGTCCCGTTTCACAATGGGGCCCGATGCTGCTCGGCGGAGAGTGAAGCAAATTAGATCCCCGTGGCGCGCGATACTGCGCTATTCAAGAAATAATAATATAATAAAATAAAATATATACGTATATACATGTGTACAAATAAAGACCCCAATGATGTACCTATATAATACACAATATGATATTATATTATATTATCGCGTATATACTGCAGGTACCTACGTTGTACCTACAACACACGCGGCGCGTTATGTCGTGTACCACCACCCCTCCACCACTTTCACTGACAGTCGGCATAGAATTATTATTGTACAACCGTATGGATCGAGTTCGTTTTTTGAATAGTCGAAGGTTGCCGGGCCTTTCATGCTCGTATATACGCTTAGACTTACCGCGTGGTCGAGACTGAGACTTTCGGGTCACGACGAAGCAACGCTAAAAAATAGTTTTTTGTATTCTTATTGCTCTTTCACATTTTCACACGGCGCGAAACTGTCCTCAAAGTTTTTCTGTTATATATTTATATCATAACTATTATTATTATTTAAGCAGAGGAGTTATTGTCTAGCGACTAGCGGTCAATGCGATAATACATTTCGGTCGAAATGGCGGTGAGGAGTGGGGACCTACACGCAAGAGATCGAGTATAGGCAATTCATCTATTATAGGTTTTTTCCTTACCAGCTGGTCTTATTATATTATACGCACATGCGACAAGCAGTGTTTTAAACAGCGGCAGCTCTCTGAAAAACGGGTTAGCCTTTGAAATCGGGCAATGGGTGTATTATACAAGTATACAATATATTCTATACATTCTTTAGGAAAAAACACGTAAATAAGTAGGCATACATCTGATCTATGGGGTGTGTATATATAATTATACTCATTTAATATAATGTATAATATAGAAATTCCACCGGCCACCACTATAAGAACCACATAATTATTATATTTGTAAGAAGTATATTGTACGAATGTATGATTTATAAATGTAGGTATAGTATATGTTTATTGTATACGGAAAGTGTATATTATATAATGATATGTGATCAAAGCCCAGAAAGACAGCGCGGGGAAGTGTCCGCTACAGACGATGCAATCCAATCCCTATACCAATTTCCATTGCAAGAAGGAGGTAAAAATAATATATTAATAAACATAATCATGCATAATACCTTATACCATTGTCCATTGGTAATGAATACCTTATTATAAAATATTTTTATAATCTATAATGATAATACTAAATACTATTAATAAATATTATAGCATATTGACATAATATATCATTAAACATTATTTATATTTCGGGACAAACAAAAAGTATGGATTATTGGGAGATTGGCCAACCTATTTGAAAGCAAGTATTATTATTTGAGAAGGCGATGGTTGGATTGCCACCTGTCCTTTAAGAGGGGACTTTGATGTTTTTTTATACATTATTAATTGTAAATGTGTATATAATAGTAACATTTCCTTACAAAAATTGCATAAAATGAAAAATGAATATTACTGTTGAAAAAAATTGTAGCTTGTTGGGCTGTAGAATGGAGCCTCCCGTAACAAGTTGATATAAACGCGAAAGCAAAATCGACATAAATAATATTAATAACAATATTGGTACCTACTATTATGATTTATGAATAATGAATGTAGTAAGTTTATTTAATTCATTGATAGTATGTGATATTGCATCTGATATTGAAGGCTATGGAAACAATTTAAAATAATATGTAAACACGTCGATAGTTCACCAATAATCGAAAAGTATTCAATGCAAACGACACTCAATCGATTGTATTGTTTATAAACTCTTATACAAACATAAGGGAGGGACAACATTGATGAAAAAAATCAAGTGAATATTGGCAAAAAAAAATGTAAAATGTACGTAGTTTTTTCATGGTTTTGCTGCACAAGCACACGTTCATTTTACAATGTAAACGTTTAACGAAACCCGCGTTACTGGCATTGCTGTATAATATCTACAACATATATTATAATATTATAATTTATTACGTCCGACGTAATTTTTTTTTACACAACCATATGATTATACAAAACTGTTGCCTATATTATATATACCTACGGCTGTACTATTTTGTCGATTTATCGGTTTGTTCATACAATCATACAGCAGAAAGAATAGCGCCTAAATTTGCTGATTTTTGTTCATGGTGATTGGTGATGGTGATATATATGTTTATTATATTGTTTTCTTGAACAAACACGTTTTCATTATTTGGTCTTAAATATAATCACTATACAGTGTGCTATAATTAATTGGAAAGTCAGTAACCCTATTGTTCAAAATGTAGTGTAAATATTTTAGTGAGGTTTTTTTAATGCAATATAATACATCGGTATTGGATATTATCATATTATATATGTGCTATTTATTGCTCGCTCGTAAGTATTATGTATTTTTGTGATTTGTGATTAATATGATGAGGTTACTTAAATTAAATTATCAATCGATTGTATATTATATGTAGGTAGGTAAAGAACATTTTGAACATAAATATTTGCGCCAGACGTGAAATTTAACTTGAATTTCATAATAGCTGTTGTCTATTGGTATAAAAATATGTAGTTGAAGTACGATGATGAATGATTATAATTGATAATAATATATATAAAACCTATATATGGCTACATATATATTTATCAGTTTGTTGGAAATGAATATTTAAATTTAAAAATTATAAGACTCTTAAAACTAAAGGTCGATACAATTTATTATTATATCGTACTGCAGAGTGATGTGAATTGAGATTTAATACAGCCGCAGAGAACTAGCTCAAACAATAATATTTATTATAATTTTATAAATATGTGAAACGTGGTATGTGAGTTCCCTAGGATTAAATTCCGGTTCATCAGGGTCGAGATAAGTCACATCAGTCGCCTACGATATAATATATATTATTATAATATTATAATACATGCATACAGCGTGATGTAGCCGTAATTTTTTTAGTGAGTATATTATATTATGCATAAATAGGTTAGATATTCGCCACGTCTATCACACCTCTTCTTACTACGCTGTTATTATATTTATAATTTATATACACATAAACACTACTCAGTATCATTCAGTCAATATTTCCAAAAATATATTATCATACATTTCATGACACTTAGAAGTATACAAATGGCCTTAAATAATTAATAAATAACAATTATAATAAATAAGTAGTATAACAAAATTATCAACTAGGTTTTAAGTTTTCATAATACAAATTCATAAACAACAATAACAGTATACCTATTGTTGTTCCCATTTGCTCAAGACCATACTATTAAATATGGTACTTAAAATTTAAATGCCTATAAACTATTAAAATAATAAGCAAATAATTGATAAAACGTTAAAAAAATTAATAAATTATAATATTTTCCATTGACTAGTTTTATGTTTGATCAGCCAACTTCTTACACAATTTGTTGGATTTCATATAGCAACTGGTAGTTCATTAATATTTATAAACATTAGACTAGAAGGGATTTAATAGTTCCAAACATATAAAATCCGTTTAAAATCCATTTCGTGTTCCACCGTGGAAACAGGCGATGTTTTTAATAAAATGCCCACTTTTTTTAATTCTTTATTAGTAATTCCATTGTCGATATTTTCGAAATCCCTTAATTGCATTACCTATCTGTTTTCAACAAAAAGAATCAATAACTTTTGAGTGTTATTTCCCTAACTCATCAGCACACAACAAAGTAATTGAATTACATTGTAATTCACGAGAGAAATTTGACAATTATTCGAGTACGTCACATATTTATTTCTATGCCTGAGACAAATTTCTAGACTTGCCAATCGCTTAAGATGTATGTAAGCCTTGCATTTACATAATCCAAGATATTTAGTCTAGATTTTCGATATCTTTTGATAATTTTGAAGAGTTGAGTAAGTGATTGTGTAACGCCAGAAAAGATTTCCATACGATTTCTACAGCTCTAACTCTTATGATGTTTTGATTATGCAAATCGCTAAGATTTTTTCAGCATTTTTATTTATACATCAAGTTGGTGGATATATTGAAGACATGCGTTCGTATACCCACTCATATTGCGAATCATATATTATTTTCAACGTATATATATTAATATTAATACGGACTACGGAGAAGTTTATAGTCGCGTATGCGCCCCACTCCACCACGGCGTGTACCTATATTAGTATATATTATTATAACGTGAGTCAAATTTGTATATTTATTAATTAATATGTATAGTAATTGATAAATATTAATAATTCAGTTAAGCAAAATTGAGAATAGTATGCCATAACCTACAAGCGCATTATCATTATTATAATCATTATCCATGTTGTTACTTGTTATGTATTAATATGATATAAATTTTAAAAACTCAAAAATTAGAACATTTAATTTAACAGTGTGATCATATTATAATAATATAATATATATAATTAACTTTTGTTTTTAAATAAGATAACATAAATAATACGTGATTGAGTGATTCCAAACCCATTTTAATCTTTATATAATTTAAATATTATTCTGCTTATAATATCTATAGTAAGATGGTATAAAATTGTACACATTTTATGATTATAATATTGTATTTAAAACCAAATATTTTAAGCCAAAGGCATAAACACACGACACACAGTACACCACATAATATTGGTTATGGCGTAGAGGGAAGGAGTGAATTGTGCGATCTCAGGTTTATCTCCTCTGATTCTCTATACAATCTCTACTGACTTAAATTTTATTGGATTTTTTAACAAATATATTTTTTAAATTCTTATTTTATAACTTTCGAGATTTTAAAGACTTCATTTAAAAATCCTGTACACAGTTAAGTAAATAACAGTTACATATATTTACATCATTTTTTTGAATAAATATCAAATAACACACAGCTGTCAGTATAAAAAAAAGTATTTTTTATCGAAATGTATATAGATCATATTATATACTTATTACTAATTATTGACTATAGTATACTTACCTACATATATATTGCATTTGTACACCTATTTAAACTTCACGCCTATAATTGTATTTAAATATGATAATTTCTAAGTTCCAAGTAACAAGTAGTATGAGTTATAAATAAGCGCTGCATCGTATCGTACCTATCCTACACCTATACAGAGGTGGCGACGACGGCCCGTGATCTCACGACGCCATGACCTATTCCTACGCAGCTTTAGGTCGAATGGCTCGACAAAAATTCTGGGAACTACTAAATATTATGAATTATGGCGGTATAACGAATGACCGGAAAACATAACGAATTTCATAAGCTGCTTGTGAATAGTATTACACAGTCGCAGGTGCACTTTATAAATTATTGTAATACTATATTTATTATTTTATATACTTAGAACGAATATTATATCGCGTGGTATCGTGGTACTTATGTACTGTACTATATAATAATAGACCGGTGAATTGATAATACGTCGAATTTCAAATTATATAAATATATATGGTATAAACAATACTATAGACATCATATTATATGACGTATGAAGTACAGTGAGGGATTTCAACGCAAATTGCATTACTTTAAAAGTTTCAAGCACCCCTAAAAAAATGTTTTTAAACTACAACGAAATAACTAACATTGTAATTCTTCATTTAAATATCTAATTTCGTCCAAATTTGAACTTAAAATATAATACATATCTATACAAAATTATTTTTTTAATTTATGTTTTTGATTTGATGGTTACACTATTAAATGCTTACAAAAAACCATATTTTACATTTCCAATCCTTAGTTATAAAAACTGAATATTTTATGAATTTTTAACTACAAAACAATTTGCAAATGTTCGATGATGAATTTCGGTCAAAATTTGAAGTTTAAATGCTTATAAAAAAAAATTTGCCTATTATTTTGTTAAAAAATGCTTTGCGAAAAAATTCCCGTTTTTCCTTAGTTTTTTTTTTGTTTTTCCCGACGCGTTAAAAACTATTGAGAATTACTATTTTTAATTATTTTATTTACTTTTGACCCCCCCCCCCCAAGTACCAACTAGATTCACTTTCCTACCAGAAGAGATACTGATGAAGAAAATCGGAGCACTTTTACTGCACTAAAAACGTGATGAAAGACACAAAAAAAAACACACAACATTGTAAAATCAATTATTTCATTGCTCTGCTCAGAATCTAAAATTCATATTTTTACTTTTAAAATGTATCATGGTTTTATCGATTGTACCAGATAAAAACGATGCCGGCTGGAATAAAGATAAAACGATAAGCTATTAAATTTATCGAACTCGTAATGTAGTCGTATTGCACCATTTACCCTGTTGGTTTTAATATTGCTTATAGTCTCATCTATAATTAATATCATCTAATATGAGTTACAGTAGAATTTTTAAAATTTTTTTTAAATTACAACAAAATAACCAAAATCGTTTGATGGGAAATTGTGGTTTTACATGTAATAGTTTTCCAATGTCGTCAACATTTGAACTTCAATTACTCTTAAAAAATGTACTCATGTAACTTTAAGCTAAACATTTATTTTATTTCAAGTAAAGATTGCCTTTGAAGAATCTTGGAATACAATTTTCAAACCTTAGGTATTATAATTAGAAGTGTTTATGGGTTTTTAACTAAAAAATTATTTCCATATTTTTTGATTTTTTGACACAAAAAATAAATAAAATAACACATCATTGCTTAACGATTACGTTTAGAATCCAAAACATGAGTATAATACAAAATTATTTTAGGTTTTGTATACCTATAGGCTATAGCCCCTACTTATTACATTTATGTTAAAAACATTTTCCCCCAACGAAATTGTAATGGATTTTCGACTATTATTATACACTTTCATAATG
This sequence comes from Neotoxoptera formosana, assembly GCA_022818045.1. NCBI lineage: Eukaryota > Metazoa > Arthropoda > Insecta > Hemiptera > Aphididae > Neotoxoptera > Neotoxoptera formosana. The sequence continues at coordinate 64,655,227 of CM040632.1, read as the reverse complement.
TGATATTAATATATATTGCCATTAGCCATGCCCATTGATAATTAAATACTATGCGAGTTATCAGTTATATTTATCCCTGATCTTGGCACTATGTTAAAAAGTATATTAAAGTAATAATATCCAGCAGTTTTATTAATTTAGGTATATGAATTAATAATTAGAGTTATGTATAAATATTAAATAATACATTAATATTTATCATAATAATGATTATAATGTTGTAACTGTGTAGCATTCCTAAATATGAAGGTTTTCAGTTCATTGTCCGTGTAATTACACTGCAAATCGCAATTATATAATATCATTAACTATGTTGAATGAGCAAATCATATTTATTAATTATCTTGTATATCATTTATTAATATAATTTTTATAATATTACAAAAATAAATCATTACAGATAATAGTATAATTATTATTGTATAGCAGAACAAATTTTGTGTTGTGAGAATTAGTATTAAATGAGGTACTAATAACCTATTGTTAACAATTTAAAAAAAAGGCTTTTGGTTTTCGTTAGATGAGTTTTAAAAGTAAATACAAGTTATGGTTATTTTTGGATCTATGACTTACACAAGGATTTGGGTATTCCTAAACGGTTCTTTTCGGTCCGGTTCCAGTCTCTTAAACTTTAAAATTATTCGATAGTTTAGTAAAATGTCTTGTTATTTTTAAATAAATGAAAGTTTAACACCTAATGGCTGCCAAGATTATTAGTTTAAAGAATTTATCCACATGATATATATATATTATCTTATAACTTTTATTTTTTCTAATTTGTTATTTTTAGGTTAATTAGTTATTACTTATTACTATGGCTAATTTACAACTATAGATAAAATATACCTATTAAAGTATTAGAAAAACAATTTTTTATGAATACTAATAATTATTAATATATTTAATTATATATTATATTATATTTTTACAAGTATAATATTATAATATGGTTAATGAATATCTAATGATTATTTCACTGTTGTTAGCGCTGTTGCTTTTGTTATACATACGTATATGTACTACATACGTACAGTGTTTGTCCTCGCTCGTCTATAACTTAATTATCCAATTCAAATTTAATTCAAATTATCACTGTGTTAGAATTATAGTACTTTTCGGTTCACCAAAACTCAAAAAAAAAAAAAAAATAATGTTTGTTCCCGTATAAGTTTAAAATTTGAGATGTTTAATTTTCCTGCAAGACTAATTTTGTTTATGTAAGTATTTTTAAAGTTGAAATATTAGTTTCTATAAAGTATTTCTATATAGTTATGGAAGTTTAAAGTGAAGGTGTAGGATAGAGGGGTATATTATCACAGAATAAAAGAAATTTAATTTAAAGGGTTTAAAGAGTTAATTTAACTAAGGGCCAAAGACAATAACAGTTAGTCAACTTTGTCTCAGACCTCAGTATAGTGGCTAGTGATCTCCCTTTATATATTTATATGTATGTGTAATAGGCAGATAGCATAAATATTGTAATTTATTTTATTTATACACAACACTATTATGTATACAATCTGCAGCTATAATAACTATAACAAACCAGGCATAGGCAGTAGGTATACAGACATACAGTACACGTTTATCCTTATAAATCTTATAAATTATTTTAATACCCCGCAATAATGATATAACCGATAATATTTTGTTTGCAAGTTATAAGTTGTAATTTAATTTTTGATACCTACTTTAAAACCCTTTAAAAATAATTCATAAAATAATACATATCACTGCATATCTGCAGTCAGTCAATCTCAAATGTATATTAACAAAAAATATTTCAAATATTTTATTAAGCTATTTTTTAATGAAATTTGTTTAATGTAACTAGTTTTTAAAAGTCTATAATTTCGATTTTTTTTTTTTTTATCAAATTCGTTGGTTTTTTACTCGTTGGATATTTAGAGCATTTTTGACTATGATATATTAGTAGTTACAGGATATATTTTGACCTAGATTCGTATAATATAATATAGGATATTTTAACCATGTACATTTATTATTATCAAGTGGCCCACCCTGCAGCACAGCAGAGTGCTGCAGTGTAATTTGTATATTATGTATATATACACCGTGACGAATAACTGTGCGTAGGGGGCAGTTTGTACCCATTATTGTACTCAAAAGACCGCCAATTTCGCATGTCCTCCCACGCACCGTACGCACACAAAAGAATACCGATAGAGTGCTGTGAATAATGTGTGTACCTACATATATACATATACGAGTATGTGCGGCGGTGTTAAGTATGTGTGGCCATTATGGAAACGTGAAATAATACGAAATATTATAAGGGATTGGTGAGAACAAGAATAGGACTGACATAGCGCCGGGACTGACCCCATACAATATATGTACACATCCCAGTGCTCGCATAATATAATATACGCAGACGTATTATAAACGACTATACGTCACGCTGGGGTTGTTCGAAATAACAAAAACAAAATATTTTCTACCTGGAAAAGGGGAAAAAGTGATTTATTGAAGGGCCCCGTGGATAATGGGAATCGTTTTTATTTCTATTATATTATATATTATGTATTATATTATATTATATGTGCAGTGCACCTCCCTCTCATTTTCAACATTTTCATATTTCACTGTTTTAATGGACTATATCTATATATACCTACCGTCTACGTCGAGATTTACATCTCAACTATTTTCACACGATTTTTTTGTTACACGTTTCAATCTTTTTTAAATATATTTTTATTACAATAATAGCGTTTGATATTTGTGTATTACAATAATATATTTTCTGTGTATTTTAGTGTTTATATGTTTTTTTAGCATTTGTTCAATGTTCACATCACGTCACTATTAATAGACTAAATACATAATAAATCATGCATAATATACACGTATAGGTATAACTGAATATGTACATAGGTATATATAATGTGTATCACATATTTTAATAAACATAAATTGCATCATGGTTTATTATAATAGTATGACGTATCAATGTATAAAATGCGGATAACTATATTTATATGTAAATGTTTGGCCGTTTATTTCGTTTAATGAATAGATAGATAGATGCATATACATGGCTATATCATTCAATATCGTCTAGATCAGTCATCTTAATAAGGTCAAATTGCACTTGGGTTAAACAAAGGTAATAATATAGTCGAACTGCACTCAGGTTCAAAAAAAGATAATAACCAAAAATTGCACGCATTTAAGGGGTAAACATTTCAAAAACTCTCATTTTCCTTCCCACTTACAGGTTTAGGACTGACAATGATTTTATAATTATTGACGTGGTTAAAAATGAGTTTTTTTATATATATAATTATGTTAATATATACATATTATAATATATTATGTAATAAGTGTGACATATTTTTTAAGCGTTTTTAAACTTGTCAAATTATTACTGTCTATTATTTTTTGTAGTTATTATAAGAAACTGAATTAAAAAACTCTAATTGATTTTTGATAGGTACTATTTTTTGAACACATCTCTGTGCATCGAGAAAGACCATTCAATTTAGGTAAAAAGTGCAATTCGACTATCCCTGTCATCTTCAACCTTATATTGGATCCACGACCATGTATTTTAATTATTATTTAAGTTTTGATACCCATATTTTCCAAAAAAATATGATTCAAAAATATTGTTTCATATAATCATATATGTAAAAAGGGACCAATTTTTAATCAATCCGAATTTATTATGTTCATTTTATTTGCATCGAACAACTGAAATACATATTTTTTACTCTAGTTATATCATAATAATATATCAGTATAATTTTTCTGGGTAACCAGCGTTGATTTAAACTATAGTTTCCGAGGGAAACCAAAAATTAAAATAATACTAGTGTTATGGAAATAATATTAATTAATATTAAAATGGTTAAAACTGTATATTGTACAACAATTATTTAATCAATGGCAAATAGTAATAAATTGGAGATTAAAACTACAATTATTTATGTTTTTATTTAATATTAATATAACCAAGAATGTTAATTGAATTGATTTGTATAATGTTTCGTAATAATACATTATCTAATGCAATTATTCTTTTATTAAAAATATAACTGATATAAAAGTGTAACATTAATATTGTATTTAACTTCGATAATTAAAATGGTAGAATCTGAGATGTTCCTGTTTATATTATTACTGTAATTAATAACAATTTATACTATGTAGACTAATGAGTAATGATAATTGTTTAAACATAATATTTACTAACATACGGTATATATATATATACTGCAGTTAAATGTATGATAATGATATATCCAGTTATTTTGGTAACAATATTATGTAACTATTAAACACTAATATTTCACTATATTTAACCTTGTGTTATTATGTCATTTGTAATTTAAAGTCAAGTTCTAACATTAATTCGGTAAACTAATGATGAATATGTTGACCGTTTATCTAAATGTCTAGTAAGTAAGTAATAACATCATAAATAAATCCACAATAAGCTGGTATAAATTAAATTAACATACACTTTTTTCTAAATAACGGTTATCTAATTTTACACGTGTCGCGTACATTATTAACGTAATATTCGATCACTTGCTAGAGTTAAATTTGATTAAAACAATATAATATTAGTGTTGAATTCAATTACGATTTCATAAAAGTACAGAGAGTCCAAGTGATTTAAAAAATAGATTCTCTAATGTTTAAAGTTATCGACTTTTAATTTTAATCGTTATTTTTATTTGTTTAGTAGACCGTCACCTATTATAAGCTATACGCGAAAAAGATGATCTTACAGGTGCAATTACAATGCACAAATATGTAACAACAACATACGTAAGCGCAAAGAAAATGATCTTTTTGATCAATCTGTAAGTGCAAGTATAAAAATATATCCGTTCACGGCTGATGGTTGACCAGAAATAAGAACTCCAGTGTATAACTAAGTATACAAAAAACAATATTATTATTGGAGGGGTGTTTACTCTGCAACGGCGACTAAATTTTTTTTAAATTGTTTAAAATGTATTATTATTTATTCAAAATCAAAATTCAAAATTTATGCATTTTGCATATTGTATTCCAAGTAATGTATATATAGCATTCGCCAACGACGTTCGTACATTTTTATCAAAGGGTTTACGCGGTTTATTTTCTACCCGAGTCGCAGGTTGAACATGCCGATGCGTATAACAATCACCGTTTGGGAGCCATCGATCTCTCGCTCTGGCGGCGCAGTGGCGGCCCGATAGTGAAAAACCGGGTGCGCACGCTTCGTCGTCGGGAAAATCATCCGCGGCGCTCACTATTGCGCCACCCACCCGACCGAAACAAACGACCCGCTCGACGACGACGACGACCCACCGACAAGTCCGCGGCTGGCGACGGCGCGTTGGAGCGTCTCGGGAGTGTGAATGGACCGCGGTAACCGGCGTACCCGCGGAGCGGCGGGAAGGAGGAGCGCGCACACGCACACACACACACACACACACACACACGGTATTTCGGTCACGGCGTATGGATCCACCTGCTGTACGGCGCGCCGTGTCGTGCCGGTTCGTAGTACGGGTGTCGCGGCCCGCAGTCGGTCGGGGTCGGAGCACCGCGGCGGCCGGGCGGTGCGGGCGGGTTGTGATAGTGGAATGCCGTCGTAGTCGTCGGCCGCCGTGCGCCACCCTCCTCGTCGCCGGCGAACGCGCGCGCGCGCACGCATACGTACACCGAGCACGGTCCATTGTGCGTGTGCTTTTGTGTGTGCGCGCGCGCATAGTATTCTCCGGCGGCATCCCATAGAAAAACAACGCCGCCGCCGCCGTCTACCCACTGACGCCGCGATACGTAAACGCGTGTATACTCGCTCCGCCGACCGTTCCTCCGCCGGCGCACCCCGCGACCGTCAACATTTTTTCGCATGCGTTGTCACTACGTCGCGGTGTATATAGTGTATCAGTGGACGCGCGCGCGCGTGTGTGCGCGTACTACGTGCGCGCGCGTTTAATAATACTTTGTTCAATCCGGGAGCGCGCGCGAGTGGTGCTCCGCCGCCGTGCGCCGTAGTATGTAACGTAGTAGTATATTATATCGTTGTTGTAGTTGTAGTAGTGTAGTAGTAGTAGTAGTAGTAGTAGTAGTAGTAGTAGTAGTAGTAGTAGTAGTAGTATATAGTAGTAGTAGTAGTAGTAGTAATAGTAGTAGTAGTAGTAGTAGTAGTAGTAGTAGTAGTAGTAGTAGTAGTAGTAATAGTGGTGGTGGTAGTCGTCGCCGCCGCCATCCAATGCATGTGAGCGTGTGTGTCTGTATGTGTCTGCCGCGTGTTTCTCGCTCGCTCTTCGACGCGCGCGACCTTCTCTCCTCTCTCGGCGGCGCAAATATAATAATAATAATATATAAAACATACTAACGTAACCGCCGCCGCGCGAGTTAGTCGTTGACCGGCGTCGTTATTGTCGTGACGTGTGTGTGTTCGACGGAAAATGCTTATCAGCACCAGTGACTGCACGACTATTATTATTATTATTAATAACAACTTGTCCGGTAAGTAGTGGCGTTATGAATGGATATTCTCCTTAAATTTTGCTTTATTATAATGGTATGGTGCGTTGTTGCACAAGTGCTGTTGCGTTTAAATTTATTTTATTATTTTGTACAACGGTATTTGTCCGTTTTTATTTTTCTTGCTTTACCGACCCGACCGTGCCTTTGACGAATCTCGAAATCTGTCGTACACTTCCAGGACTCTAGTCTTGTGTACACCTCTACACGTACGTCAAAATCAGGTGTACTGATATAAATAGCGCACAGGTGCGAAACGCGTCCCGGTCTAGCTTAGCCTCGGTCGTTCGGGACTGGTTTCCGGCCACTCGAATTTTGCGAGCTCACACGGCGAGGAGCGTAAAAACGACGTTGTGTTTGAACCATCCGAAAAACGAGTGGAAATCGGTTTACGCGTGTCTTACGGCGTTCGGTAAATATCTCTCGTATAGTATTTAATCTGCCCGCAAGTGTGTGTCGTCTTGCGGGCGCGCGTGCGTGCTTGTGAGTGTCGTTTGTAGAAACGAGCTCTCTAATCGGCTATTCATTGACACTCATGCACAACTATTTTGCGATGAAGTATTGCGCGATCGAGTTTTCGGCGGTCGTTTTTCGTTCCGCCTCAAGGTCGTCGTCGTCGTTGCCGCAGCCGCCGCCGCCGACGCGTGATGGTGGTGCTCCGTTTTGCACGCCAATTTTGTATCGTTTACGGCGTTCACGCGTAGGTTTTCCGTCTCGCCTATCGCGTAAAATAAAACAAACGGTCGAGTACACGATTGCACTTCTCGTGCGCGCAGTCGCCGTGTCCGTACGTGTACGTATCTATGTATTGAATCACGCAGTGCAATACGTTATCTGCATGACAACATTTAAAACGGCCCTTTCCGATGACGCAAACTACGGTTCTGCTGTTCTGCATAATTGTTTATTAGTACGTGCACTCGAATTGCTGCGGTATAAAAAAAACCAGATGACTGCTCGGGCTGAATCTAAAAGTCTACGATGCGCTTTTTTTGTTGGTCGTCCGCTTGACAATATTCAGTTTAATAAAACGACCGTGATAAGAGTGGAGTGGATCGGACATTTAGTAGACGTTATAATCGGACACGTGGATTATGCCATTTCCAAACACAACCCACACGGTGTACTGCTCAAAATGAACGATAACATTATGATAACATCATAGATGGGTTCGTCGTTTATCTATTTTGCGCGCTAATAGTCTGCAATAAACACTAACCAGGTATAAAATAATATTATAACGTTACAACGTATTCAGTTCCGAGTGGTTATGCCGGCACCGAGACGGCATAATACGTTTATTAATAAAATTGTATTATTTATTATATTAAAAATTTAAAACCATTAACCTTGCAGCCGATGCCCGAGTGTCCAGTGCATCTTTCATTAGTCATAAATCATAATGTTATAAGTCACATTTTACCTACGTGTAGCGTACGTTATCGTAAATGCGTTATCTTCTGCGTAAAACGGAATACTACGAACGAAAATAGCGAGTACAAACCGCCACTACAACGTCGTTATTGCAAATATTATGCTTACGATCAGATTTCGCCCGCCGGAACTATAATAATATGCAGGAACGTACGGAAAGTCAGTAGTGGGTGTGAGGCGTTCGCGGGGTTATTAGGTTTCGAGAGTTTCTTCCGGTACTCTTTCCCCCGTTTCTCGATACCCGTATGGCCGTATCAATAAGTCGTTCTCCGACGATAACGGTGTGTACACGTTAATAATAATTTAAATATAATGATTAATAAACGGATGAATAAGCGCGCGCGGGTGGGTGTGTAATGTGTATATTATGATAATAATAATATTTTATATTAATATGGATGCTCGTACAAAGGGCAATTATCTATCGCCTATATCGGTGTTCTTATCGTAGATAAATTGGCCCGATTAATACTAATAATAATTATTGGAGTACGAATATTTTAAGTGCATGATGCATTTATTGTGGTATTTGCAAAATAATCTACTCGTTTCCGAGAATACAATTTTACAGATAAGGCTCTTCGCTTTTATTGTATATTTTTTCTCCACACCGAGTATATTATTATGTTCTCAACCCGCTGAACAAGCCTGTTTCGATCCTATTGTGTACGATCTTGTGTTGTGTACGGGTTTTTTCTATTAATTTTTTGCCGTTTACTTAAGATTTGTTTGAAACGAGATAAGCACGCCACACAGTTGCTGTTGGCGTATTGTTCGAGAAACTGTGTGTACAAAAATTATCAGCACGCACGTGTCGAGTACGAATCTTTTTGTCTGTCTTTTATTGTTGTGGTGTTTTATACTATACCGTGTCTCCGGTATATACATATGATATTATATTATACACATACTTTTATTTTTTAATAATGGAATATATTATAATAATAATAATAATAATATAGTATAATATTATGCCAAACTCGTTGAATGAAATTGTATTTATCAGTACATGTTTGCGTGTGTGTTGAGACTCGAGAGGACATAACAATAGTACATAGCTTTCTTTGTCTTCTTTTATACACGCGCATAACAGAAAAATTACCGACTGCAAATATAATCATTAATCGATATTATAATTTTATTAAATATTATCTTTGTATCATTATTGTTGATTTCTATTGTCTACGACCTAACGTCTATAATTAACAAGATTCACAGTGGAGTTTTCTATAAATTATATAAATGTTTAAATATAAATCATTCAATGTATTTTTTTTAAATTCTATGTATGTTTAAGACGTTAATAGAAATAAAATAAAGACAAACTATTACATCTTTCTTAACATAAATTCTACTTATTGATCAAGGTCCGTGCTGTTTGTATTTTTTATTTTTTTGGGGGACTGGTAGCCAAGCCACTTTTGCATTATTATAATATTATAAACGAATCCCTTTTACAGTAATTTTGTAAAATCTACAGTATCGTGTGTACCTCCCAGTTCCCCGACATCAAGGTTTTTTTCATTTTCGATAAGTGACTACAAAAATAACAGAAACCACTTGTTAACACAGCTTGGACTCAAATAGTAATTGCCTACGATTTTCAATGGCTTCTTCCGTAGTTTATTATTATTTTTGTTTTATGGTGTGTCGCCTGCAGAGATACCGCCCACACCGAAAAAATTCGCAAGTACACGTCCACACAATGCATGTCTCGGGACAATTCCGTTTTTTTATCGCTCACGACAGTTTCCGTTATGCTGTGGTCTTATCAATAAATATTTTGTAAATAATACAACTACAAGGAATAAAAAATTTCGATTTCCTGACCAAAATTATATAATATGTATTAACTTATGTTCAAATTAGGTCAGGACTAATATCGTAATTCTATATTGTACATTGTCATCGTAATAGTAATTTGTCATAATTGTCATAATGGTCATTATTAGTTATTAGATTATAATCTCTAACCCGTGCGATTTGGATTTTTTTAGGCGTTTCTGAACGATACGTGCAATGATCACCAGCGGTCTCGTGGTGGACGGCGTTAGCCACGGACTCCAGGCCCATTTGCCGTATAACCACCAGGCTGTCCATAACCACCACCGTATGTCGTACGTGGAACCGTCAGCATACATGAAATCAGTGGGCCCACCGCCGTCTTCTCCGCAACAACAACAGCAACAGTCTTCCGAGCTGCCATCCACACCAGAGTTCCTGCGGCCATTGCCGAAACCGGCGCCCGTGAACCCTCTAAAGGCACCTCGGGCGTCGTCAAAGTACGCAGTGGATTGTCGTCCGGTCAACCTAACGGCCCCCAAAGAACCATTGCCTCCACCGTCGGTGGACCACCACATCAGGTTGGACGACCGACACCATCCATATCCTGTGTACGGACATCCTCGGCTCTACGTCAGCGCAACGCCGTACCACCCGTACCATCCCATGCACCAACCGCCGGCGCCGTACGGCGTGTACACTAGCCCGTACGCGCCCGTCATCCCGCGTGATACCAGGCACCATATGATGCAGCCGCCGCAAGAACGAAGGTACCCGAGTCCGCCGAACAAGAACGGCATTGTTAGTGTCGGGAGTCAGGCCAGCCCGTCGTCGTCGCCTCCCGAACAGTTCAAAGTTCCCAACGGCAGGGACAATAAACCACCCCTACAGCTGCAGCAGCAGCAACCGCAGCGGATACTACCGCCTCCCCAACCGGCCACTACAGTAGCCACCACCCCTGTCGTCAACCACAACAACAACATCAACGTCAACAACAATAACCACATAAGCGCAGCCGCGGAACCTTCGCCGAAGAAAATGCGGCGCAACACGCCGGAACCGCTGTCACCGCCGGCGGCCAAGACGTCCAACTTCACCAAGGGTTCGCTGATACGGCTGGCCAACGGCAATATAAAAAAAGTCGAAGACATGAGGACCGAAGACTTTTTGAACTCTGTAGAGAACAGCGACCTGCACAGGATTGATGCTAGCACGGTGGTGAGAATCGAACCCGTAACGGATTCGGCGGTCAAAGGCAACATAAAGATCACACTCAGCTACGGTGACCAAAGAAATCATCAGGTAAGCGGAATTTCAATTATTATTATTGTATATTATATTTTTTGTCGATAAGGAAGTCGTCGTAGTAGTTTTCGTAGTAATAGTAATAATAATAGTAGTAACAGTAGTAGTAGTAGTAGTAGTAGTAGTATTTTCAACCGACCTCACTCTCCATCGCTCCCACCGCTCGCCGCGACCGTCCACGCAAAACCACTGCGAGATCTCGTCTTATAATAAACGTGTATATAGTAAGATATGGTCTCTTCTTGGAATCGGGTTTGGTGAAAGACCGGTGGAGTAGGAGGTGGTGAAGACTATAATACGAGTCATAGTAAGGCGGACGACGTTGTGGCGGAGTAGGAGAACCATTAGCGCGGCGGTTTTAAAAACGAACCACTCGTCGTCGCCGCCGCGGTGAATTCTATATGTAATAATAACTTCTGGAATGCAACCAAGACGATACGGGTTTTTTTTTTATTATTATTATTATTATAAGTTTTTATCACGACGACGACGACGACGGTACGCGCAGTGGGTGTCGCTGGGCGGTTGGTGCTGCGAGAGCGATGGGCATGTAATCTTGCTACGACCTTGGGAGTCCACGAGAGGAACGCGGCGGAGGCCCCCGTCCGACGTGGAGAGTAGTTGTATTGAGTGACATTGTTCCGGACTGGTTCTAGTTCAAGAGGTGTGGAAAAACCCGGAGCTTGTGGAGGCGGCCATATTGCGTGGCACGAGTTTGTCTTGGCGTGCGCGTGCGCTCGTGTGTGTGTACATTTTAGTAGTCGTAGTATTTGTGCGAGTGAAATAATAATATTATACTACGCGCGCGTTGCGAGGAATTCCTTGTCCCGCCGTCGACCACGCGACAAAACAACGAGCGCGCGCGCGTGTGTTTTCGACGCCGTTTTATCTCCAACCACCTTTTTAACTAGATTGAATAATAATAATTATAAAGTGTATAATTATTGTATTATACGTGTATTATTGTATCACCAACGTATTTAAATCATTTTCGAATTTCATATGGAATGCCACTGCCGGGACAGATTCTCCCGCCGTCATCTCCGACTGTTGGTTTCGCGAAATTTATTTGTTCTCGGTCCACGTTCTACGCGTAAAATCTTCTCGTGCCCTAACCTCCCTCCTCCCCCCCCCCCAACACACACACAATCACGATTAATACTCCACGAATATCGCCAAATACCGCACACGCCCGTCGGAATAAAAGTAGAATTTTTTTAACCGTTGCCGCGTTTTTAGGAGTATTTTTACGATCTTGAAAATTTGATTTTTCGATGCCCGAATTTCGAATTGTTGCCGGTTTTATCTTCTGCCATGGAATTAATAAAATTATTGTCGTCGTCGTGCTGGAACATATTTTAAACTCCTACAAAAATATTATTTAACTAATAATTTTATTTTGTTCTTGAGTAGGTATAGTGACAATGTTATTGTAGATAAAAGTTTTATTTAACTCTTCAAATGTGTATATTTAACCGTATAGTTAATAATTAAAAAATATCCCGTCTTAAATCATGACGTTTTTTACACGATCGTTCGAAAAAAGAACAGGGAATTAAAAACACCTATATATTATAATAAAACTATTTCGATGCCTGTTTTTTCAAATATTTTATGTGTGTACATTTTAATGCTCTAATTTTACTCCGTTGGTAAAACGATTATTTCGAAGACTCAAAACAATCGTAATGAAAATGATAGATCATCATCTTAATCAAAAAAAAAATTGGAAATATTTTTGTACGAAAATTTGTTCAACAAACACAGTGATTAAAGTATCAGTATTGCATAGTAAAGGCTTGAAGTGGTAAAACATAAGTGCGTTTACGATTTCTGCATGTGTCAACAAGACTATTCTATTTTTTTAAAAATCATTTCAAGTCTTTAAATTATTGATGTGATACTGTTTAAGTGTTGGGTCTCGTGACAATCACAAATTACTTCTCTCGAATTTCAAATTATTTTAGTTACATACAAGTGCATGCAAATTTATTTCAATTAATAATTTAATTTCTGTAGGTCCGAGAACTCTGACGAATTCGGAGAATGTTCTAATGTTTTAATGATATAGTATTATGTTGAAATTGCATTATAAATGTACCTACTAATGTGAATAATATGATATTTATCTATGAGTTTGAATGTTAAACCCATTCAAATGACATTATTAACTACGGGTCTATGCAACGGTCTTTGTTAAGTAACGTTGTTCGAATTAAATCGTGTTCATTGTCCAAAGCAAGTTATTGTACAGACTACACACTTCATAGTACACACGACACACCGTTGTGTTATAAAACTTTGTCGTTAATATTATGTTATACATTTATACCGAATGCTTGATTTCAAAATATTTCTAATTATTGTACTATTGTATTATATTTTATTAGTGTCGTCGGAAGCATTGTATGATAATATTTCAACTCCATGAATTATTTTAAGTCTTCACTAACTATAATAATGATTATGTACAGAATTTTTTCTGCGTCCATCATCGACATGATAAAATCCAAATATATAATATTATGATGTACATTCTCATTTCCCGAAATTCTCTGTGCCGAGAATTATTAATGTGTATATTAGTTGTTAATATATTGGAATATCATATTGCATGTTAATTTTTTTTTATCTAATGCGTAGTGCACATTTTTGTCACGAATTCCTATTAAGTAATCAGGATCGTTTCCAATAACTCGTTCAAACCATGTGACCGAGCATTAAATTAAATAAAAAAAAAATATAATATTATTTATTATAATAAATGTGTTGTTTAAACGGATTAATAATGATAATCATCATTAAAAATCGTTCCCTTTATTTGCTTTTGCATTTCGCATTTCATTATTTTTGATCTCGGAAGAAAAAAATAAGTACGCTGTTCGCCTGTTCAATACACATACAGTATACATAATTATCTGTGCATGGCATAGTTGCATGTGCAGTTTACACTATGGTTACTGGTTAGTAATGAGTAATGACTAATGAATAATAATGATAGTAATATCATTGAGTATAGATAGTACTATATATATTCTATACTCAATGGTAATACCTATTATAATAATATATCGACCAGGTTTGCGGCACGAGTGTGTACTAAACGACGGGCTAGTCGAGTCGTTGCTGATGGGCGATAAATAAAAATATATAAACCATTCCTCGACAAACTTTTAATATGTGAAAAAAATATATTATCCAGTTCAAAGAGCAAACAATTGATATCGTTTACGTTTTATTTTTTTCCACTCATTTATTTCGACGACCATGTCGGTGGCGCCGCGCCGGTCTCATTTCATTGCGAGATCACTATAAAGCAGTCTCATTATCGAAAACTCATGAATTTCATTCAACAATAGTCAATAGTAATTATAGATATTACGCACGGTCGCGTTTTCGTGATACGTGGTTACCGGTTAGTGCGGGCGGTTGGCCCTATAGTGGCGATCACGTCGTCGTCGTTTTCTCTGAACACGGCCACACGCGCCACTTGCGAGTCGTAGTCAACCCTTCTCAACATTCGGTTGTCTGCGCAAACTTCCTCTCCTCGCCGCCCCCCTTTGTTCTTCTCGCCGTTGTGTGCGCTTTTTTTCTCCGCTCGCTCGTGCAAACTAGTTTCGAAAATGGAAAAAAAAAATGATGTCCGAGAAAGGAAATAACGAGTACAACGACGACAACCAACGCACGTATGGAGAAAGAGAAGATGGCAAAAAAAAAGCTGATATCAAACACAATGCCAAAACGAACTCGTCGCCCCTTCTAACTCTCCTCGCCATAACCCGATTCAGCGCTACGGAGAGAATTGTTTGTGTGCGTGTGTGTGACCTTTTTTTCGTCTGAAGGTCGGAATGCAGACATCGATTGGAAATGCTAATGCGGTAACCCTTCCCGGCTCCTCCCGCGCGTTAAGCGCACTGCTCGAGTGCACCCGTCGCGCATGTGCACCGACCAACATCCCTGCCGACGAGGTAGAGGGTGATTGCGTGTGACCCCTTTCGCTACCCCCCCCCTCTTTCTGTTCGACGATAGTAGCGAAAAATTGTTCTTCTTAGTTTACTGAATGAACCGATTCTAGTATTCTACCCAAAAGCTATAACTTATCTCATTACCTATAGGTACAAAATGACTACTTCTATACATACTTATATCTTTATGTATACATTTGGATTTTATCCGGCACACGCAGTCACGACATAAATACTCGTAACTCCACTATTGCCGATCACAAGCGCTGATTTAAAAAAAAAGTGCTAAGAACCAGGGTCATAAATTTTAATCGATAATCATGGCGGACAAATAAACGTGTGCCTAACGTTCGGACGAGATCAAACTACTCGATAGTCAAAGTTGTCGTAGTAAGGTTTTTGGTTTATCTTTTCGACGTGGGTCAGGGTTAACAGTGCCAGGGAAATTAGGGTTAAGTACTTAAGTTGTAGGATTTGTTTAAAGTTAAAAACTAAATAATATTACGTTACTATGTTCTCTCATTATTATCGAAGAGTACAACAATAAATAATTATAGTATATTTTGAACCATTAGTGGATCCTATTATAATAGTGTTATTTATATAGCTTGAGGCTTGAGGGACATACTAATATTTTAGACATTTTTAATTGTGTGGGGAAAAATAATACCTATAGACATTATTGAGATGATTCTGAATTAATATTTCATATTTTGTAAATGGTTTTTAATAACAATATACAAATATAATAAGATATTGGTAGCCGGTAGGTAGAACCTTGTACCTATATACCACTATAGTATGAATACCTACTTATGTGTTGCGTCTTCCATACCTACACATATTATTTAGTAAAATACCTAAAAATACTTATATAGGTATTATTCTTTAATAATGCTGATGAATCAATACACCAAGATTAAATGTTAGCGGATTGTAAACAAACCGACGATAATACACGATGGTTGATAATACTTTATATTAATATGTTATAGACTAAACACTACTATAGAGTTTATATAGTGTTATCAGCAGTTATCAATTATCATTGACCTTTTACTAATCTACTTGTCTCTGAGGTTACTCTGCGCTGAGCTGTACTGCTGTAATAATAATTTAGCCTTTAATAATATTTATATATACTTACAACTATATATATATATATAATGTAGTGATAATCGGAATTGATAGGGTATACCCTACATTATTACTATTTACTACAATATTATAAATTATAATGCAGTCACAAACACGATTTTATATAATATTATTATACACTAAATATTTAAACAGCTGTATACAGAGACGATCTTAAAAAAAGGTCATGAGGGGGGGGGGGTTGCATATTCTTTAAAATTGCCGAATAGATTTAGAAATGCTGAACAAATTTACCATGTGCCGACTAAAGTACTGCTCCCGAGTGGCTGGAGGAAAAAGGTGTCCAAAAGACGTAAAAATCATGAAAATGTACGCACTATGGAATCAGCGAATCTACAAACTTCAATCCCACAATAAGTTGTTGCCTGTAAAAATGTACTTTTTTATATCCAAAAATGTACTTTTCGCGTCTTCGAAAAATTGATCAAAAAAGTTTTTTGAGGGATTGAGTGAACGCCACTACTCTTCCATTAACTACAACCAGTCCAATAGGTTAGTTCTCCTGGCATGCATTGCTTTTTTTTTGTCGTATTTGACTCTGAATCGTCTCCATGCAGACTCTAATTATATCATGAGTATTTGGCCCCTGTTTCTGGATCAATAATGAAGTGTAGCTGCACTGGGATTTAAGGTTTCGGGCACATAGTACTGTGTTCGCTTATAGGCTGTTAAAGGACTTCTACTCATCCGAGTGAATTATGAATCTCAATTATATTTCACCTTTAATAATGTAAAGTAATGTAGCGCTATACGGCTATATCCCTATTTTCTACTATAAAAAATGTACCCACACAATATCATTATGATGATGACATCATCGCACTCTGTCCGATTCGCAGATATCACATATATGACATAAGTTCCCAAATTATTTTATAGTTAAAAATTTTTAATTTTAATACTTAAGGTTTGAAAATGTTATCAAAAATTCCTCATAGGGGTTATTCTTATATATACAGTGGAATTAATAAAAAAAAAGTTAAATGTAAAAACACGCACTAACTTTTTTTGAGCATTTGAAGTTTAAATTGTATGGAATTGTACGTTCAAATGTCAATTAACAATAATCTTTGTTCTAACTTTTCAGAATGATTTTTTTTTCCAACGGGTCCAAAAATGGAAACATGCTTTTCCCGTTATATGCAATAATCCATAGTATACACCATACACACGTGATAATAATAAAATCGTAGTAACGATGTGCTGTAGTGTACAGGCGGCTGTGTATTGGTGGGGTTGGGTATATGGAGCAATGTCAGTGTTTGGGTTGAAGGGGTGCGTGAGTGATGTGTTCTTGCGTGACACATGGTTTAGACACAAACATCGCATGTGTTGGTCGTAAAAACGAAAAGAAAAACATGACGTAAACGATCGTGGTGTGTTTTACTATATTATAATATATACTTATATTGAAAAACAATGACAAACTAGTACATGGCAGTCGTCATTCGTCTCGACATTTGCGACAACTCGACGATCACACGGTTTCTCGTGGTCGCATATATAAATTTTAATAAATGGAGCGTAAAAAATACTTACATATAGCAAGACACTAAACTCACATCGACATAGCGAGACATACTAATTAAATATTAATCCCAGTATTTTGCTAATGTTTTTCTAAAGAAAAAAGCGTCAACGCCGGCCTAACCAGCTTTAGCAGCCAAAAAATCGCAAGCCCCCTCCCCCCCCCAAGAATGCGTAGCGCTTGCCGCTCGGTGGCTTGGTGGCGTTACGAATGTTTTGTGTGGCATCGACGGCTTTCCTTTGTTATTCACCCTGCAGGACCGACCGAGCCCTGACAACGGCGGGTCGCCCGCGCTTGCGCCCCGTCCCGCGGAGCTTATGAATTGTGCAGGGGAATTCATTCATGCAACCCACCACCATCCGCGTGATTTCCGCGACGCCGCCGTCGGTGCCCGGTGGTTGTGACTCAATGGCGACTGGATAGCGCGCCGCCGCACTCGCGTTATTATTATTATTATTATTATTATTGTACACGCCGGGTCATTTTTCTAACCAAGTATAACGTGAAACGTTCTCTACTTCGTCCAGTTAACTCCTATTTCGATGTTTGTAAATTTAAAACAATACGTTTTTAAAAATAAAAGTATTATAACATAATATAATAAATAAAAAATATATTTGAAGACGCTGCGATCTGCTGCGTGGTCTATCGTTCACGCAACTCTGGAAACATACTTTACGTAGGTCGATCACTATAAGGGCCTATAATCATTATTCATTACATTTACATACGAGTATTCACGCTGTCTAGCGTTGCAGTGTTTAACGCTAAGTGTCAAGTACTTTTTCTACATTTTCATTTTACGATTGTTGTACATTACATATGCTTAATAATTATAAAATTATAAAATATTTTTTTTTAACTATCATATTTAGGTACTAAGCGTGTACCTCGATTAATTGTTGGACTAAGAAATCGAAAAAAGTGATAATGGGTTAATTATTTGTTGATAATATTAATCTAGAACTTGCGCATTTTTTTTCCTAGGAAACACCCTAAATATTCTACAAAATATTCATACATCATATGCAAATTATCAGTATCTGGTATCCTGCACATGTAAGTGTTGTGGAATCGATTTCAATGATTTTCGGGTGTTTTCGTGGATTTTACCGACTCGACGGCCGTAAGGACATGATAGTAATAATAATAATAATAGTAAATATAGTATTAACAATAATACACCGTCTGAAATGATCGACCGACAATCTGATTAGTAATTATTACCTAGTCATAATGTAGGAATAGATAGACTAGTCGATAAATCCATATATTTATATTATAATTACTAAAATACATATTATATTATATTATGTAATTGTAATACACGAACTCTATTTAAAACGTCAGAGCTCTAAACGCGCAGTACATATTTATGCAAAGTTTAAGTAAATATAATAATGATAAACGGGACCAATGTAAACTAAAAGAACAAACTCGTATAGCGCGTATGCTAAAATGTATAAATAGTAGACGGAAAAAAATGTTTAGATAAAACTGTGTACATTTTAATATCCGAATAACAATTTATTTAAATAAAAAAACAAATCATGACCCAACGGAAAATTGAAACATTATTAACTGCGATTTTTGCCCGAGAAAGAGTCACACGCCTCCTCCTCCGCGCATTGACATCGGCATTGACGTTTTCTGCGTAATCGGTAATTTTCTGTCACCCGTCATTCATAAAAAACATAATATATGCTCTCAAAACATCGTATACAATTATACAAAGAATACAATATAATATATACATTTTCCTATTCTCAGCAGCACCCACGCGTCCGTGTTTGTGTAGTTCTTCTTCTTTTCTTCCTCGTCATTTCAATTCGACACACCATTAAATTTGTGGAGTAATTTTAAACTCGAGTTTTCGATTTCCGAAATCTGATAATGTGGGGGTGTGTCTTCTGCGCGTGCGGCATCCCAATTACTTACAATTTGGTTTGTTGTTATTTCTTTCACAACGTGCAGTTTAGTTAATTAACTATTTTCGTATCGAATTCGCTTTTTATCGGCAAACTGAACTCCTCCACGGGTGCACACCGCAGTACACACGTCGCCTATTAGTTATTATAGTTATTACTTATTAGTTTTTACTTATTATCTACAAAATAATATGTTATAAATTATAATGTTTACCTCTATATTATATACGCCTATAATTAGTTATTACTTATCGGTTTTTACTTATTACCAATAAAATTATATGTTATAATGTTCACCTCTATATTATATTCAGTATATAACTGTCTACAGATAATATTAATGTTTTTCGTAAATGCTTGGTTAACTGTTTTACTATAGAACTAGCACTCGTGGAAATCGTTTTCACGGTAGTGTTATATAATACCTACCTAATTTATAAATATTTTAGTTTTATTGTTTTTGTCGTACGGAAAAAAACCGTATTATGAATTGTATTTGTATTTATATTTTTATTTATTATTTTTATAATATTATACACATATTTCCAAGTTACATTTAGATTTTTTTCGATTCATAACACGAGTTGTTGAAGTCAAGCCAACTGGATATTATGTTAAATGCACATAATGCAATTTTCCTTTGTACTATACAACAACAATTTACCATTAGCGCTTAGGTCAACTGTCTTAAAATGTAAATTTTTTTTAACTATAACTAAGCGTGCTTAAAAACAACTATCTGCTCAAATACAATGAATCTGATTTGTAAGCATTCTAAAACCAAGCTGTAGTGTGTATACAGCGTGTGCGCATTATAAACTCAATAATAAATGGGTTATTAAATATTATGAAAAGCAATAAATAAAACGCGTCGGTATTTGGCGTTGGAAGTGGTTTTATTTCGTATATTACATTAAAAACTATAGATGTATATTATGTATAATATAATTTACATTAGGTGACAATCATAATGGTAATAATATTATTACTTTTTACTAGTTATTAGTTATTAGCCTACGTATGAATGAACGCCGAACTTGTTTTAAACCCAATAAAACCGAATACTATTTATTATCCTAAAATATATAATAACGCCACGCTGTACTTTATAATATGTATAATAAAAATATTATATTCCACTGTGTAATTCGAATCTACTGATTTCAAAACCGTGTGGCGTTAAGATGTGACATTTTTCTTGGTGTAAAATTTTAAGATTTAAGTTAAGCCGTTTTTTTTTATATATTTTCCACACCATAATAAAGAATAACGTAATATTATGTTGGTTACAAGTTTACAACTTATAAATTATACTGTCGTCAGGGTGCTGTACCGTGAATCGCTATCGACGTCGGGTCGTTATTTGTACACGCTGCAGTCGAGTTATTGTAAGAAACTAATATGACAATTAATTTAAAATAAACGTTTGCCGTGATCACGATAACATTATATTTACATCGAAACACGGTTATTATTATTAATTACTATACAATAAATTATTTAATAGTATTATTGTTGCAACGAGCGGTGGTGCAGTTGTGTGTGTGTGTGTGTGTGTGTGTGTGTGTGTGTGTGTGTGTGATGGACGACGGTCAGCGGGCGGCGCAGGCAGAGACATAAAATCCGGCCGTGTCCGAAATCGTATAGCGCTGTCGCATGCGTCGGCGTTGGCGTTCCTCCGATGCGACGTTTGCGATTCAATATGGGTACGACGCTGTTGTCTGCACATTTATGTATTGATAATATCGGAGAGCGTGCGTGCGCGCGCGTACATATTTTATTTTTTTATTATAAATTCGCGCTTGTTTGACGTAACTCGACGCATAGTAAGTACTCATAGTGCACATCACTCGTGCAAGCAAACATCAGCGGTGATGGCGCGTGGTAGTGGGGGAATTTCGTCCTTGAGGCAAGGCAGGGTCATTACTATGTAGGCTAACGTAGTAACGTAGTTGTTGTAGTAGGCTTATAATATTATTATTATATCGGTCTCCCGTCTCCGCCGCTCCATCGTTCCCTCTCACCTGCCCGTCCGTTTCCTCGCCACCACCTTCCGATTGATCGCCTCTCCGCAGGTAACTCCACTCCTCGTCATCGTCTTTCCGAAGTTATCGTAGTTGGACGAAAAAAATACACACACACACGTCACGTATTTAATATGATAGAATAATGCTATTTTCCGTCGCCGACGACCATCTCTCCGACTCCAACATCTCGCTCGCGCGTCGAGTTTGTTGACCTGTTGCACTCCCGACCACTGACCGACGCGTGATAGAGACGGCGGCCGCCGCATATTATTACACATACACGCGCACGCGTACACGCCCATGGTTATTGCCAAAATAATAATAATAAATAAATAAAAGAAGTACAAATCCTGTTCGGAGAGTTGGCCTTGTTCGAGGACGAAGAAACGCGCGTATATTATATACATAATTCATACTCGTCGGTCGTCGCACGCACACACACGCACACCGGCCGCGGCCGCGTTCGCGTTTCTTCCTATAAAATTTACATAATCGGTTTTTGTTATTATTATTTTTTCCGTCCGTCTGGGCCCACCATCTATAATAAATTGGTACCATTAGAGCAGCCACTCAGCGACAGTATGTTATTGTTATAATATATAGTATCATAAAGTTACTAGTTATAGTTTCATCGAGGGCGTCCCCGCCATCATATTATAATAATCTTCGCGAGGTACGGTGGCGTGATGAGTTTACCGACGGGTTACCAAAATTACGGAACGTGTTGGGGAGGCGTACGTTGTCCCCCTGCCTCGCCACCGCCGTCATATATGTGATGACATCCGTCATTGCTTTGTGGTGGTGCGGTGGTGGTGTTGCCCCGCATTGCGTGTTACAAATTACAATTATAAACATCCGTGGGAGTGGTTGTTGTCGCGCATTGTTCCCCACCCCCTCCACGCACAGACAAACACTGCATTGTTACGTGTATACAATATTATATTACCTATCGTAATATCGTATATTTTATTATATTATCTTCGATGTATTATTATTTTTGTACGCCGAGGTGGAATTTCAACATTTTTCTGGGGAGTCCTGAAAGTTATTTATTTCAAAAGTATTATTTTTATTTATGTATTATATATATTTTGTATTTTACGAAATAAAATCGAGTCTTCTTTTGGTTTTGCTAAGTTCGGGGTCAAGACCGCGTCAACAGTTTCCATCCCTATGAATTGACATCATAACTAAGCCATTCGATCTGACCTTCATCATTGGACAAAGTTGGTGTTTTAGTTGATAATCTTTCATTTAACGTAAATGTTTTAACATAATTAGCTGTTTCAACTTTCAATATAGGTTTATGAAAAAAATGTTGAATGGATGTCTATCATAATATTTTATGAATGCGCGAGCTCGCGCATATCTCTGCGTAATGCATATACAATATAGTCAATATAGGTACTGATTTCAATATTATTCGCGTCTGAGTATTGTTGGGAATATTTCGTATTTAGGAAAACGAATCGTGGCTTCAGCTAGAGCATTGAAGCTGCTAATATACTTAGTACACGCCTCGCCAACTAAAATATAACAATAATATGATATGATATGTAAACTCTTGTCACGAAGGTTTAATTAAAAATCGTTTTCATTTTTAGATCGGCATTGACAACAAAAAGACGAGTTCAGCAGCGGCTGTAGCGGCTGCAACTTCCAAGTCGCATCAGGTAGAAATGGAAAGCGGCGCAGAACACCCGTACTTTGTGTTCGGCCGGGGCTGGGCATCGTGGAGCCCGGCCAAGACGCTGGCCAAGTATGGGCTGACGTGCCAGCGGCTGCAGGTGGGCGACGTGTGCGTGTCGCTGACGAAACGAGCGTCGGCGGCAGCCTCCGACTCGATGACGACGACCATCCCGACCACGACAACGCCACCGCACGGAAAACGACGGCAGCAGCAGTATAACGTATCTGTAGCCGTACAACAGCAGCAACAACAGCACCACAATCATCAGCAACAAAACCTCCAACATCTCCATCAACATCATTCGGCGGCCGTTCAAAAAGCTCAGATGCAGCTGCAGCAACAGTCTGCGGACGACGACAAGAACAACAGGAACAAGAGACGGTGGTCCGCCCCTGACCCGGAACCCGCTACCTAGGAACACAGTTCATAAGTTCTTCTTGATGACAAATCTCTGTGTCTAAATGTTTTTTTTTTCTGCATCTCGGTCTTTCTCAAATTTTATGAACGCGTAAACGATGTTCACGTCTTATATACATTTATGCTATTGTTTCGCGTTAATTTTTGTACCTATATTTATTAATATAAAATATTTGTACAAGCGAGATTTTTATGGGACAGAAACGACGTCAAAAAAATCTTCTAGTCCCCTACCTCCATCCTCATTCCGTTTTGTTTTTTGTACACTTTTGTTTTTTTGCCATTCCCACCCAAATCTTATTGATTCCAGATAGTCTTTTGGTGGTGTTAGTTTGACATTTTTTAGGCCATAGTATGTGTTGTGTTGATTTCCAACATCGCAGTTACTTATACTTCAATATAATGTGTAATCGTACTAAGACTGAACATTCTTGGAAGGTTTCGAGAGATTATTTTGCATATTTCGAATACTTGTGGGACAAAAGTATATACATTAATATTACAACCACGTGATAATTGGCCAGTGAGAATCAGAGGTAGGAAAATCTAAAAACTACAAAAAACAAAACGTTATGATAAACTGAAGGATTCACTCGTTTTCTCTCAATATTGTGAAACATACTAAAATATAATTTGTTATGTGTAAAAATGAGAAATACCTATTTTTATCGTCGTTATTTTGTTAAAAACTCAAACAAAAATTTAGATACATGTTATACATTTACTATTAGAAGTCTATAAAATGTATTTTTTTTTCGGAAAACAATGTAAAAATCAATACTTATAATTCGTATTTAATTATCTATAATAATATGTAAACCACCTTTTAATATTAATACGCTTAAAAACTTAAATGCCATAAATGATGTGTTATTATTATGTATAAGTTTGCAGTATTTCAAAAACTCTAAATTTATTTCTGGATAGAATGATCTCATCGCGCGTAAATGAACAAATTTTTTTCAAAAAAATTTTAATTTCTCCTGTCTTTCAAAATTAAAATTTTTACGCATGTGATATTTTAAAAATGAGGTGGAAATAACCTTTTGATTTTTTATTAAAATAATTATAATAATATATATTTTAAAATAACTTAAAATAAAATTACTATATACGAACATTTGACTCTCAAGACTATATAGTTAAAAAAAATAATTTATTTTTACTATGATATTTTTCTTTTAATTATTAATTATATACTTATAACTATTTTTGTTGAAAATCTGATAAGTTGAAGAGACTGACAAGTACATGATAATCGCGGTTAAATTTAACCACTTAATTATTATATTTTTTCTCTCAGGTCTAAAGACTGTAGATGTGAAATTCTTTTTACCTCTCAACGATATGATATTTATTTATTTATTTTTAGCCCATGCTTTTTCATGCACATATCCTCATTTTGCCTAATGTATAAATTATAATATTTAAACGTATTGATGTATGATTGAAAAAAAAAATTGCCGATTTGTATTTATTTTATTTTATAAAGTGATACGAAGAGGGCAATAATACTTTGAGTTTACCAGAATGTTATTTTTATTTTTTTTTATTACATTACCTATATATTATATATTTATATATGTATATTGTATACATGTTTATATTTTTTATGTTTTTAACTATTTGATATTTTACATATTATATCGGATTAGTTATAATGTGTATATTACCTTTTAAAACGTGAACTTTGATTGTATTGTGCATTAAAAAAAAAAATAATATTTTGTTAAGTCTATATTATGTACAAGTCACACATTGTTTTTCTTTTTTACACTCGTTTAGACCTGCATATATATTTATTTATATTATGTATACAATTTAATTTATACCTAAAGGTTTCCTTATATAATATATGCCATATAGTTCACTTACGAATGATTTCATTATAATTTTAAAATTTATAACCACATGGCGTTTGTTGTATAAAATGTTCCGTAGAAAGGTTGTAATTTAAAACATGAGGATATCAGCGCACTGTGTGTTTTCTCTCTCTAACTCATGCATGCAACATATAGCAAATAATTTTTTTTTTTTTTTTATTGATCTTGACATTTAAGTTTAAATTTCCGCTTCGACAGCTGAGGCCATTAGCGTTACATTAAATATATATAAAAAAAAGGTACATATATATATAATTTTACAATATTAGTGTTTTATCTTAAAGTAAATTTAATAATTTAGTTGCAGTTAAGAATTCTATTGTGTTGATTTGCATTCATCAAAAATGTGTTTAATTGTGAGCGTGGTATATAGCATATAATATTATGTACGTATAAGAGTACAAAATTTGTGTTGTTACCTTTAATGTAAGAATGAGTTGTCCTATTATCAAATTTAAAGACAGGAACATTATCCGTGTTTGTGCAGGGTTGTTAGGTATACTTGTTGACGATATTTTCATTGTTATGCAAATTATGAGTTTGTAAAATATTACAATTTAAAAATGAACGTATATCGAAGAAAAATTTAAATATTTTAAAATAGCCAACTTATAAAATACACAGATAAAGTTCAATAGTTTAATTAAATTAAATATTGAATCTAACAACACACGATGGTGTTCTGCCTTCTGCCGAACGCAAATGTGCAATATGTTGCTCGCACGGGTCAGAGAGAGACCCTGCAGCAGACATCACATGACACATGGTGCTCTAACATCCTCGAAAATACGCGGGAGTGCTTGTATCAAGTTACAAACCTACGAGAGTTCTGATCGTTCAGTACATTCAAATTTCAATTATCGAAAAGTTTCTTTTCGCGTGTACTATCTAAAACTACTCTGTGCTGCAAAGAAATAATATAGTTATCAAAGAATGAGCATATCTCTAATAAATTCAACTGCGTAAGACTTTCATTTGTGAATTTAGTGAACACTTGCGTTTAAATTTTAAAATTATAATATACAATTAATTAATATTATGTTAAAACATGTTTATTATGGCAAAACTATAAAACACAAATTATAATTCATCCAAAGAAGATTGTTATTTTTGACGTTTTACTAAAAATTCAATGCCAAAAAAGTACAATGATTAAGCTTATACCTATTTGTTTTTTATTGTGCTTATTTAATAATGTCAATGCTGATATAATATTTGTTTTAACTCTTAATTAAATTAATATTTAATCGATAATCCACAGTATGTATTTGTAATATTTTATATAAATGCTATTATAATTTATTATAATATTTTTGTTATGTTATGTGACTGTGACTTATTATTCACTTATCACAGATTAAGTTTAATTTATAATAGACACTTATTATTATATAGCATATTATACAAATCCATGATGATATTATATTATTATAGTTTACTAATTGAAAAATGATGTTATTGAAATATAATATAACGGATTTTTAATAAATTGTTCGATATATTTTTTTAATTTTAGTAATGCTAAAAATAATTGTATTGTTATTATATGTTGTATTTGTGTTATTATTATATTCACAAAGGATTTCCTATTATATAATGAAAATTGCATAATATATTTTATATTCATACAATTTGTAAGTACCTATGCAGTTTTAAATAATTTGGCATTCAATATAAATTCTACGAGAATGAATTATTGATAAGTTGTATAATAATAAATTTGTAAAAAATATTAATTATTATTGATGTTTTTAACCCTATATTGTGATAATACATATATTATTTTGAATCTTTAGCAAAATGATTAGGGATATAGGTACATAAAAAAGTGGACAAGTGGGTACCGCTTTGCTGTACAGTATAGTTTTCGAGTGTTTCATTGTAATGGATGTGTTAAATTTTAATTCAATGATAAATCATTGTATGCATGAAAAATAATTCTGAGCAGATACGGTGCACCGTATATGTCAGCTTAGCATATAGGTATTTTATAACAATATTATCGTTTTAGTAATACTAGATAGGTTAAATTCATTTTGGGACAATAACACTACTTTTGCATATTATCCTAAAAATGATTATCCTTGGACGTTAGTCCATACTTTTTCTAAAGATGTCGATAATAGCAACCATTTGTCCATTTATATATGTTACGGGTAAAGTAGGAAATATTCCGGGTAATATTGTATTCCCCAACATTTTGGGCAATGCAATAAGAATGATCAATTTAATACTCCGATTTTTCATAATATATTGACCGGGCATTGCACGACAGTGCCCGCGGGCAAAACGTACCCTGCCCAGATCCATTCGGGTGATTTAAATACAGCGCACTGAGCACACTTATATCGAATTGCATCCATACGTAACAAGTACTCTGACAGTGTAAGGTGTTGGTCCAACACCTATAAGGCTATCATATTGTATTTGCAGTTTGATATCATAACATACGAGATACCTATCTAATTTTCCTAAATTATATAGTTCCTACAAATATACCTGCATTTATAGTATTATGTGACATAGCATTTTATTATATAATTATTTAATTATCAAAATGACTATAATTTAATAATAAATAATATCAATCTCAGTATGTGTTAAGTAACCGACCGATACACACGTGTATTCCCGGTTGGTTGATTATCGCATTTTATAGCTTCCGATAGCAGTATTAGACAACCATAGTTGGTACCTAAGTAGGTAACCTCTCTCATCGACATGTCTTTTAATATGGACACTTTCGACCAAAACCATCTCAACTCAACTCCCTCACTACCACAATCCAATGCTCATAAAACATTCGCAGAAACAACTGCAAACTCACTATTTCCTAAGAAAGATCAAACTATATCGTATTTAATACAATTGAAGATACGTCCCACAAATTGAATACATTAAAGCATTCAGTAAAATAACAACGCCAAATAACATCAAATTTGCATCACGTATTTCTAATAGCACTATAGCAGGTTTTGCATATATTTTTCCAGCAAGAATATTGTTGAACAAATCATTTCCAAACAACCTTACGTTGTCGTAAATAATATAAAAATAATGTACCGTCGTCTCATTAATCCGCCTAAACGGATAATCATATCCAAAGTGGCAACGTTCAACCTATTATACCACATGATATAATCACAAAAGCAATAATACTAATATCCCCGATAAGAATTCTGTCTCCGATTGTCCGATTACATTCATGGAGCCCAGTTTCGATAATGAAGAGTACGATCATGTCATAGACTCATAGGCCTTTTTCGACGACAATTATAATATATATACACCCGGACGATAACGAAAAAATGCTGAGTTCAATTTTAATAAATGTTGACCAAACTGATAATCGGTTATTTCTCTCCGACGACACCGTAATTTGTTATCTCTGTAAACAAAACACGAACAAAACATCAACCAGTCACCACAACAACCCACCTCCTGCCATCAATGATTACGACCCAGAAAACAACACGCAGAAAGTTGCGAATACACCCGATGCCTCTATAAACCCAAATCCTCACCAAATAACCAATACATAGGCGGAAATCGGGGGGCTTAGAGGGGACTAAGTCCCCCAGAAGTTTAAAGTACGGGTCTTAGCCCCCCCTGGCCATCACGATATTAATGTGACTTAATATACAATAACTAGTATAATTAAAAAATGCATTTTTAAAATCTGGATTACAAAATAAATTATAAATAAATATTCTATGATAAAAATTAAATTAAATTAGTAAGATTTTACAAACTTATTGTCAATTGTCATAACTTGGAAAGATCGTAATTAATGTAATATTAATAATAACTAATATAATAAGTAATAACACCCGCATTGGTTGTTTATTAGCAGTCGTCCGCGTCGCGTCGCGCGTCGTCCCGATTTCGATGAAATTACGTAATAATATATTTTTAATTCTTTTTTTGTTTAGAAATAAATGTTCAAAGTAAGGAAAATTATTGTTTTTGTACTGATTTATGGTTAAATTGTTTAGTATGTCAAACTTTGTAAATTGTCTTGTTGAAATAAATAATTGTGAGCGACTAGGACATTAGTGCCTATATAGGAGCAATCAAGGCCGTATCTGAGGCCCCCCAAGGGGTCCGGACACCCCCCAAAATTTCCTAAATAGTATACAAATGTTTAACTAAATAAATATTTATTTTTGATACCAACATAAATATTACATATTTTGGACCCCCCCCCCCGAAATTTTTTTCTGGATACGGCCTTGGGTGCAATGAGAAATATAATGCTCAGCCCCCCCCGTAATTTCACCAAATTTCCGCCCATGAACCAATAAGATTTCGATCACCCAGGTGCCAGTCGATCTTGCAAAAAGACCAGCCCCGTCAGAATCAAATAATACAGTAGCCCCGATTACACACAGATTATATAGCGAACCCCAAAATGCTTAAAAAAATTTTAGTATTAGGAAGTGATTTGTAAAACTGTTTATTGAATGTCTATGGAATGATTCGCAATTACCTATTTGTTGTTTCTCATAAACTATTAAATTACTGAAATTGGACAGCACTGTTGGTGGAAACATACCATTTTTAAAAATATAATTTTCAGAATACCTACTATAAAACAATAACGACATAAAACTATTGAATCTCAAATGTTCAATTTGGAAAAAAAATGATTTAGTGGAAACAAAAACCAAACATTTTTGCTGAAATGATAATTTAATTTTCGGTTGAAACGATGCACGTTTATATTAATATAATAACCATGAACCTATATTAGTAAATAAGTAGGTATATAATAGGAATTTTTAATTTTTTTAAAAATTTAGGTTTAATTAATATAATATATGTTTACTTTAGGTTAATTAACCAACTAATAGCCCAAGTTTTAAATGTTTAGGTAGTTAAATAAACAGAAGACAAAAGAAGTACACGAAAAATCAAACAAAGAATCGTACAGACCAAGACTGCTTCGCGAGGGAAAAAAATGCTGGTCTCAAAAAAATGAACAGAGAATAATTTTTCTAGAACGTTTGTATGTCCAGTATCGTTTTATACGGCTGCAAGACATGATGAGTTATCAATGAAACAAAAAAAATATCCCTTGAAGCTTTTGAAATGTGGTGTAGAAGACAAATGAAAAAAATAAGCTGAGCGAAAGAGAAACGAATAAGAATGTTATGACCAGAGTTGGAGTAACTAGATCCACAATGAATAATGTCATAGAACGTCGACGATTGGACAGTGGACACATTAAACGTCATGATGAAGAATTGAAGGTTAATAATAGAAGGTTGATTGAAGGTCGTAAACCATCTGGGAGACCAAGGAGTTCGTATATATGACATATCACATATATCTCCGCTGAAAGAAGACGCACTAGATAACTAAGACGGCTAGATACGCTGGATTGAAAATGCTTGCTGAAGATCGTGAAAAATGGACAACGAAGTTAAGTATCGTACCCCAACCTAGTACCAGTTAAAAAAAAAATGAAAAAAAAGATACCTATAGTAGTTGTGGATTTTGTAAATATTTAATCTGACAACCTGGCATACACCATAACTGCAAATTACTGAGCTTTAGACGTTCAGAGTTTAATACCTACTTTAGTGGGCTGATTACTTGTCAAAATTTAAACCCCATCCATCCCAAAACTATCATTCAATTGAATTAAAATTGTGTACAAGATCTGAAATATTTATCACTTTATCTATTTTGTATATTTAACTATATGTTTATTGTACATTTTTGGTACAAAAAAGATAAAATGTAAAACATGTATTGAATAATACAATTTATAATTTAATATAGGTATACTATTTAGGTTTATGTATATAATGTAATATATTCTGAAGTAATAGAAGGGGTATGGGGTTGAAGCCTTTAAACATAATTTGTTTCAGCACCTAAGTTAAAAATTGGAATTGCTTATATAGATATACGATATACCTATATACCTAATATTATAACGACCGCGACATAGCATTATATATGATTGGGGATCACTATTTGATCAAGCATAATGTGTTTCGTTTATATTTAAATATTTTTTTAAATCAAAAAATCAATATCAAGGCCAAATACGATGGTTATTGCATGCATTTCATCTATTTAATAGCTGTTACCTCTATAGTAGTATTATTTTCTAAATATGTACACGTACACATAATATAGGTGAAATGTGAATAGGTACACACGGTTTGAAGGCTAATAGGTACATATGCACGTAAGTCGTAAGTACGTTATATCATAATATACTACAGTATACGCCTTAATAATACTTATAGTATGATAAAGTATAATCTCGAAATTTGGTATATATATATTATGATTTAAATTTGTTTTGAAAAAAACAAAAAAAACTGGTTAACGCGGAAGAACGCGCATGCAGACATTCAGGATGTCATTTGTTAACCTAGCCTAATAAAACCGGTCCGGTCTTTGTACGATATTTTAGTATAATATAAATAATATATAGGTATTATATTAAGTACATATAATATTATATAACGACCTAATGTCCGCGTTCTCGCGTCACTCCGTGCTCTGTAGTTTGTCGTCAGCGACCGTGTAAAACTGCGCGACAGGACGAAAGTGTCCAAGTGTTCTCATTTCTAATATACCTAATATAGATATTATATTGCAGGTGTATTTGGTATCAGAGACATCATTATTGTATTATTTAGATTTTCACGGCTTTTTCGTCGCATCAAAACCGTATCGAAACACAACGGGGAAACCGAAAAACTTCACGTTTTTGAAACCGTCGAATATAGAATAACAATAATTATAATATAGAATGAAGACTACCAAAATCGATTCAGCTGCACAGTTTGTCGACAAATTCCTTGGATTGGGCACGAGAATTCTGGACTGTCATAGGTATCTGGACGTGAAAATCTTTGTCACTGCGTTCCTGGAGGCGTTGGTAGCTTGTGCCTGTAGCTGTTTTCCAGCGATAGACTCGTTCGCCGACGACGAAGACGACAGCGCACAAACCGAACTAAATAAGGTAATGAAAAAGCCGGGTGTACACACTTTTTTTTATGAAAACAAATTATATTATCTATTTTATAATCCGAAACAGAACATTCTATCTAAAAGTTGGTAGGTATTGCATAAACAAAACGATATTTAAAAAATCATCATCCATAATTTAAATATATCCTAGGTATTTATATCTATGAAATATTAATATTTGAAACAAATGAGTCCAGTGTTATTGATATAAAACATACAATTATAAATAGTATGATTCAAAAAGTCTTAAATGAAATGAAACCAAAAAAAAAAAGTTTCATGCTTCAATGATATTAAATCATTATTTTGAAATATAACCTAAACTTAAAATTAACATTGAATTCAGAATTGATTTAAGATAACCTATTATATGAATATTTAAATTCGATATATTGATGGGAGGACCGTTACCGTCGCTTGTCGATTTCAAAAATATTTAAAATTAGATAGCGTATACCGTGCTGTGTGTGGCTATAAATTTGTTATTACGATAACACATATCAAACGCTATCACTAATACAATATAAAATATATTCCTGTTTATTTAATTGTATATAATTATGGACCAGAGACTGCCACTCGATATTGATGATCGAATTGAATTTCCTGCTCCAAAATA
This sequence comes from Neotoxoptera formosana, assembly GCA_022818045.1. NCBI lineage: Eukaryota > Metazoa > Arthropoda > Insecta > Hemiptera > Aphididae > Neotoxoptera > Neotoxoptera formosana. The sequence goes on along the minus strand of CM040632.1, from coordinate 64,621,979 downwards.
AAACGTATAGGACACACGCAAAAAATACTAAAATGAAAGCATTTTTACTGCCTCAAAAAGTGATGACAGACACTAAAAAAAAATTTTTTGAGCTCTGAATCGCTTTTTGTATGCAATGATTTATAATGATGTTATAATTGAATTCAAATTTACATCTTTTACAGTTACTCAATTGCGATGTGCAATCGACACAGGCATCCTATACGATTGCGAGCGGTTCTTATTGGCGGTACCTTTTTTAGGCATATACGATTGCTTGAGCTATAATATTTTAACTTCTATACCTAGTTCTATGCAACGTTATTATTAATAACTTATTAAATATATATAGATAGGTAGGCAGTGGTGTAATTTCAATTTTGTGGGGGGGTTTAAATATTAAAAATTCATAATATAAATTAATATTCTCTTTCTCTGTACCTTCGTAACAAATTATTTATAACTTTTTAACTTTGTTTTTGTTGGGGGGGGGGGGTCGAGACCCACCCCCCTGTAAATACACCAATGTATAGGTAGGTACACAGTAAATATCCACACATAAATTCAAACACATACATTGACTTATGGAAAAATGTAATTAGTAGGTAGGTATATGCAAAAAGCTATCACTACTTTCTAAAATTGAAATTTTACGTCTTGATTTTGAAATTGGAGCTATTGCAGCAACGAACAAAGTTTTTTCCGGCTGTCCATATTAAAGCATACTTTTTACACTATAGGATAAGTTTGGTAGTGCTAAGTAAGTTGAATTAATAAAAAATATTTTAAAAATTAAACTCCAGAAAATTTACTTTAGTATTTGTCAACAGTGGAAAATAGCTAGTATCTAAGGGGGTTTAAAATTGAATCTATACACTTTTTCGAATTATTTTTTTTATTACATATTATAATTTATAATATGTAATGATATTTTTTTGAGTAAACTTATTATTAAATACTTTCTGTATTTGTATCTGTATTTAAACACAAAAAATAATTGTGAAATAACCGAAATTTGTTATAATACATTTGGCAACATTGATTCCAATTATAAAATATTGTTGTTTTATTTGTTACAGATTAAACAAAACTGAAAATGCGGTAAACAATAAAAATATAAAAAAGTCTTTTCGGATGAATGAATAAAACCGATTGTTTCCTAATATTTTAGAGTTTTGATTGATTGTGTAATTTTAATAAAGTATTTATAATTATTTTGTATATACCTTCGTTTTATTCTTCATGAAAATTACCTAATGATTTTAGAAATTCTAATCATTTAATAGGAACCTATAGTCGCAGACCGCAGTCGTTCCCAGATAAATTGGCGCGGCGACGGCGCTTTTCAGTAGGTGTAGCCCGAACTAGTCGCTGTTTGTTTCGATCGCACGGCGAGCCTAGGTCGCCTACTCGCCTCACTAATTTGGTTATAATACATTTATAAAAATGTCTAGTCGTTTTTTTTAAAATGTCTTTTTCAGAATATTTGTTTTTATAATTATTAATTTAAAATCATATTTAAAATGTTTCGTGACAATTTTTTCATCTAATAATATATACTTACTTGAAGACCAGATTTTCAATTCTTAAAATGTTTTGTTCTAATTAAGAAGTGCTTTGTAGAGATACAAACTTTGTTTTTCAAATGAGAACCCCCTTTCAACTGTAAATTATTAAGCGTTTAATTTTTCTGAAAACTTTAATGTATCAAAATCAAAATTCGAACGAATAGTTTTTATGCTATTTAATTAACTTTGTGTACTTAAGGTAATAGGTCCATGATAACGGGTTTGAAAGATATGGGGGCTAGGGAAATTTGAATAATTAATATTAATCCATCAATATTTATAATTTATAAAAATAGTAAAGTTTAATAAATACTAGATCTAATATTACATATATTTTATATTTTATATTTTTTGTAATATCATTTTTAAGGACTACCTACTAATCCTGAATACAAAAGTTTTAAAAACTTAAAAATTACTCGTTCGAATTTTGAATTAAGTTAATTAATTTAACATTTTCAAATAATTATGCACTATATAGTTAACAGTACAAAGAGATTTTCTCATTTTAAAAAACAGAAGTTTGTATCGCCAATGACACTTCTTAGTCCTTAATATGTAGTACAAAAAACTTAAAAACCAGAAAATATGGCCTTCAATTACATTTATGAATTCAAAATTTGAATAAATTCATTATTAAATGAAAAAATGGGGGTGACCATGCTTGGGTGAATCACCCTGAGTAGTAGGTATATATATCTGTAGTGACTGTAGATGAGTGTATTATGGTAGACCCGCATAAAAAAAAACAGAACAAAAATGAAAAAGAATTTATTAAAAAAAATTGGGATGAATATAGATCTACTGAAATAGCATTATTAGAATATATAAAACAAACAATTTAATTTGTGATATGTATTATTTTATGCATAATAATTATAGGTACTTTTATATATATATATATTATATATGTACTTTCTTTTTTTTCAGTTTATAACCGACGACGCCGCGGGGACTGCTTGCGCATTACTTCCGCGGCGCCTAAATATGTACTTACATCATAGAAAAATGATAGAATTTTTAAAGTGAGTCAATTTAATAGGGAAGGGGTACCTATATTTTACAGGGCATCACTGTTTTCCGCCAAAATCGACCTTCCCGTTTATCGCCAGTACAATAATATATATTTCCTTTTTCCGCCACCGCAAATTTCAGTTTGTATATTTTAGTGAGCCCTGATTGTAAGAATTCCAATATTATATTATATACGTACGTAAATTATACGTATTTTTAAAAGGGGAGAGATATTTCGATATACATTTGTCAAATCAATAGCATATAACTAGAAGAAATAAAAATGTCGTAATTTTGACTTGTCATTATACCTACAATATTCTATGATGGCAATTATTTTAAATATCACTCAAATGTGTTTTTTTTTTAAAAATATAATATATTTAATTGATAATTAATTACCTAATTATTTTTGTTATTTTAAAAATCATTGCCGATTATCAATATAACTCCACGTGTTTTCATGGGTTACCAAAATATACAAACTGAAATTTGTGGTGGCGGAAAAGGGAAATATATTATATTATTGTATTGGCGGTAAACGGAAAGGTCGATTTTGGCGGAAAAGTAGATCACCCATTTTACACTAGCTTCAACCTTTTTGTCAATTAGAGAGGATAGGCAAGGAGAACCTAAGTGGGTGATGTAATGTAATCGTATGGTACATGTTCAATCTTTAATACAAAAGCAACAATAAACTTAAGAAGTTTCGCTGTACACACACAGCTTACACAAATTCAAATTATAGGAATTCCATATCATCACGCCATACTCTAGTAAAGATGACAGATCGTACAAGGGCGCAGTAGAGGGCCTTGATTAGAGCTACTAGTTTAAAAACTGAACAGGTTCTCTTAACAAAGCCAAGAATTTTTAAAGCCTTGCATGAGTACCTAATACCTATATGGCTATATAATTGTACAAGTCGTGAGAGTAAAAATACGAGTTTGTAAGTGTGTAGATATGAGCGACGTGAACGTTCAAATTATTTTGTAGTTAAAAATTTATAAAATGTTTAATTTTATAGCTATGGATTGACAATTTAAAACAAGATTTATCGTAAGTTGTTCTAAATGTTGTTTTTTATAAGCGTTTGAAATTAGACATTGAAAATTTTCTACAGGAACGATTTTCTTATTTTGATGCAATTCAAAAAAGAATAACCGTAGACATTTGAAATTTCCACCAAATATTTAGATTATTATTTTCTATACACCAGCTATTTTTAAGTTAATTGTAGGTTTTAGCTGTTTATAATTAACTGAAATTGTTCACAATTAATTTACCTCATATTGCAATTGAAATTTAATTTTTAAACAGCAACGATGATGGAAGAATGACAAATGATAGTAGCCGAGTTATTTATGTTATTAAAATGGAATATTTTTAATAATTAATAGAGTACGAGTATTAATTACTTCTTCAGTTCTCCTGTCAATGATAAATTATACTATTACTTATATCGCTCCAGTATAATTCAGTTTTCCATAATAGCATAATCTATATCCAATAAATAACTTAAAATTAGATTAAATTACTATTGCATAAAAATGTATACATCTATTAAAATATAAATGTAAACCTAATGCTAATATTTTTTTTTTTTCAAGATTTTAGGAGTCTTTTTTAATAAGTGTTAATAAACATTAAGACATAGAGTAAGCATCTCTATTTTAGTGTAAAATAATATTGCGGCCAAAAATCTGTTATTACGGATAATTTTTTTTAAAAGAAACATTTTATAAAGTTTTTGTTTAACATGAAATTATTATTTATTATAATATGTACAATTTTTAAAACAAAAGCAATAAAGCATGCAAAAGTACATAATACAAAGTTATTCTTAAGTAGTTCTTACTGAAATCTAAAAATATTAAAAATATACAAGTGTATATTTTTTTTTATTGACATTTGAAATTCTAATTTTGACAAAATTAGATATTTAAACAAAAAATAACGATTTTAGTTAGGTACATTGTTATAATTCGAAAATATTCATGGGGACTTCAATAACATTTTTGTTTATTATTATATTTTACTATACTCAATGACATTTTTAAAATATTTAGATTAATTTTGAGCTATTGTTTATTTTTACCGCAGAATTTATTCACGTTCTACGGTAAGTCAGTATTACTATTGATACCAATTTTATTAATAATATAATAAATGCGATGTTTTTAGCAAAAATTAATTCAACCTACCATATTACTTATAAGCATTAAGCAGTTATATATCATTATAAATAAATCATGAAACTTACTTAGTAATATAGACTGACATACCGTTACTGTTCAGAATCGGTTTGTTTTACCTAACCAATGCATTATATCCATATCAATGCATTAATTTATCATTTAATACAAATTTGACACATTCATTACAGTACTCTAATACTCTATTCAATGACAAGGTATACTCGACACCTACTAGTAAGTAGCAGAGCGAGTTCCCCAATTTTTTATCATTGTTATCTGTGTATCCATATATTATAAATACAATTCTTAGATAATAGATTACTACAATATTCAATTCCAAGTCCACTTTTGTCTTTCTGTATAACTTATGAAATTATTTTATTTGGTCAGGGTCATACCTAGTTTAAACAAGTCGAGAAACGATGACCATTTCATGAAACGGAAACGGATATTTTACACTTGGTGAAATTCGAAAATATTTCACAAAATGGTCACTTTTTCATGAAGTGGTCACTCCAATTTAACATCGTGTAATTTTTTTCACAATCTGGTCGTTCACTTCATGTACTGGATTACTGTGCATTTATCGCACACGTCTATAGTTTGATTACACCCATTATTATTTATTTAATGTATTTATTAAGTATACTTATTTATGACTTCTACAATACCAAAGGTATAGATTATATTATAAAGATAAATTTAAATTATTTTATCTAAATTTAATTTATATTATTATCTGTGCATAGTATATTACATTTTATAATTTATAATATAAATCATTTTTTATTTATTAGAACAGGAAAATGAATTGTGACAACAACTGTTACATTTTAAACTATCTTTAAAACAACACATATTTTGGTTTGACAAGCACTTTTACATGAACAACTTAGAAATCCCTGACCTCCAGATAGTTTATTATAAGTGTTTATAAGTTTCCTATAATTATTATAAGTGTTATTTTCAACGTTCTTAAAATAAGTTACCTATGAATGTACAATATTATAATTATGTTATATTATATCTTTTGTCCATGTATAACATTAAGGCATTAATAATGTTCCTATTGTACCTACTACTTATTAGACGTTATGTACTGATTTTGTAATTATTTAAAAAAAAAGTTGATTGAAACTTCCTACTTTTTGAATAAAAAAAATAAAGTAAAGACAGATAGAATACAGATAATATTTGTTGTATTTGAAATCGGCACGTGGTTAATGGATATAATCAAACTATAGACATGTGCGATAAATGTTGTATTCCAATTTCCAGTACATGAAGTGAACGACCAGATTGTGAAAAAAATTACACGATGTTAAATTAGAGTGACCACTTCATGAAAAAGTGACCATTTTGTGAAATATTTTCAAATTTCACGAAGTGTAAAATATCCGTTTCCATTTCATGAAATGGTCATCTTTTCATGAAAAGATCGATTTCACGAAGTGGCTACGACATATATATTTACTTCAAGAATTTACAACTAGGGATTTTGACAGGTTTTCAAGTATGTACAAATGAACTGCGATTATCAGGCAACATATTATTTGTAAAAGAAAAGCTCCGTTCTACATTAACAGAAGAAATTGGTGCATACTTGAAATTAATGAATTCATTAATTTGAAGATCTTCAGGAAGGCTGTCTGTTGTTGTTTCTTCTCCTGACATGATTTTTTAACAAATATATTTTGAAATATAAAAATTATGTTATATAACTTGCATACTTGAAAGTATTAGTGATAACTTATTTATAGAAGATCTTCTTGGAACAGATTATTTGGAAATATTTAGGCAATATATTTTATTACATCTTTTCAAATAGTTGTGAGGTCTGGAAGACAAAAAAAGATTACATCATCAGATTTCTGAACTTGTAGATTTTATGTTATTATTAATATAAAATAACTTGGTCATATCATATATCACAGATAAATAAAGTCTACATAAAATACAATTATAATACCAAAATCATTCATTCTTATGATTAAAGACACTATATTACATCTATAGCTGTGGAAACTTTGTTATTTTGCATTGGATTAATAACCTGCCTATAAATTGAATTGTAATTTACCCATAAAGCCAAAATGGATGTATTAATAAGTTAGGACTACATTTTGAAAGTGTTCGGAACGTTCACTAAAAAAAGTAACTCGTTCACGTTCGTGTTTTTTTTAAAACGAACGTGTTCACGTTCACGTTGTTTCAAAAACTGAACGCAATTTCACGTATTTAATTTTTTTTATTCTTTATTCAAATTAAATATATCATAGGAATTAAAATGGAAAATATTAATATATTTTATAAATATATTTATTAAATGGTAAATAAATTGAATGTCTTAAAAATCGATCAAGTTCGTTAAAAATATAAACGTCGTTCACATTCACGTTCTATTTTAATAAAACGAGTGACGTTCAATATATATGAACTTGAACGCGTGGACGTGCGTTCATGAACGACGTTCTTTCCAAACACTGCATTTTGATAATAAACATAATTATGTCACAAATATGATGTACATAATAAATTAAAACTAACGATAATATTAAAATAAACAATCAAGCATGTATTCAACAACTTACTGTAATCTGCTTAAGCATTCATAATCATTAAAAATAAAATCGAACAAAACAAAGAATATAAATCATTTTGTTTTTGATAATATTTATTTTATATCACAATAGAATAATATATCAACAAAATAATATTATACATTATATTGAAAGTAAACTAAAATAAAAAGATAACATATGAATAAAAGTACTGCCAATTTGTTTAATATTTGATTTAAAAATTAAAATAAGGAATTTGTTTTTGTTACTTCGAACCAGGAAAAATGTATTTTATAAGAATAAAATCTGTAAATACTAAATTGTAATAAGGTATTAAAGTTTACAAATATCATGCATACTAGCATGGATAATACTATGATAGTTAGGAAAATACTTTTATTAATGTATTTTTGTTTTATTAATAATTGTAACAATAAAAAATAAATGTATCATTAAAGCAGAACCCCAGGAAAGTTGTTATGTTATACTTACTCCATTTGTATAATAATGTAAGCGCAAGCTCATACAGAATAGTATACTTGTGTGCTTATTTAATAAGCTAATTTTATAGCTCATTATAATGTAATTATACAAAAATAATTATTAAATGGCACACAGGCATTTTTAAAAAAATATATATGTAGTTATTATTTTCAAGGCAGTTGCTTTCAACATATAGAAATAATTATAAATTTAAGATAAACTAAACATTTAAACAAAAACAAAAAATAAATAGAATGTTATGAACTTTACAAAAGTACATAAATTATAATGACTATCACACTTGTTTTTTAAAATTCTAGAGCATAACATAAACATTATAAATTTGTGCAATTTTATTTGTTGTTTATATTCAGACTTCAAATGTTAAAGTACATTTCAATTACACCAAATTTTCTGAAAGTCATAATTCACAATGATCATTAAAGATTTGTGAATCATTCATCAGAATAGTTGGAATAAATTCTGTTTATATTTATTGTATACATTAAGTACATTAAATAGTAAAGTTGTTAAAATTATTGCGGTTGGCTGGTCGTATGTGGTAAACTCGATGCAGACAAGCTCTGAATGTCACTTAACAAATTATTACCTGTAAAACAAAACCGTTATATTTTGAAGTTTTGTCGGTGTATCAACGACTGCTTTTCCCCTCCATTACTTTGCCTCACAACTGGTGGTTGCTGTAATTGTCAACTCGATTGGCGGCTAGATGTCTGGGGCTGTCCATTGTTTGCAGTCTTATCATCATCTGATGCAGTTGGTGATATACGAATTGCCTGATACCATTGATTAGTTAAATCGGTCATCTGTGTTTTACAATCTTTCAATTCCTAAAATAATATTTTTTTCATTTTTTCAAACAGTTATTTAATACAAAGATTCCTAAACTATGAGACCACTATTATATTTTTGGTGGGTCACCACTTAAGTTTTGAAATATTTGAAATATTTATTTGTTTATAATATAAAATATTAAGTATTAGATAACTATAGTATTGTATATAAAAAGAAAAGATATATTTGTACATAAATACTGCTAGTGTAAATTCAAATAAACACGATAAATATTTGTTGTGTAACTTTTATGTCTATACGACTATTATATTGTACATTGATGTCTGAATTAAATTTTATTATTGATCATTATCAACGATTGCAAGTATACTGCAAGTGAGTAGTGACGTATCATCACTACACTGTCAGACTAAAAGTTATCATGAAGATAGCGATTAACAAAGAAACAAAAAAAGGTCATTATAATAATACTATAATATTATAGTATATTATGGGTACGGAGATTTATTGATTTGCCGAATATACGTGCGTAGGAAAAAGGTTTATATTTATTCCGCTGGCTACTGTTTATAATATGTACATATCGATTCCGCCAGACCTTGTATGTATATTTTAAAATGTATAGTCCATTTAGTATAATTTAGACAATTTTATAGTTAAAAATTATAATATTAGTATTTAATTAATATTATGTATATGTGAATATATTGTAAAATGTATAGGTAGTCTAAATTATATAAAATGCTAATAATAATTGTATAATTCAAAATTAAAATGCATAATCTAATTAATATGTACATGTGAATATAATATTGTAAAATGTATAGGTAGTTTAACAAATAAAACAATGTATAAAAAATTTCTAAGTTCACTAATTAACTGGGTCCAAATATTACTAAAAGTAGTTATAAACTTTAATTTTGAATTATACTATTATAATCATTTTATACAATTTAGACTATACGTTTAACAATATATTGACATATACATATTAATTAAATACAAATATTATAATTTATAATTATATATATAAATTGTCAAAATTATACTAAATAGACTATACATTTTAAAATACATATATAAGGGGGGTGGATCGAACAGTGTCCCGTGGAATCGATGTGTAGATATTATATACAGAAGCCAGCGGAATTGATATGTATATATTATAAACAGTAGCCGGCGGAGTCGGTGACCGGTCAAAATATCTCCCATGAAAATATTTTTATATTTATTATATTTGTATTTTCTGATATATTTTTCATGATTACGAGTGCGATTACAAACCATGGAGGTATTTTTAACAGGAGATATTTTTGACCTGGAACTGGAGGAATCAATATATGCCCATGGGTACTTATGGGTTATCTCGACTACCTATAATGATCATCTGTGTTATCTCGACTACCCAAATATTTCTAAGACTACTTGTTAGAATCATCTGTGTTATCCCGACTACCTCCATATAGGAATCTATTTATAAATGTACATTTCCACGTTGTAATCCATATCATCGGAATATACAATTTAAGTTTGTTTGATTCATATTGTTGGTTAGAACACCGTTATAACACCGAATTATTAAAATCACCCAGCTTTGATCACTATACTGTCAATTATAGTTATAATTTTGTAGACCCAACCACAGGAGTACACACCCAAACGATTAAACACATTTGGGGATCAGCAAAGTAGTGAAACAAAAAACACGGGGAACAACTCGCCATCATCTAGATTCATACCCGACTGAATTTGTTTGGCGACAAAAACCTTGCAAACGATCCATCATTTAATATTATTTATTTATTTATTTCAGCAAAAATCAATATCATTATTTCAATACAATAATCAAATTACAAAAGTTAAATTATTACAATAATAGTGATAAGAGCTGATACGTATACCAACTGAGCAAGCTCGTTTCTGGTACACAAATTTTTTATTTATTTAATAGAATTCTAATAGATCTTAAAACCTACTTTCCTCCGCAAAAAAATTATTAATTTTTGTTATAACTTTAAAAATATTTTTTATACTTTATTATTATATTATTATTTTATATACCTACCAACCAAATACTAATTTAATGTCAAAAATATAATATACTTTTTTATTTAAAAATTGAGGTAGTCGAGATAACACGGTTGTGCACCCAAGGTAGTCAAGATAACCCATAAGTACCATATTATGTTGTGGGTTGTCAGAATAGGTCGTACTATTAAAAGTATGGGAACCCAAAGTATAATATATAGATAAATACTTTTTAACTAAAATTAAATACAATTTTGTATATAATAATGACAACTTTATAATTAAATATATATTTTTATTTACTTCTTGTGTAAAACGTCTGGTAAAGAATGGTATGAAGTATTTTATGTCCATTTTAGCAAATCCGCTGATTCTTGATTGGATAAAATTAACTTCCAATTCTTCTTCAGTCAGTTCTGATAAATGTTCAGAATCAATTGCTTGCCCCTAACATAAATGTGTAAGAATAATTACTAACACATATTAATTAAAAATAACTAATTAGAGATTATTGAAATTACCCATTCTTTGGTTTTACTAAGAGATATAGCTTTGTCTTTTCTTCGACGATGAGTGCTTCTCCCAGCTTTTGATGATTGTAAAATCTGGAGAGAAAAACATAAGTATTGATCTTTTTATTAAGAAAAGAAAAATTACCTTCATTAGTGGCATTGTTGAACCACCAAACAACAAAGTTGTGACTAAAATTATGCACAATGTAGTTGTGATTATCACATGTCTTGTTTCATTACTGAATTCTAAATGTAATGACAATGCATACGAAATAGCTCCTCTTAAACCTAAAACAAGTAACTATTTAATAGAAAAATTATCGCTAAATAGAAATTTTCCTTAACAAATTTAACTAAATCATATAATAATAATTTAACAATTTTTGATAAGTATTATATTATTTTATATTTTATAATTCATTATTTTAGCAATTGATTGTGCTACCAAATAAATAATTTTTATACTAAATAGAAAAGTACATAAGTATATGAATTGGTTATTAGAAGGAAATTTACATTTTTAAGTATTATTATGTTAATATATTAATTACCAAACACCTAATTAAAGTGTCATTTCTAAGAAATCTGGGTACGGTCATTAACAGATAATCTAGCAAAGCAGTGGAAATTCAGCTAAGATGTAATTCTAAACAATTATTGTTAAAATATTGGACTTATTTCACAGCTCAAAAAATAATAAGACTAATTTGGCTATTATACTTCTATGAGATAACAGAATACAATATTAACATTTGATTACTTAATAAATACTACCAAATACCAATAGTGTACTGACATTTTATATTATGTCACTGACAGATGCAAAATAATCAAGGAGAGAAAGGAACAAAATATACTGATGATTGATAAACAAAGGCAGAGCTCAAATTATCTTCAGAAAGTTATTTGCATATCTGATTAATATTATCTATGGTCAGCGGAGGGGCAAACTTTTTGAGTCTTTGAACGTAATTGTTGATTTCAAATATCAAACCCACCAGTTACATATATGAAAGATGATGCTTCATATTGATGTGCAACTTACCACTAAACCACATGATAAACATCATATGTTTTGTAATTTGATGTTCTCTGAATTTATTGCACAAATAAGCTAATGGGAATATATTGCAAGCACGTCCAACCAAACACAGAATTAAACTCCAAATAACTAAAGCGGGTTCAAAGTGTAATCTGAAACTGAATAATGCTAGTCCAAGATAAGCAAATACGCAAGTTTCTGCTATAAATGCCAATGTTCTCATTGTCTGCTGCATAGTAATTTGTGTGACTGTTGACAAATTGAAATGAGTGTAATGTGACATGACAATTCCATTAAACAAAATAGCCATTATTCCTAAAAAAAAATTGAATTAATAAAATTAATGGGTAAGAGACAAATAAAAGGTGAAAATATGTAAATATGAAAAGATCGGGTAATAATTTACCCGATAAATGAATGCCTTCAGCCAAGACATATGGTGCATAGGTGAACACCAACATCATAGCAAATTCTAATGAAGGTGTTTTCCTCAAGTCTACATATTTCAATAACAGTGCACTGATTAAGGCAAATATTACTCCAATACCAGCTGAAGCAAAAAACATCAAACAGAACTGCTTGATGCCGGTCAATACAGCCTCAGAAGTACTCATAGCTGGTCCATTGGACTGTAATACTGATGTAGTCAATACAATGGCAATTGCGTCATTCAATATACTCTCTCCAAATACCAACATATTCAACACAGGATCTACATCCAACGCATGGAAAATAGCTACTGTGGCTACAGGGTCAACAGCTGAAATTAATGATCCAAACGCAAAGCTTTCAACAAAACTTAATTTGTACGCTACCTCAGCTAGGCCAAGGACATAGATACCAGCACCAATGACTAAAGCTGATATAGTGGTGCCAATAATAGCAAACACTAGAATAGAACCAATGTTTTGAAAAAAGTTTCCCTTATGTAAATTGTAACCGGATTCAAATATAATTGGTGGTAACAGGACGAGAAAAAATGCTGTCGGAGAAAATGCTTCCTCATTGCGCCAATTTGCAATATGCTGTTCAGACATGAGATTAATAATGAGACCAATAACAGCACCGAGAAAGACAATTACTACACTTTCGGGTAGATACTGAAAATGTGTGGACAACATGAGATGAATGAGCAGTATGCCTAAAGCAAGAACGCTGAGCACAAAGAAAATGGCAATTGAACTGTTGCGTTCTTCTTCAGCCGATCCTTTTTTTGGCAATACTGGCTCACCGGGTGTGACGACTGTCGATTTTTCGGTCATATTGGTTATTGTCTCATTAATCAAAACCGTGGGTTCTGAGGTAGCTAACGTATTCACAACATTCTTGACTTCGTTGTCAACTGCCGTCGGTTGGGAGGAATCCAATAGTACTACTTTGGTATCGCCTTTATTTAGTCCTGTGCAGAATTGCACAAGAAATAGAATATATACCAACGCCTTCATTGCGGGACTCTAATAATGCACTCTCGATATTAAAAATAATATATAATACAGCTACGCGAGAGCGAGACGTACGACAAACAACGCGCGGCGATCACATATGCGAAACTATTTTAGCGCGTCAGAGAATTAAGGTAGTTATTTCAACATCGCACACTGTCAAGTACAAATCGGTAAACCGTTCATTTCGGGCATTGCGTATTACAATTTACAATTTTTAAGCGGAAAAAAAACGAACAATACAATGACGGCGGATCACGATAAAATATGATAATTATTAATTGATAATGCGTCTGACCGTGTAAAAAGTAAAAACAATTATTATAATGGCTATAGATTACAGCCCATAGGTAGCCGCCGGGTCCGGGTGCAAACTGCAAATGCAACATAAAAATTCAACAGCCATGGGGCCCCGGAGTCTAAATGGTGATAAGCGAAACAGCCCGAGTGATAAACGTAAATCTACGGAGTCGTGGACCAATGGAGACACGGTATTTCGAAGGCGGCCGAACAAGCTCGTCTCATTGGCCACCGACTCAAATTGTCGTCGAACGGCTTTTTCGTTTATATTTTTTATTTAATTTTAACCGTCGCACACTCGCACTGTTGCAGAGTGCAGACTCCAGTAGTCCAGTGTTCCACAGCTCATTTATTCACGACGTCACACCTCTCACAAGTCAAGTCACAACTTTCACTAGGACAAGACGAGACTGACTGAAGACACAGGTACAGTTTCGCAACTATAAATTATTTTATGAATATTTAACATGAACTAAGATAGTTATTAAAACATATAAATGAAAATAGTAATGAAAACGGAGGATTTTGACTAGTACTAGTCTTCTAGACTACTCTTAGAGTCTATCGAGGCAGGCACTCTTAATAACAACAATGTCAAGATATTGTTTCATAATTGGTATGGTCCAGACTAGATAGCCTTAATATATTATCCCTAATCCAGATGATAAATATTGTTGTTCATGTTATCGTTTTGGACATCCCAAAGTCTGCAGTTTTCATGGTTTTTCTTTAATTAATCTTTCCTATCAGTAGTATAAATCATTACTGATTATAAATCTGACACATTGTACCTACTGGTTGGTTCAAAGTTGTTCTACAAGCTGCTTACTCAATACTCATACTGTCCTTAAACAATGGATAGGTACATTTCTCCAACCTTTTTAAGTGTTTGAATATTTATTTGTAAATAATATAGTCAAAATATATTGAAAACCTTATGGTGTATAGAAAATACTAATATAAACAATCAGTAAAAATTTCTTGTACCTACAATTATTATTTGTTGTGTTAACCCAAAAAAAAAATAAATTTTTACTAAAAATTAAAAAAAAACAAATCATTGTAAAATTAATACAGTTATTGTTTCACTCAGAATCTAAAATATTACATTATAGGTTTTTAATACTTATATTAACCATCACTTTTTGAATTTAAACTTTTATTTTTCATGACAAATACATTGTTAGTGTGGCCTTTATAAGCACAACTAGAAGTGTGGGGCTGTGTAGCACTTGCCCTCTAAATAACTCATACCTCCTTAAGATCTTTGAACTCGTATAATATCAATTCAAAATGAATAAATAATTATAAAACACTTACTATATCGCACAGTAAAATGCTGCATGTGACACTCTCATATTCAATGCCAATGTGCAATAGATTAAACATTTGATAAATTTACTTGTTTAATGTTCTGGAAGGTATATTAATTATGTTTTGTTATCAAGTTTTATATTGACCTATTTTAACAAGTCATCAAGGATAACTCTTAATTACAGGCTCTTTTCAGCCAAGTTAAAAGTATATTATGTAAGTATTTACATTTATACCTTTTTAAAAACTTGTTAAATGATAATACATCTGACTAAATTTTTCAAATAAGACATAAAACAAGTCGTATAAACTCTCGTTAGTAATAACAAAATAAAACTAAAGTAAAAGTAGTTATTTATTATTTTTTATAATAAAAATAGGCAAAGAATAGAGTATTTTAACCTCTGTTGGAGTCATTGCTATATCGGGTTACTTTTTAGGAAAATTTTTAGTGGTTTTTCAACCTTCCCCCAACATTTTTGGACTCAATTTTAGTGTGTATTGTATAAAATGTTATAGTTTCCCACATGTCAAATATTTTTATAAAAAAATATGTAATTTGATTAGATCTTTTTGAATGTGAATAATTAATACAAACATTATATTTTAATGCAAGTTTTTGATATTTTTGGTACAAGATTTATCAAACGTATAAAGTTCAGAGCCCTGCTAATAACCGTTAGTTATTTGAATTACTTAGATATTTTATATTATTGCAATATGAGTAAATCATTAATAATATTGTTAGCTTAGATCAAAACCTCAAACGACACAATTTTTATTTTTATTTTTTTATTATGCCATCTTGTTTATAAACTTGAAGTCTCTAATTTGTGACTTAAAATGTCTTTAAAAAAACAACCATGTTAATTTTTGTGATTTTTACGTATTTTATCGAAATTTTAACTTTAAACGTTTATTAAAAACTATTAGAGGCTTGCGCTCAACTTTTTTTTAATTTTCATTTACAACAAATTATAAAGGACCTTGTATTACCTTTTCAACTTTTTTGACAGATTAAAAAAATTTTATCGACAATAATAAAAAAAAAATTAAGAACACCCTAAAATTTATTATGCCTATAAATGGTTCAAAAAAAGTCAAAACATTCAAAATTTTATTTTGTCTAGAAAATGTTACAAACATTTTGTTAAAATGTCATGTATCTACTATTATTATTTTTGGTGTTACACCTAAAAACAAAATCGATTTTGTTAAAAATCAGCTTTGCATAAAAATTCTTGTTTTTTCTCATGCGATTGAAAACTATTGGGAATCTAATACTTTTGGCCCTTCAAAGTACCAACTAGATTCACCTTCCTACCAGAAAAGATGTTGATGAAGAAAATTAAAGCACTTTTATTGCCCTAAAACGTGATGACGGACACAAAAAAACACATATCATTGTAAGATCAATACATTCCTCTCTCCGCTCAGAATCTAAAATTAATTTATCAAATATTGCTGTTTTGCCGTTTGTAAGTTTTTGCTTTAAGCCGACTATATTATTACATGTTATCTGTGGAGTCTCAATATATATTGGACAATATTAAATTGTTATTTTATTTATCTTACCACCTAATAATTGTTTACAATGAATTATATTTATTTTTTGATCTAACGTTGTATGGCTGTTTAGTTAGTATGTATAATATTTAGTTTGTGGATTCTAACAGATTATTTTTATTGTTTCAGTTTGTATTTTTGTTAATCTTCAATTGTATTCTTATAATGGCTGTGGTTGAAGAAAAGCATAATACTGAAACCCAAAATGAAGTAGTTCAACACATAGAAAAAACAATGAAAGACATTTATTCTAAACGGCCTTCAAATCATCAGTGGAAACTAAGCGATTTTGAAATTGGAACACCTCTTGGTCGTGGAAAATTTGGTCGTGTATATCTTGCTCGGGAAAAAAATACGGAATATATGGTTGCTTTAAAAATGATGTTCAAATCAGAACTAGTAAAAGATCACATGGAACATCAAGTGCGACGAGAAATTGAAATTCAAACTCATCTTACTCACCCCAACATTCTAAAAATGCTGACTTATTTTTGGGATGAAAAGAAAATATATTTAATTTTAGAATTTGCCCAAGAAGGTGAATTATTTAAAGTATTGAACTCACAGCCGCATAAACGTTTTGATGAACCAACAGCTGCATATTATTTAAGACAAGTAGCTGATGCTTTAAGGTATTGCCATTCACAAAGTGTTATTCACAGAGATATAAAACCAGAAAATCTCCTATTGTTTAGTCATCACGTTATCAAGTTGGCAGATTTTGGATGGTCGGTTCACGCACCATCCAAATGTCGAAACACCATGTGTGGCACTATTGATTATTTACCACCAGAGATGGTTGACTCTCAAACATACAACGAATATGTTGATAATTGGTGTTTAGGAGTGCTATGTTATGAATTTTTGTGTGGATCACCGCCTTTTGAAAGCTCAGAGCAGGCGGAGACTTTTAGAAAAATCCGTGCTGTGATGTATGGTTTCAAACCTCATATGAGTGAGAGCTCTAGACATTTGATTTCAAAGCTTTTAGTTAAAGTTCCAAAGTCTAGATTACCACTAACTGATGTCATTGAACATCCCTGGATTAAAAAAAATGGTGAAATATTTACTAAAACTAAACTAAGATTTAAATAATTTTATTAATTATCCAGTACTAAAGAACTTTCCACATAGGTATACTTGTATTTTTTTCCTACCAACTGATGTTGAAGAATGATTTCTTACAACCATTTTAAAAAGTGATATTATTTTCAAATTTTTTAATATTTGGACATAAAATACTAATGTATAAATAACTATAATTTAAATGCTAACGTCTGTTTCTATTATAAAAATATGATATGCACGTTAATTAATTTAAACTATTTTTTTATGAAATGTTATTTTGAATGCATTTTTAAAATTTAAATATAGTTTTTAATATATAGGTTAGTTTAATGTAGTATCTATAATATTTAAGTGTAATATGTATTTATAAAAACCATGTAATACCTACTCTGTAATAGTGTAATTTATGTATTTAATGTAATATTTTGTTTTAAAAATGTATGTAAATTGTAAATTATTTTATAACATTATACCTTAACAAATTTCAAATTATTCAAATGATTAAAACAAAATCAATAATTAGTTTTATTCCTTCTTATTACAGGGATGTAATTTATGGGATGCAAGCATGTGCATTTGAATCTCATAGTTACTCTTAATATTTTACAAATATTTTTAAGATTGTTTTCTTGTGAATTATTAATATTGTAAGTTTTGAAAATGTTTATTGGTAATAATGATCATTATTGGAATTTCAATTTTTCTCATATATTTCTTGAATATTATAAATAGGTACTTAAATCAAAAAATATATAATTAAGTTAGTTTAGTTCTTAATTATTTTCTTTTTTAATTACTCTTAAATTTCCTATTGCAAAATCAATTTAAATTAAAAGAAAGTCAGCAACTAAGTACCGCTCTGCTGTACAGTAGGTGTAAAGTGGGTCACTTTCATGGATGTGTTAAATTTGTATTCAATGATATTAATCATTGTACACAAAAAACGATTCTAAAAGTTTATCATCCTACATATCTAAGACTATTTTAAGATATTATTGCTATTAAAATAATTAATTTTATTATTAATAATACAGTAAGTTGATATTAACTGATAATTTTATACATTTTTAACTACAAAATAATTTGCAAAAATTCAAGGTTTTGACAAATTTTGGTCAAAATTTGAACTTAATATGCTTGTAAAAAAATATTGAGCCTGGGTTTATATATTTGATTTGTTATTATAATAACTTATGAGAAACCTCATATTACATTTACAATTATTTTGACCCAATGGAAAATTTTTATCAATAATTATAAAAAAAAAAAAATTAAAAAACAAAAAACTTCTTAGGCCTACAATTTGCTCAAAAATTGTCAAAATATTTTGGTGTACAGAAAATGATAATCTCAACATTTGGTGAAATTTAAAATATCTATGGTTATTCCTTTTTGAATTATAACAAAATAAGAACATCGTTGAATGAGAAATCAGCAGTAGTTTACGTGTCCAATGTCTATAATTTCAAATCATCATAAAAAATTAGTTTGTCTTTCCAAGAATTTTTTTTTTAGAAAGGTAGAAAAACTTATAGAGAATGTAGTGTTGAATTTTTAAAATGTTATAAATTTCCTAAAAAAAAACTTCAAATTTTCATGATTTTTCAAAATTTGTTGAAATGTTAACTTAAGACCCTTATAAAAAAACTATGAAAGACTTATGCTCAACTTTTTTTTTAATTTTCACTTACAACAAATTATGAAGAACCTTGTGTTAAATTTAAAAAATTGTTTCTAATATAAATATAGTTTACTATCAATATTATAGTAGGTAGTAAGCAAATAAGTAAATTACTAAAAAGTAGCAGTAAACTATTAAAACTTGATCTTTTTTTGTATACAATGATTTATCATTAAATTCAAATTTAACACATTCAACACAATGACGAGATCATAGGCAGAAATAGGCGGGGGGGAGTGCTTAGCCCCCAAAACAAACAGCTTTTTAGTTATGTGGGATCAAAGCCCTCCCACTAACATTGATGTTAAAAATGTTAGGCTTTCCCTGAAATTTTAATGGATTTCTGCCTATGGACAAGGTACACTCAACAGCCAATACCTACAGTACAGCGGAGCTGGAGCAGTTAGCTGTTTCCCCCCTTTAGATTTTGAGCAAAACAATTTTACAATGGTTTTTGCTGTGTCTATATAAACAATATACAGTAAAAATATGTTGATCTTCGACTTTGATTGTGGTTTCTGATAGCGACGATTTAAAAACAAAATGTAGAACTAAAAATGACATTAAATTACTATTTATTCATTCAAATAAAGCACACTAATTCATATCATTTTTCATTTGTACATAAATAATTAATGCATTATTAGATGTATGTAGCAACTTTGGACGCCTATTTAATAAATAAAATTATAGTCATTGCCAATAATTAAACAAAATAATTTAATCATCTACCACCTATAGAAGGCATACAAGTAACAGAAGTTCATAACAATTTATAAAAAAAGTCATAGACATATTATAAAACAACAAAATGTTTTTAATGTCTATGATATTAGTATACCAATTCAAATGAAGTTTTAAAAAGTTTACAATCTTTGCTATGTATTAAAAAAATAATTGAATTGATACACAAAAATAAATTCCAAAGAACTAGTTGTTTATTATTTCCAAAGCAAGTAAATGTTGATGAGGCAAAATTTTTAATTGAAATAAAATTTCTATTTTGTATGTTCCCTTTCAATTTTTTAATATTCAAAAATAAATACATAATGAATAAATAACGAAAAAATTGTTGTTTAACAGTAATTTTACATAAATGAGACAAAAGGCCAATATTCAAAATCATTGGTAATTAATAATTATATAATATTTTTACAAACAATAAAAAAGTAACTTTAAACTTTAACAAACAAACAATAAATATTGGCTTTAGGTCTCATAATATTCAAAACAATAAGGATTAAAAATAAAATGATCGCATATAATGTAATTTTTTTTACACAAATTTCAGTCTTGTTTAGATAACTCACAACATAAATTTGTATAATGTGATAATAATAATAATAATAAAAAAAAAAAAATAATAATAACATCAACAAACAAAAGTTCATTATAAGGAAACAACAATTCACTAATATCAATACTTTTACAATAATATTTTTAAGTTGGTATTTTCATAACATTGAATTTTACTACTAGGTAATACTACTTAACTACTAGTTGCCATATTTTCCCTCCTGTCCCATTCAAAGTGTTTAAAGACATAGATTCATTTCTACGATTTTTTACACAATAACGACTAATCATTCGCGCAAGTGTTCATGTGTCTTCGATACATTGTGAGCTATGGGCGAGTTTGGTAAAATAATTTCTAAAGAATAATTCACTATACCAATAATTTATGGCACTGACTTAGTGATATTGTTGTACAAGCGTTTAATCCAATATGTGTCTAAATCAAATGCTTGAAAACCTAAAAAAAAAATATGATAAAAATTACAATTTTTAATTTTAAGAAGATGTCAACACAATATTTGTTTTCTCTCTCAGATCCACACGTGACATAGATGAAACGCTTTCATCTAAAATTGTTTTGTTTATGATTATTGAGTAATCTTAGAGTTAAATCACCTATTACAAAAATTATAAGGGATAATATTTTTGAGGGTATGACATATTAGTTTTATATTTAATTATTATTTGACTAAGTATTCAACTTTCAAAATAAAATTTTTTTTTTGTAAATTTAAATGATTTCATAATTTTTTTGAGACTATATTTAGAGAAATCGATAAGTCATACCCTCAAAAATATTATTCTCTATCTTTTTTGTAATGGGTAAATTTACTCTAAGATTACTCAAAAACTTAAAAAAAATGATTCTGTGTAAAAGCGTTTAGTCCATGTTGAACATGGGCCAGAGAGAGAAAAAATTCAGTGCTCCTAACATACTCTTAAGTAACTATTATATACCATTTAGAACTTCTTCAGTGTTTTCAGGTTTGAAGTAAATTATTTTTTGTGAACCTAATAAAATGATAAAAGAATATTATTTCCTAACACAAATGTAATTCATTAAAAAATTATAAGTAAAGTTAACATACTTATAGATGATTCTTCATCTTCTATAACCGAGTGCCAAGCTAAAATTTATAATTTTAAGGTTAAAGTAGTAAATAAAGGACAATACAAATAATATTAAGTGAAAGAATTAAATTATTTAATTTATTTTAGATAAAATATATTTATCTAAAATTGTATATCTTGAATATTATTGAGGTTTAAAGTTTTTAGTAGGGTAATCAATAGGGTAATGCCAGGGAAGAAAATTATGGAAACTGGGATTGGACGAGACAGCAAAGAATAAAAAAGAAGGCAAGAGAATTTGTGGTATGACAAGATGGTCTTAAAGCTAGTACTAGATTTAAAAAGAAAGTTTAACGCAAAGCCACTCACGTGCTAATTTTATAATATTATGGGTGGTACCTTTGTTATCCTTAAAAACCAATAGAGGCAACTGACCAAAATTCTACTACTTAACTACTAATTATTAGTTTAACAAGATGTATAAATGTATAACTTAAAAAAATTTGAAAATCTTAATAATGATTGTTTTAGAATAAAGAGTAATATTATTATATTAAAATCAAAATTTATTTATTTAATAAAAAATATATATAATGTGTTGTGCTTGAGACCACACTGGTATTTAAATAAATAAATTAGTATTTGAGTGTAAAATAGATGGAAAACTAAAATATAATTGAACTATATTAATGTGTTACAACAGAGATGTATAATTAATGAATAATGATGTAAAATAGAAACAATGTATTAAAGATGTGGTTTATCATCAATGAACAAAAAATATTTGTATACATAATAACCAATAGGATAATGAAATATAGTGTTTACTGTTTAGATAAATTACAGAAACAAACAATGATAAACTATTGGTTTTATTTGTAATATTAAGTAACTACTAGTTCAACTTAATTATTATAATTATCTCATTAGGTTACAAATTATTAATTTATTTAAATACAATATGATATTATAATTAGTAACAAAAAAGTATTTGTGATAAAATATGTATTTTTATAAACTAGAAATAAAAAAATGTATAAAAAGTAACATTATAATTTTATGGAATAATAAAATTTGTTGTTTATTTAATATAGTTTGCAACCTATTGAAGTCTTGAAATCTTTACAATTGATTACCAAAGACAATGTTAAACTTGTTTTTTTATTTAAAATTTTAAAATTTCATGTTTGAAACATTTAACAGGTACACAATTTTATGTTAATGTCCAATGTCTATCATTAATCTATTTGGTTGAAATATGTGTTATTGATGATAAATTTACATACATTGGTTTTTTAATATTATATTTCATATAACTTATAAGAATTCAAGTCTTGACATGCATAACTTGGGCAATTTATTTTAAATCAGTGATTCTCAAACTGTTATATAAAAAGATTATATGGCAAAAGCATGGCCAATTTAAAAATAAATATAGGTCTAATATTATTTTATGTTTTGTGTAAATAGATACTAAATACTTTTAAATGTACCTAAATTATTATTATTATAAATGTATTGAAATTTTGAATAGATCATGTGACTATGGTATGTTTGACAACCGCTATTTTAAATCAAAGAAAAATAAATAGAGATTTATTAATTTGTAGTTGGAAACCTACATTATGACAGTGTCATATTATAATGAAAAATTAATTAAGGTTGGATTTGGTAGTGTTTTTCTTTAATAAATCTATAATAAATAACAAATAAGTTATAATTAATACGTAGGTAAGCATATTTATAATCTGAAAATGTCAATATAATTAATAAATGTATAAACATACATATTATAATTTAAAAGTTATGTTGTAGCCTGTAGGTACTCAAAATAATATAACAGTAAAAAAATGATTTCATATGTAATTTGTATTCTGAGTTCTTGGTATGGGTACTTACTATGCAATAGCAGATACCCTAATGGCTAATATAAACTAGATACTGGATACTGAAACTTGATAACACAATATATAGGTACCTATATCTGTAAATATTTACTTTTTAAATATGATTAGTTTGAAGTACCTAGTCATATTAATTATGAGCATAATATTTGTAGATATAAATACCATAAGAAGTAAGTAGGTTTCTAACAAGAGGATTATAAATAAAATGGGGATTATGTTTAAATTGTTGATCAAAAATTACATTTAAAATTATATTTTACTTATTACATAATAAACATATAATTATACTTACAGTCATTGATATAGTGAATGAGTTTTTCGTGTTGGGGACTTAAAACATCTTGGGGTGATGGAGGACACTTGTTTAAAGCTTTACGATGGCCATTAGAATGAAATACCGGCTTCGGTTCGGGACTTAAACATTCAATAATCATATGTTCAATGTTTATCTGGCATTAAGGTTTAAAATGTTTAAATAATAAATTTAGAAATATGTACATACGATGGTAGTTCTTCTTCTTCTGTCCCATTGACTTTTTTAAAGTTTTCGCGAAAAGAATCCAGCCGATCGAAACTGTGACGGATGCCTGGAAGGAAAATGTAAACAAAAATTATTTTCGGATACCTAATTAATGTTTTGAGTTATAAATAAGTAACCTTCTGGGTATTTAAAATAATGAAATTAACGCACCTCTTCGAGTTTTTGCTGTCATGTATTTGCTGGGTGTTTTTACGGCGTACATGTCGTCGTGTATGAATCGAACGTATTACAAGTGATATTAATGAAATTGGAATAAAAACTAAAGTTTAAAAAGACAAAAAAGTAATTAAAATCATAAATTATTTGAATAACGTATTAGCGTGAAGTACTTATGAGTTAGGAGTTAAGAACATCCCTTGATAGTTGATAGTCGGTGAGAAAATTTCACTTATTAACTAAGAAACGACATTTGATTAAAACCCAAACGTTTATTATATTGATGTTAGTAACAAATTATTCTAACCCATGACCACGGTATATAGATCATGAACTAAGAAAATATTAGATAAGTAAATAAGTAATATTAAGCTGGAATAGCTGCTGGATTCAGTGGATTCACATTTCACACCTCGTCGAGTCGTGTATTTTTCTGTGGTCGTGTAGAGTTGAATATATTCAACTTATAAGTAACGTGTGACCAACATTTTGTCACTAATGTATTAAATATACAGAACACGGCGAGGTGTGAATCCAGCTTAGTTGTGATTGCCGATTGGGATTTGGGCAGGGGTACTTGTCCCAAAAGTTCATGGAAAGTTCGTGGTTTGATATGTATATGTATATTGTATACAGCTATGTACAATAAACTAGATTGCCAGCTGCAGCTGTATCCTAGTAATATAGTAATATCACGGAATATAACTATATTGCTAATATGTAATGTGTTTAGTTGAAGCCAGTGAAGCCACGGTTGTAGAAGACGGGCAGTACGGCACCCATTCTCAAGACCACAGAATAATAGATTATATGAAATTCTGAATTAATTTATATTTCATATTATATATCTGTGAGTGGTACTCACGATGCAGAGAAGATAAGGAGATAACCATTGGATTTATTGGTGGTGACTTGGGGGGGGGCCTTATAGTTGGTTTTGTAAAAATTCACGTTTTTCCTTAATTTTTTTTTGTTTTTCCGGCGATTTTGAAAACTTTTGGCCCCCTAATATACCAACTAGATTCACTTTCCTAACCGAAAGATGATGACAGATAAAAAAAAACATCATTGTAATTTGTAAATCAAAACATTCTTTACTCCGCTCAGAACCTAAAATTAGCAGATAGGTATATTAATATAATATTATTCATAATCAACACAAAGTGATAGGAATTGTGCTGCATTTCAATATTGTAGAAACTAATGAACTTACAACCAGATACCTACTTTGATAAAATAAATGGTAGGTAGTAGGTACCAATAAGAAATAGATTCCCAACAATTTTAGAAAAGCTGTTTTAAAAAATAAAAATATCATCACAAAAATAATATACAATTTCTACCAAATGAATAATTCTTTGGTCTGTCAAAAAAAAAATAAGAAATTCTCTTTTCGATATTAAGAACTTAAAAAAAATAATTTCTGATAATACATAATGGATTTTAATTTTTGAGCTCAGAGTAATTTTTTATTTTTAATAACGGGCACATATTTCCAAAATTCCAAAAAAGAATGACAACTTTATTTGAATTGCTTCAGTCCTTCATCTTCCAATAATTTTAAGAGTTCAATTTCTAAAGCTGCTGTATCCATTGAAATTGGTTTTAATATTGGACATCCATATCCATTTTCAATAACATTAATTACATAGGGGTTTTCTAAAAATGCAACCAAAGGTTTAAGTGATTTCAAGTCTTTAAATTGATCTTCAGTCAGTTGATAAATACTCTAATTTATATACATAATCTTCACATTATATTATATCAATGTGACCTTTTTTATTTCATTTCTGCTCTTCCATATATATATTAATATATTGGGCGGCTCGCGAGTCTCTTCTCCTGCACTATAATAGGTATATATTTAGGTTTTATATTTCAAATTTTCAAATTGTTTATGTTATATATTATAGGGCGCAATCATTCGCCTTGAATATTATATTTAGATATTTACTACTTATTACTCATTATCATGCACTATTTATAACTTATAAATTCTAAATTCTAATATGTCATCACTCATCATATTCAGGACATTATGTATATTAATCAATTAATCATTAATGCATACCAATTACCAAAAATCATAATTGAAAATTATATTTTCATTTTTATATTGTTAAATGTTAAATTTAATTACAATATAAATATTACTTAGCAATTAGCATTCCAGACAATTACAAAAGCTTCTAGATTTAGATTTGAAAAACAATGTTTTATAATAATATTGTAATAGTATTGACTAATGGATTAATATATTCTAATGCTATAGTGTGATTCATTCCTCTTCAACAAAAATCATGGAATATTACAATAAAAATATGGAGTATAATTAAATTACAAATTCGAAATTGTTATTTGCATACCCAAGATAGTTAAGAAACTATCTCTGTGAAGACATTTTAACTAACCCATAGCTCTAAGATATTAAAACACAGGGCTATCGCATTTGTACAGGTGTACACGACCATGGTAACACAGTGAACGCAACAAAATAATAAATTACATTCATAATATATTTATTGAATTAATATCTAAATTATATTTAGTTCCAAAATAAGTTAATAATCCCCATAGCAATAAAGTGTGTATGGTGCAACACAATACTTAATGTACTATAGGTATAATAAAATATGACATACATTTTAAACAAACAAAAAATTCAAATTAAAAAGTGCATACAAGTGGTACATGGTAAATGTTTAAAAATAAAATAAAATCAACAATAAATACATTTTTAAATAAATAACAATTGGAATAATTCATATGTATATAAAGATAAAAGAAGTAAGTTTTTAGTAAAGAAAATGTAAATATTTCAACAAATAACAACATACAACCAAATCACTAAACATCTAAGAATTTTGAAATATTTCAGTGCAATAATAATTATTATTGTTTATAATAAAGCTTAAAAAAAATATTCATAGCACAGAAATGAAACTTGGTATTTTTTTAATTTTATTACAATGATAGAAATTTAAATAAATCTATTGGAATAATACAATATTAAACAATATTGTCAATCTAATGACCTATGTACTAAAGTGGAATGATATTGTATACCTGTTAATGAATTTAACCTTTAACAATTTGATAAAATTTATAAAAAATAATTATCTATCTTAAAAATGTTTAGCATTTTGATTTACACAAGGAATTTAAAAAAAAAAATACAATTACAACCTTCTCTTAGAATTGTACTTACATCATTATTCCAATTAAAATATAATAGCTGATAAAATATGTTTAATTCATGAGGAACAATGTTATTGAATGAATATCTATATAGTATTTAAAACAATTAATTATTTTGAAAAAAATAATTGAACACCAATTTGGATCATGGATTAAAATATGAATTCTTTTGATTTAGAATTAACTCTATAATATGGATTAATGCCTTACAAATGTTATGATTAATATTCAATTACTGACTAATAAATTAAATATTTCAAAATTATATGGTAATGCCACTAAAGCCTTACAAAGCAAACATGGTATCACCTTGTTTTTCTTTGTTACGTCTTGATTCATTTTCATTGTTTCCTGTGGGTAAATTTTCAGCAGCTGCTGCTCTTTCTGCTAAGAATCTCTCAAATTCACTGCTTGATAGAGATTCTTCAATTTCACCTCCTGTTCTTGAAGAATTTCCTGGCTAAAAAATAAGAAAAAAGTAGTAATTTCAATTTTAAACAAATAGTAGCAATCAATACATAGTACAACCACATACATTGATATGGGATGAAAAAATTATTGATTTGTCATATCCATACCATTAAAATATAATAATAATGTATTTTTATGAAATAAATTAAACACATATTATACTAAAATGAATATTATACTCGTCAGAAGTACTTCTGTATTTCAAAAAAATATAATTTTTAAGTACAAACAGCTAAATAAGTGATTTAAATTTAAATATTATAAAATTAGCATTTTAGAATCTCAGCGGAGTGAAGAATATATTGATTTTACTATGTTGTGTTTTTTTTTGTGTCTGTCATCATGTCTTAAGGCAGTAAAAATGATCCGATTTCTTCATCAGCATCTTTTCTGATAGGAATGTGAATTTATTAGGTACTTTAGGAGGTCCAAAGTAAAAAATTCTCAATAGTTTTTTTAATGTGGAGGGAAAAACAAAAAAAAATTTAGGTAAAACAGGAATTTTTTCACTAAGCAAATGTTTGAAAAAATTGATTTTTATATTTACTGAACCAAAAGAAATAATGACCACAGATACATGACATTTTCACCAAATGTTTAAATAAACATTTTCTATACATCATACAATTTTCAATATATTTTAACTTTTTATGAGCTATTTATAAGCATAATAAATTTTAGGTTTTTTTTATTATTGTCAATAGTAATAAAATGAATTATTTTAATAGAAATAATATCTTAAAATACACTTAGTTACGTATAGGCTGACAGACCGTCGTTGCTCAGAATCGTTTTTTGTATACAATGATTTATATCATTGAATACAAATTTAAGTTTAACACTTCTATGAAAGTGACGCACTTGCGGACCTTTTTTAAACTGCTTAACATGATTTTATCAAATTTTTTTACAAATTTAATAATAATCCATATATATTATTTATTTACTCACATTTTCACTAAGCCAAGCTGCTATTTCATCAAAATCCTGTTCACTATGCATCTGAAATATTAAAAATAAACTATTAAATAATAAACATATTAAATTTGAAATAAATGGTTAGAACTATTAAAAATATTTTATTGTAACATTTTACAAATAATAAACAGTTAAAAAACAGAAGCTTTATTTAATCGTAATGTAGTTACTATAAACATTTAAATAAGTATATCAATTTGCAATAAAATTAAATAAAAAAAAAATATAATTGTATAAATGTTTGCATTATTTTTTTACTGTGGATAAATCATACATAACAAAATTAGTAGATGCTCAAGTACTCAAATTGAAAGCAGTTTTTAGATGATTTCTTAAACTTGGTTATAATGACATAACTATTGTTTATTGTATTTTCTTCTAAAAGTATAAGTAATCACATCAACTAAACTATATTAAATGTTTTGAGGGAAATGTCTTATTTTATATTAACTTTAACTATCATTAATTATATTATATATATTATTGTTTTAAGTTTGTGTTGCACTGGTAGTATTTGGTGATTGTTTAGTAGAACAGCATAATACTAATTCAACAAAAAATGTATAAAAAAAAAAATCATGCATTTTAATTAAATTTGTAAGTAAAGGTATAAAAAAATATGATGCATAACCTTAAAATAATAATAATAATAAATAAATTATGGTTTTAATTTTTGCATTACATATAAATGAAGATAATCGGATAAAATTACTGATAATGGCAAGCAAATAATGTTAAAAAAATATTATCAGGGCATAATTTCATTTTATAAACAGTGTAACTCTTACCCTGATGACATCTTCATGAGCACAATCCTAAGGTCAGAACCCACACAATACACACACAAGTATTACAAACACAATAAAAATTGCTTTATACAAACGTGATTTAAATAAGAAAGAATATATAATCTAATTAATTAATTTAATATTTAAAAAACAATATGGATTATATTATTAAGATAAAAAGAAATTTTAGGTAAATACTTACATCTTTTGTTGTCACATTTTGTGATCGAGCTTGAGTCAAAGAAGCTAAACTGTTGACTTGATCTGGCTTTAAATTGGCATCATAACTACTTCCACTATATATTTTATAATATTACTTTAATTTATATTGTCATAAATAAAATATTACCTTCATCTATAATTAATCAAATATTATTATTACCCAATTTTTGTGTTTTCATATGATACTGATCGAGATTGAGCAAACATATCGAAATCATCTGTATGAATACTAGTAAGCAAATCTGCAGGTGGATTTTGTTTTTCATTATTAACACCTAAGATTAATCAATTATTAAACAGCAAAAAAATGAATATCCTATAAATCATTTCATTATTAGTTAATAATTTATATTTTACATTAAGGAAAATACTTAAAAAACTAACATATTGCACTATTCTTATACATTTGTACTTTGTAGTGATATAACTAGATCCTTATGTTTCGGGTACTCAAATATTGAATCTACCACATTCCTTTAAATAAAAGTAATGTAGTAAGCTTGAAATATATTTTTAGACAAAATGTCACCCTATTAGTCTAGGTAGTTATAGCAGCATTGCCTAATAGAATGTGTTTTAGAATCTACGCCTTTATTTGTTGCTGCTGAATCAGGAACACTTTCAATATAACTGACTAAAGAAGGGTGGTAATATTATGATTTAATGTTTATTGTATTATATTAAAAATTGGTATAATTACTCAGTTTTGAAAATTGGTTTGAAGTTGTAGCAATTGGCTCATCAATAAAACCTTGAAGTAAATCAGTTGTTTTTACGGATGGACCATCCACAGAACTAGCGCTACATCCCGCTTCTCTATTCTTTTCGTATCTGCTATATCTATTTTACACAATATATACTTGTAAATAAATATAATGTTTTTTGAAATATTGAGTAGTATAAAAGCTAACCGTAGAAAAAGATTGTTTAAATCGTCATTGACTAGTAAGAGCTGTTCAGTAAGTTCGCCATCTGATAATTTAGCAAGAAGTTCAACAATTCTTTCTTGCATTGCTTTACATGTGGTATATAAATCCTAAAAGTATTATTATTTTTTGTTTAGTAATCATATTAAAAATTGAATAGTTCTGTCCAGAAATGTCTAGTTTGTAATAATTATTTTTATACCAATAAAAGATTTTATTGAGATATCTAGATTTTAGAGATAATACAATTTTTTAAATAATATAAAATATATAATGAAAAAATCTCAAATATTGAAAAATTGAAATATCAATGTACAACTTGCATGTTACTCATGAAATAATACTTATTGGAGATGCTCACAAAAAACAAATCGTTTAAACGCAACGTTAACCAAATTTTACAGGGTACATGATTAAATAGTGTTATCTGCACTGAATGTGTTAAGTTTGCTAGTCTTAAGAACGTACAACATAGCAAATTTTAGTTAAGTAGATCCAATTTTGTGTCGTTACTCGTTGCATATTATATTTGACTGATTTGACCAAAAATTATTAAACATAAAGATGAAAACATGTGTTATTTTGTAGTTAAAAATTCATAAAATTTTTTCTTTACATATCTAAGGTTTGAAAATTCAATACTAGATTCTACATAAGTTTTGCTTATGACAACCATAAAAAAAATTCCACTGGAAAACAGTTAAAAATATTATAAGCATTTAAAGTTTAAATTCTTACAAAATCAAGAAAATATAGAAATTGTTGACATTTATTTTTATTTTTAATGTAACAAAAGAAATAATGACAGTAAATACATGACATTTTCACTGAATGTTTATATAATCATTTTCTATACACCATACAATTTTCAATATATTTTGACTTTTTTTGAGTTATTTATAGGCATAATCAATGTTCAGGTTTTTTTTATTATTGCCGATACTTTTTCATTAGTCGGTCAAAAAACTTGAACATTTACTAGAACGTTCTTCATAACTTGGTGTGTTGTCAGTGAAAGTTAAAAAAAAGTTGAGGGTAAGTCTTTAATAGTTTTTTATAAGCATCTTAAGTTAAAATGTCGACAAAATACGTAAAAATCACGACATTTTGCATTTTTTTTTCGATTAGGAAATTCCATAAAAACTCCACTATTCAAATCTAAAATTTGAAATTTCAACACAAGATTCTCTATACGTTTTTCTACCTTTCTAAAAAATAAAAAGTTTATCAGGGAGTCAAACTAATTTTTATGAGTGTTTGAAATTAGACATTGTATATACACCCGTTTTTCTCCGGGAACGAATTTTTATTTTGATATAATTCAAAAAGAAATAACCGTAAACATTTTAAATATTCACCAAATTTTAAGATTATCATTGTCTATACACAAAATTTTTGACAATTTTTGAACTAATTGTAGGCCTAAAACATTTTTGGTTTTTTAAAATTGTTTTTCTTTAAATATCGATAAAAAAAATTTTGTTGGGTCAAATTTTTTGAAAATGTAATGCAAGATTTCTCATAGTTGTTAAAATAGCAGATCAAAAATATTTACAATACAAAGTCACACTTTTTTTTTGTAAGCATTTAAAGTTAAAATTTTGACCAAATTCATTAAAATGTCGATATTTTGCAAATTATTCAGTAGTTAAAAATGTATAAAATGATCTGTTTTTATAGCAAACGGTTGAAAATTTAAAACAAGGGTTTTTCGTAAATATTTAATAGTGTAACCAAAAAATCATAAAAATATATTTACATGGTTGACTTTTAAAGACATTTTAAGTTCAAATTTGGACTAAATTAGCTATTTAAATGAAGTATAACAATGTTAGTTATTTCGTTGTGATTTAAAATTTTTTTTATGGCTGCTTGAATTTTTTAAAGTATATTATTATAATATATACACTCAATTAAATGTTCAAATGCATTGTTTTCTGTAAAAATTAATTTAAAAAATAAACTTACTGTAATATTAATGGTAAAATGAATTATTTTAATAGCAATATTATCTTAAAATACACTAGAATACAAAATATTCTATTTACAAAATGTTAATTAATTTCTTATAATAATAATTCGTTTATTGCAAAATCAACAATTTTTAACATCATAGTTGTCTATACAATATTATATTTGATTACTATTTTACTCAACAGTTTACAAATATTATTTAAATGTATTTAGTCAATACATATGTACATTGGTCACACTACTTCTAGCACTTGACAATTGTAATTTTAAAGGTAAAAGAAATAATAATTATCAAATAAAAAATTGAATACGAAAATAAATATGTATTTTAAAAAAAAAATTTTTATTTTCTGACTTAATCTGACAATAAAAATGTACTCGAACTTTTTGTCCAACGTCTAAAAATGAGTTGACTTTTTTAAAAATTAACTTTTTGACAGATTACCAATAAGCTGACACGTACAAAGTGGCCATGACAATTGTGTTGAAAAGCGGTCGCCATATAGGGACAAAACTCCGAGCTGCATACGAAAATTAAAATATTCCAAATACACATGGCGACGCACATGATCGTGTGTAGGCAGATAAATTTAAGCCGCGATCATTATGCTATATGACTATACCTTTCTATAAAGAGTAATCAATAATTAAATAATATCAAGTATAAATGGGTTTTCCTAGATATTTTAAATTCATACGCTCGCAGAGATCCAGCGATAACATGTTTTTATACAACTAATTAACCAGGTGTAATTTCTAAGCATTAAAAATTTAAAATATTAGTGGTATAAAAGTATGTGTGACGTGTGTTATTATATTTTTGTAAATCTATATAAGACTTTTTCATATTGTCGCACTCACTTCAGCAGCGCACACGAGCCGCCGCTGAAGCCAACGACACAAAATTGGAAATTTGGATTACAAATTTGCTGTTAACTGTCGGTATGTAAGACCAAAACTACATGCAGTTATGATTTTATGAAATCAATCTGATAGTCATCGTCTTACAAATTGTATGTATGTTATTTGTTAAACTTCTTACAGTTAAAAGTTGAACATCTGATCCATCTTCTTTCCCCGGTATCAATTCTGAGAGCATTTCATTCAACACCGTCATATTGCCCCGAACTAACTCCAAATCAGAATTCAGTTTATTAAGTTGATCAGGTTTGTTTGACCGGCTATTTGTTTGATCATTTGAATGTGAAATGACTACTGGTCTGAGCTCTTCAGAATAACTCTATAAAAAAAGTATAATATAGATTTAAACATATAATTGATATCTGTATAAAACTTACTTTATGTGGTGTATGTATTGGGGCCATAGTATCAAGATTTGTCATAGGAAATTCAATTCCTTTTTGACGAAGTTCTCTATACACAAGATAAACTCCTTGAAGATCAGGTTGATTACGAAATGCATCTGCCCAACTTTGAATAAGACTTAATACTTTTTCTTGAACAATGGTTGGTGGATCATTTTTTGGACCTTAAGTAAGTAGATCACTTATTTTAGAAATAAACAATTTATAAAAATAATATTTAAATAGTCTAATAAATTACCAATTAGTTTAATTAAATCTTGAGAAAATTCTTTGTTACAAATTAAAACATGGAATCGTTTACCACAATTTTTTACACATGTTTCCAAGACCTAAAATTAGTAAAAAAAATGTAAATAATTTTAATCTATAATTAACTATAAAATACTTACTGTTAAGGTATACATAATAATTTTATGATTTTTGCCTGCATTTTGAAGCAATCTTTTACGAATTGCTTTAACTGCATCTTTAGGGCCTTCTTCTGTGTCATTAATCATATCACAAATTTCCATATTAAGAGACCAGTTTTCAGAAGCCAAGCCTCCATCAGTTGCTAATTCTATTGATAAAAACATAATGCATTCTTTTAACTTTAATAATGTTGATCTTGGCCCTTAATATTATTTTTTTTAATTGTTATAATAACTGTTTTTATTATATTTACTTATAAAATGTATTGTTTATATTATTCTTTAGATACCATTGTCCCATTGTCAATAGTCGATCGACATATATATATATATAATATATTATATTATTATAATATATAATAAGTAATTTAATGATATTTGTGCAGATATTTAATAATTTAAAAACAATATGTTGTAAAAAAAAATTATGAAAATTATGCTACTTTGTTTTATTATCAAAAAATAAGTTGAGTTAAGTCTAATGTATATTAAAAGTTAAAGACAAGATTAACAGTTGGTTTAGAGGATGTCATACCCGCATCTGTTTTCTGAATTTTACTAACACATTTCATGGCAAATTTAACATTTAGAAAAATCCATTTAATTATTATTTATTATAGTATAGTAAATTGACCTATTGTTAAATTTATAGGTAAGGATATTATCTTGAACATCTCATAGATTTGTTTTTAGGTTTTAATTTTCAACCAAGTTACAAGATTTTATAAATTATACATGTTACCTATACTTTAGTTAGACAAAAACAATTTATGGACAGATTCACTGAACAGGAATCCTAATTTATAATGCATTATTAACATTGTTGGATAATGATATAGATGTACCTATTGGCAATTATTAATATTTAGGTATGGTGTATGTAAGTGTACAAACATTTATATTTTTGATAATATATTAATATAAATTTTATTTCATTTATATTAACAACACTGCACTAGTTATGTGACAATTTAAGAGTACATCAAGAACCCCATATTATTTTAATATTGGTGCTAATCTTAAAATGTAATAAGAGAAGGCTAAGCAATTTGAATACAAAATTTGTACTTTGTTTTTTAAATAGTTGATAATCCAATGACAGTTGCATACAAACAAAATATTAAGCATACAATAATATTAATAATAATGTACACACTTAAACTATTAGTTATGAATTATGATATAATTGTAAATATTATTATTTATTTTTAGTAATCAAAAGTATGAAACGGTCTTACAGATTAACATTAAAATACACGGGTCACTGAATAATATACATATACATTTAGCATAAGTTTGATGGTGTAAATTATTTTTTTAAATAAAATCATTTGAAACGATCAATATGGTTAAAGCACTGTGAATGAAAACAGAAACTCACCAATTTTTTCACCAACAGGCGTTGAAAAGGGATTCAACGATACACCAAATATCGTAGCCATTCTTTTTTTTTACAGTAGGTACGTATACGTTTAGGTAAAGTAAATAATATAAAAACACAACTAAATTGAAAATAATTATGAGTATTATTATGTTCAATAAATCCAATTTATAAATTAAAATAGGTATGGTAATATGGTAATATTATAGATCATAGAACAATATTATTATTATGGTATCAGGTATACACTTTAATACACTATTACACGACTGTCTATAGAGGAGAACGGTAGATGAAGATAAACATTAAACAATAAAACATTGACAAATTTTCAATTTTGTCCAACCAAAACAAAATGTTACGTAATTAGAATTGGTTCTTAAAATGTGTGATTATTTTTATTTATTGAAAATACAACAACTTACTGACAAGGGAGTAAGAAACGTGACAAACTGACAACAGCGCTGCAGTGTTTCCAACTTCAGTACTGGGCGCGACGCCGGTAATTCGTCGGCGTCAACAACAAGAACGTTACTCGTTAGTAACTTCAAACTTAATGACGTTCTCGGATTCGGCATTACGATTTACGATAAATTGCAAACTGCTCACTGCTGAAGAGTGAAGACTGGTGGTGTTGTACGATATACATCATTTAGTGCGTGTACAATTTGTATTTTGACAATGTTTTTTGTCTAGTGTTTAAAAATATTGCAATTGGATTCAACCTCCACTCGTTTTACATGTAAGTATAAACATTTTTGTTTGAATTTCCTAATTTTAAAGTTTAAGGTTGTTTTGTTGTTAGTTGTTGGCATTGCATGTTAACATTGTAAACGCTAAAAAAAATCATCAAAATGGCACATTACAAAGGAGCTGCCAGTGAAGCTGGCCGTGCTATGCAATTGATGAAAAAGCGGGAGCTTGCTCAAGCCGAAATAGAGTTACGTAAGAAAAAAATTGAAGAAGAAATGAAACTGTCAAATATTGAAAATAAGTTTGCCAAACATTACGATTCGTTGGAGGCACAACTCAAGAGCTCGACTATTGGTTTGGTGACCCTAGATGAAATGAAAGCTAAACAAGAGACAGTTGTCCAAGAAAGAGCCAAGAGATTAGTACAAAAAGAGAAAGAAGTGGAATTTGAAAAACAAAGACAATTAGAGGCAAAACTAGAAGAAAAAAGAAGACAGCAACGGAAGATTAAAGCATTGTCATTTATTGAAGATATGTCTGAAGAAAGTGAAGTGGAAGAGGACGATGAAGAAGAGGCAGAAGAAGAACCTTCTTTTCAACCTTTACCTAAAAAAATTAAAAAAAATCCTGATGTTGATACTAGCTTTTTACCAGATCGTGCCAGAGAATCTGAAGAAAATTGTCTACGAGAAACATTAAGACAAGAATGGACTGATAAACAAAAATGCTTAAAAGAAGAAGAAATAAGTATAACATTCAGTTACTGGGATGGTTCAGGTCATAGGCGTACAATTGTTATGAAAAAAGGTAACACAATTTATCAATTTTTACAGAAAGCACTTGAACAATTACGTCGAGAATTTGGAGAGCTTAAAACTATAATGGCTGATCAATTAATGTATGTTAAGGAAGATCTGATATTACCACACCACTATTCATTTTATGATTTTATTGTTGCAAAAGCAAGAGGTAAAAGTGGTCCACTGTTCACATTTGGTGTTCATGATGATATTCGAATGGTTAGTGATGCTAGTTTAGAGAAAGAAGACTCGCATGCTGGCAAAGTGTTGCTGAGAAATTGGTATGAAAGAAACAAACATATTTTTCCCGCTAGTCGATGGGAACCATTTGATCCTTTAAAGACATTTGCCAAATACACAATTAAAGACAAAACACAGAAACATGAAGCAACACAAAAAAACTAAAAATTTAATTTAATTAAATTGTAATATAAAATATGTAAATAAAAAAATTAACCAGTTTTATCAAATGGCTTATTTGTTTTGATGTTTCAGGTATTAAAATCCGAATAAAATACAAAAACAAGATTTTTACAACTAGAACATTTGGTCTCAGGTTTGTAAAAAATGATTTTGTTCCACTTATTCTTAGTGGCGATTACTATTTCTACTACTTATTCAATTGAAGTAAACCCTAAAATATTTATAAACAATGCTGAATGCTTAGTTGATTTAAGCACCCAATTAGTTAAAGGAGAATGTCGTCTATCTTTGGAAAATAATGATGACAAGCCTGTGAACTCTGTTTTATATGCATTTGAACCTTCAATTAAAAGCCACATTTCATTTATTTCCGCTCATCAAGTATTTGAATCTAATCGCTTGAGTTTAAATGTTAAACCAGTGACATTATCTGGACATGAAGATAAGCAATTTTATCAAATTGATTTTAATGTATCTCGTCCATTGCGATCAAAAGGTCGAGCACCGCTTGTGGTCGAATATGTCTTGATTAACGCTTTGTATCCACATCCTGAAGAAATAACTCAAAAAGATAGACAGTTGATGATGTTTTATGGAAATGCTTATTTGTATTCACCATACAAAAGTCTTAAATCCTCTGTTAAATTCCAAACTGGAACAAGGCGGATAGAAGATTATACTAATATCAGCCCGGTGTCATTGAGCTCTGGAGATATTGTTTATGGACCCTTTGGTTCATTAGAACCATTTGCATACTCTCAAATCAGTTTACATTATGATAACAACACTCCATTTTTAAAAGCTACAAAATTAACTAGAACTATTGAATTATCACATTGGGGGAACGTTGCTGTTACTGAAGTCATTGACCTTATTCATCATGGTGCTAAATTAAAAGGTTCATTTTCTCGTTATGATTACCAACGTGAAACCAACAGTGGAATATCTAGTGTAAAATCATTCAAAATGTACCTTCCTGCTTCAGCAACTAGTGTTTATTATAGAGATGTCATTGGTAATATATCTACATCAAATCAAAGAACACTTTTAGACTCTGTTGAGTTGGATATTCGTCCAAGATTCCCTCTATTCGGTGGTTGGAAAACTCATTATACAATTGGTTATAATGTTCCAGCTTATGAATATCTGTACAACAGTGGTGAAGATTATTTTTTAAAGATGCGTCTAATTGATCATTTGTATGATAATATGATAATTGAAGATGTAACAGTACGCATTATTCTTCCTGAAGGATCAGTAGACTTAGATCTTAAAACAACCCATCCAATTGTACGTTTACCAGATGGCTTACACTATACATATTTAGATACCATAGGTAGACCAATTATAAAACTACGAATGTCAAATGTTGTAGAAAGTCACATTAGTGACTTTGAACTAAAATACAAATTCCCAAAAGCTTTTATGTTCCATGAACCATTGATTGTAATTGTTGCAATTTATATTTTGTTTTTGACTGTAATTATTTGGGTTCGTTTGGACTTTTCAATAGCCAAAGATGGACATAGTGAAACACGCCAACGTATATCTGGAATA
The DNA here is from genome assembly GCA_022818045.1 of Neotoxoptera formosana. Taxonomy (NCBI): domain Eukaryota; kingdom Metazoa; phylum Arthropoda; class Insecta; order Hemiptera; family Aphididae; genus Neotoxoptera; species Neotoxoptera formosana. The sequence goes on along the minus strand of CM040632.1, from coordinate 64,582,290 downwards.
ACGAGTGCAATTATGCATCATTTTGAACGAAGGGCTTCCATTTATAGCTCTTGGGATGAGGCTTTGAATAAATTGAAACATTCCAAAGACATTGGTACATATAATGCAGCATCAAAACAAATTCAGACTGATTATAAAAATGAATCGGCTAGCATCAATGAATTAGCTACCAAGTTAAAAACCGAATCAACAGAACTATCCGATAAATTTAATGAGGTACAAAAGGCAGAAAAAAATTTAAAAGAACTTTTTGGACAAACACAATCCTTATATACTGATAAACTTATAACTGGAAAGGTTGGAAGAAATCAGTTTGTTGACTTGGATAGTGGTCTCAAACGGAAAAAAGATGAGTGCCAAGAAAAAATAAATCAATTGTTAAAATCATTGAACTAATCTTGTTTTTACATATTCAACTTATTATCAAGTCATAAAATATTGTCTTTTAATAAATCTCTAAAAACTAGGTGTATGTAATTACTGTCACTGTCAAAAATGCATTTTGCTGCACATTTGTTTGTAATATTATATTGGTTTAAAAATTATATCTACTTAAAATACAAAATCAACACATTTTATTCATATATATTTAAATTGTTAAATATATGCAGTACCTAATAATGTAATATAATAAATCTATTATTAATGTACAAATATAATTTTGGAATTTACATTTTAATTACTTTTATATATCACTGGATTACAGTTTATACAGTTTTATTTATAACTAAATTCCTTTGCATTTATTTATATAGTTTTGTTCAATATAAATAATTTAAGAGTAATTAGTAGGTTTTTTCTGTTGACTGATTATTTGCTTATTTCTTTTAAATCATTCTGGAATGATAAATTAGATAAGACAAATAAATTATGTATTAGTAAATATGATTATAATCAACACATTTAGTATGTAAACTTTTGAATAAATATTAAACAAAAAATAAGATTATTTGACTAGTAGTTCTTTTAGTTGTCATTCAAATCATAAGTGTTATAAAACCACTGTACTATTAATATTAAAAATTGTTTTTTCGGTAGATTAATGATTGTCGTTTTATTAATTTTATTTTTATTCCAATACATTTTCATACATTTCCTTTTTTCTATCCTTAAAATAAATGTTGCTCAAGTAACAAGGTCTATGTTTACATACAAAAAAAAAAGGATAACAATTAACAACTGTTCCCAGTGCGATCTAGTGATGAAATTAACAGTAGTCAGTGGCGTATTTTCAAATTTTTTGTGGGAGGTGGGTTTAGTATTAAAAATACATAATATAAATTAATATTCTCTTTCTTTGTACCTACGTACCAAGTTATTTATGACGTTTTAACCTTTTTTTCTGTGGGGGAGGGGGTTGTCAAGACCCAAAAACCTCCCGTCACAAAGTCATTCGTCAATATATAACGTCACGACAAAGCATTAATGGGCTGAAGTCTGTCGTGTTTTAAGGAAATTAGTATAGGCAAATACATTAGAGTGTTTTTTAAGTGAGTGCATGTAAAAAGAACTTCTATTTATCCGTGATTTTGACAGAAAGTAGTTGATAACAATTAAACCACTGTTACCGCACGGAGAATATTTTTCAACTTTCAGGTAACGCATGGTAATTGGTAATATGTTATACTAATTAGGTAACCTTTTGGGTTCAGCCAATCAAAATACTGTAGTTTTAACACGAATGCTAAATTATGGACGAACCGAAGAAATGATTCACTGTAAACTGTAAAGGTACCTTAAACGAACATAAGTGTGTGTGAATCTAATCTGTAATCGTTTCGATTTCTTTTATAAAATATAAGTAAAATAAATAAATAAACTATAGCTTTATCTTATAAATGGACAGTGACCTCACATGAAGGAGCCACTGCCCACTGATGAACAAGAGCACCCGCAGGATAAAATCCCACCCGGGGCAGGATACAAATTACTTTTTTTTTACTCTCATTTATATACCACAACCGTGGTTATATTAATATTTCTGTGGATCACGGTTTGAGATAGTACTATCTCTACTAAATATTCTTGAGCTATTTTGTATACACGTCCATGTGAAGCTGAAACCGCAGGGCTCCGATTCACAGGCCGCATCACGCTTTTTTTGGTTACTTGTGTTTTTATTCTAAAAATTTTAATACTTGGAATCACATTTTTTTTAAAACTAATATTAGTTTTACATTCCATCAATTATGGGTTCACAATCGTCTGGAGGAGCTTTTAAGCGTAAAAAAAAACGGATGTCGACTTACCAACGAGCTATGAAATTCTCCAAAAGGGGAAAGTTTGGACACGGGTTCCAAATCCAAGACGAAGACTTTCAATATTTTCTTAATATTCTTAAAGTATCAAAAGAAACGTTTGAAAGTGATGATGATAAATGTAACTATTGTTAACTTCTTGTTACTTTATACCTAGTTGTCCCAGTAAATATTAAACACTATACAAATAAAATATTACTTTCAATGTCAAAAAAATATTTTCAGGTATTTTTGTGGATAATGTTTTTAAACAATTGCATGGTAACGAAGTAAATTATTGTAGTAATCAAGTAGTGTCTCGTGTAGTAGATGACCTACTACCTGCGGCTAGTGATGAGACTGTGTTTAATTTGATAATACACTTTGAAAGCGATTTACGGCCTATATGTTGTGACCAGTTTGCTAGCCATGTGCTCCAGCAACTATTACATGTTGCAATTTATAGAGCATATAAGGTATTTATATTTTTATAATAATTAATTTAGTATCTAATTATTAAAATATTTTTATTATTATTCATAAAAGGTTACCAAGGACATATCAGAAACTACCAAAGAAAATTATTTAAATTTTATAAATAAACTATGCAAATTTATACTTAACAATTTGGAGGAATTTATATGGGATACATATGCTAATCATATAGTGCGCAGTTGCATTGCTTGTCTATGTGGTCAACCATATTTGTGTTCTAAGACTCCGCAGCAAAAAGGCGAAAATATAGACACAAATAAAGATCATAAAAATTTATTAAAAAAATATGCCGACTGTATAATAAATATTCAGCAATTTGCAGGTAAAAAAAAACTACAAGTCATAACTTATAACTAAACAAGTATGATTTTCATTAAATTATTTTTCAGATATGCCTACAACTGATATCACTTCCGGGCTCTTACAAGTATTACTTAAATCAATCTCATCTGTATCTAAAAAAAGATTTAAAGCCTTAGTTGAAAAAATAATGAATGGGTGTTTTCCTATTAGTGAAAGTAGCTCTTTTGATATTTCTGAAGTTCTTGAAAATAATTCATTTTCCAGGTATTATTAAATTTTTTTTCAAATATAGTATTAGTTACTAGTGGATAGATAAAATGGTTATTACAAATTTTCATTTCAGACTCCTTGATGTTATAATTTCTGAATCGCCAGAAAAATTGAATACATTATTATATGAAAAATATTTCAATGATAAACTTGCAGATTTAACAGTTCATCATAATGGGAATTTCACCATACAAAAAATATTATCAACAACTGTAGATGCCACTAAAGTAATAATATAATTGTTGTAAGAATTTAAGGGATTGAGTATTAACTATTAAATACTTTTCTCGCTATTTACACTTTCACTTGCCTCAAAAGAATTATTTGCCTAATCATTATAGCTTCTTTGCCTAGATCAAAATTTAAAATTGTAATAATTTATATTTTTAGTTTGAAACAATTTTTGAACAATTAAAGGAAAAAATGTCCCAAATTATCAATCTTGGTTATACTGGAGTTTTATTAGAGATGTCTAATGCTTGTTTACGTTTGAAGTGTAAACAAGCTTTATTTTTTAAAGTATATATAATAGATAAATAAATCAAACTTCACTAGTTTACTTAATTTATATAACTTAATACATCTTTAATTTTTAATAGACATTATGTGAGTCATTGAAATGTAAAGAAGAAACTGAAGATGGCATTACTGTTTTATTACTTCTTGGGTTAAAAGTTGTTGACAATTTTGATAATTCGTGTAAAGAACCATCAATTCATATTCACGGATCTATGATTGTACAAAATATATTGAAGTTTAATAAACCAATCAAAGTAAGATATTGGAGGGATTGTGTACTTGAAAACAACTTTATTTATTTATTTTGCAGGTGGTAAATAATTTAAATAATTTAGATACCGAACGTCTTGTTTACTTGCTTTGCGATGTAAAAGGCAGTTATATTGGAAATGCATATTTTGAAAGTGTGTTTATAGGGGAAAGAAGTCGCGAAAAAATGATATGGAAATTAAAAGTAATAAAATAATTTTTTTTATTCATATAAATAAGATTTTTTTTAAGCATTTTTTTTTTTGTAATTAGGACTATTATACAACACTGGCAAAATCAAAAAGTGGTTCTCGCGCTTTTGATTGCATTTGGAAAGTAGCTGACACAAAACAGCGTACTATGATAATGACAGAGTTTTTGAAACATGAATCTGAACTTATTAGCACACAATTTGGTTCTATAATTGCATCCAAATTAAATTTAGGTGTGTTCCGGCATAAAAGAGATGAATGGATAAAAGCCGATCAAGATAAACTAAAGACTATAAAAGTTTTTGAAGTCAATAAATATTGTTGAATTTTTTGTACAATTAGTAATTGTTTTATTTTATGAAGGTTTCAAAATATAAACAGTTTTTTAACTAAACATAAATATTCCAATTACTGCCATCTTCGGGCAAAAGTTGATTAGTAACTAACAATATGACATCCAGTATCCACCAGACTCCACCACCTCCAAGTGTTAATAGTTTTCCAACAGCTGTTCCAGTTTGTCCCAGACAAAATCTGTCCATACCAAGGAATCCAAGTAAAATTGAATACAATAGAGTTGTTAGGAAATAATAGCCACCGTATCTGTAATAATAAGAAAAGTAGTGGTATAACAAATATTTTATAAAGAGTAAGATATACCCACATGTGATGTCTCTATCGAACAACTGCACAGCAAATCAAATTTTACACTTAGGTTTTTAATCAAACTCTGTTTTTATATTGCAGTGAACATTATATGTGCTTAAGCGATGACTTTTTTCAATATTTTAATTTTTAAGCTATATTATATAATTTTTAATTTGTTATATCTTACATAGTACTCTTATCTTGTTTAATAATTAAAAATAACAAAAACAGCCAACGCACATATAATGTTTTTACTTTTAACTTCAATAATAGGTCAAATCTCTCCAATATTAATAAAACTAACAACACAGAATCAATTCTAGTGAATGCTTATTTGCTATGACGATGACAACACTTACATGGATAGCGTCTTCTTAATAGTAAATCAATTACAAATACAGTGAAACTTCCATTTAACGAAATTTTTTGTTTAACGAAATATTTTTATGAACTACGACCTTCATTGTAAATTTATCTCCAAATAACAAATCTGATGTTTCTTTATAACAAAATATTTATTTGATAAAAACAAGTTTTTGTAAATGTTGTCACTATCAAATTGATAGTTTATGTCATAGTTCTAAAATTGTACATGAACAATGTACCCGATAAAGATAAGACACCGAAGGTAGGCAATGTGATTAATTTACTGCAGTACTTCAGTTCCAATATTGATGAAAATGACTATACATACTACAAATTTTCTTTCGTTTTCTCTTCGTTCCCACAAAAAAAATGTCAAAATGTAAATATTTATCTATCGCCGATAAATTTTAAATTTTAAACAAAGTCGATAAAGGTGTTAAAAAAAAAATATTGCTGCAAAATAAAGTATTCCAACAAGTGCTCTATCAACCATTTTGAAAAACCGTGAAAACATAACCAAGCAAATGCAAAATTCTTCTCTCCTCAGCAATAGAAAACGAATGAAAATTTGTGTCTATGAAGAAGTTGACAACGCTGTTCTTAAATGGATGACTTGTATACGAAATGACAATCTGCCTATATCAGGTTCGTTAATCAAAGAAAAAGCAATTTATTTTGCTCAGAAATTTGGTTTTATAGATTTTTGTGCAAGCTTTGGATGGTTAGATAAATTTAAATAGAGATATAATGTTGTGTTTAAAGTTATTTGTGGTGAGAGTGCTGATGTTAAAGAAAATAACTGTGATACCTACATGGAAATTAAATGTTTTACCAAAATTAATTGAAAAGTCAATCCAAAAGATATTTTTAACGCTGATGAGACAGGTTTATTTTTTAAATGTTTACCAAACAAAACGTTAACTTTTAAAAATGACAAATGTTTTGGAGGTAAGCATAGTAAAGAGTGAGTTACTTTGATGGTGTGTTTTAATATGACTGGAACTGAAAAACAAAAACTTCTAATTATTGGAAAAAGCAAAAATCCAAGGTGTTTCAAAGGCATAAAATCACTTGAAACAAATTACGATTTTAATAAAAAAGCGTGGATAACATCATTCATTTTTGAAGTGGTTACTAGATATTGATTAAAAAATGAGTCAAGAAAAATAATTGTATTTGTGGATAATTGTACTGCTCATTCTCATACCTTACTACAAAGTTAAAATCTGTAACGTTGGCATATTTCCCCCCAAATACAACAAATAAGCTCCAACCAATGGACCAAGGAATAATAAATAATCTTAAAGTGTATTATCAAAAACGTATTTTGAACAAAATTATTTCAAATCTTGAACAGAGAACAACAATTACTTTGCGAGATTGTATTTCTGAGGTATCGAAAGATTGGAGAAGTGATGTAACGTCCGAAACCATAAAAAAATGTTTCTTCAAAGCTGGATTTACAAATGAAATTATTGAAACCGATATTGAACTACCAGATGTACAACGAGAATGGGAGTTAGTTCACTGTGATGGCGTTACTTTACAAGATTATTTGAAAATTGATGAAGATATCACCGTATATGAATCACCTACTGAAGAAAGTATTGTAGAAGAGGTTAGAAAAAAAGAAAATCCTGATGAATTTGAAGAAGACGACGAAGAGGAACATGCAGTAGAACAATCCAAACTCACAGAAGAAGACATATTACACGCTTTATCAGTGATAAGAAATGGTTTTAGCCAAGAAGCAAATGTTCCCGATGAAATTTTTTCTAAACTTGACAATATAGAAACTTTTTACGAAAAAAGGAAAATTTTCAAAAATAATAAGCAAACAAAACTTACAAATTATTTCTTTTAAATTATATTTAAGGTTAAAAATTAAATTAAACTGTAATATGATGTTTGATGTTGTTTTTTACAATTAAATTTTAAAAAAAAGTTGAAAAAAATACGTAATTCTATTTAACGAATTCCTCTATATAACAAATTTTTTTTGCTGCTTATTCGACTTCGTTATATGGAAGTTTCACTGTATATTATTAATTTACACCCAGAGATATATTTAGATAATTTACACCACACGTCAGTACCCCCCCCCCCCTCCCACCACTTCAAGTAAAAATGTCTTCAACAATTTATTTGTAAAAAGTTAAAAACGTAGCACATTACTCAATATTTTTCCACTACAAGGGAAAGTGGGAAACCTATAAATCATAAATATGTTTTTGAGGATTAACAAGGAACTAGAAACCAAATATTGAGTAGCTTGCTTTGTTATTTTATTATGAAATTAGATAATAGGTTAATTTTGTCTATTAATTATAAAATATTAAGTAATTAATGGCAACCGTTTATATATAAAAAAAAATCCAAAAAATAATAAATAACCATAGCAACAGAAGTGTTTTTTGACGAAAACAAAAAATTGGTCAGAAATACATTATGTTGAAACCAATGCATTCTCAGTTCAAAATCTAAAAACACATAAACTGGTACGCATAAGTGTAATACATTTATTATAATGCATATAAATTAAATTTTTGAAGAAAATTTAATACCATTAAAATTGCTTATACCAAGCTTTTTCATTGGAAAATATATCAATTATATCATTGTAATTTAATTTTTTTTGTCAAATCTGACATAATGGTTAAAACAGTTAAAGAATTTAGCCTTTCATCAGTAAGTACTTCATCTCAAATAAGACTTGGTCTTTTTTAAGACGAAAAAGACTTCTCTGCAGAACAATTAGAAATAGGGCAGTTTATTAGCTTGATTTTTACATAAAAATCTTGTTAATTATTTTTAATGATCATAGAGTTTTAAGTAGTGTTAGGTAACTCATTACTTGGTATTTTTAATAAAAATGATAACCACAGTAATAATTTTATTATTTTTTTATCAGTCTCCAAAATGTATAGCTCAAGCACCCCTAAGTATGTCTGTTTATACATACTTCACACATGGAAATCCTTTCTTGTTGAATTTTCTATTACCGTGACATTCTATACCAGGTAAAACCATGCATTGGACTGTGGTTTTTTCTACATCTTCATATCTATAACTACCGCCATACTAAAATGTAAAGTCACGATATATTAAATCTATATTATTATAGTTCCTACAATGTCGCACCTTAGAACAACCGCCTGTCATGGTATCATCTCGTGTCTTGTTTCCTTTTAAGTCAACTAGGTCTTCACATTCAATAAACTCCATTGGCCTAAATAATAAAATTAAAAATTACAGCAAATATTATTTTTTGTCTACTTTACATAATGTAAGCTATACATATCAATGAGTATACACAAAATTATTTACAAGAAAGAGCACATGACCAGTGGCCCAGAAGGAACATAGTTCAGTTCTGGGTCGTTTTCCAACAATGAATCATTTTTTAATCCACCAGCGTCGTTTCTCGACATATTGGCATTCATGGCCGCATGACAACATAGAAGGCTCGAGAACAAAATATATACTGACAAACTGTACATGTCAGTCATTGTCTGTGATCATGACGGATAACAGTACAACGCGAAAAGTAAAAACGGCAGATTTCACGCGTTTCTAACAATATTTTACAAATTATAATTTAAAATTTGAATACGTTATGTAATATTAATCTTTTATATTACTTATTATTAATTGAAAGCATTGGACATGGTTAATAACTATTGACAGTTTGACATATTTTATATTACCTACAAAGTACAAATATATAGTTGTTTTTAATTTTTTAAATCTATACTGATAACGTTATTATTGTTATTCTATCATAATGTCGCCCACAGGCCACTGCATGACTAAAATACTAAATAGATTTAGTCATGAGTATATGTATAATATTATCAGCGATACTGCTGCAGCAGCAACATGTTATCGTTATCAATCACGATGAAATACAACTTTACTGAGTACACATAATTGTCATCAAACCGTGTAGATACTAGATAATAATATATATTACCTATGGTCAATCGTCTTTAATAATATTATGAGTCGTTTGCCGTGCTTATCGTTAAGATTTTTAGATCAGGAACATAGTATATCAACACTTAACAGTTTACAGTATTGACTATTGGATCATTAATACATAAGAGTTTGAGGCGTTATCGGTGAGTCATGAATATTATGAAAAGATATAATATTTGAGCTAAAAGTTTCACCAGAACAATACATAATTAGAAGTATTATTCTAACGCCAAGTGTTGTTTCAGTCTAAAATGTCGAATTTCTCGTCACCGATGCCGTCCAGAGAGTTCTTGTGGGACGTGTTTCAGAGGTAAGTAAATATTATTTTATCAATAATATTTGTCGGATCAAAACGATATTATGACGTAGGGTTGACAAGGACAGAAGTGGATTCATCTCGTCTGATGAACTGCAAATGGCGCTCTCAAATGGAACGTGGACCCCATTCAATCCAGAAACTGTACGTCTTATGATAGGCATGTTTGACAAACACAATCGAGGTACTGTATCTTTTGATGACTTTGGCGCCTTATGGAAGTACGTAACTGATTGGCAATCATGTTTTCGATCATTTGACCGTGATGGTTCTGGTAACATAAATGTATCTGAACTCAAAGACGCTCTATCATCATTTGGTTATAGACTTGGTGAACAAATTGTATCAGTTATGCTCAAGCGATTTGACCGCTTCGGTCGAGGAACTATACTTTTTGATGATTTCATACAATGCTGTGTTGTGTTACATGTATGTATTATTAGATTTTACAAACATTACTTACTACCCAGTTCACTTTATTTCAGTGTATTTTTTTCATAATCATTGTATTAATTTTTTTTTTTAATAACTGTTGTATCCACAGACTCTTACTGCTGCATTCCGTCAATTTGATACTGATCAGGATGGATATATTACCATACATTATGAACAATTTTTAAATATGGTATTTGGCTTAAAAATTTAAATGAACTTCATTATTTATTGAGTATTTTTTTTTATTTATTTTGTCTGTAGAGACGACCAGCATAAAGAATAATTTATAATGAAATATGATATAAAATGTAATATTTCATTAGATGATTACTTTATCTGTTCCTTCTTGTGACACATTGGTTTTTTTAATACTGTCTTGATGTGATATTTTTAAGCTATCAATAATTTTATTATTGTTATACATGAGTTAATAATTTTCATAGTAAATTTATATACTACCATTTTAATATTTTATACAGTTTAAATTTCATTGAAATAAATAAAAATTAGTTTTGAACAGATTTTATTTATTTAAAGAAAACATTTTTTAAAAAGATATGGCACGTGTATAAAAAAAAAAATACAGAAAAGGACGAAAATATCAATTTTTAAAGTAAATTAATATAAAGATGAATTCACTTAAATTGTTTAATTGAACATTAATTTTCTTGAAGTAGATGTTTGTATTGTGATTTATTCAATATGTTTTGAAACATTTTGCAATAGAAGATCGTTTGTATACTTAGCAAAAAGTGCCGTCAAAAGTGCAACTCCATAACCAGTTGCTCTTTCACCCTATAAAAAATGTTAATACGTAAATAAAATTAATAAAATCTTATGAGTTATTTTAGACTTCTATAAGTTCAACAAATTTAAATCAAAAAGTTCAAAATAGCAAATTTAATATTTAATTTATTTAATTTAATTTATCAAGTGTTATCAATTCTGAATTATATTTAGTTTTTTTCTGATGTTAACAGAACTGTATATTTTATAGAAATTATTATTTTACCTAATATTGGAGTAACAAAAATAATGGCGACAATACAATACAATTTCAACTATCTAATTTTTACAATAAACCATAAAACAGCCCTGCCTATAGCCTTTAATACTATCATTATGCGCAGTGAGAGGTTGCGATTAAGTTACTGAGTGACCAATAAACAAATGTAGCTATATATATTGAACTCACTTTAGAACCAAAGCATTTAGGCCCTTTAACTGAACAAAAGATATCCAAATGCATTTAAGTATAAAAATTGTAGCTTGGCTACAATGTACTTATAAATATTATTATGCATTTAATATGTATGTTGTTGTAATTCATAAACGTAAAAAAAAAATTTTTGAAATGACTTCAAATAACATAAAAAATAAATTTCAAAAATGTTGATACTTTTCGATGTTGAGTCTAGGAAATTGTATTAATTGTAAAAATATATGCGTTAAAATTGGGAAAATCACTAACAAATTTGGAAATATTCATTGACCCCATACACCGGAATAAGTCAAAGAAGTCAGTCAAATGGACACATTTCTTTTAATGTTTAGGTAAATATAATTTGGGATCAACCTCTGTTAGATCTGTTGAGATCAATGTGCAAAATTAGTCAATTAACCATGATTCTAATAAGTGGTGTCTACTATAATTATATTTACGTAATGAGAGGGCCCTGCAATGTCCACATGAATCCATTGACTAGTCGTATCAAAGCCGAGATGAGCAGCTATAAACAGTCCAGCACATGACGAAGTAGCATTTGATCGATCCTAAAAAATTAACAAAACATTGATTCAGTATTTAATTAATAAAAAATAAATGTTAACTTACAGCAACAGAGTTTTTCATGTCAGCTACAGATGATGAAAATTCACAGAAATGAAGTTCTGGACAATAGACAATTGGAAATGTTAAATCTCCCGATATTAAACCAGCGGACACTACATTTTTTTCCCATTGTTCTGAGTTAGACATTACTGCGGCATGATACTTTCCCGTGCTAATTGCCTAAAATAAATTTAATACTTATTTAATACTTCAATACACAATTGAAAATTACACTTAAATATACCTGTGCACCAGTTAATGTAGCCATGTCTAATATTACTTTAGCATTAAGATCTCGAGATGCATATACTACACCATCTGATAAAACTAAACGTCCTTCAGCATCAGTATTATTGATTTCGACAGTTCTAAAAATAAATTGTTTATTGTTGAAAATAATTAATTACCAGTATTATAGGGGAATTGTAAGTTCCTACACGAGACCTAGCAGGTAAACGATTACATACGTTAGTTCCTTCAAATGTGATGTGTTAATTCCTATGAATATAAAAATGAGATGTGTAAGTTCCTACGCGGCCAAAAAAGTTCAAATGTCAGTAAGTGTATACTAAACTATATTATGGATTAGGCGACAAAATAATAAAAATAGGTACATTTTCATAAATAAATAAAATTATTTAATAATGATGCTAAAATATAATAAAAATTGCATAATGCATTTATAATATACAGTATAATAAAAATCGAATAATACATTTTTATTATACTGTATATTATCAATGCATGGTGCGATTTTTATTTTATTTTATTTCATTTATTTATTTATGAAAATGTACCTATTTTTATTATTTTGTCGCCTAATTCATAATAAAGCTTAAGTATACACTTACTGACATTTGAACTTTTTTTACCGTGTAGGAACTTACATCCTCACCTTTTTCTGGCGTGTAGGAGCTGACATGTATATTTTTTTTACCTGCTAGGTCTCGTGCAGGAACTTACATTCGCCCGTATTATAGCATAGTTGAGATACTAATACAAAGCTAACCTTCCTGAATAAAGGGTATGTATGTCATCTGGACGTGTTGAATCTGGCCCAATAGAATTTTCAGCCAAACAAAAAACAGCGTGTAGATTTTGTTTAAAACTAGACTTTACTATAGCATGGAACGCTCCTAAAATAGCAGCTGCTCCAGCACAATCTCGTTTCATGCCTGGCATAGCTGACTGAAAATGTTTAATGAGCAAATTACATCGTTTTTTTTTGTTCATGCATTAAAAATATATTTACTTTTCCTTTGATGCTAAGACCACCAGTATCATAAACAATACCTTTGCCAACCCAAGCAATTGTTTCTGTAGCTCCGCTTGGGGTATAAGATAATACAGCTAGAGCTGGACCTATAGAAGATGCTTTACCCACACCGTATATTCCTCCTAGACCTTTATTCTTCAACTCTTCACCGCTAATTATTGTAGGATTAATATTCAAGTCAGCTCCTACATGTCTTATCTCCTAAAAGTTGTATCCGAAATTAAAAATATCCAATGTATTTAGCCATTATGTTTGACTTGCATCTAAGAAATGATTGACATTCATGTCATTACATGGAGTATCAACAATACGTGCTGTCATTTTAATAGCATTAGCTATTCTTTCCAAAGTTGCTATTTCTTCTTTTTCCACCTTGTGATCACCATTGCTGTCGGGCATTATTATAAACTCTACTGTAACCGTTACAGTAGCTTTCTTCTGTTCTTTAAGTTTACCAACATAGATTTTAGTTTTGCGGCAATAGTCGTAGAACGCCCGAGCTGCAGCACAACCAGAGGCAAACATGTCCTTTCGCTCGCAAACAATCTAACAATTTTTTTTTTACATTAGACACTTGAAAATGGATAATATTGAATAAAACAAATCTACTAACCACAATGCATTCATTGTATCCAGCTGAATTCAAATTGATCAGCTTTGTAAGCATATGGGGTTGTGCTGATGAGTTATGACGACTATGATTGTTGGAAATGGCAGCTAAAGTAGCGGTGTTGAGAAAAAGTGGACAAGTGTCTGTTGGACAAGGATTCAATACAGACAGAGCAGATTTGAAAGTCTAAAATATAGTAAAACTTACTTTAGTACAAAATATATTTTTAAACATTTATCAACTATATTCTTACCTGTTCGTTAACCCGTGGTTCTAACTTACACTTGACTGCAGAGTAAGATAAACTAGCCAAGTGTTTTTCTTGACCTACGATCAGTACTGGTACACTAATCGGATCGGTTTTGCTTAAAGAGGCTGAAAACTTTACCGTGGTACTAGCCATCGTGTTGACTAGCCGCACGTTATAAGATAAATACTAAATCACCTTCACGTTTACCGGTTTAATCGAAAATAACCAACACTTGAACACTACTATTCGCTGATAGCGGACAAAAATTATTTTTTGAAATTAATCACTATAGTCTAATCATATGTATTCTGTTTCTGTTGTAGAGTGTAGACTGCAGCAGTAGACAGTAGTGTAGTACTGTAGTCTGTAGATCATATAATCAGTAATCAGTAGTCTATTTTAGACCTTAGCATGATTTGAAAAATCAGAACACTTAAAAGATACGGACATTACGAACAACGAACTAGAAAATAGCAAGATTAAACGATATACCACGGACTACCCATTTGAAAGTCTATAAATGTCTAAAAAGTTTGTGGATATACAATCAAAGGTATATAATATTATTATTTAATCGTGGAAAATACTATATAAATAGATAATATGAAACTACAAAACATCCATTGACTGGTGGATGTTAGAAACGAGAAATATCATTCACCACTATCATGAATCAGACTAAATTTTACCAAATAGCAAAATATACTATATGCACAGAATAGCAGGCTATATTTTCATCTATTCTGTGCAATATACAAGGTAGATAAATAGAGACTTAGATCATATCATAGACTAGTGTATTATTTTGGATCATATACTATGGATGGAGCCATTTCCAGATATATTGAAACCATTGACTTTATACTAAAGTAGTATAAAGTATAGTAGAAAGTAGAAAGTTAAAGTATAAAGTAAAGTACCTAGTATAAACTTAGTATAAAGTCAATGATTGAAACACGTCATATAAGCATACTTTAGGGATACGGTGGCATAATTAGCTGCTGTTCGAGTGTCTATTCCATAGAGTTATAAGATTATTCTTATCCGTCTGACCCACGGATTAATATACTAGATTAGTATATTAATCCGTGGTCTGACCGTCTCTCCGTATGGTTCTGTGATGTGAGCGACGAGTCTCTGACATTGGTGTTTGATGTACGCATGCGCGAAGCAAACCGTCGCATATTTAGTTGTCAACCGCTGATTGACATTAGATACTAGGCGCGTTTTTTCAAAATAAAAATCAAATACCAACTACTGTAGACCGTAGTACTGTTATATTGATATTAGGAAAAAAAGTCCGAGAAAAAATTATTTAAATATTTTTAAAATAATATGTTTTAATCGCTCTGTATACTCAAATGTACTTACTCTAGATATAGAGACAGGTTATTATATACAATGATATCTCATTAGGGGTATTTCCATATAAAACTAACAAGTAACATTAGAGATAGAACTGATATTGGGCCACAGTTGTAGATAGAACCGGTTCTACCTACAACCGTGTATTGGGCTAACATCTAAAAGAAAACAAAGAACTTTGGAAGACTGTCTTCGAACATTATGCCAAAGATCTGCAGATAATACGAACCAGTTGAATCGACATTACAAAATTTATCACATTGTTTGCGGAAAAGGAGTAGGGAGTAATAACAATAATAACTTAGTTTTAATAATAATAAATAATAAAATATTTTTTAATTGTAATTATGTGTATACCTAATAAATAATAATTTATATTTATATTGGCCTCGGCTGAGAGGTCATTTTTAAAATTGAAACTCATTAAAAATATTTAAGGACTTCAATGTCTCAAAATAGACTTATATTGTAATATTGCTATTGCCTATGCTCAATATAAAAAGAAGTAGAACTGATGAACTAGGCATAGAAAAAATAACTGACGATTTCGTTAATGCTGAAGCCAGAAAAAAAATTTTTTGTGCTAAAATCAATAAAAAAAAATATATACTGATCACTGATTTGTATTGCTTTTTATACTTGTTTAAATTAAATATTAATGCAAAATATTGGGCAATGGGCCCACAGATTTAATTTGCACCGGGGTCCATCTAGTTCTAACTATACGGCACTGGTGAAAGGGTCAATGTGTTACAATTTTTTGAAATGCCAAATTTTGCTTTTTTTTTAATTGTACCGCTACGCGTGCCCAGTGCCCACTCCTAAGTCTCGCCGAAGTTTAACAAACATTTCAGTTAAATGGCTTAAGCGGAGACATAATTTTATGACAAAGTTACCGATAGGAATCCGCAAAATTAAAAAATTACGAAATACGTGATTTTGGGTGTCCAAACATCGTCGTAAAATTCATAACATCCTTACTGTTACTAAAAGGTTTAAACGAAGGCAATCGAATTATACTTATTAAACAGTTTTATTAAAGTTCATAAACGAACAACATACAATACCACAACCGGTACTCTGAGACTGACTGTGACCACGACTGAAATACTGAATGGTCAAGCCCATAACAAAAACAGGGTAGCCAACATTACGATATAAATTATTCCTTATAAAAATGTATTGATTACGATTGAAATCGTAGTAAAATTTATTACGTTTAAATTAAATTTTTCTGACACAAACCAGTTATACATTTTAATATCACCGTGCGTGCCCAAACGAGTTTCGAGTTCTTAAGTAAAAATTATAGATTGTGCGCAAACAAGTTGCAGCCGATTTTTTGATACCCTTCTCAAGGACAAAAAATATTTCCTGGGGTACTTTCTATAGGTTCCGTCGATAAAATCCGTAGGTAGCGGAGGGTTAAATTTGCATTTTTCGATTTCACGAAAAAAAATATTTGACTACTGCCAGTTATACACCTTATAGTAAATATTGTTCTTTGGTGTGCACAGTTCTATGCAGAGCACAACTATTTTGAATGTAATTATTAAACGTCGCCTAACGTTGTAATTAAAATCGAAAAAAAATATTTGACTACTGCAAGTTATACATATTATAGAAAATATTGTTGTGCACAGTGCTATGCAGACCCAACTATATTGCCACCGCATTTAAGAATGAATTATGTTCTTAATACCCCCCCCCTTCAAAATTCGTAGACTTTATTTTTTTCCTAAAACGCATATAAAAAATTTAAATTCACAATAATTGTCAGAGTCATTAAGAGAAGTACTGAGACATTTTTACTTTTGACCCCCCAAAGTACCATCTACATTTACTCTTTGAAAAAGATATCGAAGCTAAAAATCTAAGCACCCCTAAGCATAAAGACCCTTACTTATACTGCAATTTTAAAAAATAATACATTTTATAAATAATTCTATTCAATCATTATTTTATAATTTATCAAACATTTTTTTGAATTGATAGTGGCGGTGAGCACTAATATTACGTTACCACTGGTGAGTGGTGACATAATTTGTAGATCTTATACCAAGTAGGTAGGTACTACATAAAAATGCAATTAATCATTTTTGGTTAAAATCATTTAATGTTATAGGTATACAATATATTAAATATGTAATAATTAATGTAATCATAAATTTACTAATTGATCTTTCTTATCACACACACGTTCAAAATAAAACAAAAAAATAATATAAATACAAATACAGACCGTCAAGTCATTCATGATATTAATAAACATTTAACTTATACTTATGGTCTAAGATCTATTGTATAATTAATTCAAATAATTCAATTAATTACAAAATAACAATTTGTTCTAACAGGTATAGTTATATTATAATAACTATATGGACATTTTTTGGATACCTTAATAATCTTAAATGTTTTTTTAATTAGTATTATATATTTAGCTAAGTTATAGAATACAACCCATTAAAAAAAAAATTACCAATTAAGGTTATTTAATATTAAAAGTTTGTAGTAAAATAATATAACAATAAATAATAAAAAAAAGCTGCCAAATCTTGTTGAGCAGTACTAATTGTGTAATACTCTCAAATGAATTGTATTCAAAGGTTAATATTTAAATACACTTGAAAGTTGTCATATTAAATTTTTTTTTTAAACTTTAATTTAATAAAAACCATATTTTTTCAATGAATAAGAAATAAAAATAATTGAATTAGTACAATTATTGAGATAAATGTACCATACCAATTTTTAACTTGTGTTATTAATAATAATAACATGTATACAAAACATATTATAC
The DNA here is from genome assembly GCA_022818045.1 of Neotoxoptera formosana. Taxonomy (NCBI): domain Eukaryota; kingdom Metazoa; phylum Arthropoda; class Insecta; order Hemiptera; family Aphididae; genus Neotoxoptera; species Neotoxoptera formosana. The sequence continues at coordinate 64,564,127 of CM040632.1, read as the reverse complement.
AAACAATTCTACAAATATAAAAAATAATAGTACTTCATCTGTATGGCTAATCTGCAATGAGATTAAAAAAAAAAAAACATTTAGTAACAACTATTCCATGAATGCAAATGTTGTTTAAAGTAGTTAATAACAATAATATAAAATAAAAATTATTTTAATCATTTATTACATTTAATGTTTCTTGTATGGTATTTTGAAACACATGATTTTAAAATGATCAGCCATTTGTTTAACCTAAAATATGTAACATAAGTTAAAAATATTATGATCTCATATAAAGTAATTTATATTATAATCAAAAATAAATTACTCATAAAAAAAATGTAAAAATACTTACTACACAGCCTCCATAGTATATGTGTGTTACAATACTTATTAATGCCATAATGTACATGCAAATTAACTCAATAGGAGGTAAAAACACACTAAAAAATATAGCGACAACCATAAAAGATAATAAATTGTTATGTGCTTCACAGCGAGTCTTGCTCATTTGGGCCACAATTAAACGACACTGTAATTAAGCATATATAATTATCAATAAAACTGTAATATACAATCAATTTGGCATAAAACTGGTCAGAGACTACAATTTAATTCACCCGTGAACAGTGTTTGTCGTATTATAGATACTGTTACAGTGAATAGATACTGGATATTTTACCCCAGTTTAAAAAGGGACACTGTATACCGTATATCAAAATGAAACGGTTGAAATTTTTGGTATTTAAAATAGATGAAACATAGGCCAAACCATGGCTCAATACATTTGTATGATCTCAACTTTTACAAAATATTGTATAGTCGGCACAGGCATATTTTTATTTTTATTACTTTGTTTAATTATTATGTAAGCTTGTGGCCAGACTGTACTTTGCAGTGGATAAAACAAACAAGTAGACTGCGTCATGTATCATAGATACACCGAACCAAGTTGAGAACATACCAGTGTATAAAGCCATGGGACAAACAAATATGAAAAACAAATAAAATAGCTTGAACTGCACTAAACATTGTTCACTGATAAATAAAACTGTAGTATGATTAGCTTAATACATAGTATAATAAATTAGTAATTGAAAGCAGGTTATGTATTACTTACACAAATATTTGAAAATATTGCTCCACTCATCATGAAAAATATTCTAGGATCCCTTTCAAGAACATTTGTAGGCGACATTTTTACCCATATCAAGCATAAAGCCACAAAGACAGTCAACGGAACTAACGGCCGACTACCTTCTAGAATACTTAAATTTTTGCCTGTTTTATCTCTGTGACTTCTACAAAGGTAAAAAAATATTTAAATATTGATCAAAAATAAAATATCAACAAAACTCATAGAAAATAAATTTTTACTACTTACATGTAAATATTGTAAATTGAAACTGGAATATTAGTAATGAATGTGGTAAAGTAAAATGTTATTTCTGTGACATGTCCAAAGGAATAATTCTCTGTCAAAGACATTTTCCATTTTTCAGGACCAAAAATAGCAGTAAGACCAAAAAAGAATACTAATCCCTAAAAACAATAATACATTTATGATTAAAAAAAAGGGGAAAGTAGGTAACCACTCTGAAGTATTGTATTAAATTTTCAAGGTTTTTGACCGGGTAAACATTTTTTTTTAGAAAAAAAGTCTATAAATTGCTCCAAAAAAGTCAAAATATTTTGAAAATTTCTATTCGGACAATTTTTATCATGTATAGAAAATTTTAAAATACATTTTTTTTTAAATTTCAAATATCTATGATTGTTAGTTTATGAATTAGAATGAAAAAAGACAATTGCTTGATGAGAAATGGTTATTCAACTAGGTCCAATTTACTAATAAAAACCACTATCAAAGTTGAAAATAAAAATATTTGTACTGATCCAAAAGGCGATGACTGACAAAATGTAAAATCGATACATTCATTGCTTTGCTTTGAATCTAATATGAAATAAAATTGTACAAAAAATCAAGTTTTGGAGATTTAAACATTAGGTATATTTTATTGTCTAAAATTTTTAAGTTTATACATTATTGATAGATTGTAATATGAATATCAAAGAGTAAAATCTAAATTATCATAAATGTACAAAAAATGTAAATTTAAATTTAAACTTACAACCATTGAAAAGTCATAACTCCATGGCAAATATAATACTCCAGTATTATACTTTTCCCAATGAGCCAAATAAAAATTAATGAAAACCATTATACAGATATAATACATCCTTATTGGTTGAATAGTATTTGGATCGTCACGCCCAAAAATTGAGTAAAGTGCAGTTGGGATAAAAACAGTTGTCCAAGAATCCAGACCGTGGTCAAACAGTTCACCTAGTGGGCCACTTGTGCCTGTACGTCTAGCCTGTTTACCATCAAGACCATCTAAATTTTTTTTTTTTTTTTAATAATCATAGTTTTAGTTAAAATATTTAAAAAGGTTAAATATAAATACCAAGAGAATATGATATGAAAATAAATAAAGACACAACACCAAACACCCATCTTGGTATTGGATCATCTTTGTAGTTTATTCCAGACACATAGAAACCATAGTCATAATAAGCAAGGAGAAGTGAAGCTCCAACAGTAAAAAGAAAACCAACAAAAGTTAGCAAGTTAGGTGCAATCCATCTTGGAGTAACCTAATATAAAAAAAAAATTTGTAATGAAATAATATTAAAAAATTATCACAAACTTATTTTATTAAGTACCTATAACAGTTCAAATTATATAAAATATTAATTTATCAATGATGATATTAATAATGATAACACTTACTTTAATTAATGCGTTCCAAAATGGATGCATAATATATGTACCCAATGGATTTGTATCAATTGCATTATACTGAAAAATAATTTTGTTAGTTAATTTAAATAAATATGTTAAAAACACTAAAAACCGTTAAGATATTATATTATTTTTAATAAATATTTAAACAAAAACTAAAATACTTAGTTATTCACTGAAAATATTTTGATAGTTTGTTAAGAAAAATGGAATTTCAAAAGCAATTATTGATGGTTGTTAATAAGTTGTTATTTTCTATTTAAGTGTACTTAAGTCTTAGGTGTGTCTACAGGTAGTGTCTGTCATGCACAGGCACGATCTCAAAAATTTGTCTAACAAATCTACTTTACCAGACACCTTTCTTTAGATACTTGTTTTGGAGTGCTTATTTTAAAAGTGTTGTGTGATTGTAAACCTAAGCTAACATAAAAGGATAACGTAACCTATAGTTAACCTACATAATGTTGACAACTTTAATTTGTGTATTTTTTTAACAGTAAGTTTCTACAAATTATTTCAAATTATTTCAAACATTTTTGATTTAGCATACTAAAACAAGTGTTTGCCGAAAACAAAATAGGTGTCTGGTAAAGTAGATTTATACCATATACTTTGCTTATGCAAGACATGCAAAAAAGGTCTAGACACACTTAAGACTTAAGTAGATACACATTTATAATTTATATCAGTTGTATCTAAAACAAAAATACTAATATTATGTTAATACATTTTGTAAACAAGGACATCACTGATGATGAGATATTTTTTTTATAATCTGAAATAAAAAATTTAATCTGAAATAATAATTTACAATCTGAAATTAAATAATATTTTTTTTTACTTTTTTACATATTTAAAGATTTTTTCTTAATAGTGTTGACTGCATGGCTAACTTCTATTACACTAATTAATCAATCACAACTACCCCGAACCTGGCAATTATTTAACATATATTTCAAGTTTAGAATATTATTATTATACTAATAATGTAATTTAATTTAATTTGACACCGACTTTAAAGCATTATACCTAATAGGTTAGGTTAGATAAGTATATTTAAGAGAGAAGTTATAATTAATAAAATAATTTAAAAAAATATCATTCAAAATAAATTTTGGAGGATTTATAAAATTAAAATATTATTTTTTGGCTTTACAATAATATAATTATTAATATAAGTACCTAATAACTTTCTGAAATTAAAGAATAACATTTAGGCCAAGGTTAGTACAAAACATAAGGCATAAAATATTTATTAAATGAGCTTAGTATTGAATAAAGGATCAATCCATAGTAAAGTAATCATGTTAAATATATTAAAATATAACTTTTGCAACAAAATAGATAACAAAATGTCTTTTATTTAAAATACCTACCTATTGCAAATCATAATTGGATTAAGTATTAAACAATTTTGATTCATCATAAATTAAATTCTTTTATAATAGTATATAACAAATAAAAAAATTGGCATTGCTAAAACAAGAATTTTAAGTTTTTAAATAAATCATATCTCAATTAACAATATTTTTTTTTATTACTATTGCTTCTATGATTCACAAAAAACTTTTCTTTATGACTATGAATTATAATTAGTTCAAACTAAGATATAATATATACTGTATGAAAACAATATTTGAATATTGAACATGATAAGACTAATACTACTAATTACTAAATAACTAAATGAGCATGCCATTAGTATGCACTATGCAAGTATTTAAATTAAAAATGTGTCATCAAGCACTTACTTTGTAATTGTCAAACCCATCAAGATGATCCTTATTAAGATATAAGTTATCAAACACCATTGTGTATACTTATATCAATTATTTAAAATTCTGTAACTTAGCTATCAATAGTATAATTATATAAAAAACAAATCAATTAAGAAACACTCGTAACTGGTTAGCATGAAAACTATTTCATACCTGATTTCCAAATAATCTAGTAGAATTTTATCCAGTTTGATGTTAGTGAATCAATACAATTAATAATAGTATTATTGTAATATTACAAATGAGTAATGAGACGAGATAACTGATACGTAGGGCTTGCAACTAGGTAAACATAAGTCCGTTTCATTTGTGAAAAAATATTTAAAAAAATGTTATTTGTTTGTACAAAGAAAATAAAAACTAAAATGATTCACGGGCACAGATCTAAATTAATAAGAAACAAACGACGCATATTTGATATTATTGTAGTTCAAAGTGTTCAAAGTGTTCAAACTAGTTCCTTGAACTTTGCAATTTGCATTACCTACCGTTTTTTTTCCACTCCCCCTAACGCAACCGACTACCACCGGTAAATATCATGCCATTAAGACCATTGTCCATTTTACCAACACAGAGACCAACCTGTGTGATAAGTGATTACTGATAATGGTTCAGCTTATCACTCAAAAACGCAGATCGATTAAAAGTTGTGCTCGCGAAGACTATAGAGATAAGGAGGCCAAACTCTGCTGGCCGCCTGCACAAAAATTGGTTCTTTAAGACCCGCACACTAATTTCTCCACCAGTCTGCGTGGCGGTCAAATCCTAGGATGGCTCGGAATATAATTAACCCGTATTAGAGAGGGACATACTAGACTTTATTACCTCTAAAAAATTATCATTAAAAAACTAAAAATCCTATTTAAATTATAATTATATCATCGTATTCAGCTCAAATTTATCTTTAAGAATAAATTACAATAATAATAAATATAGAATATTAATATTCTGTATTTACGTTATACATTTTATTTATAAATTAAGTAATTCAATTATTTATAAAGACAAGAAAATAAGAAATGTATTATACTGGTTCATTTCTAGTAGTAGATTCATATTTACGATACCGATTGATTACACCAAGGTATTTTTACTTTTGAGAATTAGAATTAGAAAAAAGAAATTAGAATTTAAAAATTAATTAAAATAAGTTATACCTACAGTGATTTAATCAACGTAAAACGCGCATTATATCAAAAAGTATTGACTTTTTTCAAATAAAATTTTTTCTTGGTTTCATGACGTTACAAAAAAACATTTTTTCAAAGAAATAACATTCCTTGATATTTTTTACCCTTGTATGTTTTTAAGGTTTTACATTTTTGAATGAGGACATACAGTTAAATTTCATAATCCAAAGCAGAATAATTTTCCAAACATTTCAACTCATAAAAATTAAATTTCGGACGAGTAACTTATAAGTTACAAGTATATAAATTATAGATGAGTGGAGTGGAGTGGTATACACGATTACCCGCCAAATGTTATAGTCAACTACTCAGCTCATCAAAAACTTTAGATTCATCCGAGGTTTAACACATGAACTACTTGTCCAATATTCGCTTTTTATCTGTACTTTTTCGAAATACAAAGATAAGATACACCCACGGCGGAAAATCGACACGTGGATTCCGCAGATACCAAAACACGTAAGTTTAAATACATAATACATGGTTTTTGACCCAACGAAAAATTTGTTATTAATCTTTGTATAAAAAAAAATAAAATTCTGATGTCTATAATTAACATAAAAAGAGTTAAAATTTTTTGAAAATTGTATGATGAATAGAAATTGCTAATATTAACATTGGGTGAACATTTCAAGTATCTATGGTTATTTGTTTCGGTTTTTTTGATGTTTTTGAAAACAACTGAACAGTGAACTTTTTAAGTGTTGACCTCCTACATTAAACTACTAGATTCATTTTCCTACCAAAAGAGAGGTTGATCAAGCAAATAAAAGCATTTGTTCAACCGAAACAGACAGAAAAAAAATAAAAATAAAACCCACATTATTGTAAATTTAATACATTTATCATTCTTTGCTCAGTCGCTCAGATTCTAAACAGCATCATATTAAAACGAATACATTTATCGATCCAAAAACCATGTCCCGTTTTGGTAATAATGCATAATTTTTGTTAATTTTGGTATACATTATTAAGGATCAATCAATTCTGTGTATATAAATTGTGTTTAATTAATAAATTTAATAATATTACAGTTATAAATGTAATTATATTTAATATAATTTATTGGCTACATTAAATTTGCTCGGTTTGTTCAAGCCACGCTGTTTTTTGTAATCACAGTGTGAATGGAATGAGCCTCGCCCTGCAGTCACGGATTTTACTATTACCCATATATTTTATAAAACTATGATTTTAGAATTGTAGCTTTTTTTGTTTGTCATCAGACCGTCTTCGATCAGAATTGTTTTTCATATGCAATGATTTTAATTCAAATTTCCCACATCCATTACAGTGGCCAGTGACCCGACACACCTACAGCTGTAGGTACAGAAGAGTGGTACCCTCTTGTCGGCCTTTTTTTTACTTTTAACCCAGATCTTTACCCAACAAAGTACCAACTGGATGCAATTTTCTATCGACTATCAAGAACCATCCTCAAAGTTGAAATCATAGACTAATTCATGTGTATAGGTATGGGGGGGGGGGTGTTCAAACACCCACCGAAATTAAATAGACAATTTTTAAAATAAATATTGTGAATTAAACTTAATGTATAGAGTTTTTCGTTAAACATAATATAATGATTTATCGTCAGGAAATGGACCATTAATTGGACTTGCTTTGCTAAGCGTTCATCGTGAAATTAATATTGACCCGGAAGAAGTAATCAATATTTTTAAACTTCAACCAAGAAAACAAGGTTTTATCTTAAAATTGTTTTTTTATATTTTTTAATTTGTAATTTATATGGACAAAATATTCTATTGATATTCAATTGTATTAAATAAATAATTCATATTTAATTTTTATGTTTTATAATATTAATATAGATTATAGATCTAGACCAAAACCCCCTCCGAAAATATTTCCTACCTACGCCCATGGACTAATTAATATTAATCCATATATTAAGATATCTTAGTCCGTGGTTGAAACATGAAATCTTACCTTTGCTTTTTTAATGTGACGTCAGACACAAAAAAAGAACAACATATAGTTGTAAAATCTATAGGTACATTAATTATCGTTCCACTATAAGAATCAATAAAATATATTTAATTTTACAAACATTTAATTTAGGTCTTTTTTGTAGTTGTTTTCGATGAATGTTCAATTATGGTCTTTAACTATTGTCTATTAGGTATAGAAATCAATAAATCATAATCAATTTTGTAAAGGTTAATCTACCTATAATGTTATTTTTTGTTTTATTATGTTATACTCTTAGACCTATAAAAGATTACGGGTTATACATAGGTATATTAATAAAGTTAATTATAGTTATATATAAGTTAATTATATTTATTTTTATTATTAAATTTTTTTTTTTATTGAAATCAATAATATTTTTTAATAGGTTAGGTACCTACTACATAATACAGTGACCATGGAAAATGACTGTTACAGTTTAGTATAATTACATTATCAATAAAGTCCATTATCTGCTGCCTATTTGAAAATCTAGAAAAATTCCATATTTGGCCATGTACAGACAATTATTATAGTCATAATAATATAGGATATAGAATTTATTCTATGTTAGATACTAGATAGGCTGTTCACCATTTAATAAATAACTAGGCATTTAATAGGTATATATGGGTAAAATATGACTGTATAGCCATAAAGGTAGTAGGTACATATATATTAATATATTTTACTATATTAGAAAATTAATTACTTATTAGGTCATTAAATAATTCAGAAACAAATGAATGTATTGCATTTTATTTAGTAAAGCTTCCAGTATTCTCAACTATTTATAGGTATTTAATACATTTTTTTTTATTAATTTTAAAATGTGCTAGTACTTAGTAGGTATATTACATGATATTACAAGTATTAATATTTAATTACAAGGATAAAGGTATTTACGTGCCATTTTAAATTATTAGGTATTTTATATATTTTTATTTTATTTTAGTATTCAAATTTTTTATTTAATCTTCATCTACGCTGACATCTGATAGTAGTAAGTAAGTCTTGAGATAGACGTGGTTTTAGATGTCAGTTTATTGTTTTGGTTCCCAGGTTGTAGAATCGTGCTCCATCAGAGGTTTATCTGTATTTTTATCCAGTCTTGGAAAGATAGGTATTATTGTGTCATTGTGAATTTGCCTATTGCTCATAAGCCATGGGGCTTTTAGGCATATTCTCAACATTTGTTTTGGAGGATTTGGATTTTGTTGATTTTGGTTGAAGAAGCTACTGCCCACATTGGGCAGACATAAGTGATTAATGGTCGGATTATTGATGTGTACAGTAAGATAGATGATTTTATTTGGAGGGTTGATTTAAAGTTAACTACCTAAGCCCGCTAAGGGATAAAGTGTATTCATTCTTACATATCCTTAGGTGATTTTTTTATTTAAATCAATTCCTCACGTTCGTTTTTTGTCAAAATACATACCAAGGTAAAGGTACTGGACGAAGTTATCTTTATTCTTCCATTCTATTGCTTGGTTATCTACGAGGATGAACGGGGATCTATATCGTTTTAGAGTAAAGATTTTTGATGAGCTTTTTGTTGGGTTCAGTTTCAATTTTCATTCTTTGAACCCGGTGGTCACCGTGTTTAGAGAGTTTTGGAGATTTTGAGTTGAAGATTCCAGGAAGTTACTTTGGGTTATTACTGTTGTATCGTCCGCAAACATCGCCAGTCGGGAGTTTGGGGGAATTGGTATGTCGTGTAATTAAATTTACTATGATAAATTTATATTTAGTTTGGGATTATCATTATATTTATCTCATTAATTCATTACAGTTCAAACATCTTGCGTAACCGAGTTAGACAAAGTTCTCGTCCTACTAAAAAATTCATAACAATTATAAATGATTATAAAAAAAATTATAAAAAACAAATTTTAGTATAATATGTAATTACAAACATAGGTGCAAATAGCGTTTGAAGCCTAAACTACTTAATGAATCATATATTGTAGGAAGTAATAAAAGCCTAAAAAAAAATTAAGAAATGTTTTTTAGGGCTATTGAAAAATTTTTTTTTTTGGGGGGTTATCCTTTAAAGCCTTCTTCCCCCTATTTGAACCTTTGATTACGAACCATTACATTTATTATATTATTAATATTTTATTATAGTTTATATTTAATTATTATATTAGTATATATTATTGTTCTCAGAACTTTTGAGTCAATACTAACTTATTGTAAAACGATAAACGGAACCTATTAATTTCGTGGTATAAATAGAAAAAAAATAAAGAGGACAACAAGCTGGGACCTCTCTGCTGTACAGTAAATGTCGAGTGGGTTACTGTAAGGGATGTGTTAAATTTGAATTCAATGATATAACATCATTGTATACGAAAATCGATTCTGAGCGAAGTCGGTCGTCAGCCTACATTACTAAATATATTGTATGATATTATTGCTGTTAAAGTAATTAATTTTACTATCAATAATACATTGATATAGTAAGTTCAATTAATTTTTGGCGAAAACATTGCATTTTAAAATGTCATTGTGCGTATAAAATATAATAATATAATTTAAAAGTTTTAAGCACTCACGATTCACGACAAATATTTTTAAATTACAACAAAATAACTAACATCGTTATTCTTTGTTTAAATATCTAGTTACACTATTAATTAGGTACTTACAAGAAACCTTGTTTTAAATTTTCAATCCCTATAGCTATAAAAATTGAAAATTTTATAAATTATTAACCACATAATAATTTGCAAATGTTCGATATTTTGATGAATTTTAGTCAAAAATTGAATTTTAAATACTTATAAAAAAAAAAATTGAGCTTACGTATTTTTAATATTTTTGAACTGATATTATAACAACTTACCGGAAATTCAAACAAATTTTATACGAGCGTTTGAAATTATAGACATTGGATATTCCCTTGTATAAGCTCCTGAATTCTCTGTGAACGATTTCCGTATTTTGTTGTAATTTAAAAACGAATAACTGTTATAGGCACTTTAAATTTTCACCAAATGTTGAAATCATTAATTTATATACGTTATACAATTTAAAAAATATTTTAACACTTTTTGAGCTATCGATAAATCACTATCGATCTATAATTATCGATAAAAAAAAACATTTTTGTTAAGTCAAAATGCTTGAAAATTTAAGAAAAGGTTCCTCACTTGTATTTACAATTTTAGTTCAAAAATATTAAAATTACATAGACACAATTTTAAGTATTTAAAGTTCAAACTTTGACCGACATATTATATCATAATATCGAAAATTTGCAAATTATTTGTGGTTAAAAATGTATAAAATATTCAATTTTGATAGATAAGGACTGACAATTTAAAACAAGGTTTCTTGTAAGTAATTTATAGTGTAACCAAAGAAATAAAAATTGTACTATCGTAACATGGTTGTTTTTTATAGACATTTTAAGTTAAAATTTGGAAATTAGAAAACAATAAAGAATAGCGATGTTAGTTATTTCGTTGTATTTTCAAAATATTTTTTGTGGGTGCTTGAAAGTTTAAAGTATATAATTATATTTTATACACTCAAAGACATTTTCAAATGTAATGGCTTTGGTCGACATTTTTATTTTTTTGTTTTTCCTGACGTGGTAAATCAGGTACATTCATCGTTCCGCTCAGAATTTAAAGAACTTTTAATACTTTTTGTTTAATGTTACTTAAAATGTCGAGATAGCTGTCAATAACTATTAAAGCTAATTAGTAATTAGTTATGTATACAATTATTTTAATAGTAAAATTTATTATTTATAAATTATTGTTTTATTCAAATAATTCTGTATGAGTCTAAACATTTAAGCAGAAAACTTGAAGAGGGGTATCTATATTCCTACCTATAAAGTAGTATAAACTATAAAGTATAATATGCGCAAGATGTACAAGGATTCGAGGACAAACATTGAAGCATGGCTTGAAACCTTGTACGGCTGTACCTATATATAAGGTTGTAAGAATGCGATATTCAATATATTTATTGATTTGATAGTTGATACTCGTTTAGTTGTTTGATTACATTTAAGATGAGATCGTCGTTGATTTTAATCATGATGTGCTTTGGGTTGTCGTCAGCAGGTAACAGGTCATTTTAAATTATAGAAAAATGAACTCAATTTTTATAATATGACAATTATTTTTAGATTCTGCTGTAAACTGGACTGTGGATGATAACACAATACCAGAATCGTTACCCGATTTGATGCGCAACAAATATTATAGTAATGAAGATATTCAAAACACTGTGTTTTGGGCGTATAAAATTCAGTATGATGTTATTTCGGAACATAATGGTCGTGTATACGATGCAGAAACACCATTAGGATATTTCAACGATGTATTGATTCTACCTAAGACCAGGGCATCATTGATAAATTCTGACATCGTATTCGAAAATAATACTGTTAGTGGCCTAATGGATTTTAAAAGCAATCATGTCGTCATACGATGGTTGCAAGACCAGGTATGCTATAGCTTCAATTATTACAACGGAGTTTAGTATACATATGATTATTATGATACCTATATAAATATTAGTGGGCTTGTGGGCAGTAGCTCAACTGTATAGCAATAATATTACCGTGAGCTTCAGCCCTATGATAATACTGTGAATTAAAAAAACCCATTCATCAACCAATAACAGACCAATAAAAAACGGATATAATATTCTATAATAATTATTTTCATTTTTCATTAAAAATATTGTGTTGATATTATATATTTGTATGTACGAACACATAATGTAGGAAAGGATCTTAAACTCTATTGATCTAAGACTATATCATAGTATAAGTTATAACAGTGAGAATTTCAATATGTGTTAAGAGGATCCAAGTCATATATATATATGATATGTCATATGTCTTAATTATTATTAATGTAAGTGGCGATAGCATAAGCACAGAATGAATAGACAACAGTATCTATAGTCTTCAATGAGTAGTGATATATTGGTGTTCGATGGTTGTACAGTTTTAAATCGACGGTCAACAAACAAAGAATACTTAATAATTATGATAAAATAATAAATAACGTGTGCTATATTGTTAAAAGTTATAAGAAACAATTATAATATAATTAGGAACTAGGAAAAAGTGAACATTAAAAAAATTCACTCTATTATATTGTCAAAGATAACCTACCGCGTTTGTGATATGATACAGGTATCCACAGAGATAACTTGGAAAGAACTACAGATTGTAGGCAAATATGCATTTGTAGACAAATGGAGATACGTAACTGGCAAGTATCAAATTTTCGTGGAAGATGTTATGTATCAGGCCGACACGCCGTTATCCAAAAACATAGAGTTGTATCCTTCGTCGGTGCCAAATTCAGCCATATCTTATAGTCAATTTAGGACTACATTTACTGGACACTATTCAATTCCAGACGAATTTTCGGTTACACGGTAATTTGAAAAATTGCTAATTTTAATGATGATTAATTATTATACACAAATTATTTTTATAAAAAAAAATATTATTATTATAATAATCTATTAGTGATCATTACGCAGGGTGATTCATTGAGCATGCTTACCACTGTTTTTCCCCATTAATAATGAATTAATTCAAATTTTGATTTTTGGAATTGTTAAGTATATACTTTAAGACCATATTTTATAATTCTTGAGATTTTTTGTACTACCTAAGTAGTGTCTTACTGTCCCATATCTTTTTGATCCATTATCATGGACCTATTATACGCATCCTTGACCCCTAAATCGTGTCTTTTAAACGTTTTCACTTCATTAGCTATAACGCGTGATTGAAATAATTGCTACAATGCGTGCACCGTGCAGGTATTTCCTGGAAGAAGTGGCGTTCCGACACATCGCAAACTACGCTCTGGAAGTGACACGGGACAACGTGACGTCAGCCATCAGAGCGGCCGTCCAGCCGTACGTGCAGTTCAGGAACCGGTCAGACTCACACTTTCCGGCCACCACCGGTCGACTGGACGACGGACGATTCTTCACAGTCAGCGACCCGTTCGTCGACGGGCTGGATACCGCGCTGCAAAAGGTGAATTCCGTGTGGATCGAACCGAACACGGACGCAGTGATGGTCGCCGCCGAGTACACGTTGCACAACCTCAGCGGTACGTTTAATCTGCGCGTCGTCTCGGGGGTGGACGAACTGCAGCAGCCCGGCCGCACAATTGATTTCGCCGTGGACCGGGTCAGCCTGAGCATCGCGTATGACGCACTTAGGCCCAACTGCCTTTGCTCGACCACCGTGCAAGTGTACGGTATGACCACGCGGCCACGCGACAGTCGAGTCGACACGGCGCATCTGCCACAAGTGGCCGCCGCGTTCGCCAATACCGTCGAAGATCACTTGTCCTTCGGGACGTGCGCCGCCATCGTGAAAATCAACAAGTACGGTACTAAAACATGCCAATGAGTTTGGCTAAAATTAATAACCCAATATTATATTGATGTATTTTAATTATTTTATACTTTTGATTTTCTATTTTCTTTTACATAGATGTATTATATTATTATCTATTTTTTTTTACATGGACGTATTATAGGTTAGGAAATGCAATGTGTTCGTAATTGTACCTATATTATATAGGTATAAGATGTAATATTATGACGTGCTATTTGAAATATTTACATCATTTGAGTATTCAATAATTTGTAAATCAAATAAACGGGCATTAGGTGTGTCATTTGAGCTGT